>CM061534.1:81276839-81569280 GCA_030545055.2 Neoaliturus tenellus | reverse complement strand
AACATACTATTAAACATTTACAAACAGATGATGGAAAAGAATATTTTAATAAGGAATTTGCAAATTTAATGAAAAAACACAATATAAACCATTATTCAACCAATTCAGAAGTAAAAGCCTCAATAATCGAAAGATTCAACAGAACTTTAAAAAGTGCAATGTATAAAATGTTTTCCAACAGAGGATCGCACATATGGATTGATATGTTACCAAAACTTATAAACGATTACAATAACAAATTTCATAGGACTATCGGGATGAAACCAAACCAAGTAACTAGTAAAAATGAAAACCTTGTATTAAAACGTATAAAAACGAATACTAAACCAAAAGTTGAAAAACTAAAGCCTAAAAAATTTAATGTGGGTGATAAAGTGCGAATAAGTAAATATAAAGGTGTATTCAGTAAAAGATACCTGCCAAATTGGACCAATGAGGTTTTTACTGTATTCAAAGTACAACCTACAGTACCTGAGACATATATTTTAAAAGATAATAAAGGACAATTGCTTGAAGGAGGGTTTTATGGACATGAAATGTTAAAATCAACAGTAGGCGATGTATATTTAGTTGAAAAGGTGTTGCAACGGAAAAAAGATAAGGTCAAAGTACGATGGTTAGGATTTAATAAGACGGAAGATTCTTGGATACCTAAAAAGGATTTGATATAACGATAGAGAATCATTTTAGGTTGAACCATTACAAAGGATGGAGATAGTACCACAAAAAGAGAGTTTTACTATTAATAATATAGATGAACTCACAGTGGATAATTCAGAATTCAATAGTGGGAAGCATGGCAATTTGTTACCAAACACCGTTCGTTGTCTGGTTACCGGACCTTCCAACTGTGGAAAAACTAATGTAGTATTCAATTTGATTACAAACCCTAAAGGATTACGATTTAACAATCTATATGTATTTTCAAAATCACTACAACAACCAAAGTATCAATTATTGGAAAAAATACTGACTAATGTGCCTGAAGTTAAATATTTAAAGTTTAATGCAAGCGAGAGTGTCATGCAGCCACAAGAAGCTAAACCATTCTCCGTGTTTATATTCGACGATGTATCTTGTGAAAACCAAAACACAATAAGGAATTACTTCGCTATGGGTCGACATAACAACATAGATAGCATTTATATTGGCCAAACTTACAGCAAAATACCTAAACAACTCATTAGAGACAATGCAAACATGTTAATTGTATTTAAACAGGACGAAACCAACCTAAAACATATATATTTTGATCATGTAAATGCGGATATGACATTTGAACGATTTAAAGAGTTGTGTGGAAAGGCTTGGGCTGAAAAGTATGGGTTCCTAACAATTATGAAGGAACAACCGCTAAACAATGGTCGATACAGGATAGGATTTGATAAATTTATATTAATACATTAAACGTGGTATAACACATTCATTGTTGTACAACACGTCTTGCTACAAACATGGTTAACCAAGAAAAATTAGTAAAAGAAATAAAATCACTTAGTGATTCTATTCGGGCTAAAAACAGAGCATTGAAACTAGGTATTAGCGAGAGAGAGAAATTCCTTGAATCTACTTTTAAACCTATTACTGAACCCTTGAAACAATTAAACAAAAAATTTGCTAAACCTGTATTGGAAGGAGATGCGATTGCACCTATTACGAAGTTTGAAAGAGAAAATGTAAAATCAGAAGATTTTAGTGATGAAGACCTGGAATCCTCTACGTATAGTGGTTTTACCGGTGGAGAACCCGAAAGAGAGCTAGAATCACCGGACTATAGTGGAATAAAAGAATTATATGAAGTAAAAGCCAAAAGAGGACATGAAGTTGTATCAACTGCTAGTGAAGAGGAAAAAGAAGAAGAGACAAGGGAAGGTCCGTCAAACATAAGCTTGTTGGGTGAAAACATTCATAACAAAGGACCTTTAGGAAGGAAATACATGGTAAAAATGTTACTCGGAACAATTCCTAATAAGAATTACCATAGTTATGGAGCGAGATTAACAGAAGACGGTTTAATGATAGGTAATAGCCCGTTAAACGTTGACGAACATGATAATATTGTCATTGGTGATCAAAGGTATAAGGGCACAAAAGGATTATTTGAATTATTATTTGAAAATAAGCCTTCAGTATCGGTAGTGAAAGAAAAAGATATGGAAGCATATAAAAATATTTTGGAACAGACAAATGCATATAGGAGAAAGTATTTACCTGACCAGCCTCCTTTTAGATCTAAGTCTTTAAAATATAAAGAATTTGTATCCAAGTTAATACCAACTAGAAGACAAACAATGCCGTTAACACAAAGAAAACCTGTAAAACGAAGATTTATGGCATCCACTTTGGATGTAAGTGCTCAGGAACGAAGAAAAAGAAGTAAGTCCGTTACGGGTACAGGTTTAATGAAGAAACTATATAACACAAATGTGATTTATTACAATAATATCAATAAATTGGTGGATAGAATGAAACTAATACATGAAGCTAAAGAAGCGGGTCATACTGGATTGGAAAACGAATGGGTGGCTTTAGTGGATGAACTCCGAAACCGTGGGGTAATCTCATAAAAATGCGTTACTCCCTAGAATACTATTCAGTTGCACCATGAGTGTCGACAAGTTCGGACGTTACTCCTCGGATGGGTTATATTATGCCAATAGTTTAAAAAGAAGTGCTGGTTTACCACAAACACCTGATGGAGATTATGATATGAGTAATAAAAGGTTAAAAAACATAAAAGATCCTACGGATGAAAACGATGCAATAAATCTAAAAATATTAAAGGAAAAGATATCGCCAACATTAAAACTACAAAATAACACATATGACGCAGAAGATCATAGAATTATCAACGTTGGTAAACCAAATCAAAACGGTGATGCGATAAACAAAGGTTATTTGTCATCTGAATTAAAAAATACGTTAAAATTCAATGGGAAAACGTATAGTGCCAACAATAAACGTATATCCAACGTAGATGACCCTAAAGATGCAAAAGACAGCGTAAATAGACGCTATTTACATTCTTTGATACCTGAAAAGACAAAAGATGGATTTTCTTTTTATAAATTTGTTATTAACGATATAGGTTATCCAAAAAATGAAAATGATGCTGTAAATCTCAAATATATAAAAGATCATTGTGTCATACGTGATGTGGGAGTTATCGATTGTCTTGGCAATTGTTTGGCGAATGTAAAAGATGGTTCAGCACCATCTGATGGTGCAACAGTGGGTCAAATGAAAGAGACTTTAAAACAAGAAACAACTGGATTTGCAAAACGAGATGAAGTATTATCAAAGCAAGGGGATGACTTTATTCAAGGTAATGAAAAATTTCGTTTATTGACATACAAAAACGCTTATTGGGATTGCAGGCATGGAAGGTTATCAAATGTGTCATGGGGTCATGCAGATAGAGACGCGGCTGCCTTAGGACAAACAGTACATCTAGATCCAAATAATTACTATGCGTTTTTTATATGTAGTAATAAAAAATTAACAAACATGGCGCAAGGAAGAGAAGCAAATGATGCTGCAACTGTAGGACAGGCTATCACATTATCACAAATGGATAGCAAAGTGTATACTTGTAATAATAAACGTATAACAGACCTTAAAGACCCTGAACATGTGGATAATGCTGTCACTGTTAATTTTCTTGTAAAAGTTTTAGGAAATGCATTATTTGATGTATACAATCTTATTGGTATTCATTCAGGTCGTACTCCTTTGTTGGAATCTGAGAGAGGTACTTGGATTAAACGGGAAATTGTTCAAAACTATTTTATCAACCCTCGTACAAAAAAGTTTAGATCATCGGATTGGGGTGATTTTGATATTTAATAAAAGAACACAATAAACGACTTCATTTATGTCCAACTTGTCATAGAGGTAACACATAAGTTGTACATTGCGATTATAAAAGGACAATAATGACGTTCCAGTACATCAGTCCATATAGAGACACTGTAAGGAGAGGAGGTGGGATCACGTCCACAGCGGTTTCTCTGTTAAGTAAAGCTTTAAAACGAATTCCAGTAGGATCCATAGTAAATAGAGCAATAGACGCATTACCATACGAATTTCATATACCGGGAGGTTATCAGTATTGCGGACCAGGAACTAAATTGAAAAAACGACTGGAAAGAGGCGATCCTGGCATAAATAAGTTAGATCAGGCTTGTAAAGAACACGATATCGCATATTCCACGTTTGCCGATTCAAAAAATAGATCAATAGCTGACAAAAAGCTTGCGGACATAGCTTGGCAACGAGTAAAATCAAGTGACGCTAGCATAGCAGAAAAAGCAGCAGCTTTAGCAGTAACAGCAGGTATGAAGGCTAAAACAGCAGTAGGAGGTGGAAGAAGGAGGAGAAGGAGAGTAAAAAGGAGGTCAACCACAAGAAAACATGGAGGAAATATAAAAAGAAGACGACGATCTACAAGAAAAGGCAGGAAGAAGCCCACCGTGTGGTCAATGGTAAAAAACGGGGCAGGTCTTTACCTAAGACCTTATCGTGCATATTAAATGAAAGAAATCAATTGGTCATACCACATAAAGCATTAACCAATATTGAATTATTTAAATATATTTCCTGTTTAAAAATACCATTTTTCCGCGGTGTGTTTATGAAAGACAGTTTACCAAAGAAAATGTGGCAAAATGAGACTGGAATTGTAAATTTGGATAATACTGAAGGGCCTGGCACCCATTGGGTTTGTTATAAGAAACTAAATAACAATGTATATTATTTTGATAGTTTCGGTAATTTGCCACCACCAAAAGAACTTCAAAATTACTTTAAATCTGCTAAAAACATATATTATAACTATAAAAGAGAACAACCTGATAATACTTCAATATGCGGCCATTTATGTTTGGAATTTCTAGCTAAAAGTATCAGTCACTATTGAGATGTCTTCCTATACGGTATCATTAACAGGAAAATCGTCCACTTTACGAAGTATCCTTTTTCCAGCGTTACGCTTGCAAAAAGGAAGGTTTTGGGAGGCGGCACTATTGGATTTTACAACTTACAACTCTATCCCCAATGTTACGGAAGGTAAAAATAACGTATTGCATTATTATAAGGGAAAGGATGCCAGTGGAAAATTTACAGACTTACAAGAGTGCAGGTTACCCACAGGTTCTTATGAAATTGATCATATAAATGAATTTTTGCAAACTAAAATGGGAAAAGACAATATAACATTAAAAGGTAATAATAATACGATGAAAGCTGAAATTACTTCCAAATATTATATAGATTTCACTCAACCAAACTCAATTGGTGATTTATTAGGATTTTCCAACGATGAGCCTGTTTTAGAACCAGATGTAACACATTCCGGTAAGAAAACAGTAACAATATTAAAAGTCAATAGTATAGACATAACTTGTAACATTATACAAGGTGCTTACAGGGATGGGGCTAACACCCACATCATACATACTTTTTACCCAAGTGTACCACCTGGATTTAAAATTGTTGAAAAGCCACAAAACCTGGTATATCTACCGTTGAACACCACTTTCATTTCAGACATCGTGTTGAGCGTATTGGATCAAGACGGTAACTTGGTAGACTTCAGAGAAGAGCCTATTACGATTAGATTACATTTAAAATCGACACTTTAATACAAAACCATGGGTTTAACATTTAAAAGCGAACAACCTACGGGAAACCGCATTAGTAGCTCTTCAGCTGTGGAGGAGTTAACACGCGAGAACATTCGTTTCTTAGAGAGAATTGGATTAAAATTAACCGAGTATGGATATACTGGATATAGCGCAGGGTCCAACATTCGACGAAACCCTATGGGAAAAAGAATATCACACCCACAACCCTTACACTTCATCGAAATTAAACAATAACGATGAAATTCGTATTCCCATACAAAATCAAGACATTTACACACTACCATGTGAAAGTTACTTGTATATTGAAGGACAAGTTACTAAAAAGGACGGTACTACTGTTGGTACAACAGTTCCATTTATAAATAATCCTATGGCTTTCCTATTTGATGAAATTAGATATGAAATATCAGGTGTAACAGTTGATTCCACTAAAAAAGTAGGTATTACGACAACTTTAAAAGGATTAACATCTATAACACCCAATGAAACCAATTTACTTAAACCTGCCGGATGGGTATTACCTACGATTGACACGATCACTCCAAATCCAAATGGATATTTTGATTTTCATATTCCATTACGTTTGCTGCTTGGTTTTGCTGAAGATTATAGGAAAATAATATTAAACGTTAAACAAGAATTAGTTTTGTTGAGATTTTCTAACGATAAAGACATTATTAAAGCTGCAGATGCTACTACAGATGCGACTTTAGAATGAAAATTAAAATTAGACAAAATTGTATGGAGAGTTCCACATGTTAAATTGGCTGACGAGCATAGAATGCTACTTTTAAGAAAATTAAAAGCCGATCGTGATATTGTTATTCCATTTAGAAGTTGGGAATTTCATGAGCATCCCAGTTTACCTACTACGGATCGACACACTTGGACTGTTAAAACATCGAATTATGTAGAACGAGCCAGGTATATTATATTTGGTTTACAAACAGGTAGAAGAGACGCCATTACTAAACATGCAGGACAATTTGATCATTGTGACTTGAAAAATATTAAAGTTTATTTAAATTCACAATTCTTTCCATACGACAATTTAAATGTGTCATTCACTAAGAAGAAATACAGTATATTGTACGATATGTACGCGAGATTCCAAAGTTCATATTACGGTAAAACAAATACACCTTTATTACCACCTGACAAATATTTCGATGCCTACCCAATAGTTGTAATCGATTGTTCTAAACAAAATGAATCAGTAAAGTCTTCAAGTGTGGATATAAAAATAGAAATGGAATTCAACGATGCTATACCGGCTAATACAACTGCATACTGTTTAATTCTACATGATAAAATCGTAACATACACACCTTTAACTGGAATTGTTAAAAATGTATTGTAAGAACCGGTTTTGTTTCATTCCGCGAGTATAAAAGCAGAGCGTACAGACCGCTCCTCATCAGTTTGTTGCCTACTGTTGTATGGGTAGCATCGTATTCAATATGGCTTCTCCTAGTGGTACACCTGAAAATGTGGTAGATATTGAGAAGGAGATATCTGAGTTTTTAGATCCTCAAGGTCACCAGGAAGGAGGTGAACAAAACGTTTGCGGACAACTTCACGCCAGTAATAATGTTGAAGAAAAAGGTAAAAGAAGAAAGACTATACAAAAGAGAAAAAGGGATATTGAAGATAATATTTCTCCAAACATATTGAGTGAGGTATTTTTGCGAATATTTTACCCAATCTCTTCCAGTTTGGATAAAAGTGTTTTAATCGGTGTTATGAAATCTACAGATTATTCCCCTACTGTAATTTTAACTCATGGACCCAAAATGATTTTGTTTACGGACAGTGCTTGGGAATCGTTTATGAAACATTTGCATCTACTAGAATGCTATTTAAGTAGTAACATGTTTGGAAGAAAGACAAGAGTAGGACTTTTGGATTCAAATGTGGAAATTGATATCATTAAACAACGTGGTGATCATCAGCTACGGTTTAGAGACACAACAAGACATGATAACAAAATTCAACTTAATCGAGAGGAGTTTTTCATTTTAACTTGTGCTACTGAACCTATAACAAGATACTTGAGACAACTGGTGTTTTCAAGTTCGATTATTAAAGATTATCTGGAAGACACATTGGACAAACAACCGGACGCACCTATATTATACGGACCTGTGGATACTTCTATATTTAATAGAGTTCCTCATGAAGTACAGATGTGGAGACAATTGGAAAAGTACGCTCAACTACATAAGAAATCAGTAAAACAGGAAGAAGAGGAAGATGGAGGAGAAGAATCAAGTGTTAGTGATGAAAATGAAAATAAGGAAAATATAAAGATGGAAACTTAAATGACAATGGTTAGTTTTTAAAACAATAACCAACATTTTGTGGGGTTAGGCCTATTGGGGACGGTGCCCACGTTAAATATACACCAACGCGCCAACAACTGTACGGCCTGGTATAAAAGTAGTACCTACCGTGGTGTGGAAATCAGTTGACCTCCTGACTTCGTAATGAGCAGACGTGTGACCTTCAAAATGGACAAGGGAGAAGAACAACAAGTAAAGTCCAAGCCTGGTATTATTGAGTTTCAAGCGTTTCGTGGTAATGATGATAGATTCATTATAAAAGAACTTGTGTTTTTGGACATGAATACAAGTGTTCCTTATTCGTTTTTATTTAAACCACCATGTTCTTATTCGTCTTTAACTAGTAAAGCCGCTACTACCAACAGATGGATTTCAAAACACTTCCATCATATCGATTGGTATGATGGTTTTACAAGTTACACGGACTTGTATCACATTATGCATCACTTTTCAGACAAGTTTACCAATATTTACACAAAGGGGCTGGAAAAGAAAAGATGGATCGAAGGATTTACTCATGTTCCGGTTAATGATGTGGAATTGGATAAGAATTATCAATACATGCTGGAAACCATATGTATTTGTACAAAAAGCCCAGAACATGATAAAGATAGACATTGCGCTTTGAAAAATGCCTATAAACTCGCCTCTTACCTTCAAAGTGGGGAATTGGGGAGTGGTGGGGGTAACGGAGAGTATATAAGTGGGGAGCAGACAGGGACCTGGCATGAGTATTACTCGAGATTCCGAGACGACAACATCTCCGAGCAAGAAGACGATCTGTAACCTGACCATGGCATCTCACCAGTTCCTTCAGACTTTGGTCGAGCAGTTCAATGCTCACTCCAAGTCAACAATATTACCTGTAAAGAAGTGCTCGGAACTAAAAGACGAGAAGCACTACATAATCCATGCTATGAAGAAGATGGAGACTACAGTTGGGGAGGCCATCTGCTGCAGTCTCAGCGAGGCACCGTTTACTCCGGGGGATGAACCAAAGTTCCAGGTGTACCTGCCCAAGAGATTCGTCCATCTTCTACAAAACGAGGATCTTCGCTCTATTCAACCCGGATGTCTATACCTGGTGTCCCACGGCTGCACGGGTAGCAATTCTACAGAGTTGACCATCCACATCGCTGACAAGCAGCAGTGTTAGATTTAAGTTTTAATGTTGTACATATGTTGTTGTAATGTTTTATAAATAAACGAATCATAAAAGACAAAAAAAAATAAAAAAGAAAAACAAAAAATGCAACATATCAATATGTGACAGACTTCACGTATTGATATGTTGCATTTTTTTTAAACTTCGCGGGTGACCTTGACCTTTGACCTTTGCATTTCACAATTACCCCCACTACTGTAATTACCCCCACTACCGCACTAGGATTCAAACCTGCTTGGATGCGAAAAACGGTCAGTCTGTTGCCAACTAGCAAACGATGAGCACCTTGTACGAGCTTTGCATACAACGAGTTATAACTCACAAGGACTTGTTCCCAACATGTTTACAAGACAATATCCCACTAACAATAAAAGAAGATGTCAAACGCTACAGGAGGGAAAATACAGGGTATTCGGAATACTCCTGGTATAAGTTCCACGACGGGGAAAAGTTTTGTAGGCCTTGTGGCGAGGCCGCCGTCAGAGACCTTCGGCGATTCGTACAGGATGGTGGTATAAAACAATTCGGATTTCTAGCGCCACTGTTTCGATTTGAAAATTACAAGGACACCTGCGCTATTTGTTCCATTCCATTGTATCGATGGAAAAAGTTTAGAACTGTTTAATTGGATTTTCTATACCCCCACCACTGTTACCCCCACCACTTTTTCATGTACCTCCAAGCGCTGTGCCTCGGCTTCATTTCTACTCCAGCAGCCAACCTAGCAACATCAAGATGTCTCTGAACGTTAGTTGCGCAAGTTACGAGGAGGTGAGCATCAAGACTCAGCAGGAGCTAAACGACTTATACAAGGAGTTGCAGCTGATGGTGGCACGAGGCTACCGTATAAATGTGCAAGTTTACGCTTGCAATATACGGAACACCCGGCAGTCAAAGGAAGAGCCTGGACACTCCTCGACGGCTTCCTCACCAGCGTCCATGAAGACCGAGCCAGACAACTTGGACTACTTCAGCTGACTAGCAGTTGTATTTCTTGTCCTAACCATTGTAGAATATGTATATTTTTTCATTATATTAAAGAAGTAAAAGAGCAAAAACACCTATCTTGTTACTGACATATAAGCTCAGTAACAAGATAGGTTTTTTTAAAACACAATTTGGATGACCTTGAAACTTCCCCCTCCACTGCTTTGTTACCCCCACCACTTGACTATTGGTGTACATGGCACATCGCAATTGGAAACCTCATTCCATCTTCAACAGCCACACCGACAACATCAACAATGGCAAACCTACCAACAGATGAAAGATGTCCTCACGCATGTTGTGACTTCGTCCACGAGTTGGAGAAGAGGATGCAGGAGAGGGCGATAAGAAGAAAACAGATCCACTCAGAAAATATCATGATAGTCAACGGCTATCTTTTATTGTTCGGCCTTATTATGGTTGTACTTTTCATACTGTACGGCATAGTCACATGTGTCGGCAAGGTTGCAGAAGAAAACGCTCGCCACCATCAATTGGAAAGTTTCAATGTTACTTTGTAAGTTTTCCTTTTTTTTTAAAACTCCGTTTGGATGACCTTGAAAATTCCCCCACTACTCCACCACACCCCCCACCACTTCACCATGTTCCTGCATGAGCATCACATCAACCGTCATTCCTTGTCCGACAAGCAACCATGGCAGACAACAACACCATCAGCCAAGCTGACTCCACTACTGATGTCGGTACAAGTACGGGTTGGACACTGTCGATCGATAGTGTACACTATTTGGAGTCAATTTGCGAACGTATGAAGGAAATACTGCGGGACAACCCTGGGATCATAATACAAATGAATTTAAATTATGATTGGTCCCAAGTTAGAATTCAAGGGGACGACAACAACGGTCAACAATCTCCACAATATTCGCCCATGTCCCCGATCTATCCTTACGGCGAGTCTGACGTCGATGAAGATGAGGCTGATGAAGATGCAGGGGACAACGAGGCTGAAGAGGAGTAAGCTTCATTCCTTTTTTTTAAAACCTAAATTGGATGACCTTGAGAATTCCCCCTCCACTATTTCCTTTTTTTTTAAAACCCAAATTAAATGACCTTGAAAATACCCCCTCCACGTACTTTTGGTTTACCCCCTCTACTTTTCAATACTGTTACCACAGTCTGTAGCTCACATCATTCCTTGCTTAGCTATCATGGCGGACAGCACTCTTTCTCGAGTTGACTCCACTACGGATGAAGAATGGCCATTTTCCTGGAATGTTCATCTGCAAGACTCGGCAGAAGTGGATATGTTGCATGAGAAATTGGTGTATGTATTAAACGAAAACCCCAACATTGAATGTAGAATGACTATGGATTTCGATGCGACAGGGGTCCACACTCAACCTTCCACTTCCAGCCAGCCTGAACCTCAGCTACAGCCAAAGAACTTTACACATCTTTACACTCCAATACGGCCGGAGGATGTGGTTATCAGCGAGGCAGACTCTACTACAAGTTATATTGAACCAACGAATTGGAAGCTTGTTGTTGACACCTTACACAAGGTCGACTTAGTATGTGACAAATTAAAGGAATTGATGATGCAAGATCCTGGTCTTCGTTTTAAAATTGATTTGTTTTTCATCTGGGGAGCACCTGCACGGGGCTCTTCGTCTGACAGCTCTCTAAGTACAACGGATGAGGAGGAGGAGGACGACTAGTTATCTTTTTTAAAACTCCGTTTGGATGGCCTTGACCTTTCCCCCTCCACTGAGTTTATTTAAGGTGCACTCTCAATGACTGCAGCATCATTTCATCGCGCACCTTCACCACAGCAACATGGAGAGTCAACTCAACTACTGTTGCGAACGGAAATGTTTTTCATGGCCAAATGACATTGATGTTGCGGATGGCCTGGCGTGTAGAAAATGTGAAGCTTTTGGTCAATGCATGTGTAAGTGCAAATTTTGGAAGAAGCCGAAACCGGAGTTGAAGACATTCCATGTGTACCAGATGAGAGGGCATAAGTACACTTGTTGCCCTGAACGTTGCATTGAATTCACATTAAAACAGCTAACTGGCTGCAAATTGTGCAACAATCATTTTGCAGGTTTTTGCAAACATTATTTAGGAGCCTGTCAGTACAGATCAACTTGGCATACAGAAGCACTCACTATCAATGAAATCGCTATAGATACACAAGAGTAGTCTTTCTACTCTTTTCTTTTTTAAAACTCCATTTGGATGACCTTGACCTTTCCCCCTCCACTCACCTTAGTTTATATAAACCCCATTCCCACTGACCACAGCATCACTTCATCGTGCTCCCTCGTCAAAGCAACATCAACTATGGAAAGTAAGCGCATCTCATGTTGCGAGCATAGGTGTTTGGAGATACAAGGCGTCACATATTGTGCAAAGAAGCGTTGGGAGGAAGAGACGGGGACAACCTATTGCTGTGAGGATAAGTGTTTCCTCTTACCAAAGTGGCAAGTGGATGGGCTGGCCTGCCGGCAATGTGAATGCTTCGGATGTTGCAGGTGTAGATGCAAGAACCAACAGCTGCCACCACCGGTACTACAAACTTTCAAAATCTACAAATCCAAATACTTTTATACTTGTTGTCCGCAGCGGTGTATTAAATTTCACTTCTCCAATCTTACCAATTGTCGGAAGTGCTACGGACAACCTGATGGGTGGTGCACCTGTTTTCTAGACTCCTGCCGCTACAGATCGGATTGGTTTACAGGTCCGTTGGAAATTGATGAGGTCGCCCAGGAAGCACAAGAGTAGTCTTTCTACTCTTCAACTTTTTTAAAACTCCATTTGGATGACCTTGAGATTTCCCCCTCCACTTCCCCATATACCTAGAGTACACAGAGCCTGACAGTCAGTCACTCGGTGGCTGTCGTGGGGTGCGCATCGGTGTCGGCGCTCCGTTGTTAGGTTTTCAAGGTCACAGTAATATCAAATTGTTGGTGTTGTGCTGGTTCAAGGTCACCTGAGGGATAACCGATTGCCCATTTAGGCGGGGTCATGTCAGAAACTCGAGTTTAACTTGGCACTTTTGCCGTTTCTCGTCGAAAATTCGCTCCGAGTGGTCAAGGTCACGGGGACTCTGACTGAAACTCGGAGCGTAGTGCGAGAAACGGCAAAAGTGCCAAAAAATTTTAAGTTTCGGCGTGACCTTGACCTCAGTGGCGTCGGTGACGTCATTTTGATGACGTAAGGGGTGATGACGTCATCAGCACGTCATTTCTGTGACGTCATGGGTGTGACGTCATAGAAATGACGTCATTAGTGATGACGTCATCGATGACGCAATCGATGACGTCATCGATGACGTCATCGGTGAGGTCATTGACCTCGATGACGTCATCCCTCAGGTGACCTTGAACTGAGCCAGCACCAACAATTTGACACTACTACTGCAAACGGCTTAAGAAGAGTACTAGGCCACGGTGTAGGGACTTAGGTCTTGGGTCTAGACCATGGTGTATGGTATGAGGTTTTAGGTCTAGATCACGGTGTATGGCCTTAGGTCTTAGGTCTAAGGACTTAAAGGCCGAGTTTCCTCTAGCTATAACCGATACAACCACAATTAATTGCGCATGGTTTAAGACGAATACTAGACCATGGTGTAGGGCCTTAGGTCTTGGGTATACAGACCATGGCGGAGTAGAATTTGGGTCTAAGAACTTAGACCACTTTGTATAGCCTTAGGTCTTCGGGATCTAGACCATGGGGGAATTAGAATATGGGTCTAAGAACATAGAACACCGTGTATAGCCTTTGGTGTTGGGGATCTAGACCACGGTGTATGGCCTTAGGTCTTGGGGATCAAGACCATGGAGGAATTAGAATTTGGGTCTAAGAACATAGAACACCGTGTATAGCCTTAGGTGTTGGGGATCTAGACCACGGTGGAGTAGAATTTGGGTCTAAGAATAATGTGTATAGCCTTAAGGTGTATAGCCTGAGGACCACGGTGTATAGCTTTAGGTCTTGGGGATCTAAACCACGGTGGATTAGAAATTGGGTCTAACGACTTAAACCACGGTGTATGGTCTCAGGGCTTGAGGATCTAGACCATGCTGGTGGGTCTTAGGTCTTGGGCCGAAGAACTTGTTGGCTGACTTTCCTATAGGTATGGATGAACCAAATACAACTGCACACGATTGAAGCCGAGTACTAGACCATGGTGTAAGGCCTTTAGTCTTAGGGTTTAGATTATGGTGTATGGCCTTAGGGCTTGGGTCTAGACCATGGATGTGGGTCCTTAGGTCTTAAGTCTAAGAACCTAATGGCCTAGCCCACAGGCCTCAAGTCTTGGATCTAGACCCTGGTGTAGGGCTTTGGGTCTTGTGTATAAGAACCTAAAAGCCTAGACCACCGACCGTTGGTCTTGGTTCTAGACCCTGGTGTAGGACCTTAGTCATTGGGTATAAGAACCTAAAAGCCTAGACCACGGACCTTTTGTCTTGGTTCTAGACCCTGGTATTGGCCCTTTATCCTTGGGAATAAGAACCTAAAATCCTAGACCACGGTCCTTTAGTCTTGGTTCTAGACCCTGGTGTAGGGCTTTATGTCTTGGGTATAAGAACCTAAAAGCCTAGACCACGCACCTTTGGTCTTGGTTCTAGACCCTGGTGTAGGGCCTTAGGTCTTGGGTATAAGAACCTAAAAGCCTAGACCACGGACCTTAGACCTTGGTTCTAGACCCTGGTGTAGGGCCTTAGGTCTTGGGTCTAAGTACTTAAAAGCCTAGACCACGGTTTATGGCCTTAGGTCTTGAGTCTAGCCCATGCGGACCGCCTTAGGTCTTGGGTCTAAGAGCTTGAGAGCCTAGACCACGGTTTATGGCTTTAGGTTTTGAGTCTAGCCCATGCGGACCGCTTTAGGTCTTTGGTCTAAGAGCTTAAAAGCCTAGACCAGGGTGCATGGCCTTAGGTCTTGGAGTCCAAGTACTTAAAAGTCTAGACCACGGTGTAGGGTATACACCACAGTGTGTGTTCAGAGGTCGTGAATCGCGACTCCCTTGTAATTTTTCAGGTCTTTACTTTATGGCCTCAGGTCTTGGGTCTAAGTGCTTAAAAGCGTAGACCACGGTGTATGGCTTTAGGTCTTGAGTCTAGTCCATGCGGAAAGCCTTTGGTCTTGGATCTAAGAGCTTAAGAGCCTAGCCCACGGTGTATGACCTTACGTCTTGGGTCTGAGAACCTTAAAGTCTAGACCACAGTGTAAGGTCTTTGGTCTTGGGTCTAGACCACAGTGTCTGTTCAGGGAGGGTCGTGAATCGCGACCCCCCTTGTAAGTGTTCAGGTTTTAACTCTATGGCCTCTGGTCTTGTGTTTAAGAACTTAAAAGCCTAGTCCAAGGTGTATAGCCTTAGGTGTTGGGTCTAGTCCATTTGATAGGGCCTTAGGTCTTGGGCCTAAGAACTTAGAGACCTAGATCGCAGGCCTTATGTTTAGGGTCTAGACCATGATGTTGGCACTTAGGTCTTAGATCTAAGTACCTAAAGGCCTAGACCACGGGCCTTAGATCTTGGGTCTAGACCATGGTGTAGAGCCTTAGGTGTTGGGTCTAATAGCTTAAAAGCCTAGACCATGGTGTAAGGCCATAGGTCTAGACCACAGTATTCCGTTCAGGGGGGTCGTGAATCGTAACTCCCTTGTAAGTTTTCAGTTTTCAGGTCTTAACTCTATGGCCTTGGTCTTGGGTCTAAACACCTTCAAGCCTAGACTACGGTGTATAGCCTTAGGTCTTGGGTCAAGTCCATGTGGTAGGACCTTAGGTCTTGAGTAAGATGGATGGAGGTTGGTCTTCAAATACTCCAATCTGAATCTGATAACCATTTCTGATCATGATTTCATATTCAAAGAAAAAAGACCGCGTTGCCTAATGTTTGCTCAATTCATGGGGGGCTGTGAATCGCGGCCCCCTTGTAGGTTCTTAGGTCTTAAGTCTAAGGCCTTGGGTCTTAGGAATTAGATCTTGGGTTTAAGGAATTAGTCTAGTCTAGGGTGTTTGGACTTTGGACTCAGGTGCAATGTAAGGCCTTAGGTTTGGATCTTAGGTCTAATTAGTTCAGGTTTTAGTTCTAGGCTAATGGCTCATAGGTCACAGCCTCAGCTGCTAGGTCTTAGGTCTTAAGTCTAAGGCCTCCCGGTCCTATTCACAGGTCAAAGCCTTAGCTGCTAGATTTTAGGGCTTTGGACTCAGGTGCAAGGTCTTAGGCTTACATCTTAGTCCCAACACATTAGGTCTAGGCTGTTGTCAAATAGGCCTTATTCACAGGTCAAATCCATAGCTGATAGGTTGTAGGGCTTTGGACTCGGGTGTAAGGCCTTAGGTTTAGATCATAGGTCCAACACATTAGGTCTAGGCTGTTGGCTTATAGGCCCTATTCACAGGTCGAATCCTTAGCTGCTAGGTTTTAGGGCTTTGGACTCAGTTGCAAGACCTTAGGTTTACATCTTAGTCCCAACACATTAGGTTTAGGCTGTTGGCTAATAGGCCCCTTTCACAGGTCAAATCCTTAGATGCTAGGTTTTAGGGCTTTGGTTTCAGGTGCAAGGCCTTGGGTTTACATCTTAGTGCCAACACATTACGTTTAGGCTATTGGCTAATAGGCACTATTCACAGGTCAAATCCTTAGCTGCTAGGTTTTAGGACCTAAGTCTAAGGCCTTGGGTCTATGGAATTAGATCGTTGGTCTAGGGATTTAATTTGGTCCAATGCATTTGGTCTAAGAAACCATGTGTAAGGCCTTAGGTGTAGGTTTTAGGTCCAACACATTAGGCCTAAGCTGATGGATAATAGGCCCTATTCACAGGTCTAGCTGCTAAGTTTTAGGGTTTTGGACTCAGGTGTATGGCCTTATGTTTAGAACTTAGGTGCAACACATTAGGTCCTGGCTCGTGGTTAATAGGTCTTATTCACAGGTCAAAGCCTTATTTGTTAGGTTTTAAGACTTTGTACTCTGGTGTCAGACCTTAGGTTTACATCTTAGTCCCAACACATTAGGTTTAGGCTGTTTGCTACGAGGCCTTATTCACAGGTCAAATCCTTACCTGCTAGGTTTTAGGGCTTTGGACTCGGACTTTGGCCTTGTGTAGCCTTGGCTACTAGGTATTAGGGCTTTGGACTCGGGTGTAAGGCCTTAGGTTTACATCTTAGTCCCAACACATTAGGTCTAGGCTGTTGGCTAATAGGACCTATTCACAGGTCAAAACCTTAGCTGATACGGTGTAGGCCCTTGGACTCGGTTGCAAGGCCTTAGGTTTAGATCATAGGTCCAACACATTAGGTGTAGACTGTTGGCTAATAGAACTTATTCACAGGTGAAATCCTTAGCTGCTAGGTTTTAGAACCTAAGTCTAAGGCCTTGGGTCTATGGAATTAGATTGTTGGTCTTAGGATTTAATTTGGTCCAAGGCATTTTGTCTTAGGAACCATGTGTAAGGCCTTAGGTTTAGATCTTAGGTCTAACACATTAGGCCTAAGCTAATGGATAATAGGCCCTATTCACAGGTCAAAGCCTTAGCTGCTAAGTTTTAGGGTTTTGGACCCAGGTGTAAGACCTTATAGGTTTAGAACTTAGGTTCAACATATTAGATCTAAGCTGGTGGTTAATAGGCCCTATTCACAGGTCAAAGGCTTAGCTGCTGGGTTTGAGTCCTCAAGACTTAGGCCTCGGGTCTAAGGAGTTAGATCTTAGGTCTAAGGATTTAGTCTGGTATAAGGTGTTTGGTCTCAAGACCAGGCCTTAGGTTTAGGTCTTAGGCCCAACACATTAGAACTAAGCTAAAGGCTAATAGGCCCTATTCACAGGTCAAAGCCATTGCTGCTAGGTTTGAGTCATCAAGTCTAAGGCCTCGGGTCTAAGGAATTAGATCTTAGGTCTAAGGATTTAGTCTGGTATAAGGTGTTTGGTTTCAAGACTAGGCCTTAGGTTTAGATCTTTTGCCCAACACATTAGAACTAAGCTGTTGGCTAATAGGTCCTATTCACAGGTCAAATCCTTAGCTGCTAGGTTTTGGGGCTTTGGACTCAGGTGCAAGACTTTAGATTTACATCTTATCCCATCACATGATTTCTAAGCCAATGGCAAATAGGGCCTATTCACAGGTCAAAGCCTTATAGCTGATGGGATTTAGGGCTTTGGACTTGGTTGTAAGGCCTTAGGTTTGGATCTTAGGTCCAACACATTAGGTCTAGGCTGTTGGCTAATAGGCCCTATTCACAGGTCAAATCCTTAGCTGCTAGGTTTTAGGACTTTGGACTCAGGTGCAAGGCCTCAGGTTTACATCTTAATGCCAACACATTATGTTTAGGCTGTTGGCTAATAGACCCTATTCACAGGTCAAATCCTTAGCTGCTAGGTTTCAGGGCTTTGGGCTCAGGTACAAGGCCTTAGGTTTACATCTTAGTGAAAACACATCAGGTCTAGGCTGTTTTCTAATAGGCCCTATTCACAGGTCAAATCCTTAGCTGCTAGGTTTTAGGGCTTTGGACTCAGGTGTAAGGCCATAGGTTTAGATCTTAGGTCCAACATATTAGACCTAGGCTGATGGATAATTGGCCCTATTCACAGGTTAAAGCCTTAGCTGCTATGCCTTAGGGCTTAAGAATATGGTAATTTCAAATTTAATCCAGGTATCTGAAACTGGGTAGAAAGTATAGTGATGTTATTTTCGTACCTATATGACGCAGAACCTACCAATCCCGGCTCCTAAAACGGCGCAGAATCGGCATTTGGCTCCCGGGACGGCGCAGAATCGGCGTTTAACATTTGCTCAACCAATCAAAGCGCTCTTCCTTCAAATGACGCAGAACCTACTAATCCCGGCTGCTAAAACGGCGCAGAATCGGCATTTGGCTCCCGGGACGGCGCAGAATCGGCGTTTCATATCTCTTAGTGAAAATGTCTAAAAGTAGACGAAAATCCTTTTAAAATCAGGATTATGTTAAGTAAAACAACGGAGGTTAAGAGGGCGTCTCATACTTCCTTGGATTAAATTTCTGGATTAAATTTTTCTGGATTAAATTCACCATTTTTTAAAACCTGATAAAATGGATGAAATTAGCCCGAAATCAGATACAAACTGGCCCAGAACCAGTCAAATATGAGGTTTACGTGGGGTCGGTGAAGAGTGCGCCTCATACTTCCCTCATACTTCCTCATACTTCCCTCATACTTCCTCATACTTCCCTCATACTTCCCCTCATACTTCCTAAATTCAACATTGCAAAACCTGAGAAAATGTTGTAAAATGTTGTAAAATGGTTTTAATTTGCCTACAATCAGATAACAAACTGGTCCAAAACCAGTCAAAAATGAAGTTCATGGAGGGTCGGAAATCGGAAGTATGAGGTGGCCCAGAACCGCTGTTTCATATCTACTCGGTGATCTCCACAACTACGAGCACCAGTAGGCAACGATGTGTACCTTACTGGTGACTGCGTCGTGCAGTACTGTCCTTGGTGATCAGAGTGAGGATGGAGGCGTGCAATTAGGCGTTAGGTTAGGCAGACCCAGACCCCGCCACTGCCGTGAACCGAGCGGTGATCCCCACGACTACCAGCACCAGCGGGCAACCATGTGTACCTTACTGCTGACTGTAGCGTGCAGTACTGCCCTTGGTGATCAGAGTGAGGATGGAGGAGGGCAATTAGGCGTTAGGTTAGGCAGACCTAGACCCTGCCACCGCCGTGAACCGAGCGGTGCCCCCCACGACTACCAGCACCAGGCGGGCAACGATGTGTACCTTACTGTTGACTGTAGCGTGTAGTACTGCCCTTGGTGATCGGAGTGAGGATGGAGGCGTGCAATTAGGCGTTAGATTAGGCAGACCCAGACCCCGTCACTGCCGTGAACCGATCGGTGCCCCCCACGACTACGAGCACCAGTGGGCAACGACCTTACTGGTGACTGCGTCGTGCAGTATTGTCCTTGGTGATCAGAGTGAGGATGGAGGAGGGCAATTAGGCGTTAGGTTAGGCAGACCTTGACCCCGCCACTGCCGTGAACCGAGCGGTGATCTCCACGACTACGAGCACCAGTGGGCAACGATGTGTACCTTACAGGTGACTGCGTCGTGCAGTACTGTCCTCGGTGATCAGAGTGAGGATGGAGGCGTGCAATTAGGCGTTAGGTTAGGCAGACCCAGACCCCGGCACTGCCTTGAACCGATCGGTGCCCCCCACGACTACGAGCACCAGTGGGCAACGATGTGTACCTTACTGGTGACTGCGTCGTGCAGTACTGTCCTCGGTGATCAGAGAGAGGATGGAGGCGTGCAATTAGGCGTTAGGTTAGGCAGACCCAGACCCCGGCACTGCCTTGAACCGATCGGTGCCCCCCACGACTACGAGCACCAGTGGGCAACGATGTGTACCTTACAGGTGACTGCGTCGTGCAGTACTGTCCTCGGTGATCAGAGTGAGGATGGAGGCGTGCAATTAGGCGTTAGGTTAGGCAGACCCAGACCCCGGCACTGCCTTGAACCGATCGGTGCCCCCCACGACTACGAGCACCAGTGGGCAACGATGTGTACCTTACTGGTGACTGCGTCGTGCAGTACTGTCCTCGGTGATCAGAGAGAGTATGGTCACTGATAAATTGAATCGCAAATATATTTCAGATTTTTCAACAAGTTATGGCGAGACTTTTATATACTTATCAAGTATATATTATTAAGTAGTAAAATAATTAAGTTATTTAATTTTTTCTGTGTTAATTAAAAGTTTTTTATTTAAACTTTATCAAAGGTACTTTTGACTAAAAACAAATTAATGAAACAATTAATTGCAATCAATAATTTTTGCAATCACTAGAATTTTTATGCGTTTTTGTATTCCATCTCTACAAACAGTTTTTAACCCTAGTAGCTATGGAAAACAGTATATTTTTGAAGACATGAAACCATGGAAACAATGTTTTTTGGAAGAAAACTATGGGTATGATTATCTGCACTTTTGTAGTTTATTGAATTTTTGTTTATTTAAAAACACAAGATGGTTCTGACGAGTGTTAATGATGGTGAATAATTAGTGTGATCCCACTTGGCCAAACCCTAATTAGAAACGTGAGAACGGAGTTCACTCATTTGTCACTCTAGGTAATGTATGTAGCGCTCTAAGGATTGGTAGAGGCCTTTAAATTCTTGACGAAATTAAATCCCAATCCAAAAATACTGAATATGACTCAAATTATTGCACTATAATAATGTTAGCAATAAGTTTTTAGTTCGAAGTTTAATTTTCTATCTTTTTAGATATTATTTATGCTCTCCTTATCTAGGATTCTAATGACTGCAGGATTTGAAAGGATTTAATCACAGATTGTTCGCTGTAATGACGGATGATTGTGAAAAATTCTTAAGTGAAGGGTTTGTCGTAGGTAAGAACAATGATTTGTTCTACAGCAAAAATCTTCTCCTAATATACTGCCAAAATAACAACAGCTAAAATCAGAGGACACTTGTTTTCACATCACTAAAATATAAAAGTTTAACATAAGAAAGAAGCACAATCATAGTCATAGTTCAGTTAATGCACCAATGATTGTAAAAACGACACTGGCATGAAATACGTTACTTTCTGTACTTAAATTTACTTGTTTAGTTTAAGCGACTGAAGGAGAAATTTTTATACCTTTTGTCTTTACAAAGTTCCAGACAAATAAATCATCTAACCTGCGACATAGACCCAGCATTTTTTTTTTTTTTTTTTTTTTTTACTTTTGGTGCAATTTATACCTCCAAAGGGGGGGGGGGGAGGAAGGAAGACTTTCCACACTAATATTGTCCTTATTATACTTATCTTGAACACAACATCCACAGATAATTACAAATAATACTGTTCTAAGATTATGAAAAACGGTTTTATCCTTTGATCTAATCATCATGTGTAGAATTCATTTTGCATTTTTAATTTCAATAGTAGCATGTAAAAATCAATAAAAATATACCTGTAACTATTATTTGGGCTTGTTACGCTCCTTTCACACATCACGGTTTTGCCCGTACGATTAAAAATCGCACGGCGGACATTCCAATAGAATCTTATGAGACCTTTCACACAGGCACGGCGACGGTTTTTATAAGATTCTATTGGAATGGCCACCGTGCGATTTTTAATCGTACGGGCAAAACCGTGATGTGTGAAAGGAGCGTTACAGTGAAGATAATGAAACAGATGATGTTACTTGGCGGCGGCAACGACGTGAGTGTCTGCGTGAAATTCATAAAACACATGTTCCTCAATTAAGAATACTAGTCTACTTGTTGCTCGAAATCGAGCAATTTATTTTGATACAATACAAAAGTAACACTTAGTTCTGAAAGAACGACATCCAACCAATCCTATATTGTGAATATCAGTAATCACTAAAAAACTACACGTATTTACAGCTGTACACTAACAAATGTGTAAAATGTTCTACCCAAAAACAATGTTATTCTAATGGGAAAACTTAAAAATTAATTTGGGTATAGCGCTTTTATTTTATATGCGATTTTCATCGATTTTTTGGCGAAAACAACTACAGACTAAGCTATATCAACGACACAAAAAACTTGAATATAAGTTGAAAATTGTAGAAGGAGTTCTCAACATACAAAAAATACCCCCTTAGCATAGTAAATAAGTATAGATTATATGTATCTAAGGTGCAGTAAATGTATAGTTTAACTTTTTCAGGTTTTTTTTGTGAATTTACAAAGAAACGTTTGCATAAAAATGGTTGAGTGTAAAAATTTATTTAATTTTTTCGTTATAGTTATTGTTGGTAGTCATAATGCCCATGTCGGCTAGCCTCCCGCAGAGCCTTCAGGTGAAGTTCTCTTTCGGCGGCGACCTCGTGAGTGTCTGCCAGGTAGCCGGACTTGAGCACCACGAGCTTGGCGAGGGGTCCGTGGTAAGGCACCACATGAGGGGTGTGTCCATGGTCGGCGCCGTAGCCTGAGGCGTATCTGCCACTGTAGAGGTCACCGTAGCCTTTGTGAGCCTTGGCCTTGGCTACGGCGGTGAAATGCTCAGCCTTAGCAGCGGCCACCTCGAGAGTGTCTGCGATGTGTCCGTCATGCAGGACGTGTGGGATGGCGGTGGGTCCGTGGTACCTGATGTCTCCATGGTGTTCTGCGTATGAACCGCTGGACTCTTGGTCACGGTTGTGTTCATAGCTGCCACCATAACTGGATTCCTTGGCTAGAGCGGCGAGATGAGCGTTCTTGGCTGCTGCTACCTCATGAGTGTCTTCCAGGTAGCCGTTGTGGAGGACAACAGGCTTGGCGGTGGGTCCGTGGTAGTAGCTGCAGTACACGCTGTTGCTGTACAGGGCAGCAGACAGTAGCAAAACCTGAACAATTAAAAGCAATTCATTAGTATTAAATTATATTAAAAAAGCCATATTTTTAAATGAAACGTTGTTAATATAATGAATTTTTAACAATCGTAACCAACCCAAGGAACATGGAATTACAATCTTTTAAATTATTCCAGATTTGTTGTAAAAACCCCAAAATTTTAACAAAAGACAAATTTAAGCTACCAGGTGTTGAGTTAATCGAAAGTAGGACTTGTTACAATTATATTTTAAAATTAATTCGGTAGAATATAGCTATTTGTGTATTATGAGAGTAAAGTACGTCATTGCCACTTGAGAATTGTAGATGTCCGCACGAAGCGTCAGCTGAGAGCGGCCAAACAATTTGAGAGCGGCAATGACTATTTGCGCTCGTAATACATGATTGCAACAGATTAAATGTTTTATTGCATAAAAAATGTTATTTAGATTATGTTTGATTTGTTTCTATTGGAACACACTGTTAACTATCAAACATAGCCTCGAACTAAAAAAAGCAATTATTAAACAACAGCAATGACCAACAACTGTGGCATGGTTTGTAATAACAGCTGACTTTAAATCGCAGTTTGATTTAGCGTCGGTAAAGAACATTGCCGCTCTAGAGCGCAAAAGAAACGGAAACCAGAAATGAACTGTTTTGAGTAGGGTTTACAGGTGTGGCAATGTGATTATTTCCATGCAGTGGTAGAAAAAATAATTTATGCTTAAGCCATTGTATATTTTATTTTATGGCATCTTGATTAAGAGTAGATTGTTGCTGTGATTCAAAGGACTTTTATATATTTTTATTGCCTCCACCATAATGTACCGTATGAATGATTAACTTATGAGTCAGGAAAAAAATGTACGTCAGTATGTAGTACACTACCCTTTCTGGTGTGCGAAACAGGTTAACATGTAATATTGCTCCGTCTTAGGTTATAATCATAATTAAAAATTATAGATTTTTCCTGGTCGCACTATCATTACCGTGTACTCACCAGAGTGTTCATATTGTAGTGGTGTGTGGGGATGATCTGTGGTGGTCACAGCTGCGACTAGCTTTTATACCGACAGTGTGGGCCAATATCCTGTGAGCATATCTGAAATACTCGCTACAGTTTGCTGCACATGATGGCCAATTAAATGTTATCCATGACTTCAAGAACGTGCCTTTGACGCAGACTTCAAGAGAAGAGTTTAAATCACCCTTGTATAATTGATATAAATTTAAAGGCCATCATATTTGTAATTTTTTAGTGTTTTGTCGTTGAAAGAATTTTTTTTTTAATAAAATGTTTACCTGAATTTATTTAGACTGTTTTTTTTTCAGTTTTTATAAGGAAATCAGAATTATTAAGGGCCTTTTCAGGTAAATAATGACCCACAGCCAGGATAATTGGTATGTATATATCCAATACTTCCTGTTTTCTTGAGAATTAAAAAAGAGTGAGCTTCAAAGGAAACCTTGAGGACTTTGTCTACAAAAAAGGCTAAGTCAATAAAAGAACTTATTGGAAAAAACAGTGAATTAAACTCTGTTTTACTAAAGTTTTCTTCATTTAGTGGGATAAATACAAAACTGCAGGCACTCAATGATGAAATATTAAGTAAATTGGTAGTAGAGGAACAAGTTACTGAGAAAGTTATTGAAAATGAAATAAGTAATGCCCTAGATTATACTGAGACATACAATGAGGTTAATCTACTGGTTCAAAAACTACAGGCTCAAAACCAGACAGACTCAATCTCATGTAAAAGTACTAATCAATCTTGTGACTCTTCCAAATGTTCCGATTCATGTAATTCTTCCAAATTGCGGTTACCAAAAATTGAATTGAAGAAATTTGATGGGGAAATAAACAAATTTGATAGGTTTTTGGGCTCAATTTTCAAAGATCCGTGAGGATGAAAAGTTAACTGTTTAAGAGATATTTCAGTATCTTATTCAATCTATGTCACCTGACTCCTCTGCTAGAAATCTTGTCGAAGGTTTTTCTCCGTCTAGTCAAAACTATCAAAAGGCTGTAGATTTGTTGAAATCCCAGTATGGTGCAGACGAGTTTTCAATCGAGTATTATGTTCGTGAGTTGTTGGCACTCGTTCTTAAAAGGGAAAAAGACTATCTGTAACAAGTTTGTATGGTAAACTGAAAGTACAGCTTAGGGCCTTAGATTCTTTAAGTGTTACAAAGGATAAATATGCTGCAATTATTTTTCCTTTGGTAGAATCAGCAGTTCCGGAACCCATATTCAAAGTATGGGAAAGGCACCGAGTTTTAAGGAATACATCAACAAAGGATGCAGATGTCTTGGTGAGCTTTTCAACTACTTAAAGATTGAAGTTGAGGCAGAAGAGCGTCTAAAACTTCGGGTAAGTAAGTTTGAACCTAATGATAATGTCAAACACTCTTTCAAAATGAGCATATCTACTAAACAAAAGACAAACTTACCTTCTGCTTCTGTTCTTACCTTACCCTCAAAGGCAGATTGCAGTAAAGTTACTTGTGTTTTTTGTTCTAAAGATTCTCATGCATCCCATGATCGTCACTCTTTAATTGACATGAGAATATCAGAGAGGATGGAAGTAATTAAGAAGAAAGGTGTTTGTTTAAAATGTTTAAAAAATGGTCACTTGGCAAATAAAGGCAAAGTTCAAGTAAATGTCTTTTCTGCAGGGGTAAACATCTAGCCATTCTTTGTTATAAAAGACAAACTTTGAAACCTGAGGACGAGAATAAAATGAAAGAGTCTCCCCAAAACGTAACTAATTCATTTTCAGCTGCAGAAAATAAAACTACCTATTTGCAAACGTTAAATGCATTTATTGTTTGTAGAAATAACTGTAGGAAAGTAAGAGTTCTATGTGATTCTGGTTCACAAAAGAGTTTTATTTCTACAAAATGTGCAAAGGAACTCGGTCTTGAACCAACAGGTAATGTTCTAACCCATCAAGAGGTTTTCGGGGGTAAGAAGATTAAGCCGACACATCACAAATCTTACAAAGTGACACTTAGGTCCATGAACTCCGATTATTCTTTCACCATTGATGTTTTAGAACAACATGTTATTTGTAATGAAGTTCCTCAGGTAAGAAATCATGATTTAGTTAAGATGCTATCAGACATGGATATTACTTTGACGGATGTTACTTATAGTTACTACAGCCATTGATTTGCTGATTAGTGCTCATGCCCGGGCAAGTATAATTACAAACGAGTTTAAGAAAATTAATGATGAACTGTTAGCCATTAAGACACGTCTTGTTTGGACGGTCTTAGGTACAGCTGAAGGTGAGTCATCGTTTACATCATCCATGTTTGTTTCCACCTCATCCTCACAGGACATCAGGAAGTTTTGGGACTTAGAAACAATAGGCATATTGGAACCTACAGAAAAGCAACGGAAGGAAGATCAAGATGCACAGGTAATGACATTTTTTTAGGAAAGTTTTAGAAGAGATGTGGATGGGCGTTATATTGTGAAACTTCCCTGGATTGAAGACCATCCTCATCTAGAAACAAACCGTAAAGTAGCGGAAAGACGCTTACATTCCACAACACGAAAGATGCAGAGAACTAATCTTTTTAATGATTATGATTTAGTTTTAAAAGTTTGGTTGGACCAAGGAATTATTGAAAAGGTGATCGATGAGGACCCTTCTTTATCACACATTATTTGTCATTATTTGCCTTATCGTGCTGTTGTAAAAGAAGGAAGTTCTACAAGAATTAGACCTGTGTTTGATGCTTCTAACAAAGATGTGAATGGGTATAGCGTAAATGAATATCTTGAGACAGGCCCCAATTTAATAGAACAGGTAAAAAATGTCTTAACCGATTTTAGGTTGCATGCCTATGCCTTAACCGCTGACATCGAAAAGGAATTTCTACAAATAGTTGTCAATTCTGATGATCGGGACATGTTGCGATTTTTGTGGTAGGAAGAAGAAAAAGTGATAGTTTACCGCCATGCAAGAGTCGTGTTTGGTTTTGGGAGCAATATAAAATAATCTTTTGGGTAATGCTCCGCCCTCTTTCCAACATGTAGCCAGCTCCTTAAAGAAATCTTTTTATGTAGACAATTGTCTGAGTGGAGTTAACAGTGTTGATGAGCAGGATAAATTTATTGCTGTTGCTCAAACATTGTTAAGACTAGGGGGTCTTAATTTAAGGGGATGGGCAGGCAATGGTTATTTTGAATCTCCTGAACATGTCGAGATTATTTTGTGTTTAAAATGGTTGTGTCAAAAGGATGAATTATGCTGTAAGCTTCCTGTATCAAACATGAAACCTACAGTAATAACCAAACGATCACTACTTTCTTGTGCTCAAAATATTTTTGACCCTACTGGTTTCACAGCCCGTTGGGTTAATACCGAAAGTAATTTTACAGAAGACTTGGGCTTTGAAAATAGGTTGGGACGAGGAGTTGCCTGAGGAACTAACTGAATAATTCCGAAGGTGGGTTGATCAAACAGATTGTTTAGAGAAGTGTACAATGTTAAGAAGAATATTTTTTTATGAATCCAGTAGGTTGCATGTATTTTGTAATGCAAGTAAAACTGCATTTGGCAGTTGTGTATTTTTGCGAACCGGAATAGATGACATTGTTTACGTCCCAGTATTCTATTGGTTGGAATCATCTGTGGCACTTTCTTGGATATCTAAACAAGGGAAATAGTCGGTCTTTGTGAAAAATCGTGTGAAAGAGTTTTGTAAAAATAAAATGTTTACCTGAATTTATTTAGATTGGGTTTTAAAGTTTTATAACGTAATCGGCATTAATAAGGGCCTTTTCAGGTAAAATTATATATTGATACCATGTATATCGTATCAATATACATACAATACATGGGTATGATACATGTATATCATATATGTATACGATACCATGTATATTGAATATACATGATACAAGTATTGGTAAAATCTAAGATAAGTATATTGTAAGTATATTTGTAATCATCTGTATTAATCAAAGGTTTGTTTAATCATACTTCAACATAATAACATATAGGATGCTTTTAATTTCCTGTATATTAATACATGGTTGAAACGCTGAGTTCTCAGTAACTACTGTATCGATCTTCACTATTAAGGGGGGACTAAATGGATACAGCAATTATTATGCCTGCGCAGTCAGGTGACCACTGTGGAAACACAGAATGCGTTTAGAATTGTCATAACCAAACTGCGGGCAAGCAACGATTCCCAGTATTCATTGTAAAACACTGTAAGTAAAGAAACGCTTCTGTACTTCAGCTCGTGTTACGAAAGACATGATATACATTGACTAGTACGTTCATAGCCTGCGTGCCCAGCAGTTTCAGCTGCTGCCGACACAGGCTGTCATAGTAAGGCGGGGTCCCGCATGTCAAAAATTCAGGTAGTGCTTCACCTGCCCCATTTTATGCCTTTATTTTAAGTCCGATAAATGTGGGAGGGGTTTTTAATGAAAGATTCAGGCTTGGGCTAATTCATTCGCTTTTTGATTTTTTTTATATTTTGAATTCATGTTATGCTAAAGCACTACGATACGTTATAAGATTCAAGTTTTTTGAAGTATGTATAATTTTTTTAAGGTTCAATTGTGCTAGCTAAAGTAAATGCCTCGATGTCAGCGTGTTTCATTTGTGAGTCACCGCCAGAAGGGCAGAATTTAATCAAAATCAATCGTGGTGAAATCAAAAGTTTCTGTATGTATATAGTTTCCATCCTGTTTCTGTATTGTTATGAATATGTTTAAGTTTAAGAACAAACATAAGTAATTTTAGTTTTAAAGTATAAACTTAGTTATTTCGATTTATTTATCTATAATCCATTTCATTTTTTATTTTTTAATTTTTTAATTGAATTTCATAAATTTAGAGCTATGTTAAACAGTCAAATCCATCATAACATAACTCGTTTCCATGAAAATAAAACGTTAAAAAGCAAAATTTGGCGTTTTTTGTAATTTTATAACTTTGCCTGACTTTTAGCGCGCTCTAGCGGGGTAACGGTGAGTGGTAGAAACATTTGTTATGTGCAAAATTTGTTGGAAATTTTCTCTACTTTTATTTAATAACCAATACAATTTTCTATAAATACATTACAACAAAGATTTAGGCAAAAAAAACTAAAAAATTTGGACTATTTTTTGCAAAAAAAGCAATGTTCCGGGCAAAATATCTGATAGCAAACCTCATATTCGTATTCAGCGACCCAAAAAAAAGATAAATAAAAATGTGTTTTACGACTGAGATAAAACTTTCCCTTAACTTTCCTTACATGACTAGACTATAATAATTTTCCGTAGAAATTAAAGGTATTTTTTTATACCGGCAATCAAAAACAATAATTTGGACATTTTTAAAGACAAAAAACCATGGAAACTGCTTTTGTAGTAATATAACTATTGATATCTTTCGCAACGATTCTGCATTTATTCAACTTAGGATTCTTTAAGAACTCAAGATGGGTGTGACGTGTTGGTGATGGTGAATAATTAGTGAGAACCCAGCCACCTAATTAGAAACGTGAGAACGGGACTTGACTCACTTATGTCTCATTCGGTAATGTATGTAGTGCTCTAAGGATTGTAGGCCGATAAGAGTAATGATTAAGGTACTCTAAGGTGATCCCAACCGAGTGTCTAGCGGAGTGTACTTTTCATAAATGTCTCAAGAGCTAGAGTTTCTTAACATTCATATCTGAGATATTAACATAGCAAGGTCTATCTGGATGTAACAGTCAAATCAGTTCCATATCAGAGCTGTTGCAAAATGTGTCAAATCAGAGCTGTGGCGAAAAAATTTTCTTCTTAAAAAACAGTGTTTCTCCGTCGCTCACTGAATAAAAATTCGGATGGATAACACTCTGAGATAAATTATTGTTAATGATGGTATGTTAAAATTTAGGCCTACTAACGAAACTGTAAACATGTCTTTCGATTTTCTTGTTTTTCATGCAGCTTACGGAAATGTTTATAATTATAATGTCAGTAAAATAAATATAAACATTTTTTATGTTTCAAATCACAAAGAATACAAAAAGTGCAATAAAATCACATGTACAAGATACTAGTTTTGAAAGGCCTTGCGTTTGATGTTTTTCATTAACTAGCTAATAGATACAAATTCTGTAAATTCAATTTGGAGCTAGAGAAAAACTCTTTTTTACGTTGTTACTGATAATCTACCTCAGGTGAGGGTCGGTCCACCATGAGTCAGAAGAAAAATCTTTAAAGTAAGCATAGGTTGATATGTTAGTGCATATCAACCTAACCAACTTCCTGTCAATTATATGTTAATTAACGAAATTCCGCAAACTTGAACGAAAGTGGACAGCCAACCCACAAATGGCACTCCTACAAACTTTAAATTAAACTGTAATCTTTCTTAAATATTCAAAATTATGTGATTCCAATTAAATTTTCTTAAAGATTTTCATTAGGGACATGCTACCTTGGGGAAGCCTTAGAGAAAACTTCACTCTCCCGTATATAATAACCAATATTGAATTTACTAGTTTCGTTTATACCCCTGGGGAAAAATCTCTGTGTTTTTTCCTCCGTTTAGGGGCAGACAAATAAATTATCCAGATGACCAATAAATGAACAGATGATGTTCTTTGGTGGTGGCGACCTCGTTAGTATCTGCAAGGTATCCGCCTCTAACATTACATTATTTTCGTAATAAAGCAATAGTTGGTAAATACTACCTAGAAGACATGTTCCTCAAATAAGAATATTTTTTGTATCTGGTGTGCAGTAAACTATGTATAGTGTAAGTTTTTCATTTTTTTCTATGGGTGCATTAAAAGGTTTGCATTAAAAAAAATACTGTAAAATTCGCATTTATTTTGTTGTTAGTGATGGTATTCATAATGTCCGTGTCGGCTAGCCTCATGCAGGGCCTCCAGGTGATGGTGTTTGGCGGCGGCGACCTCGTGAGTGTCTGCCAGGTATCCGGACTTGAGCACCACGGGCTTGGCGAGGGGTCCGTGGTAAGGCACCACATGATGGGAGTATCCATGGTCGGCGCCGTAGCCTGAGGCGTATCTGCCACTGTAGTGGTCACCGTAGCCTCCGTGAGCCTTGGCCTTGGCTACGGCGGCGAAATGCTCAGCCTTAGCAGCGGCCACCTCGTGAGTGTCTGCGATGTGTCCGTCATGCAGGACATGTGGGATGGCGGTGGGTCCGTGGTACCTGATGTCTCCACGGTGTTCTCCGTATGAACCGCTGGACTCTTGGTCATGGTTGTGTTCATAGATGCCACCATAACTGGATTCCTTAGCTAGGGCAGCGAGATGAGCGTTCTTGGCCGCTGCTACCTCATGGGTGTCTGCCAGGTAGCCGTTGTGGAGGACGACAGGCTTGGCGGTGGGTCCGTGGTAGTAGCTGCCGTACACGCTGTTGGTGTACAGGGCAGCGGAAAGTAGCAGAACCTAAAAATTAAAAACAATTCATTAGTATTAAATTATCTAAAAATGTCATATTTGTTTGTAAGTGAAACAATATTAATATGATGATTATGACGATTAATATAATTAGATTATAAGCAAGGAATATGAAATTCAAATCTATTTACTTATTTCAGATTTCTTGTAAAAATGCCCAATTTTAACAAAATGCAAATATAAGCTACCAGGTGTTGAGGTAATCGAAAGTAGGACTCTTATTAATATTTCAAATTAATTTGTTAGCAAAAAAAATTATTCTTAATCCATTCTATATTTTATATTATGGCATCTTAATTAAGAGTAGATTGTTACTGTGATTCGACGGATATTTTTATTGCCTTCAATATAATGTACCATAATGAATATTTGACTTATGGGTCAAGCAAAAATGTACAGGATATAGTATACTACGCTTGCCCCGTAGGCATAACAAGTAACATCTAATATTGCTACGTCTTGAGTTTAATAATTAATTATAGATTTTCCCTGGTCGCACTATCATTACCGTGTACTCACCAGAGTGTTCATGTTGTAGTTGTGTGTGGGGATGATCTGTGGTGGTCAGAGCTGCGACTAGCTTTTATACCGGCAGTGTGGGCCAATATCCTGTGGCGATATTTGAAATACTCGTTCTAGTTTACTGCACAGGATGGCCAATTAAATGTTCTTTAAGACTTCAGAAACGTCTTTGACGAAGACTTCAAGAGAAAAGTTTAAATCACCCTACTATAATTCATATCAATTTATAGGCCACCATATATAATATGGCAAAATTAGGAAAACCCGGCCTAAAAATGGAGTATGACAAGGTTATTGGCCTTTATCATGTTATTTTAGTAATACGGCTTTAGTATGAAATTTGATTAAATTCCAATTCCACTGGGTTATAAATTTGTAGAATTGTACATTACCAAGTCCTATAATTTGATATACATACTCGTATAAAACTATGCTTATATGTAAGATTTTCTGAACATATCTTAAGCATAATCATATGAGTGATTGAAAAGTCCCGTAACGGTGAAATATATTTTTTACCATTATAGATAAAGTAAAAAGACTTGGTATATCAATAATAGCCATAAATGTCTACTTCTTTAAGCTACTATAATTTTTTTATCCCTTAAGAGAGACGGCCCACGAGGAGTCAGACAAAATTCTTACATAGCAACATAGGTTGAGTTTGGTATTGAATTAAAGGTCTTACTTAGCAGAGTACAATGCCGCAAACTAGACTTGAAACGGATGACCGAGACGGAAATGGCAGGCAAACAAAGTTTCCATTAAAATCATATGGGTAAAACTTAAAAATGCAATAACTTTCTTGCTCATCCTTTTGACGTCGGGTTTGTGGCTTTTTACTCCAAATGCAAAGACGTTTACAACTACAGTATGTATGATGTGACAATGGCCAAAGAAGGTTCATTTTACACACCCTTCAAGGGATGTCCCTCCTGGAAGTCTTACATAAATCTGCTTTGGCCCTTGTCACATCATACATAGTCTTAAACGTCTTGCCATTTGGAGTAATAAGCCACAAACCCGATGTCAAAAGGTTGAGTATTAATGAAGCTATTGCATTTTTAAGTTTTACCCATATGATTTTAATGGAAACTGTTTGCCTGCCAATTCCGTCTCGCTCATCCGTTTGAAGTCTAGTTTGCGGCATCGTACTCTACTAAGTTAGACCTTTAATTTAATATCAAACTCGACCTATGCTGCTATTTAAGAATTTTGTCTGACTCCTCGTGGGCCGTCCCCCTTAAGGGATAAAAGCATGATAATAGCTTAAAAGAGTAGAATTTATTGCTATATTTGATATACCAAGTCTCATTACTTTATCTATAATGGTAAAAAATATATCTCACCGTTCCGGGACTTTTCAATCACACTGACGAGTTTTCAAGCATAAAGAACACAATAGAGAGTTTTTGCAACATACGCTAAACACTATTTTTAAATTGGAAAATTTACGTATATTACGTTACACAGGATAGTTCGTTCAAATGTAAGAATGGTATCTATGGTTACTATTGATCACTTCCCAACGAGATTTTGTTCCTTGAAGCAGCAAAAGTAATTAAATCCGCCATTGTTTAAATAGCATTTAGCGTTTACCGTATTCATTTACCGTATGTACAAAAACTCTCAACTTACGTTACGGAAACCACATTAATAAAATGAATGGTCAGCTTACAACGAATTAAAATAAATGTTGTAAACGAGTGAAGTGCAAAAGCGGGCTTGGCCTAAGGTATATAACAACGTAATTGTCTTCGACGTAAAGCATGTGTTTTATAACCAACACTTTGATAAATATAAAACCAAGACTCTACGAGGTGTCAAACACTTTTCAAAACACTTTCTACAACTGTCGTCCAGTTTCAACTTTATTTAGTCGGATTCGTGGCGATGGTCACGTCTGAATGGCGTTGAAGAGAACCGATGATTCTACGTGACGGCTGCCAGGGCATTCCACTCGTGCTGTCGTGTGCGTTGGGCAGCTAAAACACCATATTATATCTTTCATACAGTTGTTGGTTTCCGTTTTTTTCGGTTGAATAAAAAAAAAAGTTTAAGTGAACTCATAAAAACGAATAACTTCACAACCACAACCGTTTAACAAAATGATAAATTTGTAGAGACTAACAAACAACTAATGGTGAATGACGTATGACACCATTGATACCATGTATATCGTATCACACAATATTTGTATATATGATATACGATATGCATATTACAAATGTATATTTATATCATACATGTATACGATCCCATGTATATTGACTATACATGATACAAGTATTGGTAAAATCTAACGTTATTATATTGTAAGTAGCCTATATTTGTAATCATCTGTATGAATCAAAGGTTTGTTTAATCATACTTTAACATAGTAACTTATAGGATACTTTTAATTTCCTATGTATTAATATATGGTTGAAACGCTGAGTTCTCATTAACTACTGTATCGATCTTCACTATTAAGGGGGGACTAAAGGGATGCAGCGATTATTATGCCTGCGCAGTCAAGTGATCACTGTGGAAACACAGAATGGGTTTCGAATTGTTCACAACCAATCTGATAACGAGAAACAATACCCAGTATTCGTTGAAAACACTGTAGGTAAAGAAACGCTTCTGTACTTAAGCACGTGTTACCCAAGACATGCTATACATTGACTAGTGCGTTCATAGCCTGCGCGCCCAGCAGTTTCAGCGGCTGCCGATACAGGCTGTCAGTATGGGGGGTCTCGCATGTCAAAATTCAGGTAGTACTTCACCTGCGCCCATTTTACGCCTTTATTTTAAGTTCGTTAAAAGTGGGAGGGGGTTTTATGAATGAATAAGGCTTGGGCTATTTGATTCGCTTTTTGATTTTTTTTATGTTTTGAATCCATATTATGCTATGATTGTCTAAGGTTGATCTAAAGTTGTTCAACTTTGAACCACTATAGCTTGATATGGTTTCAATATATTTAAAAATCAAAAAGCAAATAAAAAAGCTCAAGTCTTTATATTTCATAAAAATTCACTCCCATTTTTATCGGACTTAAAATAAAGGCGACGAATGGGAGCAAGCGAAGCATTGTATTACGTTCTGAGAGGTGCCCATTAGCCCCCTCTTATCAAACGTAAAATTAAAAGGGATGATAAATAGATTTGCACAATTACCTTCAAATGCACTTTCTCCCTAAGTATCAGATCCTTTAGCCTTTTAAGTTTCGGTTATATAAAATTACTAGCTGTTGCCCGTCACGGCTTCGCCCATGATTGACTTTATTTTATAGGTAATAAAATCTTTTTAAAGAGCAACGAAATCTACTTCCTTAAGAGTCATCTTCACCCCTGCGCCAGTAGCCCATTGTTGCGCAGTCGGCAATGTTAATCATACGGCTTTTAATGCAAAACATGGTATAGCATTCCCCTGTTTCGGACGCCGTTTATCAACAGATTTTCTTTAAACTTGGTAAGTGTTTAGTTGAATAGTTATATTAGGTCCCTCATACCTCGAAATTTCGAAAAATTTTCTAAATTTTGAAATATTACTAAGGAAAATAGAGTAACTTTGCGAGGTCACAGAGAGTAATATTTGTTAAATTTTCAAAATTTCGAGGTATGAGGGACCTAATATAACTATTCAACTAAACACTTACTAATTTTAAAGAAAATCGGTTTAAAAACGGCGTCCGAAACAGGGGAATCAAATACCATGTTTTGCTTTAAAAGCCATATGGTTAACATTGCCGACTGCGCAACAATGGGCTACTGGCACAGGGGTGAAGATGACTCTTAAGAATGACATTGAAACAACGAAGTAGTGTGAGTGGAGCTCTGAAGGAATTTCGCAAAACCTGTTCTTAGTGAGAAAAGGTTTCTTAAATATAAAACGCCGAGAGAACCTATGAGCAAATAGGAACGACCATATCAAATTTACACCCTGTAGTAAGTTCAAATTTCAACAGTCAATATTGAAGTCATGTGGGGCGGAGCCCTAAAGAACATAGAACACTAATTTGCAAAACTGTTTCTTAGTCTTAGAGAACTTCAAAAACTATATTTACAAAACCAATTCGTAGTGAGCACCTGTTAGCAAAACGGAACATCCACGTTAAACTTATACCCCCTAGAACCTATGGTAATCTTGAGATTCTATGGGGTGGAGCCCTAAAGAAAATTTGCAAAATTATTTCTAAGTAAGTAACTATGAGCAAAGTGGAACGTCCGATTCAAATTAAAACCCCGGAGGCCCAAAAGTAATTTTGAAGTCATGTGGGGCGGAGCCATAAAGAACTTCGAATACTGTATTTGCAAAACTGTTTCTTAGTGAGCACCCATGAGCAAAGAGAAAAGTCCATGTCGAATATCGACCCCAGAGGCACTAAAGTAATTTAGAAGTCTTGTGGGGCGGAGCCCTAAAGAACTTCGAAAACTATATTTGCAAAACCGTTTCTTAAGGAGCATCCATGACCAAACCAAACGCCCATGGCAATTGTCAACCCCGGAGGCCCTAAAGTAATTCTGAAGTCCAGTTTGGCGGAGCCCTAAAGTGCTTCAAAAACTATATTTTCAAAACAGTTTCTTAATAAGTATCTATAAGCATAGGGAATCGTCTATGTCAAATTTCAACATGTAGGCTATACAGTAATTGTGAGCTTCTGTGGGGCGGAGCCCTAAAGGGGATGTTTAAAGCAATTATTTATTTATTTTTTAGCACCTAAGAAAAAAGAGATCACTCCAAATTTCAACCGTGCAGGTTTCCTAATTTGTATTTAAAATTAGCCATGCGGATCACGTTATGAAATTTTGAAGGCCTGTGGGGCGGGGCCCTGAAGGAATTTTGTTCAATCATTTCTTAGTGAGCACCTAAGAGGCAAGATGAACCTGTGTTTAAAGTTTCAAGTAAATACGTTTGGTAGTTCCTGAGATTTCATGAGTCAGTCAGTAATCACTCCCCGTCAGGTTTAGCTTGGTCGCTAAGCTCACTCGCCGCAACCAATGTCTGTATACATTGCCGCAACTATCCTCTAGTTTTTTATTACCAATACCCCCTACTACCCCCAATAATTTAAATGAGAACAGCTGTCTACAAAATTAATATTCCTTAATGTAATCATATGTTCCAATACAAAAATGTTTCTCCCGTAAGAATAACATGGTAACTTTGAAGACGTGTGGGGCGGAGCCCTGTAGGAATTTTGCAAAATCGTTTCTTAGTGAGCACCTAAGAGGCAAGACGAACCTATGTTCAAAGTTTCAAGTAAATCCGTTTGGTAGTTCCTGAGATTTCGTGATGAGTCAGTGAGTGGGATTTCGCTTATATATATATATATATATATATATATATATATATATATATATATATATATATATATATATATATATATATATATATATATATATATATATATAGAAGATTATGGAATGTTAAATTCAGTTAAAATTGTCAGTTTTTAATAGCTGTGAGATGTTTGATATTACTTTTATAGTCCCACTGTTAGCATACCACAATTTACCGAATTGAAGAAAGCCATTAAGTTGGTTACAAATGAACAATAATAATTCTCCGTAGAATTAGAAGGTATTTTTTATATTTGCAATCAATACCAGTAATGTGGACATTTTTAAAGACAAAAAACCATGGAAACTGCTTTTATTGTAATATAACTATTGATATCTTTCGCATCGATTCTGCATTTATTCTACCTAGGATTCTTTAAGAACTCAAGATAGGTGTAACAAGTGTTGGTGATGATGAATAATTAGTGATATCCCGCTTGGTTTAACCCAGCGGACCCACGGACTTGACTCACTTGTGGCTCTCTGGGTAATGTATGTAGTGCACTAAGAATTGTAGACCGATAAGGGTAACGATTGTAGTACTCTAAGGTAATCCCAACCGAGTGTCTAGCAGAGTGTACTTTTCATAAATGTCTCAAAGCTTCTTAACATTCATTACTGAAATACTAACACGGCAAGGTCTCTCTGGATGTATACATACTTTTAACTGAAAATTTTCTTCATAAAAACAGTGTTACTACGTCGCTCACTGAATAAAAATTCGGATGGATACTACTCTGAGATCGATTAGTGTTAATGATGGTATGTTAAAATTTAGGCCTACTAACGAAGCTATAAACTTGATTTTCTATTTTCTTGTTTTTCATCCAGGTGTAGCATTTGGAACGTTTTTGTTAGTATTATGCAATAAGTTTTTATGTATTTAAAATATTTTTCTTACAGTTAAATCTTAGCGTGTTTATAGCATTAATTTATTATATGTTTTGTGTATACTATTTTCTTTTTTAGCTTTTACCCAAAAGTTTGTAACTTTTATGTGAAGATTTAATATAAACTTTTTTCGACTTTAAACCATTTTATATAAATAAAAACGTTTACCAATCAATGATAATAATATCCAAGTCAGTCAGTAAAGTAAATATAAAAATTGTTTAAATGTTGCAAATCACAAAGAACACAAAAAGTACAATACAATCACATGTACAGGATACTAGTTTTGAAAGTCCTGGAGTTTGATATGTTTTTCATTAACATAGCTAATAGATAAAAATTATGTAAATTCAATTTGGAGCTAAAGAAAAACTCCTTTTTACATTGTTACTAATAATCTACCTCAGGTGAGGGTCGGTCTACCATGAGTCAGAAGAAAAATCTTAAAAGTAAGCATAGGTTCATATGTTAGTAGCTACATATCAGCCTAACCAACTTTATATCAATTATTTGTTAATTAACGAAATTGCGCAAACTTGAGCAAAAGTGGACAGCCAACCCAAAAATGGCAGGCGAACAAACTTTAAATACAATTGTAATCTTTATTAAATATTCAACATTATGTAATTTGGCTAGTGACATTTTCTTCAAGACTTCCTTTAGGGCCGTGCTGCCTTGAGGTAGTCTTAGAGAAGACTTTATTCGCCCGTACCTCAGATAAATTTAAAGGTCATTAAATTCTAGGCACAATCAAAACTAGACCCCGAAATATAGAATATGACATAATTTATTGTATTTTAAGTTCCAAGCAATATGGTTTTAGTTCGAAGTTTGATTGCCTGTCGTTTCAGATGTTTTTCTAATCGCGGATGTACGTGACTGCATGGTTTGAAAGGATTTAATCACAGATTGTTCTTTATAATGATGGATGATTGTGAACAATTCTCTAGTGAAGGAGGTGTCCGAACAATAATTTGATCTACCAAAAATAAATATTTTAATTTACTGTCATATTCACAACTGGTAAATCAGTGTACGTATTTGTTTTCTCATCGTTAAAATCTATAAGTTTAACGTAAGAAAGAAGCACAATGGTAGTCAGTTAGTTCACCAATGATTGAACTGATGATGGCATGAACTTCTGTATTTTAATTTACTACTTTATTTTACACCACTGGGGGAGACATCACTATACCTTTTTCCTCCGCTTAGGGACAGACAAATTATCCATGGTTGGACATAGACCTAACACGTTTTTTACAATTCGTGCAATTTTTACTTTATTTTATACCACTGGGGGAGACATCACTATACCTTTTTCCTCCGCTTAGGGACAGACAAATAAATTATCCATGCTTGGACATAGACCTAACACATTTTTTACAATTCGTGCAATTTTTACCTCCAAAAGGGGGTAGGGAGATTTTCCACTCTATAATACTTTCCTTTCTTATATTTATCTTGAAATCTACATCGACAGATAATTGCAAATACTGTACTATGATTGTAATAAGATATGAGTGTACCTGGACTATTATTTTGGCTGAACAGAATGGAACAAATAAATGATGTTCCTTGGTGGCGGCTACCTCGATAGTTTCTGCAAGGTATCCGAATCTAAAAATACATTATTTTCGTAATAAAGTAATGGTTGGTAGATACTACATACGAGACATGTTCCTCAATTAAGAATATTTTATTCATCTGGGGCGCAGTAAATAATGTATGGTGTAGATTTTTCATATTTTTTTCTAGTGAGTGTAAAAAAGGTTTGCATTAAAAAAAAGGTTGAGTGTAAAATTGGCATTTATTTTGTTGTTAGTTAGTGATGGTAGTCATAATGTCCATGTCGGCTAGCCTCCTGTAGAGCTTTTAGGTGAAGTTCCCTTTCGGCGGCGACCTCGTGAGTGTCTGCCAGGTATCCGGACTTGAGCACCACGGGCTTGGCGAGGGGTCCATGGTAAGGCACCACATGATGGGAGTGTCCATGGTCGGCGCCGTAGCCTGAGGCGTATCTGCCACTGTAGTGGTCACCGTAGCCTCCGTGAGCCTTGGCCTTGGCTATGGCGGTGAAATACTCAGCCTTAGCAGCGGCCACCTCGAGAGTGTCTGCGATGTGTCCGTCATGCAGGATGTTGCAAATCACAAAGAAAACAAAAAGTACAATACAATCACATGTACAGGATACTAGTTTTGAAAGTCCTGGAGTTTGATATGTTTTTCATTAACATAGAAGGAGCTAAAGAAAAACTCCTTTTTACATTGTTACTAATAATCTACCTCAGGTGAGGGTCGGTCTACCATGAGTCAGAAGAAAAATCTTAAAAGTAAGCATAGGTTCATATGTTAGTAGCTACATATCAGCCTAACCAACTTTATATCAATTATGTGTTAATTAACGAAATTCCGCGAACTTGAGCAAAAGTGGACAGCCAACCCAAAAATGGCAGGCGAACAAGCTTTAAATAAAATTGTAATCTTTATTAAATATTCAACATTATGTAATTTGGCTAGTGACATTTTCTTCAAGACTTCCTTTAGGGCCGTGCTGCCTTGAGGTAGTCTTAGAGAAGACTTTATTCGCCCGTACCTCAGATAAATTTAAAGGTCATTAAATTCTAGGCACAATCAAAACTAGACCCCGAAATATAGAATATGACATAATTTATTGTATTTTAAGTTCCAAGCAATATGGTTTTAGTTCGAAGTTTGATTGCCTGTCGTTTCAGATGTTTTTCTAATCGCGGATGTACGTGACTGCATGGTTTGAAAGGATTTAATCACAGATTGTTCTTTATAATGATGGATGATTGTGAACAATTCTCTAGTGAAGGAGGTGTCCGAACAATAATTTGATCTACCAAAAATAAATATTTTAATTTACTGTCATATTCACAACTGGTAAATCAGTGTACGTATTTGTTTTCTCATCGTTAAAATCTATAAGTTTAACGTAAGAAAGAAGCACAATGGTAGTCAGTTAGTTCACCAATGATTGAACTGATGATGGCATGAACTTCTGTATTTTAATTTACTACTTTATTTTACACCACTGGGGGAGACATCACTATACCTTTTTCCTCCGCTTAGGGACAGACAAATTATCCATGGTTGGACATAGACCTAACACGTTTTTTACAATTCGTGCAATTTTTACTTTATTTTATACCACTGGGGGAGACATCACTATACCTTTTTCCTCCGCTTAGGGACAGACAAATAAATTATCAATGCTTGGACATAGACCTAACACATTTTTTACAATTCGTGCAATTTTTACCTCCAAAAGGGGGTAGGGAGATTTTCCACTCTATAATACTTTCCTTTCTTATATTTATCTTGAAATCTACATCGACAGATAATTGCAAATACTGTACTATGATTGTAATAAGATATGAGTGTACCTGGACTATTATTTTGGCTGAACAGAATGGAACAAATAAATGATGTTCCTTGGTGGCGGCTACCTCGATAGTTTCTGCAAGGTATCCGAATCTAAAAATACATTATTTTCGTAATAAAGTAATGGTTGGTAGATACTACATACGAGACATGTTCCTCAATTAAGAATATTTTATTCATCTGGGGCGCAGTAAATAATGTATGGTGTAGATTTTTCATATTTTTTTCTAGTGAGTGTAAAAAAGGTTTGCATTAAAAAAAAGGTTGAGTGTAAAATTGGCATTTATTTTGTTGTTAGTTAGTGATGGTAGTCATAATGTCCATGTCGGCTAGCCTCCTGTAGAGCTTTTAGGTGAAGTTCCCTTTCGGCGGCGACCTCGTGAGTGTCTGCCAGGTATCCGGACTTGAGCACCACGGGCTTGGCGAGGGGTCCATGGTAAGGCACCACATGATGGGAGTGTCCATGGTCGGCGCCGTAGCCTGAGGCGTATCTGCCACTGTAGTGGTCACCGTAGCCTCCGTGAGCCTTGGCCTTGGCTATGGCGGTGAAATACTCAGCCTTAGCAGCGGCCACCTCGAGAGTGTCTGCGATGTGTCCGTCATGCAGGATGTTGCAAATCACAAAGAAAACAAAAAGTACAATACAATCACATGTACAGGATACTAGTTTTGAAAGTCCTGGAGTTTGATATGTTTTTCATTAACATAGAAGGAGCTAAAGAAAAACTCCTTTTTACATTGTTACTAATAATCTACCTCAGGTGAGGGTCGGTCTACCATGAGTCAGAAGAAAAATCTTAAAAGTAAGCATAGGTTCATATGTTAGTAGCTACATATCAGCCTAACCAACTTTATATCAATTATGTGTTAATTAACGAAATTCCGCGAACTTGAGCAAAAGTGGACAGCCAACCCAAAAATGGCAGGCGAACAAGCTTTAAATAAAATTGTAATCTTTATTAAATATTCAACATTATGTAATTTGGCTAGTGACATTTTCTTCAAGACTTCCTTTAGGGCCGTGCTGCCTTGAGGTAGTCTTAGAGAAGACTTTATTCGCCCGTACCTCAGATAAATTTAAAGGTCATTAAATTCTAGGCACAATCAAAACTAGACCCCGAAATATAGAATATGACATAATTTATTGTATTTTAAGTTCCAAGCAATATGGTTTTAGTTCGAAGTTTGATTGCCTGTCGTTTCAGATGTTTTTCTAATCGCGGATGTACGTGACTGCATGGTTTGAAAGGATTTAATCACAGATTGTTCTTTATAATGATGGATGATTGTGAACAATTCTCTAGTGAAGGAGGTGTCCGAACAATAATTTGATCTACCAAAAATAAATATTTTAATTTACTGTCATATTCACAACTGGTAAATCAGTGTACGTATTTGTTTTCTCATCGTTATAATCTATAAGTTTAACGTAAGAAAGAAGCACAATGGTAGTCAGTTAGTTCACCAATGATTGAACTGATGATGGCATGAACTTCTGTATTTTAATTTACTACTTTATTTTACACCACTGGGGGAGACATCACTATACCTTTTTCCTCCGCTTAGGGACAGATAAATAAATTATCCATGGTTGGACATAGACCTAACACGTTTTTTACAATTCGTGCAATTTTTACTTTATTTTATACCACTGGGGGAGACATCACTATACCTTTTTCCTCCGCTTAGGGACAGACAAATAAATTATCCATGCTTGGACATAGACCTAACACGTTTTTTTAAAATTCGTGCAATTTTTACCTCCAAAAGGGGTAGGGAGATTTTCCACTCTATAATACTTTCCTTTCTTATATTTATCTTGAAATCTACATCAACAGATAATTGCAAATACTGTACTACGATTGTAATAAAATACGAGTGTACCTGGACTATTATTTTGGCTGAACAGAATGGAACAGATGGTGTTCCTTGGCGGCGGCTACCTCGTTAGTTTCTGCAAGGTATCCGAATCTAAAAATACATTATTTTCGTAATAAAGTAATGGTTGGTAGATACTACATACGAGACATGTTCCTCAATTAAGAATATTTTATTCATCTGGGGCGCAGTAAATAATGTATGGTGTAGATTTTTCATATTTTTTTCTAGTGAGTGTAAAAAAGGTTTGCATTAAAAAAAAGGTTGAGTGTAAAATTGACATTTATTTTGCTGTTAGTTAGTGATGGTAGTCATAATGTCCATGTCGGCTAGCCTCCTGTAGAGCTTTTAGGTGAAGTTCCCTTTCGGCGGCGACCTCGTGAGTGTCTGCCAGGTATCCGGACTTGAGCACCACGGGCTTGGCGAGGGGTCCGTGGTAAGGCACCACATGATGAGAGTGTCCATGGTCGGCGCCGTAGCCTGAGGCGTATCTGCCACTGTAGTGGTCACCGTAGCCTCCGTGAGCCTTGGCCTTGGCTATGGCGGCGAAATGCTCAGCCTTAGCAGCGGCCACCTCGTGAGTGTCTGCGATGTGTCCGTCATGCAGGATGTGTGGGATGACGGTGGGTCCGTGGTACCTGACGTCTCCATGGTGTTCTCCGTATGAACCGCTGGACTCTTTGCCACGGTTGTATTCATAGCTGCCACTTTCATAACTAGATTCCTTAGCTAGGGCGGCGAGATGAGCGTTCTTGGCTGCTGCTACCTCATGGGTGTCTGCCAGGTAGCCGTTGTGGAGGACGACAGGTTTGGCGGTGGGTCCGTGGTAGTAGCTGCAGTACACACTGTTGGTGTACAGGACAGCGGACAGTAGCAGAACCTGAACAATTAAAAGCAATTGATTAGTATTAAATTATCTAAAAATGCCACAATTGTTTTTAAGTGAAACATAATTAATATGAAGATGTTTTTACAATCGTATTAAAAACAAAGAATATGAAATTCAAATCTACTTATTCCATATTTCTTGTAATAAAACCTAATTTTAAAAGATGCAAATTTAAGCCACTAAAGTTGAGTTAATCTAAAGTAGGACTATTATATTTCAAATTAATTCGTTAGCCAAAATAATCAACGCTTAAGCCATTCGACATTTTATTTTATTACATCTTAAGAGTAGATTGTTACTGTGATTCGAGGGACCTTTTTATATTTTTATTGCCTCCATCATAATTTACCGTATGAATATTTTATACCGTCATGGCCAAAAATGTCCAGTATTTAGTTCCTACACTACACTTGCCCCGTATGCGTAGCAAGTTAACGTTTAATATTACTACTTCTTGAGTTGAATCATAATTAATTATTGAGTTCTCCTCGTCGCACTATCATTACCGTGTACTCACCAGAGTGTTCATGTTGTAGTTGTGTCTGGGATGAACTGTGGTGGTCAGAGCTGCGACTAGCTTTTATACCGGCAGTGTGGGCCAATATCCTGTGAGAATATCTGAAATACTCGCTATGGTTTGCTGCACAGGGTAGCCAATTAAATGTTCTCCAAGACCTCTTTTAGAAACATGCATTTGAAGAAGACTTCGAGTGAAGACTTTTAATCACGCTATAATTTATATCAATGTTAGGGCCTTCATATTCTAGGCAAAATTAGGAAACACCGACGTAGAAAATTGAATATTACTAAAATTAGTGGATTGTCAGCATGTTATTTTTAGCAATACAGTTTTTAGTACGAATTTGATTACCTGGCATTTACAACTGGGTTATTAATTTTAAGTCGAGTTTGTAGAGTTTTACTTTACGAAGTAGTACTTATTGAGTTTTTTACTGTACTTATTGAGAAGAACCATGACAAATTTAATTTGATGTACATGTACAAAATATTATGCTTATATTTTAAGATTTTCTTCTGACTTTTGATGGGCCGATGTCCACCAGATTTTAACAATCAGTGATAAAGTAGAATCTTATCTTTTCAACTTTCAATTGACTTTGCAGAATGTTGTTTTTTTAGTTAAATCCACAAAAGACACTAAGCCATCTTCAAAAGTTTTACCAAAAGTTAAATAACCATAAACAATTATGATAAATGTATTATAATATAAACAATACAAATATCTTTCAAAAGTGGTCTTTATATTGAAAACATAAATTTTATGAGACATGTATAAGAAACCAACATCATATTGCTTCATATGGAGTTGCATTTATGGATTTATTTCTCAGGGCTACCTCGAGTGCTTTGAAGTTTCTAAAAACCTCCACCTACCAAACCGAGTACTCTGCTTATCCAGAAGAAGACGTTTAAGACGGCATTAGAGCATTCCGAACCATAGTAATTTCCCAATAAATTAAGTAGTTCAGCCCATCCTGTTACGCCTATTTTCAGAGGCAGTACATTTTTCATCATGACATCAGTGTTTTCTATAGGAAACTCCTATTGGTAAACAAACCACAAGAGGAAGGGTGTTGTTTCCAGTATTTTGTATCGGAGCACAGTTGTAGAAAAACAGTAAAGACGTACTCCGAAATAGTCCTTACCATACATTCGTGTTGTATAAAGCTCTAAGGCCAATATGTTTTATCCTCCGACTTATAAAAAAGTTCTCAATAAGCTGAGGCCTTTGATGCCTAGTACAAATAACTTATCAAAGTGCTCTATCAAATAGCTTATCCTGTACTCTATGTCGGCGTCCACTAGACAGAAACACAAAGCATAACAAGTTCAGAAGAACACTGTTTCTTTAATACGGCTTCCACTGCTTCTAAATCGCTTTGCAAAATTACACAGTGAATAAGTTCCATAAGTCTTCGTATAACTCGGTCATCAGTAAATAGCAGATAATTTTATATCAAAGCACATATGATGTTATTCCAACAAAATGTTGAGAAGCATCGGCCCCAAAGTTGAACTATGCGGTGCACCCAATGTGGCAACAAAGAGGTCGGATGTTTTGAAAGGTAACATGACCCCGTTAAGACGCCTTTAATTTTTTTTTTTTTTTTTTTTTAACAAACCAAGTAAGGTTAACTCTATGAGCTTGTCACCACTAGCCGGTGGCACATTCATCAAAGATTTTGATAAATCAATCGGATATGTTTAGTAAAAAATATATGAAAATATTAAGTTAAGCATAATTTGGTTATAGTATATCAACTAAAAGTATATATTAGTTTCTTTTCAAAGAGATAAATGAGTGCAAGTTACAATGTTCTTCGAAACTATTTGTTTCCAACTGATCGGCATCACCCATTAAAAAAGAAAATTGGTCCAATAACTTGAACCGCCATCCTTGCCTCCACATCTAGCCCAAACACAACCTCAGGACATGGAGGCGTGTCCCGAACAAGTGAAAGGAGACGAAGTGAAGCTCACAACCCTACCTAACAAAACAAAACCACAGTGTGGATGAGCTCACTCCAATGTAACTAGTGCTAGCAGGCGTAACCAAAGTTTTAATATACCCAAAAACAGAAAAGGTGTCTTTTCCTACTCGAATAAATAACTAATGACAATTTTTTAAATTACAGCTGTAACTTGATCTTCAGCATTCACAAGAAGGGCCCTTGGTCAAAACAAATTAGAGCTCTTAAAAAAAGATAACAATACATAAATTACATGTAGGACGACAACAACAAAAATTAACAAATAAGTACATGAATAAGTTAATAGCATCTCACAAATCCCAGCTGGTTCAGTCTAGGGTGGTAGTCAGGTGCAATGGATTTTTACATTGAGAGTGGAGTGTCCCCATCTGCCCATACCAGGCTTAGCACTTTGTTCTATCCGGGAAGAAGTTTTTGTTGTTGCTGGTGGTGGTTGTGGTGGTGATGGTGGTGGTGATGGTGATGGTGGTGGTGATCACCTCGGGATATCATTCATCTCATTATGATATGATACAGGTACTACGAAGACATAGCGCATGGAAGAAAAATCTATAAGATGAAGTGGGATCACTAGGTAATTTCAGAGGCACATGTCTAATACCACAAACAGGCGCCTCAGGTGGATGTGTGCAACGGTTGTTCTGAATTCACAGATGACAGAAAAGGCCATTCGGCTCTAGTAAAAAAACACCCTGTTACGGACACTTTAACCAGGTTTGCCACACTCACAATTCACGAAAAAAATACATGAGACTTGACGTTTGCGGGGTGGGACAATGTCACAACTTAAACGGAACCTTAATGAGCCCAAAATTTAATCTCAAAAGGAACAGAAAGATGAGAGGTCTAAGAAACGTTTACATTGAAGTGATATACTTCAGAGTTCTGCTGTTTATTTATTTGACGAATAGGAAGATCTCTAGCCAAGAGCCCGATTGGTAAAGTACAGCATTCTCGACGAAAAAGATGGGGTCCACGGAGTCGTAAGTCTTGGATGAATCAGCATCTGATCAATGCTTGACTTCCGTCCATCACATCGCTTAACTTGCTAACCACATTGGCATGGACAGACTTTGAGGAGAGCTGTATCCTGAAACCATACTTCAGTTCGGCCTGACTTATATTAGGAGTGGAATGTTTTTTGATTACGTTTGTATATCTTTTCAAACCAGCTTTGTTTGGTGATTTTTTAACTGTCGTGAGCCCTTTGGAAAATCAGATTAACCCTTACAACTTTTTAAAACATTTTGGGAAGACTACTTCATATAAATAATAATTTAGTAAAAGAGTTGTGGGACAAATAGTTCATATAAAAATACTATTTTTAGAGACCCCTTTAATTTCTCAAGATTTTTTAGACTTCATTTTTGGAATTATGCTATTAATTAGAGACATTTGAAAATTTAGAAAATTGTTTAATAGATTCACATTCAAGGCATTACAACCAGAAGATTGGTTCCAGTTTAATTAATATTCTCCATAGTTATAATAGCAACACTGGTCATCTGGTCAGGAGAGATCCGAACATACGACAAAATGATATTGATACTCACCGGATTTATGGTCAGGATTGCCAATTAATTCTATTGAAAGTATGGTGTAATTTAGATTTAACAACAGCTTTCCTGTATTGTTTGAACGGACCCTCCATACGGTATTTTTTTTATTTCGCTATCTGCTGTACAACTGCATAAGGGTTTTTTTAAGATCAAGGGTGTTTCATCAACCCATTTGAAACATTGTTAGCCTCTTCTTGGTTTGGATGAAATGACAAGGCTTGAACCTTCTTTAACTTTTTGAGAGCAGTTTCTAAAGTCAGCAGGCTTACATTTATTTACCTATTTGTCATTTGAGATGACATAATCTAAGAGAATTCGTTGTTAGTCCAAAAGATAAGAAATTGTTGTGTGTCCAAACAAGTCCTAGTAGGCATTTTGGTAAATTTATCCTAATGCGTTGTACTAGAGAAAACATTATCTTGCTCTTGAAAACAGCACATGATGCTTCACGACGTGATAGTTGGGCAGCATGCCTGGTTGGCGTGACGGTTGTTTCAGCCAGTGGCGACAGCGGCAACCGGCTAACAAGACGGTCTGGTCACGCACACTGTTACTGACTAGTGGTGGTAGCATTGTGGTGATGGCTCAGGTTCAGTGGCCAGTGTTGACTGAGAAATCCAGTTGAGAAGGTCATCTTAAGCATATTGTTGACTAATTAAAAATCGCATTATGGAGGTAGCTGCTCAACGGACAAAAGTGCTTTTTGAAAACTACCTAACATGGTAATCTGGTCACAGCAAAACACTAACGATCTGATTAATCTTTGGCTAATTTTTTACCAAATAGTTAATAAGTATACCACATAGTGACTAATCATAAACTTTTTCAAAATATAGTTAGCTCTTTGGCTGGTGTTGGCGGAACTATCTTATTGGCCATCCACGTAATCATACATACGAGTAAATGATATCCAATAGAATCAAAGTACTACGAATCGAATTAACCCAGTGTCAGGTGTCAGAGGTGGAGGTGGTATTACCACTACCTGGCTCCGTCATATGTGTTTAAGGTTGAAGGTGAAATAAGGTACCCACAATTTTTTTTGCATTAACAGTAACTCACCACATTCCAATGTTCTCAAAAGTGGCATATATTTTATTCAAGTCTTTGAAACACCGACGCACTCTATGGGTATGTTTTTTTTAGGTAAGTATGACTGAATGGTGAGTGTGATGGTTGTGATGGATTAGATGAGGTGTAGCTTTGTTTTTTACTATTGATTTGTCAGGATCATTAATTAATGGCAAAATGACCAAAGGCAGCTGGGTCCCTAGGAGAAAATCTTTTCATTAAGGTATGAAAAAACATTACTATTGTCTAATCTATTCAAATATGCTGGTGGCTATGTTAGAACAGTAGTTTGGCTTTGGTTTAGGATAGTAATTAACAAATTGGTAACCAGCTAAAAGGAGCTTTTAAGTAGTCACTTTCATTGCGCAAGGAGTATCATCAATATTGACTTATTGGTCGATCGCCCCCAAGTTATTTATGTACTTGTTTGTTGCATATTGTTTAAAACTTAAAAGTGAAATGAAGCATGCGAAATTCAAGAGCAACTCCAACATTAACTCACCGCGTTCCAACGTTCTCCGAAGTGATACTAGAGGATAATTGAAGGCGTTTCTTGCGCTCTAACCACCGGTCTGTGTTCTCTGTGATTGGACGTGCCACCGCGGCAGTCCAGGCTGGAATACCGCTCTGCTGTGTGAGGATAGTGGAGGACACATGCTTTACATGTGTTTGGGGTAAGCTTCCAATCCATAATTGCAAAAGTGTGGAGTTGAAAACTTATCGAATAGAATCTATAAAATGGTGAATATCTTTTCTTCAAATATTTGATCAAATAAAATAAACTAGCGCTCGCCCAGTTTATTAAACGATATTCGACCAAACATTCTGTTAATCTTGGGGGTCCATTATTTTTAAAATGTTTTATAACTGACCATCTGTCCTTCTAGCATTTCTCATTAAAACAGCTTTATAATGATTCAATTATCCGTCTCCCAATAAGATTAACATTGAAACTTTGATAGCCTGTAGGGCGGAGCTCTGATTGCCGATACGATTTATAGTGGGATTCTGCTCATTTACATGACCATATCTTTCTAACGGTATTTGCAGATTTCCCCTACGATGTTCTCAAGCTGAGAAAAAAAGGAGGAAAAGAAACATGCTTGCCTATTAGTATATGGATAATGGCAAATCTAGGAAATTTCTACTGCTATTATAAATTAGTTTTCAAATAATTAAAACTATTTTAGTGAGTGAATAGTAAATAATATTATTATCTAGATATATACGTCGTAACGTATATATTTAGGCTAATTCAGAGCACAGCCCTACCTGTAAACTTGAAACAAACCGCAATTTTCAGTTGAACTCAGTAGCGAAAAGATAGGGGTCTGTCCGACATATGTTCCCAAAGGATTTGACATAATTTGTGTGTCGGATGTCCTTATATGGTGCCCCTCGGTGATGATGGTCACGGAAAATCGAAGGATTCGTCTTGTACCCAGTAAATTTGAAAAGGCGACTAAATACCATAACAAAACATATAATACCGTCAGTAAAATGATAAAGTATAACTAACAGTATATTGGTCACAGCGGATTCAAATATTGCCAAATTATAAGCAAATATTAAAAAATTGAAAAACCAATTTGTTTGAGCGAAATGTCAGTTATTGTGAGTTACTTAGCAACAAAAACAAGAGTGCATACAGGACTGCTTCCCGGTAAAGGTTTTTGTGATTCATATAATCTTATTTGAAGGATTTTTCTTCACATATTTAATCTGATTATTAAACTAGTGTTCTTGTAATAATGGATCAATAAATTTTTCTTCTTACTAATCTCTAATTTAAAAAACAAAAATTTTGTAAGATTAATAAAATATTAATAAAATATTAAATAAACACAAAATGAAAAAAAAATTATCAAGAATACAATTATTTTAAAGATTGGGCCTATTCAAAGTGTTAGGACTGAATGACTTCACTTTAACTTCTCAGGGTTTGGATAATAATACAAACAGTTTTTATAGCCAAGGATCAATTACGAATCTTAACCAACATTCGTAATCGTAACTCCTAATATTCTCGCTCTCTAAAGTTTATCACGGCTACAAATCAAATCACCGTATGGATTTACTTTATCAAGTTTAATATGGCAAATATGTAGGCCTAAGGTAGTTTGGGCTGTAGAGTCTAAAAAATCGATTTTTCAAAACTTTGAAACGAAGGCGATGCGTTGTGAAAATGAAAATAGTGAGATGAGGGTTGCTTGTTGGCGGCGAGCGAGAAAGGAGAAAGATGTAGTGACCCAGTGAAGACCAAGACCACTTTCTTCGAGAGTCACGGACGACCGGTCCATGCACCAGACATTCTTGCCGCGGGTATGTGGCGGCGCGGCGCGGCCCTCCGTTAGCCACCTGCCCGCCGCGCGCGCGCACACACACACACACATACACACACAAACACGCGTGCGCGTACCTTCTCCCTTACTGATAACAGTGAAAACATGCCTGGCAGGGGGCTAACTGAAATCCAACCCTTCACTCAATCGGTAAAGTAGCTGACTGGTATTATTGGGTAAAGGGAAATAGTGTAGTAGGCCTATCGCCACTTGTCGAGTGCCTAACATTGACATCACAACTTCCCTGAAATCTGTAGTACCACTTTTGAAAACCGAAATAAAATAAACAGATGTACTTTAGTAAACTACCTAATAGCCCTTCAAAAATGGCGGATAATTTTTATGATAGTTACCCTATATCCATGAATATGATGCCAAATAACTTTGAATAGTAAAATAAATGTATGAAACCCCTGACGAAAAAACATTAAAACTTATTTGTTTCATTTCTTTTGCAATGGGAAACTTAAGGAAATAGTATAAAGTAAATTAACAGCACCTTACGTTGCAATAGCATGGTTTTAATTTATTTAATCTAACTCGAATTGTCTATGTGAGTTTTGCTGTTAAAAAATTAATGTCTTGCGTTTAAATTAATGTCCCGCTTCCTTAGAGTAACTTATGGTGGTAACAATTCGAGTTCGTTTGTGTTAACCATAAACCATTTGGACATCGTATTTATCGCATGCTCCACTTTTGATGTTTATGACACTTGTTTCCCGTTGAAGAGTGTAACCCGTCAGAAGACTGAGGAGGTAGAAAGCTAACGATGGGCTGTCAAAATTATCAGAAAATAACAGGGTTTAATCACTTCCGGTTATAGAGCGGCGACCGGACCCGCGGAAACCGAGTCAACCACACACGCTCGTGCCCACAAGTGACGACGATTATAACGCTAATTCTGGAGCTCGGCCTAAAACAGCTAGGCCTACGTCTGGGAGAGGTCCTTGTGCATACTAGCTTACCAGAACACACAGTTTACTTAGTTTTTATTTCATTTAAAGCAACTAAGTTAAACTAGATATGGAGTGCTTAAAAAATAGGAAAATTCGCCCCCTGTTGATTGGTGCCATTTTACCCACGATTTCCACTGTTTTCTTGGTAACAAGTCCTTTGTTTACGATTTCCCATCTGGTATCTGCCATTTTACCCACACATGTCCTTCGTTTCTGTGGTAACCAACTCTAATAGTCTGTTCATAAACCATCAAATCAAAGTGGTTTTAAAAATAAACAACAAATAATCAGATGTTTTAGAAGTATAATCTGTGATTTATGAGGAATGTTGTGACTAATCTTATACTCTAAAACAAGCTCCGTTTGTACGGGCAACGTTTTTTCGCTCCAAGGATTTTTTATTTCTTTATTGAATATGGGGGTTTTGGCCACCAGAAATCGATTGGAGCTGGTCCCATAGCTGAGAAAAATCCGGTTTCCGCGCTAGAGCCCTTCAAAGTTCCCATGTTATCCTTATGGAGAGTTTATCAATTGAACAAAAATCAGCTGATAACTGTAGATAAAATGTGTTATTATCTTTAAAGGAAAATTATAGCAAAGTGCAGCACCCTTCAGCCTGGCGAGTGAGCGAAGCGAACGAGCTCGTCTCAAAAATGAAGAGGGCGAGTGAGCGGAGCGAACGAGCTTTGCGTGAGAACGAAAGTAATAATTTTACCGAGCTTAAGCTCGGTCCCCTGGTACTCAGAATAAATCTGGTAACCAAGGAATCAATGGTGAAGTGAGGGATGGTTACCAAGGAAACAACGGGAATCGTGGGTAAAATGGCTCAAATCAACAGGGGACAAAAATTTAACACATGTGTTTACCATTCTGTATTTAGTTTAGCCTCGTTGATTTAAAGTAATCCTCAGCCTCAACAATCACTATTGTGGGAGCCAATACGAGACGTGATAACACGTGTAGGGAGCGGCGCATTAGCCGTGCAGCCGTCACGAGCCGGGGATCACGAGCACGAGCACGAGCACGAGCTGATCACATCAACTCACGTGCACTTTCATCTTCTATTGCTTTCATCGGCCCGAGATGTCTCTGCGGCCAACACTCTCACGGTCACGATCCACACGCTTGTTGAATGCACCACAATCCTCCTCTGCGTTCTCCACAGCCTTGCTGATAACATCACGATTTACATACATGTTGACTATGCTTACACTTACTAAACGTATCCGAATGCACCCCATAATCACAACACTCTTGTTGAAAGCACTACAGTTTACAAGTATGTTTTCAAAATGGATGATTCAGTACCTAATATTATGTTCCTGAGTACATGTTGAACGAACCAAAATCTACATCTCAGATCCGTTAATCTAGCCTACTATTTGAATGCGTGAAGATATACACCTATTCCCAAGAGTGTTGTTGATAAAATCTCAATTTATAAAATGCTCCAATTTCTATAAAAATATTGTTTGTAGTGTTGGGCCTGTTCCAAAAACATGCAAACCCGAACTTTAAACATGAACTTCGAGGTGGACTTAAAATTTTATCTAAACACAGAGAAATCTCAAATAATAATTAAAACGTGTATAACTACGCTATATTTTTTTAGCGAAATTTTCATCCTGTTGTTGCCTTATTAATTAATTGCTGTTGTAAATTTTCCCCCTCGTTGTCCATGTGCCTTCATCTCGGAGTCTTATCAATTTATGGGTGGGCATTTAAATGACAGTGTTACAACGTTGATCAATCCATTATAAATTAACAAAGGGCTGCAATTTTTAATAATAGGCCCAACTCTTATAGGTTTGCTTACGTTAATAAACTAAAGATGATAGCTCTTTTCTAGTTTCATAACTGTTTTAATGGTCTGTTTCTAGTATTTATGAAAATTATGTGGATGGGGATGATGGTCGTTTAAAAAATTATCATATTGAGAGTGCCACATCACAATTGCTCAGGCCCCTTTTAATCAAGTTCGGTTCCTCGTTTCCATATTCTACATGTTGACTTTTCTAGAGTAGTGCGGTGTAGTTTGTAGTGTGGTGTGTACGATAAAGTGTGTAGTGCGGTATGTACAGTGTAATGTTTATTGTGATATGTGCGGTGTAGTTTGTAGTGCGGTGTGTGCAGTATAGTGTGTAGTGAGTTATGTGCAGTATAGTTTGTAGTGCGGTATGTACGGTATAGTGTGTAGTGCGGTATGTACTGTGTAATGTTTATTGTGATATGTGCGGTGTAGTTTGTAGTGCGGTGTGTGCAGTATAGTGTGTAGTGATTTATGTGCAGTATAGTGTGTAGTGTGGTATGTACTGTGTAATGTTTAGTGCGGTATGTGCGGTGTAGTTTGTAGTGCGGTATGTACGGTATAGTATGTAGCCTAGTGCGGTGTGTGCAGTATTGTGTGTAGTGCGGTATGTGCAGCATAGTGTGTAGTGCGGTATGAGCAGTATAGTTTGTAGTGCGGTGTGTGCGGTATAGTTTGTCGTGCGGTATGAGCGGCGTAATGTTTAGTGTGGTATGTGAAGTGTAGTTTGAAGTGCGGTTCGTACGTCGCGACGGATGTTTAGTACTGAACACCGGACAGGTTTCCCCCAACCCGAGACAGGACCACAGCGCCAAGCCCCCCCTCATCCGGAGTCTGTAGTTAACATTCCTTATCTTCCACCTTGAGCGCATTCCTCCAGCGAAATTAAACATTTCAGGGGGAATTTTAATTTGCAAATTTCTAAAAGTTGATTTAAAGAACGATAAGTCTATGGTTGATTATTGTCGACTACAGTGTGTGTACATTACAGAGTGAAAACTTTAAGGATATAAATGTATTTTCTCAAAATAAGCATTTATATTTTCAAGATTTGTTTTTTGTCTGGAGGTATTATTAAGTTTTAATCTCATTTTAGTGGTTGATGTATACCGTAACGAACATATCGTTTGAAATTTTTTTTAAAATAGGATGCACGTTTTATTTATGTTTGTTCTCAGACCTACTCAATTTTGATCAAGTTCAATTGATCTCCCTCGTTATGCAACAGGTGAGTTTATAATTTACCTACTCTAGGAGTATGCTGTTAAAATGTATTGATATAGTTAAGGATACATTTTATTAGTTAAAAATAACACTTTTGGTAGAGCTTGAACATTGGCTAGAATTACAAAAGCAACAGGACCCTTGATTTAGGCAGTAATTAATATTGGTTTAGTAATTAAAATTTTCAATAGTATATAAGTCGTAATTAATACAGCTAATGTTGTTAACCATCTACCGTCTAATTAACCACCTACTCTTCTTCTATAAGATTAAGGCCTTAACATTGCAACTTTGAACGCCTGTAGAGCGTAGCCCTGGGGACAGATCTGAATTGTAATGAGATTCTGCTCATTTGCAGGACGTTCCGTTTCTAACGGTATACGAGGATTTTCCTACGTTGCACAGAAGGTGTGAAAAAGGAGGAAGATAATAACCATATAGATGTATATGAATGTAGGATCTAAAATAAAAGGTTTGAACTATTTAAATGGGATATGATAAGAGCCACTTTTTTTGCTAATATTGATGAAAACTACTATAATAAGTTAGCTGTAACAACAGGTACTTTAACAGGCGATAAGTTTAGTTTTTGTAAGGGTTTTGTTTATTCAAGTTTTAGGCTATTTGAATGTAAATACGATTACCTTAATTAAGTTAATAAATAAAAATGGCATGAATTATGAATTTTTCCAGTAAGAGATTCTAAATTGAGTAATTTTGTTTTCTTTTGATAACTGTTAACGTTAACCTTCTTTCAAGGTGCATACCTAGGTATTTAACCTCGCGACGTGAGGAAGAGCATCATTAGGCCTACTCATCTAAACTAGTGGACATGTTTCATGTCTTGTTGTAAATGTGACATGTATAACAAGGCATGAAAACGTTTTATTTAGAGAATAGAAAGCTTTACAGGATGGAAGGTCCTTTAACATAAAAATTACAACTCTTGTTGCCGTTGGTTATACTATACTCATAGACACGTTCCAATATGCTTCCATGGATTTTGCATGACCCTGCATATGCTACATCATATTTCCAAGTATCACTTCTTCATAGCTACCAACATAGTAAATACAGCTTCATCGAATTTGTCAGATTATGGTGTGGTTTTGCCAATACAGTGTATTTTTATTTGCAGCTAGTATAGACCATTGATTAAACTCTGTTCACTTTATTTCACATGGCTTCAGTGTTTGTTGAAACTGTGAGAATCAATACAATCCTATACCCCGAAGAGAAAGTCAGATACCGAGTTGAGCTCGCCACAAAATCGGCTGAAATGTATGCATTAGCGGGAAATTCGTGAGGTTATAAGTAGGCCTTCATCTGCGGGCGGCACCGATCCTCAGCTGACCTTTGCCGAATATCGGAGGTGAAACTCGACATCGGCCTGGGTCCCATACATGAAGCAGCTATGAGGCTTGCAGGCTACAGCGCAGCTGCGAGTCTTGGAGCGCTCCGGACAAGATCACGCATCAAACTAAAGCGGCATAGTGTTCCAACATGATCAAGATATATTAACCGGATTTTGGCTTTATTCGAATTTACAGCTACTAACTCTTAACTAAGGGACGTTAAGAAAAATACCAATACGCAAACTTACTTGTATATAGAACATGCAGTTACATAAATAAATTAACCTAATACACAAAAAGGTTTTTGTCAATCAACCGTTAAAAGTATTTTTTACCTTTGCCGAAAATTTACGAGGTTTTGTAATTTGTGTTCATTCCATCTTCCAGCTCTCATTTTTTATATATTTTTAGCTTGTTATCTTAATAATTTTTGTAAAATCTTAAAACATGCAATTGTAAATACAAAAAAGTATTGCAAAACATAAGGCTTCCTCACTAACTGCCATTTGATTAATTAAAAAGTACTAGGGTACTTGGTGCTCGAAATCGAGAAATTTAAAAATCGAATATTAAGAAATAGGAAAACGCCTGTAATTATTGTGGATTTGGTCCTACATACCAAATTTGATCAAAATCGGACCATTGGTGCATTCTCCAGCTCTGTTTACATACAGACATCACTCTGAAAACCACTTTTTTAAACTCAGGGGACACCAAAATGGATAAATCCACCAACAACTCAAATTCGAAAATGTTGACGAAAACAATATTTTCTCTTTATACTATGGTATAGAGGGAGAAAGTAAAAATACGATCGATACTATAAATTACGACCAAGGATAACACATTGGAGTATTTTTCAAGCTGATGTTCAAAATTTGATGTTATACATGCTGTATTTGCCCAATTAGCGTAGGCCTACAGCACGATTTAAAGACTACGTACACAGTCAGTCAAGTACGGCGCAATCTTTAAATTAAAATCACCCTACATTCGACTGCAGGCAGTAACAAAATATTAACCTGAAACGCATAAAAAATCACCAATATTAAAAAGTTAATCAAATCAAAATAAAATGCTTTATACTGTACTATAATACGAGGAGTATCTGTGGCGATGCCCACGATCTCGACATCTGGAAAGTGTAGATTTTTCTTAAACTTTTTATTTGATTGTTTTGGTACAAAAATAAATTTAGAAACAGCCTCGACCCCAGGAAAATTGGGGTTTTATCTAAAACTAACTTTAAAAATTGTAATTTATTATCATTGGCATTATGAGTTGCCATCAAAGCAACAAAAGACAAACAATAATAAAAGAATGCTACTTTTAAGTATTGGTTTTAAAACAACTGTCACCTGTGAACGTAAACTTCAAATCTATACTTGTTTAATACGCTAAGGGTTTTTTTGTGTTGAGAACTCTTCCTACAATTCCCAACCGATTTTAAAGTTTTTGGTGTCGTTGGATAGGGCTTGGTCTGTAGTTGTTTCCACCGAAAATTGATAAAAATCGAACGTAAAATAAGGGCGCTATTCACAAATTAAATTTGAAAATTTCCCATTAGAATAACATTGAGATTGGTTTGAGCATTTTAAACATATGTTAGCTTACAGTTGTAGGTTTTGGTGATCACTCATGTTCACTATATTGGATTGGTCGGATGTCATTGATTTATAATTAAATGTAACTTTGGTATAGTATCAAAATAATTTGCTCGATACCTTAAATACCTTTATTGAAATGGCGACCTAAATCAATAGGTAGTTTAAAGCCAAGTATGAATGAGGGATGAGTGTAGGATGATTGTGGCGCGATCTTGTAGTCTTGTGATGTCGAAGCAACCCTTGCACTAGTCCTGATTTACTATGATACTAAAACGAGAGTAAATTAAAACCAACTATCAAGGTTTGTTTGACCTGCTACTTCTTTTTAAATAAGTAACTCGTGGACATGATTCATATACAGAATATATATATATATATATATATATATATATAATAGAATAATGAATGTTCTTAATAATAGATTCCCGGTCGGATCGGGGCCATCAGTGAATTAATTCACTTGCATAACAAGTCGACGTTGGCTACTAAAAGATCACAGTGTTCTGATAACAAAACGTTTAAAAATTATACAGGAAGAAAAGATTCAGTACTCACACAATAACAAAAATCATTTAAAGTAGCAAAATAGCTATTTCTGTAATAAGAGCGTACAGTACGGCATTGCCACTCGAGAATTGTAGATGGCCAAACAATTCGAGAGCGGCAATGACTATTTGCGCTCGTAATACACACAAGATTTTTCATATTTCATACCAACATAATTGCTACAGCTTACATGTCTTATTGTATAAACAAAATGTCATTTAGATTATTTTTTATTTGTTTCTGTTGGAACACCCTTTTAAATATCAAACATAACCTCAAACTAAAAAAGAGGCAATTACTAAACGACAACAATGAACAACGGTGATTAACTAAGTAATTAATTAGTTAATCGAATAATTTATTCGTAATATACACTCAGCATTTCGTTTTTACTATCATAATTCAAGAATAATATAGATTAATTTTTATATTTTTTTATTCTATATTTTCTTAATTGTATGTTTTAAGATTACTGTATGAGCTAAAACTAAAATTTCTAAAAGTGTTTTATCCAAACAGTCTTGCTGTATTCCAAGTAATTCACGACCTCTGAAAGTCTAGCCACTAATATTCTACATATATAAATTGACGAACCAAACAAAAATATAATATACAACATCAAATTTTAACTTGATTCTTTTGTTTCTGATGCAATTTCCAAATAAAGTTCCTGACAGTTCACGAAAGAAAGTTTCTTTCTGCAGAATCGGGCTTTATAAGAAGACGTTTCCAATTAATTTAATTTCTTTCGATTGGGCTTATTGGTAACCCTAACATGTGCAGCAGACTGCAGCGAGTATTACAGATATGCTTACAGGATATTGGCCCACACTGCCGATATAAAAGCTAGTCGCAGCTCTGACCAACACAGATCATCCCCACACACCACTACAACATGAATACTCTGGTGAGTAAACGGTAATGATAGTGCGACCAGAGAAAATCTATAGTTAATCTATACTTATTTAATACGCTAAGGGTTTTTTTGTCTTGAGAACTCCTCCTACAATTTTCAAGCGATTTTCAAGTTTTTGGTGTCGTTGGATAGGGCTTGGTCTGTAGTTGTTTCCGCAAAAAATTGACGAGAATCGGACCATCTCTCCCTTGAAGGATCAGGCTTAAAAAACGGACTATAGTTATGATTAAACTCAAGTCGTAGCAGTATTATATGTTAAGTTGTTTCGCATACGGGGAAAGTGTAGTGTACTAAGTACTGTACACTTATGGTCATGACGGTATAAAATATTCATACGGTACATTATGATGGAGGAAATAAAAATATATAAAGGTTCCTCGAATCTCAGTAACTACTATCTTATCTTATATTCTAAAACAAGCAATGTTTGTAAGGGCCAAATTTTTTTTTCGCTCCTATGATTTTTTTATTTTTTGGTTGAATATGGGGGTTATGACTTCCAGAAATCCATTGGAGCTGGTCCAATGTCTGGGGAAAATCCCATTTTTTTCTAGAGCCCTTCATATTTCCATGTAATTCTTATGGAGATGTTTTAATTTAACAAAAATCAGCTGATAACTGTAGATATAAACCAATGTGCTACATCTTTAACCTGTAGTCTAGGAAAATTATACCAAAGTGTAGCACCCTCCGGCCTGGTGAGTGAGCGAAGCGAACGAGCCTTGTATGTGAGAACGAAAGTAATAATTTTACAGAGCTTAAGCTCAGTCCCCCTGGTACTGTCATAAAAAAATTTCAAAAATGGCTAAAGCATAGATTATTTTGGCTAACGAATTAATTTGAAATATAATCGTAACAAGTAATACTTTCAATAACTCAATACCCGGTAGCTTAAATTTTCATTTTGTTAAAATTAGGGGTTTTTACAAGAAATCTGGAATAAGTAAAGAGATTTGAATTGAATATTCCCTAGTTTTAATACGATTGTAAAAACTTTATCATATTAACAACGTTTCACTTACAAAAAATTGTGGCAATTTTAAATAACATAATACAATTTTTTTTATTTTTTTATTGTTCAGGTTCTGCTACTGTCCGCTGTCCTGTACACCAACAGCGTGTACTGTAGCTACTACCACGGGCCCACCACCAATCCTGTCGTCCTCCACAACGGCTACCTGGCAGACACCCATGAAGTAGCAGCAGCCAAGAACGCTCATCTCGCCGCTCTAGCTAAGGAATCCAGTTATGGTGGCAGCTATGAACACAACCGTGACCAAGAGTCCAGCGGTTCATACGCAGAACACCATGGAGACATCAGGTACCACGGACCCACCGCCATTCCACAAGTCCTGCATGACGGACACATCGCAGACACTCACGAGGTGGCCGCTGCTAAGGCTGAGCATTTCGCCGCCGTAGCTAAGGCCAAGGCTCACAAAGGCTACGGTGACCAATACAGAGGCAGATACGCCTCAGGCTACGGCGCCGACCATGGACACTCCCATCATGTGGTGCCTTACCACGGACCCCTCGCCAAGCCCGTGGTGCTCAAGTCCGGATACCTGGCAGACACTCACGAGGTCGCTGCTGAAAGGGAACTTCACCTGAAGGCTCTGCAGGAGGCTAGCCGACATGGGCATTATGACTACCAACACTAATTGTAAATAACGGAAAAAATAAATGGCATTTTTACATTCAACGTTTCTTAAATTCAAACATATCTTTTTACATCATCTAGATTAATAACTGAAAAAGACTTTTAATTTTTTACTGTAATCTAGACTTAGTCTTGATAGAGGAACATGTGGTACTTGATACTTGTTATCTATCTACATCGTTGACCGACACTGTCGGATTGATTGCGTCATTATTGAACATATATTTACAAACTTCAAAAACTACAAACTCTGGTTTTATAGGCCTATAATCACAAAAGAATGATCACAGACAAGGAGGTTAAATATAGATATAGAGTGCTACAGTGGGAAATTGTCCCCTGTTGGTTTGCGCCATTTACCAATGAATACACATATACCCACTATCCCCGCCGTTTCCTTGGTAACCAGTCTTTTGTTTACACTTTCCCACCAGTTATTTACCAGTACCAGGTTAACCGAGCCTTGCTCGTTGGTTTTTATTCACTTTTGTTATAGTGTCAAGGTAAAAAAGCAATTAAATTTCCACCAACAACCAACTATACCTCTTCACAGTGAACGGCTGTTTCAAAAAGTCTGCTTAACATTAATGTTTCTTTCTTTTTGTTTACATTTCGTTGTTATTTCGTTACCAAAATAGCAACCCATAAGACTAATGTTAAAAATTACAATTTGAAAACTTAATTTTAGACCAAATTCGATTTTTCCTGGGTCTGAGGCTGTTTCTAAACTTATTTTTGGGCCAAAACACTCTTTAATGCAAACTTTAAACAAAATCTAACAGCTAGATTTCGAGATCGTGGAACACACATCGCTTCAGATATTCCTCTTATTATAGTATAGGATTTTACCCAAACCTATATAGCTCAAATACCATCAAATGAAATGCATCAACTCAATACCATCAAATTGAAAACAAACAACAAATAAACACATGTTTTAAAAGTATCATCTGCAATTTTTTAAGCTTGTAGCGATCAATCAGAATAGCTAAAACTAGTAACCAAGGAAACAGGGGTAAAGTGTGGGATGGTTGCCAAGGAAACGGCGGGAATTATTGTTAAGATGGCGCAAATTATCAGGGGACCAAAAAATTGACATGTGTTGAGCACTCCATGACCACAGACCATCACATCAAAGTGATTTTAAAAACAAACAAAAAATCACATGTTTTAAAAGTATAATCTGTGATTTTTGAAGCTTGTTCAACCACTGAGATTACCTAAAATGGGTAACCAAGGAACCGAGTGGTTACCAAGGAAACGGGATGAATCATGGGTAAAATGGCGCAAATCAACAGAGGACAACAAATTAACATGTGCGTTTATCACTCTATCTAGTTCAACCTCTTTGATTTTATCCTTCCGGCAAACTAAAAGAAATAATGTAGTTTAAAAGTCATTTTACAAGTATTTGTAATTTTTATGGCAGTATAAATAAATTAATTTGGATAGTTTAATTTGGCCAGACTGGTTACCATAGAAATTTATTTATTTATTTATTTATATACGGTTACACCAATTTTAACAATTTTCAATTTCAGTTGAAATGTCGTATGAGTGTGGGTAAAATTGCAAATATCATATGGACATGTTTAACTCCCTTTGCAAGTTAATTTATTTTAGTCTCATCGAAAGCTACTTGCGATATTTGGTGGTGCTTTGGGGTTCTTCGAGTAAAATCAATTTGAACAGGATATTCGTCATTCAAAAGAAAGCAATCAGAGTTATCTGTAGGATACGGCCTATGGACTCTTGCAAAGAGAAATTTAAAGAGCTTCAGATCATGACACTCCCTTCACTTTACCTTTTTGAAGTTATCAATTATGTAAAAGAAAATAATTTGATAGAGGCTCATAGTCATTCTTACTTCACTAGAAACCGTAATGTCAATCCATCTGTTCAGCATAACTTAAAACTTTTTGAAACAAAACCCAGTTATCTTGGTGTTAAATATTTTTCTCAATTACCGTCAACAATCAAGAATATTGAAAATTTGAACAGTTTTAAGAAGAAACTCAGGCAGTGTCTCATCGATAAGTGCTACTATGATCTACCACCTTTTCAATACTCCTGATTTTTCCTCCCGATCATTCATTACTACACCCACTCCCCAACCTTACTACAACCTGATTTGAAAACTGTGAGAAGCATGGGTAAATGGCGCCAATCAACAGGGGACAAAATTCCCTATCTTTGTAACACTCCATATCTATTTCAAAATCGTTGGATAAAACTATCTGTTTTCCACAATCTTGTGGTAGTAAATCTAAACATAAACATTAAAAAGAGGACAATATGTGTGTAAAAAGTCGTGGCCCTCCTTTTAAAGATGAAAAACTTGCACGAATTGCAAAAAAAAATTGTTGGGTGTAAGTCCCGACTTGTGATTTATTTGCTTGTCATTCCTAGAAGAAAGAAAGATAGAGAGATTTCTACCTCAGTGGTTTCAACTAAACAATGCGGCACAGAAAGTAATGTATTTCATACGAGTGTATGCTTTACTATCATTGGTGCCTTAACTGAACTTCAACGACCATTGTAGAACATAGAACAAATCACCCCACTTACCTAGGTCTCCACTTCACATATGATGATTTTTCACAATCACCCGTCATTATAGCGATTAAATCCTTTCAATTCCTGTAGTCACTCGCATCCGCGATTAGGGGAGCAAAAAATAACATCTGAAACGGAGAGGAAAGTGCCCGCTTGTTCTACATCAAAGCGGCAGCAACGGAGATTTGCGGTCACTTTTTGCGGGTCCATGGTGTCGCCTTTCAACAAACCTGGATCGATTAACTGCCAGATTTGGATTGTAACCGAAGCCGAGTCAATAATGTACCCAACCATGGTTCTAAATAAAACCCTACTATGCTGTATATTTGAAATTAACAACCCTTAAAGACAGTTTTTAGAAATACTGAATTGGCAAAACCGATAGATTTATTTTCAACAAAAAATCTGAAAGAGTTAAGGAAAACAGCAAAACATTCTACTTAAATTTAATGTTATGATTTGCTTCGTTACGGGGATAGTTTCAATAATGAATACTTGTACTAATGTAGGTCTAGAGGTGAGTCAGTAGCTTAGCGGTTAGCGCGCCGGCACTTGATTGGCTTAAACGTTTACAATTCTTTTTTTTTAGCGAATTTCCCATAGGGAATAAGCTATTACCGTAGGTCTCATGGAAAGACCTAAGCCCGGAACCATGTTACTTTTTCGTTTTAAGGTGCCCAGAGACAAAAAATAATAGTCATTAAAATTTTATATATATATATATATATATATATATATATATATATATATATATATATATATATATATATATATATTAGGGTGATGCTAAAAAGAGCCAAAAAAATTTATTTTTCATTTTTGTACGGGGCACCCTTTTATTTTGTTCTAAGTCCTAAAATATGCTTCCAGTATTTTTTTGAAAATTTTAATGACAGTTTTAGGGGTCGTTACCAGGGCTTAAAAGTTACATTTTCGGGTTAAAAAAGAGAAAAACCAGAATTTTTTTAAAATCAAAATTACTGTTATGTATTTGAAATAATCTCACCTCTCAAGGCTCCTTGGACTTAAAACAACCTTTTAAGTGTTAAAACGTAGATGAATTGCGTCACATAATAATATTGGTAACTTTTTTCAATCCTCAAAATATTTGGAACTATTAAAAGAAAACACCTATATTTGCAAAGAACGCACCTTTATTTTGTCACATAGACTTTTTACAAATGTCTTTAACTTATAAATTTTTAGAGTTGTTAATAGTTTTAGTCTTTAAAATATTTGACTAAAAAACCATTAAAATTGAAAAGTGGGATTTAAAACATTTTGAGTAACGTTTCTTTCTTGCGATCGTGAATCTTTTTCCTGAAATCTTTAACAACCTGAACCAAAAATTGTTTTTGCTCTTATTTTTTTGTTATAAGTTTGCTGTATTCTTCTGTAAGGGCTACTCCTCGTTCTGCTATGCCATTCACAACTCTAAGGGACCTTACAACTTCCTTTTTCTTCCTGTAACTTTCTTCCTGATTACAGTTGTCAACATTAGTGTCCAAGAACTCCATCTCTAAACCGAGTATTCTCAAGAACTTCTTTGTGTTGTTGGATACAAAATTGTCAATGTTTGTTACTTGAACTACTTATTCTAGATCAACTGGTGGATGATCAGAACCATCATTTTGTAAAGCCATCACGATTTTATTTTTAGTTTCGTTAGTTACTCGATCATCAAACAATGATAGAACCACGTGAGTGTTTCAGAGAAACCCCACAGACTATTTTGAATTTTGTTTGAAGCTTTTTCTGTTATGGTGTCGTTGACAGCATTGAAAGATACCAAATCTTTTAAGAGTCGAAGATCATTCAATGGAGCAAAAGGAGGTGAAGCAATGCACAACCAGCATTTGATAACATTTCACCATGTTATAGAAGATAAAAACAAAAAATTCAATGTAAAATGTAAAATTTATGTCCATTCATATTCAATTCCGGCATGTAATAAGAGCAACTAACTATTTTACGTAATTTTACACAGCTAACTTAAACTTTACAAGTTTTACAAAATGTTTATTTTTTCTAGGATACATTTACCTTTGAACATTTAAAGTTGCCGTAATTTTTAAACAAAAAAGTGAAAAAATGTAACTAATCCTCAAAAGTTTTTGTCTTAACATACAATTATATTGTACCAACTGTCTAGTTAAAAATATGCATCGAAAATAGCTTTAAGATGACATAGATTACTGTCATTAAAAATTTACGAACAGATAAGACAGATATAAAACGAATGGAGACAAAATATATGTTGAACTGGTTCTTGCTCACTTTTTACAATATTTTAAACTTGTTCATATATGGTTGCGGATATTTAGGTCGGTAATAATAAATAGGTCTGTAAATAAATAGGAGCGGCAAATTCAGATCTCGCATGTATCAGAAAATCTCCTAGGACCGGCGCTGGTGAGAAGCACCTCTCAATCGTACACACGCACACAGACATACAACCATACAAAACTATTTGTTTTCATTATTTAAATGCTATTATCGTGCTCTTATTTCTTTATTCATGAATAGTACCGGGGAGCCGAGCTTCGCTCTATAATTATGTTGTAAAATGTTACAAAATGTTTAAAGTTACATTCAAGTTGTTTAAGTGAGGGTGAGATGTCAGAGCACGCCTTCAGTCTTGCATTTTCTATAGGTTTTACTTCCTCCTCGAGAATATTGGGGTGGGAAAAAGTATTTAAAATGTAAACAAAGAACTTAAACCTACGATAGAGGTTTTTGAGTAGCATTTTCCTAAAATAACATTTTCAATCTATCTATAAAAATGAAAGTATGTATCTTTAAAAACGATAGCTTTGTGTGTCTTAAATAGGCGCAAAGACTACTGGAACGATTGACCTGAGGTTTTGTAAAACTATACTTTATTTATCTAGCAGAAAGATTGATAGGCCTATTCCTGTTATTTATTAGCTTCTGGGCTTTGCCCTATTGGCCCTGCATATGTATTGTACGTAGAAATTTAAACGTGTATACAATATAATTATAAAACTTGAAACTGAGCAAGTTTTGTTCAAATTTATTTTTTCTTTAATTCAATTAATTCAAGGAAGTTTTGCAATGTTCCTGAGGTCCAACTTATTCCATGATTCTGATTGCCTTCTTTTGTTGAATGAGGATTTTTTGAACATCTGTTTCATTTGCTGACCCCAAATGGTATATTTCGTCACAAGGGCCGAAAGTTTCGTTTTGCCGGCCCCAAGATCGTGTTTCAAGTTCGAGACGAAGTCGAGAACTTGAAACGATCGAGGGTTGGCAAAACGCTTTCGGCCCGAGTTATGAACGATATTTTTCATCACACTACACAATTCAAAAAATTCAAAACAAGTGAAAAAATGACTTTTTTGTCCATAACAAACAAAACATGACCTCAACTTCAACTAACCTAGCGAGATGTACTGCCGCTTGAGTTTCTGGTTGCTAGGCAACCACTTTACATCAGCAAAGCTGGCTAAGCCCACCAAAACTAATACTCTAACGGTAAGTGACTACAGCTGATTCCAAGAGAAAAGCACTATTTTCCCATCTACGTCATACATATTTAACAGTTGCTATCAGCTGAACTACTAACTATGTCACTGATTTGTTATTTGTTGTTGTTGTTGTTAAATACCTTCTAATATTCTAGATTTCTCTGCTACAGTTTCCATTACCGCCCTAGGCCGGAAAATTTTGCTGGCCTAGGCCGGCAAAACAGGTGTTTCGTTGGTAGAAGTGAGGGTCGAAAACAGGTAATAGGTAATCGATGTAGTGTGATGAAAACGATAATTCCATTCCAGACGCGAGAAGAAAAAAGTGCATGATACGCAGTTTTAGTTATGTCCTTGTTTGTTAATGTTCTGATTCGTTTAGAGAGCGTAAAGCACTTGAGATAATTTCTTTTGTAGTTTGTCAATGTGAGGCTTCCAGGTTAAATTATTGTCAACTATTAATCCTATAAATTTTGTGGTGGATTGATCTGGAGCATTATTGGTTTGACGGCAATTTTTAGCAGGTAAGTCCGATGTTACAGTTTTTTCTCGGATTATTTTTAGTCTCAAGTAGTTGCAGGCAGTTTCGGATGATTGTAGGAGAAGGTCTACTGCTTGTTCATGGGAGTTAGGATTGGCTTTATCATTGGGAGATATAACTGTCGTGTCATCAGCGAACATAATACATTTTGACTGGTCTGTGAGGTGGTTAGGAAAGGAGTTTATGTGTATGAGAAAAAGCAGTGGGCCGAGGATGGATCCTTGGGGAATTCCTTGCGTAGTGTTCTGGAGTGACGATCTTACTTTGACTCTATAGTTGTTGTTGAGGTGTTCTATTTCCACTATTTTCTTCCGGTTTGTGAGATAGTTTTTTAGCCAAAGTAGTGCATTGCCTGAGATATTAAGTTGAAGGAGTTTGCTAATAAGGGTTGGATCATGGATCGGTCCAGGCTATCAAAGGCTTTTTCTGTGTCTATGAAGATTCCGGTAGCTTGCTTCCTTTCCTCCCAAACTCTCGAGATGTCTTGACAAAGTTGGGCCAGGGCTGTTGATGTTGATTTTCCTTTTCCTTTTCGGAACCCATGCTGCAAACCTGATATTAGACAGTTCTCTTCTAGATATTTGATTAATTGGTTGTGGATTGCTTTTTCAATGTATTTGGATATAGTGGGCAGCACTGATACGGGTCGGTAATTTGATACTTTGGATTTTTCTCCTTTTAGCGAATTTCCCATAGGGAATAAGCTATTACCGTAGGTCTCATGGTAAGACCTAAGCCCGGGACCATGTTACTTTTTTGTTTTGAGGTGCCCAGAGACCAAAAATAATAGTCATTAAAATTTATATATATATATATATATATATATATATATATGTATATATATATGTATGTGTCCCTAGACACGATAACTCTCGTAAAAATAGTCCGATCGACACCAAATTTGGTAGAGATGTGTAATCCTACGTTTATTCGGATGAGTTCGAAAACCAGACATATCGACCTACCGGAAGGGGTAGTTTTGGAGGGTTTTGAACCCAAAAATGGGTTTTTTGCATTTTTCATATGTAAATTTTAAAAATTTTAAATTTTTATTTTGACCATTGGATTTAGCTCAAAAAAACACACAATTTAGTATTTTGAAGCTTTGCTCTATCTCCATTGGTTACCGAGATATTAAAAAGTCTAAAGACATTACATTGTATTTTGGGGCTCCAATGTTGATTTTATGGAGAATAAGGATGTGTTAATATTTCACATATTAACCAATATTTTTGAATGAAACTTGGTATTTAGCTTCATTTGGTTGAGATTCATCCATTTAAGGTAAAAAAATCTTGGTTTTTGTACTTATCATGGCAGCAAACCTGCATACTCTTTTCCCATGTTAATCATATGGAGAATAGGCAAACTCTTTTATTTATGGACAGATATTGATGAAACTTACTATATGGCTTTATATGGTCGAAATAAATTTTTTCTATGCTAAAAACCTACTTTTAGTGTCCCCCGTGGCACCATACCTGCATACTCTTTTCCTATATTTATCTTAAGGAGAATAGACATTTATTTCCCTATTTATGAGCACGTGATGAAATTTTGTTTACAAGTTTAGCTGGTCAAAATTAATATTACTAATTTGGAAATTCGCTGAGTACGCAGGTCTGCTGCGACGGGGGGTATTTTTTAGTTTAGGGTAAACTAATTCTATTTTGGCTGCTTCAGGAATTTCATTTGGTTCTATGGAGGAGTTAATAATGTTTAATATGGGCAAAGTTATTAATGTTTGACACTAACTAATTATTTTGTTGGATATTTGGTCGATTCCTGCAGAGTTTTTGGGTTTAAAGATCTTAAACATATCTTGAAGATCTTTGATGCTAACTTTGTTAAACTGGATCAGGCCTTAGAGTTTAAGCCTTACTTTCCCATAAGGATGTCTCTGCTTATTCGTTTGTGTATTGGTATACATGGACACTACTTACATTTTTTTAATGATCAGTATGTCAATTTTTTGCAGACGATTTTGTCCTAAGTTCACAATGTAGCTCGCTAAATGATGTCAATGATGTTGTTATTTCTAAGTCAACCCTTATTACTGAGTAGTGCAGTACAAAGAAACCCTGCATGAATGCTGAGAAGGTTCAGGAGTAGTGGGGAATGGGGGCTTTTGGGCCAGTTCAAGGTCACCCGAGCGATGACGTCATCGATGACGTCATCGAGGTCAATGACCCCATCGATGACGTCATCGATTGCATCATCGATGACGTCATCACCAATGACGTCACATCCATGACGTCACACCCATGACGTCATCACCCCTTACGTCACCAAGATGACGTCATCGATGTCACAAAAGGTCAAGGTCACGCTGAAACCTAAAATTTTTCGGCACTTTTGCTGTTTCTCGCACTACGCTCCGAGTTTCAGTCACAGGTACCATGACCTTGACGACTTGGAGCGAATTTTCGATGAGAAACAGCAAAAGTGCCGAGGAAATTTGAAGTTTGCAACGTTACTCTGCCTAAACCGTCATGTGACACCGCTCGGGTGACCTCGAACTGGCCCAGAAGCCCCCATTCGACCATTACTGCAACCGCGATGCGCACCCTACGACAGACACCGAGCGACTGACTGTCCGGCCCCGCGCACTCTAGGTATATGGGAAGTGGTGGGGGAAATTGTGATGACCTTGGGAAACTTGAAAATGTCAAGCCGGGTAGCACCGTTTCGGTGCTACCTTAAAGTTACATGCTAAAGTGTGATGACCTTGAGTTAAAACATAGAAATACTACAAGTTGATACCGTCCCAGAGTTAAAGTGTGATGACCTTGAGTCAAAACACAGAAATAATACAAGTTGATGCAGTCTCAGAGTTAAAGTGTGGTGACCTTGAGCTAAAATACTGAAGTACTACAAGTCGATATTGCCCCAGAGTTAAAGTGTGATGACCTTGAGTCAAAACATAGAAATACTACAAGTTGATACCATCCCAGAGTTAAAGTGTAGTGACCTACATTCAGAACTTGTAAAATTACTTACATATAGAGAGCTAGAGAACAGCGAGACGCACCGCATGGAAGCCGGAGACATACTGGCGAAGCGGTGTTGTGCAGCCTAGGGACCCAGTTGTGGTGGGGGTATAGCCGACACTTAGAGTACAAGTGTTGCGGGTGACCTTGACCCACTTAACTTACCTCGACCCCCCCCCCCACCCCCACCCCCACCCCCACCCCCACCCCCACCCCCCCCCACCCCCACCCCCACCCCCACCCCCACCCCCCCCCCCGACAAAAAGTGCGAGCCCCCCCCCCACCCCAACCCACCCCCACCCCCACCCCCACCCCCACCCCCACCCCCCCCCCCCCACCCCCACCCCCACCCCCGCCCCCCCCCACCCCCCCCCCCGAACTTTTTTTTCGGAAAAATTTTTGACCTTGACCAAAAAGTTTTTTGCTCCGGACGAGAAGTGACCCCCCCCCCACCCCGAACTTTTTTTTCGGAAAAAATTTTGACCTTGACCAAAAAGTTTTTTGCTCCGGACGAGAAGTGACCCCCCCCCCCCACCCCCACCCCCCCCCACCCCCACCCCCACCCCCTGATATCCTGGGCGTGGCAGCCCCGGTGGGGATATAAGGGGGCCCAGCCAGAGCCGGCTCGCAGTCCGCTCCCGCGCGTTGAACGTGAACGATCGGGACGGACCGCCATAGGCATCACTAAACATTGAATGGCGCCTTCAGTGTTTAGCGAAGTCTACTCTAACTTTAAGACTTGTATTAGTTGTAAGATATTGCGCTTGCGTTTGGGTATTGCGAATTGTTCTATATTAGAGTGTTTTACTTGTACCCTATGTCTCCTGTGTGTGTCTTTTATCCTTTGTGTCTTGTTTGTCATATGTGTTTAATGTGTATGTGCTTGTTCCAGCATTGACTACGTTGAGCTCAATTGTGTGTTGTAAGTGTGTTATATTTTTCTAAAGTGTATACGCTTGTTGTAGCATTTCCCCCTTGAGCTTTTGCAATGCTCAAAGTAAATCGTAAAGACAGGGAACGGGAGTAGGCCCCCCGTGTAAAGTTACTTTTGTATAATTGTTAGGCTCCTCTCATGCATGCTTCAATGCGGCTGAGAACTCTCATGCATGCTTCAATGCGGCTGAGAAATAGGAGTTGGTCCGTTTGTACGCCTATATGGGGGTAATGAGCCGATGACCTCTGCACTCGGACCGAGGACGTAAGCCACTAGGGTGTCCTCAGTTAGTTTCCCTTCCGGAAACTCAAAATTATGTAAATGAAACTTTGTTAGCTATTTGTGTTTTTTTGTCCCCAAGGCCCCCGAACATTCGTGGTTCGCCATGGATGTACGGGGGCCGAAATTTTTTAATGTCCGTGTGGCCTTGACCCACAAAGACTTGTAAAAATTGAATGCATTGCTAAATTTAAAATATTAAAGATAGGTTACGGGAGTAGGCCCTCGTGTAAAGCCTATTTTAATTATCGGTAGGCTCCTGCCAGGCATGCAAAAGGTTGCGGATGGCATTTGGGAGCATGTCCGTTTGTACGCTGGCATGCAAAAGGTTGCGGCGGCCTCTGCACTCGGACCGAGGACGTAAGCCATTAGGGTGTCCTCAGTTTGTTTCCTCCTGGAAACTCAAAATTATGTAAATGAATCTTTGTTAGCTATTTGAAAAGACAATGCAGTAAATGTTTACAAGTCTCGCGTGGCGAAGGGTACACGACATTGGATGTTGCCCTGTTGTCATAGTTGGGTCTCTTCGGAGGCTACAGCGATGACAACCCAAGTGCCCCAGGTGGGGCTTAATTTTTTAAAGTTTTTTCGTGACCTTGACCTAAATACAGTAATGACCCCCCCCCCCCCCTTCCCCCAGAACTTTTTTTTGAGAAAAAATTTTGACCTTGACCAAAAAGTTTTTTGCTCCGGACGAGAAGTGCCCAAACAAAAAAATTTGTACAAAGTAGTGGATTTAGACCAAAGATTATATTGGTTTTATCAAACCTGTTGAAGAATAAATTGAAAATGGGTGTTTAAAAGCCAAATCTGCTACATGATTGATAAACTGGATGTATATGACGTCACCTTCCCCCACCCTTCAACCTCGGGTATAAAGGGACCCGGTTAAGCGCGCTGCTCATTATTGCGTGGACATTCACCGAGTGCACACTCAAAGCCAAACTGTAAAAAAATGGCTCTTTGCGATATTTGTGGTGAGTTTTTCCAAGATGAAGATATCTTTGTTTTACACCGAGAATTGCATCATGAAGAGAACAGAAAAGAAGAGATTGTTGTAAGTGAAGAAGACTTGGATGCGTTTGATCGGTTATTGGAAAACTGCCAGAAGCAGATGGACGACTGTGATAGCTATCTACAGTTACACCGAGAATTGCATCGTGAAGAGGACAGAAAAGAAGAGATTGTAGTAAGTGAAGAAGACTTGGATGCGATTGATCGGTTTTTGGAAAAACCCCATAAGCAGAAGGACTGGGCTAGCTATTTACAGTTAATGCAAAGAAGAAGACCAAGTGTTATTCAATTTGCCGGAGCTGGACCATCTACAGCTGGAGGATTTATTCAAGAAGAGAAAATGGAAGAAGAAGATACGGAAGAAGTGGAAGATGTAAGACAACTGCGTACCCAAGAAGAGGATATGGAAGATATAAGACAACTGCGCACTACAGCCTTGCCAGGACCAGTTGTAATTCATTTCAAAATTAATAATGTGCAATTAGAATTGGAAAATTTTATAACTCAAGCTAAAAAACTAGTTGTAAAAACATTGACGGAAGAATTGGCAAGATTGAACTTTATTAAATTTGGATTGGTGTTGGAGGCTATGTTTACTAATACCGATGGTGAAAATTCACCGAGAGCATTCATTGCTAAAAACCGAACCCTTACAACCACATCTGATATCAACGAAATTTTAGAAGAATGTTTGGTTGAACTGCTAGTGAAACTTCAAGAACATGAAGGAAGAGGATCCGGCTGGACGCTATCATCAATTGAAGGTATGGATGTAAGGGTTCACAAGCATGGATATGGTATGAGAGGAAGCAGCTTTATCCCTCTACCAAAGGTGATCCGAGATACAAGATCATGTATCAATGTGAAAAATGAGGATAATGAATGTTTCCGGTATGCAATGTTAGCAAAATATGTGGAAGACCATTCCTGTAGACCTAGCATAGCATACGAAGCTGTTCAACACCGCTATAACTTCCAAGGTATGTCGTATCCTGTTAGTCTTAATGATGTTGCTAAATTTGAAAGAAAAAACCCAGGAGTTTCAGTTAATGTGTTTGGTTTAGACGAATCAAATAACGTATACCCGTTACGAGTTACAAAGACTGAACGTCAAAATCATACAGATTTGCTGCTATTGACCAAAGGTGAAATATCACATTATGTTTACATCAAGAACTTTGAAACTTTGGTTGGACGACAAGTGACTAAAAAGAAAATTAGAGTAACAGTGTGTAAGAGATGCTTTTGTTTCACAAATAAAGACTTGAGACGTGGAGGATCGGAGTGGTTGTCGGAACACCAGCGGCTTTGTAATGACAACTATGAAGTGAAGATTAGTCTGCCACCACCATCTAGAGCATTTGTCCAGTTCAATAAAACAGTTCACCAATACCGGATTCCACTAGTTATCTACGCTGACTTTGAATCCACGTTAGTGCCGCAGGAACTTTCGGATGGTGAAGTAACTAGAAGAACCAAATATCAATTGCATCAACCTAACAGTTTTTGCTTATTGGTGAAATCTACTTTACCTGAAGAACAATTGCAAGACTACGGCTTAACATCCACTCCGATACTCTACCGTGGGGAAGGAGCTGCTAAGTATTTTGTAGACCAGTTGTATAACATTGCTGAAAAGGCGGAACGCTTATACGGTAATGTTTTACCCATGAAACCTTTGAACCAAAATCAACAAGAAGAATACATTTCGGCAACAAGTTGTTATCTATGCAAGAAGAGCTTCAGTGAAGAAAATCAAAAAGTAAGAGATCATGATCACCTCACAGGGTTATACAGAGGACCTGCTTGTAATTCATGCAATATAAATTACAAACTGCCTCAATTTATTCCTGTCGTGTTACACAATCTTAGCGGCTATGACTCCCACTTCATTATCCCAGAGTTAGGACGAGATGATGGAAAAATCGAAGTATTAGCTGAAACATTGGAGAAGTACATCAGTTTTTCAAAAACAGTTGGTAAAATTAAACTTCGCTTCGTAGACTCTTATAGATTTATGTCATCTAGTTTGAGCAAATTGTCTGAGAACCTAAGAAGAGAAGATCTAAAAGAAACCAGCAAAATTGTACCTGAAGATAAATTGGACTTAGTATTACGAAAAGGAGTTTTCCCCTATGATTATATAACTTCCACAGAAAAGTTTGAAGAAACCAGTCTACCACCGATTGAAGCCTTCAATAGCAAATTAAATGAAAGTGAAATCTCCGTTGAAGACTACAATCATGCGTGTAATGTTTGGAACCAACTAAAAATTCAAACTTTAGGGGAATATTCTGATTTTTATATAAAATTGGATGTAACTCTGCTGTGCGATGTGATGGAAGAATTTCGGAACACCTGTTTCTCAGCATACGGATTGGATCCTTTACACTCGTATACATCCCCTGGATTAGCATGGCAAGCTATGCTCAAGTCAACTAACTGCCGATTGGAGCTTCTCACAGACATCGATATGGTCCTCATGATCGAATCAGGTGTACGAGGTGGTTTGACTCAAGCTGTGACAAGACATGTTAAGGCCAACAACAAGTATATCCCCAACTTCGACGAGCAACAACCATCACTCTACCTTGGATATTTTGATGCGAACAACCTCTATGGTTGGGCGATGTCAAATCCACTTCCCTACGCAGACTTCAAGTGGATTGACCCGACCACCATTGGTGACATATCACGGATTCCAAAAGATGGCCAAACAGGCTATATTTTGGACTGTGATTTTGAATATCCGGAACACCTTCACGACCATCATTACGACCTACCTCTCCTAGCCAAGACTGAAGTTTCACCGACAGGAAGATGGCCCAAGCTGATGATGACCTTGGAGAATAAGAGTCGATATGTGGCACACTACTGGGTAGTTCAACAAGCACTTGAATTGGGCCTACGTATAGTGAAAATTCACAGAGCAATTGAATTCACCCAGTCTTGTTGGTTGAAACCATATATCGATTCCAACACTACAAGAAGAGCTGCAGCGACAACAGCATTTGAAAAGGACTTCTACAAATTAATGAACAACGCCATCTTTGGGAAGACCTTGGAGAACAAGAGAAAACACAAAATTGTAAAATTAGTAAGTGATCCTAGGAAATTGGAAAAATTAGTGCAAAAACCAAATTTCGGAACATCAATGATTATAAACGAAAATCTAGTTGCTGTCAGTATGAATAAAACAACAATAGTGATGGATCGTCCGTTATACATTGGAATGTCGATTTTGGATATAAGTAAAACTCTGATGTATGATTTCCATTACAACAAAATGGTTAAACACTATGGAAGAGACAACATTGGAGTTGCATACATGGATACCGACGCGTTTATCTACTGGATAAAGACTTTGGACATGTATGAAGATCTAAGGAGTTTCCCATACAAAGACGACTTTGACTTCTCTGACTATCCGAAGAACCATCCGAATTACAATGAAAAGAATAAAAAAGTAATTGGAAAATTTAAAGATGAAGCAAATGGAATACCTTTGGAGGAAATAGTTGCGCTGATGTCCAAATTATATTCCTTCAAGATGTATATGGAAAACGACATACCGACAGTGAAGAAAGCTAAAGGAGTCAAAACATCGTACTTGAAGAAACGTGTGACATTTGACCATTACAAGACCTGCTTGTTTGAAGATTCTACAATGTCTGCAACGTTCAACACTATCAGAAGCTTTAAACATGAGGTCTACAGTGTCACTGAAGTTAAAAGAGCACTATCAGCTCAAGATGATAAAAGGCATATTATGCCGGATAAGATTCATACTCTTCCTTTCGGCCACTACTCTCTAAACCCTATCAACTAGTAACCTATTCTTCGTCCTTCTACAACTTCGACCTTATTCCTTTCTCCTTCCGTAAAAAAATGGGGAACACGGCAAGTCCAACGCCGTGTTCCCCATTTTTTTACACAAGTTTGGATGACCTTGACCTATATAAATGATGTGAATATTTATAACAACAATCATTGTGATTATACATGTGATACATGAAACATTCAAACCTGCAATATGAAGGATTTGAAGCAAGAAATTGTCAACGAACTTCATAAACCTGCAAGAAGAAAGTTTCCACGAAGAAATACAGTGATAAAAGGAATAAATGATTTATATCAAGCGGATTTAATCGAAATGATTCCTTATAGTAAACAAAATAGAGGATTTAAATACATATTGACTATTATTAATTGTTTTTCAAAAATGGCAGATGCTTTACCACTAAAAGATAAAAGTGGCAAAAGTGTTACAAAAGCAATGGAAACAGCTATACAAAGAGACAAACATACTATAAAACATTTACAAACTGATGATGGAAAAGAATATTTTAATAAGGAATTTGCAAATTTAATGAAAAAACACAACATTAACCATTACTCAACCAATTCAGAGGTAAAAGCATCAATAATTGAAAGATTTAACAGAACTTTAAAAGGTGCGATGTATAAGATGTTTTCCAACAGAGGATCACACGTATGGATTGATGTGTTACCAAAACTTATAAGCGATTACAATAACAAGTTTCATAGAACTATCGGTATGAAACCAAGCCAGGTGACTAATAAAAATGAAAAACTTGTATTAAAACGTATAAAAATGAATACTAAACCAAAAGTTGAAAAACTAAAGCCTAAAAGGTTTAATGTTGGTGATAAAGTGCGAATAAGCAAATACAAAGGTGTATTCAGTAAAAGATATCTTCCGAACTGGACAAATGAGGTATTTACCGTATTTAAGGTGCAACCTACAGTACCAGAAACTTACATTTTAAAAGATAATAAAGGACAATTGCTTGAAGGAGGTTTTTATGGACATGAAATGTTAAAATCAACAGTAGGTGATGTATATCTAGTAGAAAAGGTGTTGCAACGCAAAAAAGATAAGGTTAAAGTAAGATGGTTAGGATTTAATAAGACGGAAGATTCTTGGATACCTAAAAAGGATCTAATATAATGATAGAGCATCATTTTGGGTTGAACCATTACAAAGGATGGAGATAATACCGCAAAAAGACAATTTTACTATTAATAATATAGATGAACTCACAGTGGATGGTTCTCAATTCAATACTGGGAAACACGGTGTTTTGTTACCAAACACGGTGCGTTGTCTGGTTACCGGTCCTTCCAATTGTGGAAAAACAAATGTAGTATTCAATTTGATTACAAACCCTAAAGGCTTACGTTTTAATAATTTATATGTATTTTCAAAGTCACTACAACAACCAAAATATCAGTTATTGGAACAAATACTCAATAATGTGCCTGAAGTTAAATATTTTAAATTTAACGCGAGCGAGAGTGTCATGCAACCGCAAGAGGCTAAACCATTCTCAGTATTCATATTTGACGATGTATCTTGTGAAAATCAAAATACAATAAGGAATTACTTCGCCATGGGTCGACATAACAACATAGATAGCATTTATATTGGTCAAACTTACAGCAAAATACCGAAACAGCTCATTAGAGACAATGCAAACATGTTAATTGTATTTAAACAGGATGAAACCAACCTAAAACACATATATTATGACCATGTAAGTGCGGATATGCCATTCGAACGATTTAAAGAGTTGTGTGGAAAGGCTTGGGCTGAAAAGTATGGGTTTTTAACAATTATAAAGGAACAACCGCTAAACAATGGTCGATACAGGATAGGATTTGATAAATTTATACTAATACACTGATCATGATGTAAAACATTCATTGTTGTACAACACGTCTTGCTACAAACATGGTTAACCAAGAAAAGTTAATAAAGGAAATAAAATCACTTAGTGATTCTATTCGGGATAAAAACAGAGCATTAAAATTAGGTATTAGCGAAAGGGAGAAATTTCTTGAATCTACTTTTAAACCTATTACTGAACCCTTGAAACAATTAAACAAAAAATTTGCTAAACCCGTTTTGGAAGGAGATGCAATTGCACCTATTACAAAGTTTGAAAGAGAAAATATAAAATCAGAAGATTTTAGTGATGAAGACCTGGAATCCTCTACATATAGTGGTTTTACCGGTGAAGAACCTGAAAGAGAGCTAGAATCACCAGACTATAGTGGTATAAGAGAATTATATGAAGTAAAAGCTAAAAGAGGACATGAAGATGTATCAACTGCTAGTGAAGAGGAAAAAGAAGAAGAAGCAAGGGAAGGTCCGTCAAACATAAGCTTGTTGGGTGAAAACATTCATAACAAAGGACCTTTAGGAAGGAAATACATGATAAAAATGTTAGCTGGAATAAATCCTAATAAAAACTACCATAGTTATGGAGTAAGATTAACAGAAGAAGGTTTAATGGTTGGTAATAGCCCGGTAAACATTGATGAAGATGATAATATTATTGTTGGTAATCAAAGATATAAGGGCACAAGAGGATTATTTGAATTATTATTTGAAAAAAAGCCTTTAGAATTGTTAGTTAAAGAAGAAGATATGGAAGCATATAAACAGATTTTGGAACACACCAATGCATACAGGAGGAAGTATTTAGCTGACCAGCCAGTTTTTAGATCTAGGTCTTTAAAATATAGAGTATTTGTATCCAAGTTAATACCAACAACGAGAAGACAACCAATGCCGATAATGCCAAGAAAACCTGTAAAACGAAGGTTTGTGTCATCCACTTTGGATATAAGTGCTCCAGAACCAAGAAAAAGAAACAAATCTGTTACAGGTACAGGTTTAATGAAGAAACTATATAACACAAATGTGATTTATTACAATAATATCAATAAATTGGTGGATAGAATGAAACTAATACATGAAGCTAAAGAAGCGGGTCATACTGGATTGGAAAACGAATGGGTGGCTTTAGTGGATGAACTCCGAAACCGTGGGGTAATCTCATAAAAATGCGTTACTCCCTAGATTACTATTCAGTTGCACCATGAGTGTCGACAAGTTCGGACGTTACTCCTCGGATGGGTTATATTACGCAAATAATTTAAAAAGAGGTGCTGGTTTACCACAAACACCTGATGGAGATTATGATATAACTAATAAAAGGTTAAAAAACATAAAAGATCCCACAGATGAAAACGATGCAATAAATTTAAAAGTATTAAAAGAAAATATATCACCAACATTAAGACTACAGAAAAACACATATGACGCAGGTAATCATAGAATTGTCAATGTTGGTAAGCCAAATCAAAACGCTGATGCAATAAACAAAGGTTATTTATCATCAGAATTAAAAAATACGCTAAAATTCAATGGAAAAACGTATACTGCTGAAAATAAACGTATATCCAACGTAGATGATCCTAAAGATGCAAAAGACAGCGTAAATAGACGCTATTTACATTCATTAATACCTGAAAAGACAAAAGATGGTTTTTCTTTTTATAAATTTGTTATTAACGATATAGGTTATCCGAAAAATGAAAATGATGCTGTAAATTTAAAATATATAAAAGATCATTGTATTACACGTGATGTAGGAGTTATTGATTGTCTAGGTAATTGTTTAGCGAATGTTAAAGATGGTTCGGCACCATCAGATGGTGCAACAGTGGGTCAAATGATGGAAACCTTAAAACAAGAAACAACCTCTTTTGTAAAACAAGATCAAGTAGTATCAAAGCAAGGGGATGAATTTGTTCAAGGTAATGAAAAATTTAATTTATTAACATACAAAAATAATGCTTGGGATTGCATGGGTAAAGGGTTATCAAATATGGGATGGGGTTATGAAAAACATGATGCAGCTGCTTTATCACAAACCGTACATCTAGATCCAGATCATTCTTTTAGATTTTTTACATGTAAAAATAAAGTAATAAAAAACTTGCATAATGGAAGAGATCCAAATGATGCTGCAACTGTAGGACAAACATTACAATATGACAGTGCAAATAAAGAGTTTATTTATAATAAGCAAAGATTTAAATTAATGGATGTAAATGATTATCAAAATATATTAATTGCAGATCCAAATTCATTTAGCGGATTTAGAAAATTGTCTGGTGAACAATTTATTCATAAAAATCATGTGTTTCGAAATGAATCAGACGGAGCATTAGTTAGTGGAAATTTTAAATATTTTAAATGTCCCGGGAGCGATGAAAATGTAACTGATAAAGACTAAGAATTTGTATAAAAACTGATACGGGTTAGAAATCGAGACTAATATTATAAAAATGGGTTACACTCTAGAATGTTATTCAGTTGCACCATGAGTGTTGACAAGTTCGGACGATATTCCTCGGATGGATTATATTACTTTAATACTTTAAAAAGAGGTGCTGGCTTACCACAAACACCTGATGGAGATTATGATATTAGTAATAAACGGTTAAAAAACATTAATGATCCCACAGATGAAAATGATGCAATAAATTTAAAAGTATTAAAAAAAGAGATATTACCAACACTGAAACTAGACAAAAACACATATAACGCGGGTAATCATAGAATTTCCAACGTCGGTAAGCCAAATCAAAACGCTGATGCAATAAACAGAGGTTATTTATCATCGGAATTGAAAAATACGTTAAAATTCGATGGAAAAACGTATAATGCTGAAAATCGACGTATATCTAACGTAGCAGACCCTGTAGATGAAAAAGACAGCATAAATAGACGCTATTTACATTCTATAATACCTGAAAAGACAAAAGATGGGTTTTCTTTTTATAAATTTGTTATTAACGATATAGGTTATCCAAAGAATGAAAATGATGCTGTAAATTTAAAATACATCAAAGATCATTGTATTACACGTGATGTAGGAATTATTGATTGCTTTGGTAATTGTTTAGCGAATGTAAAAGATGGTTCTGCACCATCAGATGGTGCAACGGTGGGGCAAATAAAGGAAACTTTAAAACAAGAAACATCTGGTTTTGTGAAACAAGACCAAGTAGTAACACGACAAGGAGATGTATTTGTACAGGGAAATAAAAAGTTTACTTTACTTGAAGAAAACAATAGTGTTTGGGATGGTAAAGGAAAGTCATTGACAAATTTAGGTATTGGTGAAAAGCCTGGTGATGCTGTTACTTATGAACAGATAATACAATTAGAGCCAACTGGAAAACAATGGTGGAATTGTGATAACAAACGATTAACAAATGTTGCAGACCCTGATTATGCTGATAACGCTGTAACTGTTAATTTTCTTGTTAAAGTAATAGGTAATTTATTATTTGATATGCATAATTATATTGCAGCCGGACAACATAAACCTATTGATGAAAAAATGAGAAGTGCATGGATTAAACAAGAAATTCTTTATAAATACTTTTTTAATCATAATACACAAAAGTTTAGATCAACAGATTGGGGTACTTTTGATATTTAATTAAATAACACCATAAATTACATCATTTATGTGCAACCTGTCATAGAGGTAACACATAGGTTACGCTTTTCGAATATAAAAGACAATCATGGCGTTTCATTACACCAGTCCATATCGAGACACTATACGGAAAGGAGGCGGTATCACGTCCACAGCGGTTTCTCTGTTAAGTAAAGCTTTAAATCGTATTCCAGTAGGATCTGTCGTAAATAGAGCAATAGACGCTTTACCATACGAATTTCACATACCGGGAGGTTATCAGTATTGCGGACCAGGAACTAAATTGAAAAAACGACTGGAAAGAGGCGATCCAGGCATAAATAAGTTAGATCAGGCTTGTAAAGAACACGATATCGCATATTCCACGTTTACCGATTCAAAGAATAGGTCAATAGCTGATAAAAAGCTAGCGAATATAGCTTGGCAACGAGTAAAGTCTAGTGACGCTAGTATTGCAGAAAAAGCAGCAGCTTTAGCGGTTACAGCAGGTATGAAGGCTAAAACAGCAGTAGGAGGTGGAAAAAGGAGGGGTAGGAATAAAAAAGGATCAACCATGAAGAAACATGGTGGTAATATTAGACTAAAAAGACGTTCTCCGAGGAAAAATAACAAAAAACCGATAATATGGTCAATGGTAAAAAACGGGGCTGGTCTATACCTAAGACCGTATCGTGCATATTAAATAAAAGAAATCAATTGGTTATACCACATAAAGCGTTGACTAATGTTGAATTATTTAAATATATTTCCTGTTTAAAAATACCATTTTTCCGCGGAGTATTTATGAAAGACAATTTACCAAAGAAAATGTGGCAAAATGAGACTGGAATTGTAAATTTGGATAATACTGAAGGCCCTGGCACCCATTGGGTTTGTTATAAGAAACTAAATAACAATGTATATTATTTTGATAGTTTCGGTAATCTACCACCACCAAAAGAACTTCAAGATTACTTTAAATCTGCTAAAAACATATATTACAATTATAAAAGAGAACAACCTGATAATACTTCAATATGCGGCCATTTATGTTTGGAATTCTTAGCTAAAAGTATCAGTCACTATTGAGATGTCTTCCTATACGGTATCATTAACAGGAAAATCGTCCACTTTACGAAGTATCCTTTTTCCAGCGTTACGCTTGCAAAAAGGAAGATTTTGGGAGGCGGCGCTATTGGATTTTACAACTTACAACTCTATTCCCAATGTTACGGAAGGTAAAAATAACTTATTGCATTATTATAAAGGAAAAGATGCCAGTGGGAAGTTTACAGACTTACAAGAGTGCAGTTTACCCACAGGTTCTTATGAAATTGATCATATTAATGAATTTTTGCAAAACAAAATGGGAAAAGACAATATAACACTAAAAGGTAATAACAATACAATGAAAGCTGAGCTTACTTCAAAATATTATATAGATTTCACTAAGCCAAACTCAATTGGTGATTTATTAGGATTTCCCAAAGATGGAGCAATTTTAGAACCAAATAAAACACATTCTGGTAAACAAACTGTAACAATATTAAAAGTCAATAGTATAGACATAACTTGTAACATTATACAAGGAGCTTACAGAGATGGAGCAAATACTCATATAATACATACTTTTTACCCCAGTGTGCCACCTGGATTTAAAATTGTTGAAAAGCCACAAAACCTGGTATATCTACCGTTGAACACCACTTTCATTTCAGACATCGTGTTGAACGTATTGGATCAAGACGGTAACTTGATAGATTTCCGAGAAGAGCCTATTACGGTTAGATTACATTTAAAATCGACACTTTAATACAAAATCATGGGTTTAATATTTAAAAGCGAACAACCTACGGGAAACCGCATTAGTAGCTCTTCAGCTGTGGAGGAGTTAACACGCGAGAACATTCGTTTCTTAGAGAGAATTGGATTACAATTAACCGATTATGGATATACTGGATATAGCGCAGGGTCCAACATTCGACGAAACCCTATGGGAAAAAGAATATCACACCCACAACCCTTACACTTCATCAAAATTAAACAATAACGATGAAATTCGTATTCCCATACAAAATCAAGACATTTACACACTACCATGTGAAAGTTACTTGTATATTGAAGGAAAAGTTACTAAAAAGGATGGTACTACTACTGGTACAACAGTTCCATTTATAAATAATCCTATGGCTTTCCTGTTTGACGAAATTAGATATGAAATATCAGGTGTAACAGTTGATTCCACTAAAAAAGTAGGTATTGCAACAACTTTAAAGGGATTAACATCTATATCACCTAATGAAACCAATTTAATACAACCTGCAGGATGGGTTTTACCTGCAAAAGACACAATCACTCCAGATACAAATGGAAATTTTGATTTTCATATTCCGTTACGTTTGTTGCTTGGTTTTGCTGAAGATTATAGGAAAATAATATTAAACGTTAAACAAGAATTAGTTTTGTTGAGATCTTCAAACGATAAAGATATTATTAAAGCTCCAGACGGTACAACAGATGCAACTTTAGAATGGAAATTAACATTAGACAAAATTGTATGGAGAGTTCCACATGTAAAATTAGCTGACGAGCATAGAATGCTACTATTAAGAAAGTTAAAGGCTGATCGTGATATTGTAATTCCTTTTAGAAGTTGGGAATTTCATGAACATCCCAGCTTGCCAACTACGGATCGACACACTTGGACAGTTAAAACATCTAATTATGTGGAACGAGCCAGGTATATTATATTTGGTTTACAAACAGGCAGAAGAGACACCATCACCAAACATGCAGGCCAATTTGATCATTGCAACTTGAAAAATATTAAAGTTTATTTAAATTCACAATTTTTTCCATACGATAATTTAAATGTGTCATTCGCTAATAAAAAGTACAGCATATTGTACGATATGTATGCAAGATTCCAAAGTTCATATTATGGTAAAACGAATGCACCTTTACTATCACCAGAAAAATACTTAGATGGTTACCCTATAGTTGTAATCGATTGTTCTAAACAAAATGAATCGGTAAAATCATCAAGTGTAGATATAAAAATAGAAATGGAATTTAACGCGCCTATATCGGCTAATACAACTGCATACTGTTTAATTCTACATGATAAAATCGTAACATACACACCTTTAACTGGAATTGTTAAAAATGTATTGTAAAAAACCGGTTTTGTTACATTCCAATGCATTCCGCGAGTATAAAAGCAGAGTGTTCAGGTCGCTCCTCATCAGTTTGTTGCCTGTTCTTGTATGGGTAGCATCTTATTCAATATGGCTTCTCCTAGTGGTACACAAGAAAATGTAGTAGATATTGAGAAGGAGATATCCGACTTTTTAGATCTTCAAGGTCAACCGGAGGGAGATGAACACAACGCTTGCGGACAACTCCACGGCAGTAATAATGTTGAGGAAAAAGGTAAAAGAAGAAAGAATGCACAGAAGAAGAAAAGGGATACTGAAGATAATATTTCTCCTAACATATTGAGTGAGGTATTCTTGCGAATATTTTATCCAATCTCATCCAGTTTGGACAAAAGTGTTTTAATCGGTGTTATGAAATCGACGGATTATTCACCTACTGTAATTTTGACTCATGGACCCAAAATGATTTTGTTCACCGATAGTGCTTGGGAATCTTTTATGAAGCACTTGCATCTGCTAGAATGCTATTTAACTAGTAACATGTATGGAAGAAAGACAAGAGTAGGACTTTTGGATTCAAATGTGGAAATTGATATTATAAAGAATCGTGGTGACCATCAATTGCGGTTTAGAGACACAACAAGACATGATAACAAGATTCAACTTAATCGAGAAGAGTTTTTTATTCTAACCTGTGCAACTGAACCAATAACAAGATACTTGAGACAACTAGTGTTTTCAAGTTCTATTATTAAAGATTATTTGGAAGACACTTTGGACAAACAACCGGACGCACCTATATTGTACGGACCTGTGGATACTTCTATATTTAATAGGGTTCCTCATGAAGTACAAATGTGGAGACAGTTGGAAAAATACGCTCAACTACATAAGAAATCAGTAAAACAGGAAGAAGAGGAAGAAGGAGGAGAAGAATCAAGTGTTAGTGATGAAAATGAAAACAAGGAGAATGTAAAGATGGAAACTTAGATGACAATGGTTGGTTTTTAAAACAATATCAAACACTTTGTGGGGTTAGGCCTACCGGGGACGGTGCCCACGTTAAATATACACCAACGCGCCAACAACTGTACGGCCAGGTATAAAAGTCGTACCTACCGTGGTGTGGAAATCAGTTGACCTTTGGACTTCGTCATGAGCAGACGAGTGATCTTCGCAATGGACAAGGAAGAAGAACAAGTAAAGTCCAAACCTGGTATAATTGAGTTCCAAGCGTTTCGGGGTAATGATGATAGATTTATCATAAAAGAACTTGTGTTTTTCGATATCAATACAAGTGTTCCATATACATTTTTGTTCAAACCACCATGTTCTTATTCATCATTAACTAGCAAAGCCGCTACTACCAACAGGTGGATTTCAAAATATTTCCATCATATCGATTGGTATGATGGTTTTGCAAGTTACACGGACTTATATAACATCATGCATCAGTTTTCAAACAGGTTTACCAATATTTATACAAAAGGACTGGAAAAGAAGAGATGGATCGAAGAATTTACTCATGTTCCGGTTAATGATGTGGACTTGGATAAAAACTACAAGTATACGATGGAAAATGTTTGTATTTGTACTAAAAGTCCAGAACATGAAAAAGATAGACATTGCGCTTTAAAAAACGCCTATAAACTCGCATCTTACCTTCAAAGTGGGGAAGTGGGGAGTGGTGGGGGTGACGGGGGTTATATAAGTGAGGAGCAGACCGGGACCTGGCATGAGTATTACTCGAGATTCCGAGACGACAACATCTCCCAGCAAGAAGACGAAGAAGAAGACAATCTTTAACTCAACCATGGCATCTCACCAGTTCCTGCAAACTTTGGTTGAGCAGTTCAATGCTCACTCCAAATCTACCATACTACCCGTCAAGAAGTGTTCCGAACTTAAAGACGAAGATGGAGACTTCAATTGGAGAGGCCATTTGCTGCAGTCTTAGCGAGGCACCGTTCACTCCGGGGGATGAGCCCAAGTTCCAAGTCTACCTGCCGAAACGGTTCGTCCATCTCCTCCAGAACGAGGATCTGCGCTCCATCCAACCCGGCTGTCTCTACCTGGTTTCCCACGGTGTGCACGGGTAGCAATTCCACCGAGTTGACCATCCACATCGCCGACAAGCAGCAGTGTTAGATTTTAATTTTACTGTTGTACATATGTTATTGTAATGTTTTATAAATAAATAAACCATAAAAGACAAAAAATGCAAACATATCAATATGTGAAGTTTGTCACATATTGATATGTTGCATTTTTTTTTAAACTTCGCGGGTGACCTTGACCTTTGACCTTTGCATTTCACAGTTACCCCACCACCAAGCTAAAGGTTAAACCTGCTTCGATGCAAACACCCCCATCACTTTTTATAGTACCCCCAAGCGCTGCGCTCAGCTTCATTTCAACTCCGACGGTCAACCGTACAACATCAAGATGTCTCTCAATGTAAGTTGTGCTAGTTACGAGGAGGTAACCATTAAGACTCAGCAGGAGCTGAACGACTTGTACAAGGAGTTGCAGCTGATGGTGGCGCGAGGCTACCGTATAAATGTGCAAGTCTACGCTTGCAATATACGCAATCTCCGACACCAAAAGAAGAGTCTGAACATTACTCTTCTCCAGCGACTTCATCACCGGCGTCCATGAAGACTGAAGCAAGCCAGACTTTGGATTATTTCAGCTGACTAGCAGTTGTCTTCTTCTTCTTACCATTGTAGAATATGTTTATTTATTTGTTATATTAAAGATGTAAAAGAGAAAAAAAACACCTATCTTGTTACTGACATATGTGCTCAGTAACAAGATAGGATTTTTTAAAACACAATTTGGATGACCTTGAAACTTCCCCCACCACTTTTTCATAGTACCCCCAAGCGCTGTGCCTCAGCCTCATTTCAACTCCAACGGTCAACCGTACAACATCAAGATGTCTCTCAATGTAAGTTGTGCTAGTTACGAGGAGGTAACCATTAAGACTCAGCAGAAGCTGAACAATTTGTACAAGGAGTCTGAAAAGGAGGTTGTCAACAAAACCGATGATCAACAATTGTGGGACTCCTCTATTACAGAAAAGGAATTACATGCAGCCGTCGAAGCTGTCGAGGAAAAGGAAAAGAACCTCAGGCAGCTCTGGTTGGCTCAGATGGATATTTGCGGATCTGTGCCGCGTGATGATTTTAAACTTCAATGTCAGATGGCGATTACCAGCAACTAGAAGAAGCCGAAAAGGAGCTAAAGAGTGGAGGTACTATCCGGGCGGAGGTGAAAACTGAGAAACAGGAAGAATATAACGAATATGGTGATTAAACGTACTGTTGATCCCAATCCTTTTAGTTTTAAGTGGTTATGTTATAAGTAAATAGAAAAAGTTTCCTTTTTTTTAAAAACTCCATTTGGATGACCTTGAAATTTCCCCCACTACTCTGTAATACCAGCATTGCTCGCTGCACCAAGCATCATTCCTCCTCCAACAACCATGGCGGACACACCTGCTTGCAATGCCATGTCTTCCACAGAAGATGTACCCAATACGAATTGGAAATTGACAATCGACAACGTGCATTATTTAGAAACCATCTGCGATTGGATGAAGTCTATTCTCCTCGACAACCCGGGAATAAAGCTCAAGGTCACTTTAGATTATGATTGGTCTGAAGTTATACTGCAGCAAGACGATCAACAATCACTGGAGTATTTGTCAAATTTACCATCGTCAACCATATATACTACAAATGAGGTGGAAAGGGAAGAAGAGGAGCATGAGGTTTAGAGTTTCTTATTTTTTTAAAACCCAATTTGGATGACCTTGAGATTTCCCCCACCACTTCCCATATACCTAGAGTGCGCAGGGCTGGACAGTCAGTCGCTCGGTGTCCGTCGTAGGGTGCACATCGCGGTTGCTACTCCAATTCCTGACAATTTGGGGTAGTTCAAAGTCACCACACTTCTACAACTTCAAGGTCATCACACTTTAACTCTGGGACTGCATCAACTTGTATTATTTCTGTGTTTTGACTCAAGGTCATCTCACTTAAACTCTGGGACGGTATCAACTTGTAGTATTTCTATGTTTTAACTCAAGGTCATCACACTTTAGCATGTAACTTTAAGGTAGCACCGAAACGGTGCTACCCGGCTTGACATTTTCAAGTTTCCCAAGGTCATCACAATTTCCCCCACCACTTCCCATATACCTAGAGTGCGCGGGGCCGGACAGTCAGTCGCTCGGTGTCTGTCGTAGGGTGCGCATCGCGGTTGCAGTAATGGTCGAATGGGGGCTTCTGGGCCAGTTCGAGGTCACCCGAGCGGTGTCACATGACGGTTTAGGCAGAGTAACGTTGCAAACTTCAAATTTCCTCGGCACTTTTGCTGTTTCTCATCGAAAATTCGCTCCAAGTCGTCAAGGTCATGGTACCTGTGACTGAAACTCGGAGCGTAGTGCGAGAAACAGCAAAAGTGCCGAAAAATTTTAGGTTTCAGCGTGACCTTGACCTTTTGTGACATCGATGACGTCATCTTGGTGACGTAAGGGGTGATGACGTCATTAGCACGTCATTTCTGTGACGTCATGGGTGTGACGTCATGGATGTGACGTCATTGGTGATGACGTCATCGATGATGCAATCGATGACGTCATCGATGGGGTCATTGACCTCGATGACGTCATCGATGACGTCATCGCTCGGGTGACCTTGAACTGGCCCAAAAGCCCCCATTCCCCACTACTTTCAGGATGTAACACTGTGTCTGGGCAGTAGATCCAGCAATGTCAAATCACTTAAGTTCTTGGGGTTTCATTTGCAGTCCAATATTAAGTGGTAAACACACATTGATTATTTGGCTTCAAAAATTGCGACGGATATTCATGATAAGATCACTAAGTGCTAGTATTTCTCCTGATGTCTTTCACTGTATTATTCCACATTTATCCATAGTTTAATGTTTAATGTTGTTCATGGAACCTCAGTGTGGGCTAACTGTTTTTATGCCATTGACATTGACAGAATTTTTTATGTTGAAGAAAAAGGCCGTAAGATTAATGTGTGGCGTTCATAACCAAACACATTGCAAACCACTCTTGATTGCTCTTAAAATACTTACCATCATTGTTTGTCATGTCATGCTTTTTGTAAAGGACAATTTGCCAAATTTAACCAAAATATCAAATGTTCACAGCTACTCCACAAGGTTTAGAGGTAATATTTCCACGTCAAGGTGCATGTTTTCAGCACCTGAAAATAGCCTTTGCTATCAAGGCATAAAAAATATAATGCTTTGCCCGTTAACATAAGAAATTTATCTAGAGCTAATTTTAAGAATGTTATAAAAACTGGTTTAACAAAAGTCTCATTGTATAAACCTGAAGAGTTTTTTGAGGTTAAGTTTTTATGTAAGAAACTAACCTTAGTTTGATTTTTTGACGATTGTCATAAACATTGTTATTGTTTCCATTGACTTTAAAGCATTTCATTTTATTATAGTCATATGATTTGCAACCATACTTTTCTTAAGGGCAAAAATTTGATTCATTATCTTACTATGTAATCCAAGGTTTTTTGTGTTTTGATGAATTAAACTACCTGTTATTTTATACCCTAGAATTTATCGCTCAATACTGGGTTTCCACTCGTGCTTTTGAAGATTATGCCCAACCCCCAACACAACTAAGAAATTTTCTCGTTTTTAATACACAAACTGGCTACATGGTTAAAACATGGGACTTACGTTTCGGAAAAAATTTTATAATCAGGTGATCGCTCCAATGCTTTTCTTATGGAGAAAAATGATTTTTATTAACGATTTTACTAAATATTTCGAGCGTTTTGAGCGTTTTGATGAATTAAACTACCATTATTTTGTACCCAAGAATAGTTATTTTCCATCCGGAACGGTCTCCCGCTTGTACTTCGCGAAATAATTTCCAACCACAAACCCCACTACAAAACTTTCTCGTTTAATATAATAGGATTTGTGTACATAATAATTATAATCATAATAATATTTGCCTGAATAATTTTGTATGAATTCAAACTTTTTATAGTATAATACGGATTTTTTATAAGTTTGACTTAAGGTAACGACCCCTAAAAGTTGATTAAAAAACCTGAAATTTTTGTGGAATTCTTATTTTATGGCACAGAACAAAATAAGAGGGTGCCCCAAGTGAAATTTGAGAGTTGGTTTTTAAGCATCACCCTAATATAGGGTATTCGGAAAAAACGTTTCAGGAATTCAGGAGGTTATTGCCCACATAAAAATAAGCAAAAAAGTCCCTGTAAACATATGTCCTAAAATGCTTCGTTAACCCGCTAGCCGCCATTTTGTATTTTACACTAAATAATTTTTATTTCCGTAATGGATCATTGTATCAAGTTAATATTTGGCATGAACCTTCATCATATCAATGCCCATTTTCAAGAAAAAAATTATTTTTTTCCAATGCGTATTTTTGAAATGGCGGCCATTTTAAAATTTTAAACCAAAATATCTCAAAACGGATAAATTTTATAAAAGTTTTACTAGACACAAAAAAAGTTGAAACATTTAATTATCTAACCAATGATACCAAGTTTTTAAGGATCTGACAACAAATAACAGAGTTATTGAGATTTTTTCAATTAAAATTACCTTAATTTGCATTAATTACAACGCAAAATCAATGTTTTTATGCAGAAAAATCTCAATAACTCCGTTATTTGTTGTCAGATCCTTACAAACTTGGTTTCATTGCTTAGATAATTAAATTCGTCAACTTTTTTGTGTCTAATAAAATTTTCATAAAATTTACCGGTTTTGAGATATTTTACTTTAAAATTTTTAAATGGCCGCCATTTTGAAAATACACATTGGAAAAAAATAATTTTTTTCTTGAAAATGGGCATTGCTATGATGAAGGTTCATGCCAAATATTAACTTGATACAATGATCCATTACGGAAATAAAAATTATTTAGTGTTAAAAACAAAATGGCGGCTAGCGGGTTAACGAAGCATTTTAGGACATATGTTTACAGGGACTTTTTTGCTTATTTTTATGTGGGCAATAACCTCCTGAATTCCTGAAACGTTTTTTCCGAACACCCTGTATACAGTGTGTTCATTATTTTATGCTCACCATTGGGATATCCCAAACTATTAAAGTTACAGCAAAGGTCAAATTAGCAAAGTAGTGCGGAATTATAAGCTGAACAAAATGATGTGTAAAAATTCCAGATATTTCTACTGGTTCGTTCGCTGTGCTCGAAAAACTGTTTTTTGCTCAAAACTTCTTTTGCCTATAACTTTGTTATTTGTTGAAATACAAAAAAACTTTTTGGATAAAACTTTACTGAAATTTTACGTAGATTCTGAATATTAAAACTAATTTTTTTACTTCAAACGGTTTTTGAGATATTTTAGACAAGTTGATTATTTTTAATGCAAGTATGTATTTTTTTTCATCATCATAAAAAAGAAATATTTTTTCTGATCACGAAAATACCAAATATGGCATATTTATTTATCATAATAATTATTTAATTATAAAAATGTGATTAATTAGCAACCCTGAAGTGCTAATAATGAGGATGCTTCTAACATTCTGTGCAACAATGGTGTAAATCAGCTGTTTTTTTATTTTGTGTTTCATATTTTATTGCTTACATTGTTGATCAGCTGTTTACCGGCATCCCATGTAACAGCTGATTTACACATTTTATGGGAACCGCGGATGCCGGTAAACAGCTGATCAACAATGTAAGCAACAAAATATGAAACACAAAATGAAAAACAGCTGATTTACACCATTGTTGCACCACATGCTAGAAGCTTAATCATTATTAGCATTTCAGGGTTGCTTATTAATCACATTTTTTTATAATTAAATAATTATTATGATAAATAAATATGCCATATTTGGTATTTTCGTGATCAGAAAAAATATTTCTTTTTTATGATGATGAAAAAAATACATACTTGCATTAAAAATAATCAACTTCTCTAAAATATCTCAAAAACCGTTTGAAGTAAAAAAATTAGTTTTAATATTCAGAATGTACGTAAAATTTCAGTAAAGTTTTATCCAAAAAGTTTTTTTTGTATTTCAACAAATAACAAAGTTATAGGCAAAAGAAGTTTTGAGCAAAAAACAGTTTTTCGAGCACAGCGAACGAACCAATAGAAATATCTGGGATTTTTACACATCATTTTGTTCAGCTTATAATTCCGCACTACTTTGCTAATTTGACCTTTGCTGTAACTTTAATAGTTTGGGAGATCCCAATGGTGAGCATAAAAAAATGAACACACTGTATATATACAGGCAAAAGTCTGGACACCCCCAGTTAACTTTTTAACGCGTTGCAGTAGGAAAACCAAACTCGGCACATGTTAACAACATGAAAAACTGCACTTTTTCATCAACTATACAACTTTGCCCCTGCCCCCAAAATGGGGTATTTTGGGGGCAGTCCCAAATTTTCAAATGTAAATCCCTATTGAGTGACCCCTCATTTGAAACGGTCTATCAAGACAAATTAAATGGCGCAAACCAGAAGTCGATATCTCACCCCTAACCAAAATGGCAGCTATTTCAAAATTTGAGATGGGCAAGCAAGTATAAGTCTGGACACCCCCAATTAATTTTTTAACATGTTGCAGTAGGAAAACCAAACTCGGCACATGTTAACAACATGAAAAACTGCACTTTTTCATCAACTACACAACTTTGCCCCTGCCCCCAAAATGGGGTATTTTGGGGGCAGTCCCAAATTTTCAAATGTAAACCCCTTTTGAGTGACCCCTCATTTTAAACGGTTTATCAAGAGAAATTAAATGGCACAAACCGGAGCTCGATATCTCATTTCTAACCAAAATTGCAGCCATTTTAAAACTCTGGAAATCATTTTAAAAATAATTTCTGGAATTATTTTAGAATTGAACCTAGTAGCAGAAATGAACTAGTAAGTTCAATTCTAAAATAATTCCAGATATTCTCAATTCTAAAAAAGCTATTTTCCGGTTTAATTTCAACAAATGTCAATTTACCCTCCTCGAGTTTTAAAATGGCTGCCATTTTGGTTAGAGATGAGATATCGACATCCGGTTTGTGCCATTCAATTTCTCTTGATAAACCGTTTAAAATGAGGGGTCACTCAATATGGGTTTACATTTGAAAATTTGGGGCTGCCCCCAAAATACCCCATTTTGGGGGCAGGGGTAAAGTTGTGTAGTTGATGAAAAAGTGCAGTTTTTCATGTTGTTAACATGTGCCGAGTTTGGTTTTCCTACTGCAACGCGTTAAAAAGTTAACTGGGGGTGTCCAGACTTTTGCCTAACCCTGTATGTGTGTGTGTGTGAGTGTATGTATGTGTCCCTAGGCACGATAACTCTCGTAAAAAAGGTCCGATCGACACCAAATTTGGTAGAGATGTGTAATCCTACGTTTATTCGGATGAGTTCGTAAACCAGATATATCGACCTACCGGGAGGGGTAGTTTTGGGGGGTTTTGTACCCCAAAAATGGGTTTTTTTTCATTTTTCATATGTAATTTTTAAAAATTTTAGTTTTTGTTTTGACCATTGGATTTAGCTCAAAAAAACACACAATTTAGTATGTTGAAGCTTTGCTCTATCTCCATTGGTTACCGAGATATTAAAAAGTCTAAAGACAATACATTGTATTTTGAAGCTCCAATGTTAATCTTATGGAGAATAAGGATGTGTTAATGTTCCACTTATTAACCAATATTTTTGGATGAAACTTAGTAATAAGCATCATTTGGTTGAGATTCATCCATTTATGGTAAAAAAATCTTGGTTTTTATTCTTATCATGGCAGCAAACCTGCATACTATTTTCCCATGTTAATCATATGGAGAATAGGCAAAATCCTTTAGCAATGGACAGATATTGATGAAACTTAGTATATGGCTTTATATGGTTGAAATAAATTGTTTTTATGCTAAAAACCTACTTTTGGTGTTCCCCATGGCAGCATACCTGCATACTCTTTTCTATTTATCATAAGGAGACTAGACATTTATTTCCCTACTTATGAGCATGTGATGACATTTGGTTTACTTACAGGTTTATCTGGGCAAAATTAATATTACTAATTAGGAAATTCGCTGAGTACGCAGGTCTGCTGCGACGGAGTGTATTTTACAATTGTTTGTGGTACAATAATCCCAATCACATAAACCTATCCTGGAATATCAAATTTAATACGAACGATGAATGATGAAAATACAGTACTAATAATGGTGCCACTGAGTATATCGGTTACATTAGGTAATCGGTGCATATGATGTAATCAGTCACTACCTTAACTGAGATCCTAGTTTTGTCTATACAGGTACAAGGTGCCGTCATTCGTTTTAATACTATTTATTGAAACAGTTTTTACACTTATTATATAGAACTACTGGTTCACTTAGATTATATATTAAAAGGAAAGTAATAGCCTAGGCTCTCTCCGGCTGTATTTGTAAGACAAAGGGGGGGGGAGGGGGTATGTATGTGTTTGGGTGGTACGCCAAATATTTCGAAAGCCTCAGGTGGTACGCGGGCACCAAAAGGTTGGGAAACACTGACTTAGATAAATAGATTCAGTCACTCTATGGCCATGGTGAAGAATATTTTCGACTCTATTGATGTAAAATTCTATTTTGTATATTCAAATGACGATCCATCAATAGATGAGCAGCGTAGCGTGTTGAAGACGCTGGGACACGCATGTGATCAACTCCGACGCCCGCGACGTAGCCAGCTCCAGCTCTGATCTTGACCGTGGCGGGTGGGCGCGGCCATGACCGGGAGTCCGCCGGAGAAAGGTCCTTGCAGCGGAGAAAGTGGGATCGTGAGAACTACGGCCATCCTCATCACTCGACGTTTTTCTTATCTTTTCATCCTCATAACATAACCGATACTGACACAGTGCTGTGACGGTGAAATGGGAAAGAGTGACGCAACGGTGTTGCATTGTTGACGTAAATGGCATTAGTCCTGCAGCTGAGACTACTTCTGTATTTAAAATAAATCTCTCAGGACCTTAAGACCGCCAAATGGTGAAAGCCAAAATGTTTCCATTTGAGTTGCCTTATTACAAAAATCGGTTGATTTGTTATGGCAATACCTTCTAATATTACGTCACACGGGTTCATAACGCCAAAGCGCTAAAGTTCCTTTAGTTGTTGATGGTTCTCGCCCGTCATATATTATATTTTAGCAATCACTTCGTAAAAAAGCAAGTCTGGAATTAAATATTTCTTTAATGGGGTTTTAAATAGTTTATAAGGTTTTTTTTGCATAACAAAATGAGTATAGTTACATGTTACACAATTTTTAACATGAGAGCTAGTATTTTAATATAACATAAAGGTGCAAATCCAAACACAAGGGGTCTAAATTAGAAAGCTGCAGCTTCTCGCATAAATTTATTGACAACTTTGATATAATTACAGGTTTTCTAATAAATATGGATACCAATTGGTATTTTTATCAATAATTTAGGTATAAACTGGGATTTCTGAAACGTCTGGACCACTCTATCTTGCCCCACATAATGGATCTAAGGTCGAAGGAAGGGCCGTGGGATCTATACCACTAGGGAATCACCTCTTCCTCAGGAAGTGCTATCCCGGCACTGCTCTGCTCCTGCGGCTCGAGGATACTAAACGAGCTACAGATATGTGATGCAGATAGGCATATCAGAGGTTTTAAACATACAGGGAAACACAGACATGTGGCAGGGGGGTCCGAGGCGGAGACGGACACTTTTTAATGAAATAGTACGCAGCCAATTTTAAACTCAATGCATGTTTATTTATAAAAAATAAAGCTCATTATATGTCCATCATTTCGAATATAGGTCTCTTCAGAGAACCTAAGTCACACGGAGCAACATCTCCGCAGGGGTGGCAGCAGTTTTTTTTAATGATTGTACTCTTCAATTCGTCCAAATTTCGTGGTTTGGAGCTCAGTAATTGTGATTTTAGTTAATGAAGCTCACTTGTCATTTCAGTTATATTTTTTTAAATAATGCCTTTAATATTATGTCCATCATTTTGAGCGCAGCTCGGGTCTTTTTTGGAATGTCCCCGCATTTTTAAACTATTTTCTATTGAGTTCCCACATAATGGAAATGGTTAAGACACCTAACCTAACCTAACCTAGGCCGTCCCACAGCTATCCCGCGACTGACCCGCCGGGAGAGCCGCGGGGCAGTTAGGTTAGGTTAGGTTAGGTTAGGTTGGAATGTCCCCGCATTTTTAAACAATTTTCTATTGCTTTCAACATGTCTAAGGAATGTACTGCAGGATATTATAAACTAGAAACATGATGACGACTGAATATGTAAGCCGAGCGCGCAACCTTTTATCAGCCTACCGAAGGACCCAAAGATAATCTTACTGATAACGATCACGATAAAATAACTTCCCACTTGACTACCAGTCGTGTCTTAACCATTTCCATTATGTGGGAACTCAATAGAAAATTGTTTTAAAATGCGGGGACAATCCAAAAATGACCCCGCAGTTCTCTTCTTAACACTTCCATCACAAGGAATAAAATCTCTGCATGAATGTTAACAAATTATATAGTGTGATTGCATTCTTTACAATAGTGGAAAAAACGTCATGGTTATATACTCGTACTTTGTGGTTTTAGACACGTACTTTGTTGTTATAGACACTTAAGGTAAACTCCCAGAAAAAACGTTCCCATATTGTTTACAGACAGGCCATCCATATTGTTGGTCATTGATTCCATATTTTTTTAGGTTTTCGCAATGTCTATAAGCCTCACAAATCTAACTTAATCAATATGTTATTTTTTTCTGAATGTGCCTAATGTGCACGTTAAGAGCTGTGTCTATAGCTATTAAAGTTGGACTATTGTAAGAATGCAATCACTCTAAAATTAATTGCTAACATCAATGCAGAGATGTTAATCATTGTGATGGACGTGTTGAGAAGAGACCTGCATTCAAAATTACGGACATAATTTTTCACAAATAACGTAAATGACAGGTAGTGATCTTCGTTAACTAAATTGGCGAATAATTACTTTGTGTAAATAAACGTGCATTAATTTAAAATTGGCTGAGAACCGTCCATCTCCCGTGTGTCACCCTGTACTAGATGAAGGTGTACACACTTGGAGGGTAATGTCTAACCATGTATATCGAAGAAACTATTATATGCAAATGGTTATAGGTAAGTTATGCTATTAGTAAGGCTAAAATAAAAATAACCCAAAATTCTTAGAACAGTCAAATGCCTAACACCTGTAAGTTAGATACAATTAAATCCAAAAACTGTCTTCCAATGATAATCTTAAATCATCTTAGAAGCAAATGGGAACGTTTACTTCTATGTACTTATTAATACTTTAAGAGACGTATTTCGAATAGTGCACTTATTAAAATTAAATATGTATTTTAGCTTATTCTGGGTTATAATCAGCTCTCTAACAGGCCTACCTGTATAAGTAGAAGGGAATAGCCGGTCCTGGCACAGGTCAAGGTCAGCGGTTGTAACTGGCAGGTGTGTGTTGTTGATTTGGGGGTGATTTAGGGGGTTTGGGGAGGGGTTGGTAAGTGTGTCAAGGTCATCTGGAGGGGGTTTTAAAAAAGGTGGGGAGTCTGGGGACGAGTGGGGCGGGCGGGAGTGTGGCGGGAGCGGACGTGGGGCTGTGGGAATTAATAATTTATTTTAGGAAAGCCAAGTAGAATTTTTATTTGAAGTGGTGTCCAAGCGATGTTTGGCGGTGACGGTCTGATAAATGCCGATGGTGATGGCGATGAGCAGATAGAGGCATACCAACCACAGTACACATTTGAAGAGCTTTAACAGCCGGATCATTTCTTCCTGATTCTGTGCTTCCAATTGTATTCTGTTAATTTCAAGTTTTAATTTATCGTCTTCCAATTGTGATGTGATTGAAAAGCCGTCCATCATGTTTGTGTACAGGTTAGAGAGGAGCGGTGTAGATGGTGTAAAAGTAGGCGATGGAATGAGGAGAGCAAATAAGGGGAGGATATATATTTAATATAAAGTGGTGGGGGATTGAAAAAGAATATTTGTGTAGGACTAGCTTTCATCGTCTGGTGTTGAATCGTGGGCGGATGAAGGACTGTTGTTTGGCATTTCTAATTCTTCAACATTCTCGCTTTCCATCCTTTCACACTCTGGACAATTGTAGGTAATTTCAACAGTAATAGTAACTGTGTTGTTTGGCGTGTTTACAACATCGGTTAAAGTTTGAAAAATATCCTGTAAATCTTGTTGCGAAGTTACTGCAAAAGTAGTAGTATTCTTTGCTAATTGAGGCTGGTTCATCGTTCGGCGGTAGGCAAACAAATGGTGAGCGACGGTAAGGCGGTCGTTTATATGGAAACGGGGAATAGTGGTGGGGGGAAGAAAAAGAGTGGGGGTAATCCAAAACGAGAAGTGAGAGAACTTCGGTTACCGCAGTTCGCCGCGAAACGCCGTCCGGGTAGGTTGTGGGAAGTGTATAGAAATAAAATAATAATAGCTTTAATATAGAATAGAAATACCAATCACTTTTGTAAACTAAATATTAAGTTTATTTATAATTTGAATTTGATTGTCTTGTTCCTCGCTGTTTAATTCAATAATTGTAATACCATAAGTTGGTTCTTCTTCTTCCCCTGCACTGTTGGAAGATGATGATAATGATGAAAATATTCTGGTAGGATCTACATATTTTACTTTGATGTTGATCCATCTTAAAGAATACCTATCCATAAGTGTGAGTAAGTTGTGAAATAGAGTTTCCATCTCATTTCTTTTGGTAATTAAATGTTCAAAAGAAATAAATCCGTCACCCATGTTGGTGTTAGTCCAAGCAATGTAGTGTAAATGAGAAGTGTGTTAAAGGGTATATAGAATATATATATATTGTAAAATAAGTGGTGGGGATAATCTCAAGGTCAACCAAATGAAATTTTAAAAAAGAGCTGCAGTCAGTGACTACAGCTATACATCTGAAGCTTGAATAGGATCAGAAGACCAATCTGATCTATATTTGCACAAATTTTTGATGCATGTACAAAAGCCGTCTTTATAATATGCATCACACTTTCGGCAATTAAAAAGTCTTTCTGGGTGAAATTTGAAACATCTCTGGGGACAGCAAGTGTGGAAGTATCTTGATTTATAAATTTTGAAGGTTTGCAATTCTGGTGGTGGTAGTTGTTTTGTTTTGCATTTGCAGTAACAGGATCCGAAGAATTCACATTTTCTACAAGCTAATCCGTCTACCATCCATTTTCCTATATCGGTACATTTTTGTTCACAACAGTAGCGTGGTTTGTAGTCTTCTTTTTTCTTTTCCATGTTGACGGTTCCAAGTGGAGTTGGGAAATGAAGGTGTATAGTATAGAATAGAGAGTTTTATTAAAAGAAAAAAGTGGTGGGGGTAATTTCAAGGTCAACCAAATGGAGTTTTAAAAAAGAATGGGGTACAAATATTAAATAGTTGCACACTTAAGATATAGGTTATTCATTTTTTTCTTCTTTCTCCTTTTTAATATTTACTTCATGTTCTTGTTTTTTTGCTCTAGCCATTGCGACGAGATCTTCAGTGGATAGTGGATGTACTTCTGGAAATTTTAGAATTAACTTTGGTTGGAAGCCTTCTTTAGTTAATACATCAAGATCGGAGCTCATCTCTTCTACTGTTTGATAGTCCTTTCCAAATATTTTACCATTAAATTCAATCATCATTCGGTACAGCATAGTAGTTGTAGTTGTTATCGCTGCGGTTGTCAAAAAGCAAATGATGATTTAGTCTGGGTTGAATAGCCTTTTTATAGGGAAGCCTCAAGTTGATGGAGTATTGTTATTGTAATTTAACATTAGTAGTATTTGTGGAATTTAACATTATTTTGAGTAGAAGGGCTGGATGTTGTTGCTGTTTGTGTGGAAAAGTACACTTCATCATCGCAGTAGTTTTGTTTTGAAAACATCTTCTTATTTGTAACATAAACATCGGCATTTAAGTGATAACCGCCTGCGAGAAGTACACGCAATTCATTAGTGAAATTGTCGAGTTGTTCAAAAGTTGTGATGGTGGAGGCATCGTATGATGCGCATTTGATTTTGAGAGACATGTTGTCGTTTAAAATAATTGGACAACCAAGGGAGATGTGTACAGCACGGAAGTCAATTGTAGACTGAGGAAATCCTCTTGAAAATTACTCCATTTATATAGTTTTTGTAACTAGGTCAAGGTCATCTAAAATTATTTTTTTAAAAAGCAATATATCACCATGTGCAAAAACACATAGTGATATATTGCTTTTTATTTTTTTATTTTTTTTATCTTTATTTATTTTTAAAATAATTCACAAAGGTGTACAAAAGTATTACAAATAATAAATTAGTTGTTGGCAGTAGGCATGACGTGAAGTGTTAGTTCCGTTGAATTGCTTCCGCTTGGACCGTGGGATTCCAAGTACAGAGAGCCGGGGTGGATAAGCCGTAGATCTTCGTTTTGCAGGAGGTGCACGAAGCGCTTGGGAAGAAATGTTTGAAATTTTGCTTCATCACCGGGCGTGTAGGGCGCTTCACTCAGTGTAACGTTGATGGCGTCCCCAACACTAGTTTCCATCTTCTTAATGGTGTGGATAACATAATGTTTTTCTTCTTTTAATTCTGAACATCTTTTAGTCGGTAAGACGGTAGATTTTGAATGTTTGTTAAATTGATCGACAAGAGATTGTAAAAATGTTTGTGATGTCATCTTTACTTTTTCTTCTTCTTATTTATTGTTGATATTATTCTTAGTCTTGCGAATCTGTGTGGGAGGTGTTGACTGTTCGGAGGCTAGAGTAATACTCATGCTGGGTCATGGTTGCGTTGTCGCTTTTATATCCTTCCCACCCCCCACCATTCTGTTGTAGATATGCATTCAAACGATAAGCGTTCTTTAAAGCGCATTGGGACTGCCGATGTTTAAAGTTTTTGGTAGAGATACAAATGTTGGCAAAGTGACACTGAAAATCTCTATCCACTTGCACATTTATCACTTCATGGTTTGTAAATGTTTGTATCCAAGCGGTTTTTTCCAATCCCTTTGTGTAGATAATTTTAAATTCCTTACAGTAATGATTCATAATGTGTGGCACCATACTGTAGTGGATAAAACCTTCATCCCATCTCAGGTTGTGAAAATGTTTCATTAACCATTTGTTTGTCACTCTTGCTTTAGTAGTTAATCTGTTGAACGGTATAGGAGGTTGGAATAAATAGTGATAAACCACAGATGTGTTCATGTCTAGAATAACTAACTCTTTAATAATAAAATGTCCGTTGTTACCGCGAAATGCTTGAAATTCAATTATTCCTCGTTTCACCTCCATTATTTGGTATTGGTTTGAAAATGAAACTTGTTTATTCATGACAAAGGTCGGTATCGGACTGTTTGTAAAATTATGGAGGGCGTCCTTTTATACTGCGGGTTGGTTGCTGCAAAATGCTTCTTCATTCATTTCTTGTGCTTCTTCATCTATACCGAAGTTAGTCTGATAGTTGTGCAACTGTCTCCACATATCAACTTCGTGAGGTATTCTATTGAAAATGGAAGTATCTACGGGACCGTATAGGATTGGTACATACGGTTGTCTATCCAATGTATCGGTTAAATATTCTTTTATGATTGCGCTTGAAAATATTAGTTGTTTTAGATATCTTGTGATAGGACCTGTAGCACAGCTGAGGGTGTAGAATTCATCTTTTGTAAGGTGTATTTTTATGTCATGTTTAGTTAAATCTCTAAAACGAACAATTTGTCCTCCCCGATGTTTTACTATATCGATTTCAATATTTGATTCTAGCAAACTTAATTTTGTTCTTCTTCCATATGTATTGTTACTCAAATAACATTCTAAAAGATGTATATGCTTCATAAACGATTCCCAGGAAATTTCAGAGAAAAACACCATTTTAGATCCATGATTCAAAATAATAGTTGGTGAATACTCCAATGATTTTATTACTCCGGCAGATACGCTTTTTGTCATACATGATGAGATGGGATAGTAGATTCTAAGAAATACCTCTGCTAAAATATTGGTGGAAATAATGTCATCGACTTTTCTTTTTTTAATTCCTTTTTCAACTTCCTCTTCTCTTTTCTTATGTTTAAACTTGAGGAACTCATCCATTTCTTGTTCAATTTGTTTTTCTATATCGGAACTGTTGTCGGCTATAAGCGGTGTAGTTTCTTCTTCGTTAGTATTTGCATTAAGTGAACTCATTTTGCTAACGATGTTTCCCATAGGATGGTCAAACAAATAATGAAATTTTTACTTCGTTTTCCTCCTTTTATAACAATCGCCCCCACCTAAAAACCGTTTTTTATAACACATTTTTAACTATTCCAGTTAGTGGAGTATATGTTACTATTTTGTCATGTAAAATGAGACAATATGCCGAAGTACCTTCTGGTATTTTATCTTCAAATTCCATTTCGATTTTTATATCCACACTTGACGATTTTACTGATTCATTTTGCTTTGAGCAATCGATAACGATTATTGGGGCTTTTGAATAATACTGTTCAGGTGATAACAGTGGTGTATTAGTTTTTCCATAATATGACGATTGAAATCTTGCATACATATCGTATAAGATGGAATAACGCTTTTTGCTAAACATGACATTTAAATTGTCATAAGGAAAGAATTGAGAGTTTAGAAAAACTTTGCAATTCTTTATATTGCAATGGTCAAATTGACCTGCGTGTGCGGTTATAACATCTTTTCGATTGGTTTGAAACCCTAGTATTATGTACCTTGCTCGTTCCAAATAAGTAGATGTTTTAACAGTCCATGTTTGTCGTTCTGTTTGAGGTAATATGGGGTATTCATGGAATTCCCAACTTCTAAACGGCATTACAATATCACGGTCAGATTTTAACTTTCTTAACAATACGATTCTATGTTCATCGGCTAATCTTACATGAGGTACTCTCCACACGATTTTATTTAATTGTAGCTGCCATTCTAGTTTACTTTCTTCAGTGCCACTTGCTGCTAGTATAAAGTCTTTGTTAGTTGAAGATCTGAGTAATACCAATTCTTGTTTGACATTTATTATTATTCTTTTGTAATCTTCAGCGAATCCCAAAAGCAATCGTAAAGGTATGTGAAAATCAAAATGACCATTGGAATTTGGTGTTATGCTGTCTTTATCGGGGGTAACCCATCCGGCGGTGACTATTGAATTCTTTTCATGTGGTGTTAATGATGTTAATCCTTTTAGTGTTGTTGTTATACCAACCTTTTTTGTTGAATCAACTGTCACTCCTGATATTTCATATCTTATTTCGTCAAAAAGATATGCCATTGGGTTATTTATAAAAGGAACAGACGAACCAGTTTTTCCATCCAATTTTAATACTTGTCCCTCAATATATAAATAACTCTCACAGGGTAATGTGTAAATATCTTGTTGTTGAATTGGAATCCTTATTTCATCATTATTGTTTAATTTTGATGAAGTGTAAGGGTTGTGCGTGTGATATTCCTTCTCCCATAGGGTTTCGTCGAACGTCGGACCTTGAGATATATCCAGAATGTCCATTGTAATTTAGTTTTAACCCAATTTTTTGTAGGAAATGTATGTTGTCCGGTGTTAACTCGTCCAATGTTGAAGAGCTACTGAGCTCCCGGCTTTTCCGTTGTGGTTTAAATGTTAATCCCATGTTATACTTAAGTTACCGCTTTTATGTGTAACCGTATTGTAATTGTTTCTTTTCTAAAGTCAACACTATTACCGTCCTGATCTGATATGTTCAGTACGATGTCTGAAATAAAACTGGTGTTTAACGGTAGGTATATAAGGTTTTGTGGCTTCTCAACTATTTTAAAACCAGGAGCTACTGTTGGATAAAATGTATGTAAAATATGTTGGTTTACCCCATCTCTATACGATCCGTGTATAATATTGCATGTTATATCAATACTATTAACCTTTAATATTGTTACTGTGGTATCACCCGTATGAGTAGTTCCGGGATCTAAGATTTTTCTTTTCTTATCTGAAAATCCGAGTAAACTACCGATTGAATTTTTTAAACTCAAATCTATATAATATTTTGAGGTAATTTCCGCTTTTAAAGTATTGTTGTTTCCTTTTATACAGATATTTTCTTCTCCTAGCTGCTTCTGTAATAGCTGGTTTATATCATCTATTTCATATGCTCCTGTAGACAAGGTGATTATTTTTAATTCTGAATAGTTTCCTTTTTCATCTTTACTTTCATAATAATGTAGTAAATTGTTTTTACCCTCTGTAATGTTGGGAATTGAATTGTATGTAGTGAAATCTAATAATGCCGCTTCCCATAATCTATCTTTAGATAGACGCAGTGCTGGGAAAAGAGTACTTTTTAATGTAGATGAATTTCCGCTCAGTGACACTGTGTACGATGACATCTTAAAGCTGACTGACGCTTTTTGCTAAAAACTCCAAACATAAATGTCCGCATATTTCTGTATTGTTAGGTTGTTCTCTTTTATAATTGTAAAATATATTCTTAGAGTTTCTAAAATAGTGTTGAAGTTCTTTAGGTGGTGGTAGATTGCCAAAACTGTCAAAATAATAAACGCTTTGTCCGAGTTTTTTATAGCATACCCAATGTGTTCCTGGACCATAGGAGGAATCTAAATTTACTATTCCAGTTTCATTTTTCCATATGTTTTTTGGTAATGCGTCTTTCATAAAAACTCCCCTAAAAAATGGTATCTTCAAACATTTTACATAATTTGATAATTGATAATTTGTTAAGGCTTTATTTGGAATTATCAATTGATTTTTCTTATTTAGTACACACGGTACGGTCTTAGGTATAGACCTGCTCCGTTTTTTACCATTGACCAAACGGAAGTCTTCTTTGTCTTTGTTTTACGAGTTCTACGACGTCTCTTTTTAATGTTTCCACCTCTTTTAGGAGCTCTTTTCTTTGCAGGTCTTCCTCTCCGACGTTTTCCGCCACCAAATTTTGTTTTCGCCTTCATAGCTGTAGTTACTGCCCAAGCGGCTGCTTTTTCTGCAATACTTGCGTCACTTGATTTAACTCTTTGCCAAGCTTTTTCTGCTAGCGCTTTATCCGCTATTGATCTATTTGTTGAATCAGCAAACTTGGAATACGCTATATCGTGTTCTTTGCAAGCTTGATCCAATTTATTAATTCCAGGATCCCCTCTTGCTAAACGTTTTGCCAATTTAGTTCCGGGTCCGCAATATTGATAACCTCCGGGCAGATGAAATTCGTATGGTAGAGCGTCTATTGCCCGATTTACAACAGCACCAACAGGAATTCGTTTGAGAAGGGATAACGCAGCCGATGTTATACCACGTCCTTTCTTGCCGCTGACTTGACGACGACTGAGCTGTGCGATCTTCATTATATTGTTTTATATATAACCGGCGTGTTTACTCAACGAGATGCTTTATATAAATGAATAACTTATGCACAATTTTTATATTTAAATAATTAATTATTCAAATTAATTATATATTGATTTATGATTCTATTTTTAATCCATGCTTCTCGTTCATCGGGTTGAATCATCACATGACTTGTTGTACTAGCTATATGATTGTGGGTATCAATAAGTAAATTGCCCACAATTCTTATTAAACAATCTAAAGTTACAGCATCTTTCGGATGTTGAGGATCGTGTAACTGCATAATACGTTTATCATTACATGTGTAAGCGGTCGAATCACTTTTTGACATTGTTATAACTTGTCCAATAGTAGCAGCATCATTTAAATCTTCTCCTGGTAAAATATTAATTATTTTCTTCATCTTTGCATCATATTTGGTCCCAAAGTGTTTATCCCAAGTTATTGTTTGTCTCAATGTAACACAATCATCATCTTCATAACCAGGATAAATATTTTTTATTCTTCTATTACGACCAATGTATGTATCTAATCTACCACCACTCGCAATTAATGTTTGTACCATCAAAGGTACATCCGAATCTTTTATACCAAATCTTCCATTTGTTATTGTTTTATGTCCTGCATCCCATTCATCATTTTTTCCTTGCATTAAATCAAACTTTTCATTTCCATGTATAAATGTATCTCCTCGCTTTAGCACGGCATCTTCATGTTTTACAAAATTCGATGTTCCCCTTTTTAATTCTTTAGATAGTTGTTCCATAGTAACAGCGTCTTTTGGTTGAGAACCGAACTTTACATTTGACAACACTTTCCCATAACAATCGATTTCATCACCATCTTGTAAAATACAGTTGTCCTTGATGTATTTCAGGTTTACAGCATCGCCGTCTTCCTTTGGGTATCCAATGTCATTTATAATAAACTTATAAAAAGAAAATCCTCGTTGAGTCTTTTCCGGTATTATAGAATGTAAATATTCTTTATTAACTGAATCTTTATCATTTTTTGGATTTGCCACATTGGTTATCCTATGATTTCCAGCATCATATGTTTGTCCATCTTTTAAATTGTTACCCCACTGCAATTTTAAAGTGTTTGAAAGTTCAGATGATAAATACTCTTTAGTAATTGCATCAGAACTGTCAGTTGGTTTACCAACATTAATTATTCTATGTGATTTAACATCGTAAGTATCCTTAAGTAATTTTAATGATGTTGAAGTAGCTTCTTTTACTGTCTTTAAATTTGCTCCATCAGTATCTTCTTCTGGATCTTTAACTAGTTTTAAACGTTTATTACTTATGTTATAGTCACCTTCAGGTGTTTGCGGCAATCCACTTCTTTTTCTGTCTTCTCCAACTTGCACTCCTAACGCGGAGTACCGTCCAAACTTGTCGACGCTCATGTTAAAAATGATACATTATATGCTTGCCGTTCTTTTATATCTGCGGACAATTATACGACGACACCTCGACTTCTAAGTTCATCAACTAGAGCCACCCATTCATTATTTAAACCTGTATGACCGGCTTCCATAGCTTCATGTAATAGTCTCATTCTGTCAACTAATTTATTAATGTCTTTGTAATAAATTACATTGGTATTGTACAGATTTTTCATCAGTCCTTTGCCAGATGTTGAAGTATCTCCTTTACTCTTTTTACCATGTTGTTCAAGAAGTGATAAATCCATAAGTGATAAAGATTTTCTTTTTAGCGGTTGTTTCACTACTGGTGCGGTACGTAATGTTGGTAGTTTTCGTGGGGGAAACAACTTTTTTATAACAATGTTATATTTTGTTGCGCGTGAACGATTAATTATTGCATCCTTTGAGTAATTCCTTTTATGTGCATTAGTATTTTGTAAAATTTCCTTAAAAGTATTTAAATCTTTGGTCGAATATCTCAATGGTATGTTTTTAAAAATTAATTCATATAATCCTTTTGTTCCCTTATATTTATGCTCACCAATAATGATATAATCGTCTTCAGTTATTTTAAGTTTTGAATCACCTATTTTCAATTCATTCCCATCAATTCTTGCTCCGTATATGTGTGATTTACTTAAATTAGGGTTTGATTTTATATCATGTAGCATTTTCAATATATATTTTCTTCCCAGAGGTCCGTGTTGTAATATATCGCTACTCAATTGAGTTAAATTTGGAATAGATTGTTCTGCTTCAGGTATTGGCTGTTCTTCTTCCTTTTCAACAATAGGTTCTTCTTCTTCTTTTGTTTCTTCTTGATCACTAGCGCTTGTATATGAATCATCATTGTCTTCTTTTTTTAATGCTTGTACTTCTTGTTTAGAAACTGGTAGTAAAACATCTCCTTCATAACGAGGTTTACTAATGGTTTCTGATATTTGTTTTAAAGGTTCTGTAATAGGTTTAAATGTAGTCTCTAAAAATTCTTCTCTTTCGCTTATACCCATCCTTAATGCACGGTTTTTTATCCTAATAGAATCACTGAGTGATTTTATTTCTTTCAATAGTTTTTCTTGATTTACCATGTTTACACTATGAAGTCTCATTCATTACTAGACATACCGCTATTCATTTAATGGATTAATACAAATTTATCTAACCCTATTCGATACCTTCCATCTTTTATAGCTTCATCTTTCATAATAACAAGAAATCCATACTTTTCAGCCCATGCTTTGCCGCACATCTCTTTAAATTTATCAAATGTCATGTCGGCATTCACATGATCGTTATATATATGTTTCAAATTTGTTTCATCTTGCTCGAATATTATCAACAAATTCGCATTATCTCTTATAAGTTGTTTTGGAATTTTACTATAGGTTTGACCAATATAAATACTGTCAATATTATGATGTCTCCCCATTGCGAAATAACTTCTTATTGTATCATGATTCTCACATGACACATCGTCAAATATAAATATAGAAAATGGCTTAGCTTCATTTGGTTGCATAATAGTTTCACTAGCATTAAACTTGTAGAAATTTACTTCTGGCACACTTGCTAATACCTTATCTAACAACTGGTATTTAGGTTGTTGCAAAGATTTTGAGAAAATGTATATGTTATTAAAACGTAGCCCTTTTGGATTAGTTATAAGGTTAAATACAACATTTATTTTTCCACAATTAGAAGGGCCAGTTATTAAACATCTTATAGAGTTTGGTAGTAATTCACCATGTTTACCATGGTTTAAATTGTTATTATCCACTGTCAATTCATCTATATTATTAATATTAAATCGTTCTTTTTGCTGTACAATATCCATCTTGTTTAAAGGTTAAACACATAATGAGTTATTAAAGTATTACACCAAGTCTTTTGTAGGAATCCAAGAATCTTCACTCCTATCAAATCCCAACCAACGGACTTTAACTTTATCCTTTTTTCTTTGTAAAACTTTTTCAACAAGATATACATCACCTACTGTCGATTTTAATAATTCATGACCATAGAATCCGCCTTGAAGTAGTTCACCTTTGTTATCCTTTAAAATGTAGGTTTCTGGTATTGTCGGCTGCACTTTGTAGATTGTAAATATTTCGTTAGTCCAATTTGGTAAATATCTTTTACTAAAAACTCCTTTATATTTACTTATACGTACTTTGTCGTTAATTTTAAACTTTTTAGGTTTTAATTTTTCAATTTTAGGAGTAGTATTTTTCTTAATACGCTCCAAAACAAGCTTAGCATTATTGCTATTTACTTCAATAGGTTTCATACCAATAGTGCGATGAAACTTGTTATTGTATTCTTTTATAAGCTTCGGTAATATATCGTACCACACGTACGATCCTCGTTTAGAAAATGTTTTATACATTGCTCCTTTTAATGTTCTGTTAAATCGTTCAATTATGGAAGCTTTAACTTCCGAATTTGTACAATAATGATTTATGTTATATTTTTTCATTAATGCTGTAAATTCTTTGTTAAAATATTCTTTTCCATCATCAGTTTGTAAATGTTTTATGACAAATTTATTTTTCTTTATAGCTGCTTCCATAGCTTTTGTTACACTTTTCCCAGTCTTATCCTTGAGTGGTATAGCGTCAGCAAGCTTACTAAAACAATCTATAATTGCCAATATATATTTAAATCCCTTATTTAATTTACTATGCGGTATCATCTCAATGAGATCGGCTTGGTAAAGATCGTTCATTCCTTTAATAATTGTATTTCTTCTTGGAAACTTTCTTCTTGCCGGCTTATGAAGTTCGTTTACAATTTTATCCTTTAATCCTTCCATCTTCAGATGTTGTTTGTACACCGCTTGAGAAAATACTAATCCTCAAAATGGTTTATCACCTTTTATATTATTAACAAATATGGGTCAAGGCCATATTATATTTGTGTAAAAAAGAGGGAACATGGCATTGAACTTGCCATGCTCCCTCTTTTTTACGGAAAGGAAAAGGAAACAGGTGGAAGGACGAAGAATAGGTTTTATTGGTCGATAGGAGTTAAAGAATAATGTCCAAAAGGTAGAGTGTGTATATTGTCTTCCTGGATATGTCTCTTATCATCCTTGTAGCTGAGTCCCCACTTAGTTTGCTTGACACTGTAGACTTGATGATTAAAGCTTCTTATTGTATTAAAAGTTGCAGTTGTTTCCATGCTTTCAAATAAACATCTTTTAAAATGTTCAAACTGTACATTCTTCTTTAAATATGATGTTTTTATACCTTTTGCCTTCTTTACAACTTGATGTTCTTCTTTTTCACTAATGTACAATTGAAAAGAATACAGTTTGGACATTAATGCCACAATTTCTTCCATAGGTGCACCATTTGTTTCATCTTTAAATTTTCCTAAAACCTTCTTGTTTATTCCATTGTCGTAATTAGGGTGATGTTGTGGGTAGTCAGAAAAATCAAAGTCATTTTTATAAACAAATGTGCGTAAATCTTTGTACATATCATTGGTTATAATCCAATAGATGAATGCATCGGTATCCATGTATGCTATTCCAATATTATCTCTACCATAAAATTTCACCATTTTATTATAATGAAAATCATACATGTGAGTTTTTGATATGTCTAAAATGGACATTCCAACATATATGGGTCGATCCATCTTAATTGAAATTTTATTCATAGAAACGGCTACAAGGTTTTCATTAATAATTATAGAAGATGCAAAGTTTGGTTTTTGCACCAATTTCTGTAATTTTGTTGGATCAACAACCAATCTTAAGTCTTTGTGATTTCTTTTGTTTTCTAATGTTTTACCAAATATCGCATTGTTCATTAATTTAAAGAAATCTTTTTGAAAATTGGATGTTGCTGCAGTTCTTCTTCTTGTGTTGTTATCTATATAAGATTTTAACCAACAGGATTGTGAAAATTGCAGTACTTTATTAATTTTCGTAATTTTCAATCCCATCTCTAGCGCTTGCTGTACTGTCCAATAATGAGCTACATACCTAGTCTTATTGTTAAGTGTCATCATCAATTTCGGCCATCTACCAGTGGGAGATATTTCTGTTTTTGCTAATAGTGGTAGATCATAATGATGGTCGTGGAGATGTTCTGGGTATTCAAAATCAAAATCAAAGATGTAGCCAATATCCCCATATTTAGGGATATCAGCGATGTTATTGATTGAATTTGGATCAACCCATTTAAAATTGTCATATGGAAGAGGGTTTGACATGGCCCATCCGTACAGATTATTTGCATCAAAATAACCTATAAATGTGCTAGGTTGTGATGCGTCGTTATTTGGAAGATATTTATTGTTTGCTTTTACATATCTAGTTACACTTTGGGTTAATCCTCCTCGAATACCGGATTCAATCATCAACACCATGTCTATGTCAGTTAATAGTTGAAGTTTGCATTTTGTTTCTTTTAACATAGCCTGCCATGCCAATCCGGGAGCTGTGTACGAATGAAGTGGGTCTAATCCATATGCTGTAAAACAGGTGTTTCTAAATTCTTCCATTATGTCGCAGAGTAAAGTCACATCTAATTTAACATAAAAATCTGAATATTCGCCTAAGGTTCTTATTTCTAATTCATTCCATACTCTACAAGCGTGTTGATAATCCTCTTCACTGATGTCCTCTTCATGTAATTTATTCTTAAAAGCTTCTTTAGGTGGAAGTGACGTTTCTTCAAATTTTTCCAAATTGTCAATGTAATCATAAGGAAAAACGCCTTTACGAAGAACTAAATCTAATTTATCATTGTTTACAATTTTTTTTGTTTCTATTAAATCTTCTTCTCTAAGATTTTCAGAAAGTTTTGATAAGCTGCACGGCATAAACCGGTACGAATCTACAAATTGCAACTTCATATTTCCAATTTTTTTACTAAAGGTTATAAGCTTTTCAGTTGTTTCTGCAAGAACATCAATTGCACCATCATCTCTCCCCAATTCTGGTATTATAAAATGACCATCATAACCGCTAAGGTTATGCAATATTACAGGAATTCTTCTGGTAATCTTATAGTTTATGTTGCATGCATTGCATGCTGCACCCCTATAATATCCTGTAAGATGATCGTGATCTTTAACTTTATAGTTATTTAAAGTAAATTCATTTTTACATAGAAAACAGTGGGTAGCATTTTCATGTTGAATTTCCTCTTCTTCCTCCATTGGTATCATTGGTACTATATTATTATACAAATTTTCACCATGGCCAGCTATTTCATGTAGATGATTTAAAAATGTTCTGGCAACATCTTCACCACGATACACCACGGGTTTTGATGACAATCCATATGCATTCAAATGTTCTTCAACCAATGTGGATTTAACCAATAAACAAAAACTGTTAGGCTTGTGCATTTGATATTTTATACTCTTCCTTGCTTCAATGTTTTCATCTTCAATTGGAACAAGTGTTGATTCAAAATCGGCATATATAACTATAGGAATGCGATACTGATGGAAAACTTTTTCAAACTGTAAATATGATTTATTTAATGGTGGTAGAATAATCTTAGCTTCAAAATTTTCATTACACAGTTGTTTGTGCTCCAGTAACCAATTTTGTCCTCCATTTCTAGGTTCTTTAAAACAAAAACATCTTTTACAAATTATTTTTCTATGTTCACTTCTTGATAATTGTTTATTGACAAGTTTTTCAAATGATTTTATCCATACATAGTGTGATACTTCATCCTTTGTAATTAATAACAAATCCGTATGGTCTGCAAGTTCGTTTTTTACCACTTTCAAAGGATACACCTTGTTAGAACTGTCCAAACCAAATACATTTACAGATATTCCAGGGTTTTGTTTTTCAAATTTAGAAATATCCTTCAAGGCTACCGGATAAGACACACCTTGAAAGTTATATCTGTATCTATAGTTCTCATATTCTTCGCTGGGTCTTTGTGCATTGCTTAATATAAATTTTGATGTCATTGCATATCGGAAACATTCTGTATCATGATTTTGAACATTTACACATGATTTTGTTTCTTCAATCCTTTTTGGAAGAGCTATATAACTGCTCCCCATTACCCCATATCCATGCTTGTGAACTCTAATATCCATACTTACTACACTAACTAAACTCCAACCTGATCCTCGTCCTTCATGTTCTTGGATTTTATTGATGATCTCATCAAAACATTCTTCTACTATTGAATTAATATCTGAACTACTCATGATGGTTCTGTTTTTAGTTATAAATCCTCTTGGTGACAATTCTTCTTCAACGTTTATAAACATAGCATCCAATAACAAGCCAAATTTAATAAAATTTAATCGTTTTAATTCTTCTTTTAAAAGTTTAACTACAATGGTTTTTGTTTCGGCAAGAAATTTGTCTAATTCTAAATTTTCATTTTGGATTTTGTGATGTGTTACTACTCTTCCGGGCAATGCATGAATACTTAAATTAGGTAGTGCATTAGATGGTCCCGCTGTTTCTTCTTCTGCAGATGCATTTTTATTTACATTTTGTGTTAAATTTTCATTTATATTATGATATAACTCTTTATGAATGTCTAGCAATATTTCATCTTCATAAGTTTCTAAACATATATCACAACGATGCATTTTAGTGATGTTTATCCTATGAAATCCGGCATATAAATGAAATGCATCTTTTTCATACCTCCTTTTTATGCTGTATTACCCCACCACTTTTTACCCCCACCACTATTTTTAATCTTCTTCTTCATCTTCTTCTTCTTCATATGGAAATAATTGTCTCGCACAAAAAATTAATCTTCCACGTATTGATTCCAAATCTGGATCGTGACTGGATGTTGGAGTTTCATTATGAATATTTTCAAATTCCAATGATGGTGTGTATTCATTCTCTGTTAACTCCATTTCTACATCTTAACTCCCTTCATTTATTAATTCTTCTTCCATACTGTTAACACTATCTGTTTCTGAACTGTCATTATCCACATCTTCCATGCCAAACTCCTCTTGTAGAATTTTACACAATATTTCTGCAATAGGTTTACTTGGATAGTCGGTGGTATCCACAGGAGCCACGTCGATTAAATGAAAGAGCTCCTTTCTCGTAGCTGCTTTTATATAAATTATTTTATTAGGTCAAGGTCAACAATGCTTAAAGCGAGAATGGGGAATAGAGCACTAAGTGGTATGTTAGTCCATTACCACAAAGTGATCTATTCCCCACTCTCTAATGCAAGTCCAATTAATAACCAATTTATATTCAATATTTTTAGTAATTTTGCAGTTTCCTTTGTTTAACTTTTCTTTATTGATTGTCTTTAATCACACAGTTAATAGGTTCTTCTTTTTCTTGGTGAAACAATTGTTTACGTTCATATTCCAATTGACGTATTCTTTCATTTTTTATAGTCAACTCTATAAGTAGTTGGTTGATGTAGTCAGCAGCCATGTCAATTGTTCTGGTTCTTACTTCTCCCAATTTCACTCCTGGTATTAGCCTCTGTAGTTTATAATATTTTAGTTTTATTCTTGTTTCTCTTGCCTTTGCCATTTCTTTCATCTTCATTTTTCGAGAGTCCGCATATTGTTTTTTATTCTTTTCACTTAATGAAAGATCCAAAATGATGTTTTCACTATTCATGTTGTCTTTTCTTATGTTATGTTAGTAAACGCCTGTTTAGGATAAGAATGACTCCAACCGAGCGTTGGACTTCTTTTATCTAGTTTCCCCCACTCAATTACCTTCCCCCACCATGTTTATTTAGGTCAAGGTCAAACATAATTAATGCGAGAACGGGGAATAGAGCACTAAGTGACATGTTATTCCATTGCCACAGAGTGATCTATTCCCCGCTCTCTATTCTACAACTAATTTTTTTACTTTTATATTTTATTATTTTTTTGTATTTTTTACCCATCATCTTTTACACAGCAGGAGGTTGGTACTTCACAGGAGAGTCTCCATCAATATCATTAAATGCGTTCCATGCATAAGTAGCAGGAAGATCGTTTGGCTCCATCTGCAGAACAGGGAGTTCATTTGCCGGATTCCATACATTTAGATTTTGTAACTCCTTTAGTTTATTTTCCAATACTTCAATTTTACCCAACAGTTCTATTATGTACTTGTTTGCAGTCCTCAATGTATGTGCTCTTGTACAGCCTACGTCCAATGAAGGTACTAAAAGCTGCATTTGATACAATTCAGTTTTCTCTTTTATATGACGTTCCTTAGCTAAAGTGCTCAATTCCGGATGTGTTATAGGTTTACCTTTTCTTGACAAATTTACAGTCTTCTTTGACAAATTTAACGGTTTTCTTTCACTTGTTGAAGGAGTTGAATAGTCCCAAGATTCAGCCATTTTTCTATGATGTTCTTCTTTTAAATGGTAGTAAGCGAATAACTCCTGCTGCGTATAAACCTTGTTTTATACACAATTCCCCCACCATTTTTATTCTCCCTCTACCAAGTTCTTTAAACATAAAACCAAACTTCTAATTCCGCGTTAACATTGTTGTCTTTTAAAAATTTAACAAAGTCCGAGCTGGAAGTTGACATATCTCTATTTCTTAAATAGTCTCTTACTATGTCTTCATCCCCTTCCTCTAAAATGTAACAAAATACCTTCATTAGAGTTCCATTATCTTGTTTTGAATGAATAAAATTTGAAACCGTTGTCCACTCCTCTTCAACTATTTTAAAGCTTGTCACTTCTAGTTCAAAATTCATTTTTTTTTACTAAATTAAAAGTTACTTTTTCAAACAATATTACAAGACTAAAGAAATTGGTGTACATCGAGCAACATATATAACTAATACCTCCCACTTCTATTTTCCCCCACCATTCAATAAATTTCCCCACCACCATAGTGTTACATTAAACAGTTTTTTTTTAATATGATCTACACCTAATAAATCTAAATAACAGTTGTGCACAGATTGTACATTTTTCATTCATGATTTCAAACCTTATTAGTGGTGCCTTAACACGATGGTCTACATATCCTCCTTCAAGATCAAATTCATCCCAATCATCTATAGCTGCTCGTGCACAATCTTGACAAAGAGTCGTCCCATCTGCAAATTTATAAGCAACAATAATGCCAAACCCGTAATTTTGTCTTCGGTATTCATGAATAGCTTCTCTAATGCTGTTTGGAATAACACATTCTCCTGATCTTATTATATGGTTAAATAAAAAACCATCACAAATAATTTTCCTCAAGCAAAGTTCAAATAGAGTATCCACCATGTTTTATAAAAGAGATTAATATTTCAACTGAAGTGTTTACACATGTTACATCCGTCTTAAATACTTTATCCCCACCATATTTTATATATGTCAAGGTCAAATTATATTAATGCGAGAACGGGGAATAGAGCACTAAGTGACATGTTATTCCATTGCCACAAAGTGATCTATTCCCCACTCTCTATTCTAAATCTAATTTTTTTAATATTTTTTTATATTTTATTAATTTTTTTTATTATTTTTGTTTTTTATAAGTTTATACAGATGTTTAAACTTCTTTCTTCAAATTCCCAATATTTCATTTCCTTCTTCTGCACCCTCTTCAACTACGACTTCATTATTTCCATTTTTCAAAAGCAATAGTTCATTTTTCAATTTCTTCATTTCATCTTCTAATTTTGTAATTTTAGACTCTCTATCTTCCAATAATAATTTCAAATACTTAATATAACTACCAGCCGCATGTACAGTCTTTACTCTGTTTTCTCCAAGATGCATGCCTGGGATTTGGATTTGTAGCCTATAATACTCCATATTAATATTAGACTGAATTTGTCTTGCTTGTTCGCTTTTCTTCCTTCTAGCTTCAGCTTCTTCATGAGAGGCAGCCAAGTCAGATAAAATTGGACGATACATTGTTGGTGAATGATTTTACAAGAGTGAGAGACTATCCGGTTCAACAACACATTTATTTACTTTCCCCCACCACTATCCCCAGTAGGCCAAAAATGTTGAATACATATTTCAATAGTTACACTGGCACCATTTTCAACTAAAAATTTATAAAGAAAATATGGATACTCACTGGGTTTAATATTCATATTGTCCATCATAAAGTTAAACGCTAATCTTTCCGAATATTCATTGTGATATTTTTCAGTGACACCAATTAACATTCCTTGTTTTTGAAATTTAAAACCAATGTCTGGAATTTTTTTACAATCCTCCATGTCTAAAAGTGGAAAATAATATGTAAAGGAATTTACCGGTGGAACCCAGGGTTCTTCCTTACAAAAAGCTTTAAACATTGCTTCTCGGTCCTCCATTATGAAATGATTTTTAAACTGTTTTCTTTCCTGCTTAAATAATCTAACCCCCCACCATTTTATTCAGATTCTTCTTCTTCAGATTCGGTTAACTCTTCCGGTTGATGCATCATTGATATATTTCCAGTTTCATTAGTTGTTTCTTGGTTTAAATTTATAAATTCTTCTACTATTTCTTCTATTAACTCTCCAAATGTAACATTCATCTCTTGTTCTAGTTCTTCTTGTTCTTGTATCTGACGATGTGTAATAATTTCAGTAATGTATATAAAGGTAGTAGCTCTTGGAGACATAGTTTAATAAAGTGTATGGCTTTACTAACAACACAGCATATAATGAATAAAAAACCTGATCAACTCTTGCTTTTATAGCAAATATGGGGAAGGGGAAAGAAAGGGGGGGGGATCAGTAAGAAAAACACCAACATATCATTAGTCCGATTCAGAGTCTGAAGATTGTATAGGGGATATCAATGTATCAATTGACGAATCTAAAATGAATGTTTCAATTGCTTCTTTAACAATTTCTTCATCACTATCATTTATTAGCTCTTCAAATGTTTCTTGTTCAAAGGACGAAATTTCTTCTTCCAATATAGAATCATCCAGACTATTATTCAATTCTTCTTCCGAACCTTCATTTGTCTCTTCTATCCAAGTTATATTTTCATTTGTATTAAACTGATTTTTTACTTCAAAATAATTTAAAAAAGGTGTATCCTTAAAAACCATTATTAACCTTTTCTCTTCACACCAAAGTAATATCTTATAACAAAGTGATACTGAGTATGAAGTTGCTGTCTTATATATATATTCTATTTTCCCCCACTATATTTCATATAGTTAAACATTTGTAACATAGTATAATTACTCTTCTTTATCAAGCTTATAATACATTGCGGCTACTTCCAACTCAAACTCCATTTCTTCTACAAAATTACGTAATTGCACCATCCAAGGAAATAAATTATTTAAATTTTCAATTCTGACTGTACATGAACACAATAATTTGTAATCACCTCGACGATATACAAGCACTTTAACCCCTACACCCATATCTTTCAAAATTGTTTCTTCAATCTTTCTATGTAATCCATATAATAGTGGCCAAAGTTCTGTATGTTTAGCAAAGAATGAATCCAATCTTTTGGACATGTTCACTATATAGCAACTGGTTAAATTCTGAGCAAATATGTGAGCTGCGGGCTTTTATAATGCAACTAATAGAAGGCGGGAGGGGGGGGCTAATTGCAATTTTAGGGGGGGGGGTCAAGTTCAAGGTCAAGGTCAACAAACTTTAACTTATGTAGTAACCAGTTACTATTAACTGTCACACATGAGTTAAACAACTCATATGCTTAATTGGTGTATTAGGTGGCTCTCAAAAGAGCCTTTTTGGGTTTAAAAAACCCTGCTTATCTTAAACAGATATTAAACCAGTTATTGTACTCCTCATTTCCCCTGAAATCCTCAAACAACTCCGCCCATTGCCAAATGTATTCGGCATTGTCTGCAGTCACATACAAAATTGGGCTACCAAGAAACAACACTGGTGATATGATTACTATTGTTCTGCCCAACTGCAACCAGTCCAATGCTTCCCACATGTATGGGTCAAGACTTTCTTCCAGGTCCAAAGTTACACGACGCAAATATTCAAATATTAATTGTTCATCTTCCTCAACTTCTTCCATTTCCTCTTGCTCAGATTCATCTTCCTCAAATTCTTCCATTTCCTCTAGCTCAGATTCATCTTCCTCCACTTCTTCCATTTTCTCTAGCTCAGATCGCCTGTTGTAAAAGTTTGAACCGTCCAGCGGAGCCATGTTCACTGTACACCAGGTTAGCGGCCAATATCCCATACCCAGTTGCATTGCGGCTACTTATATAAGGCAAGGCAATTTATATTGGGGGGGGGTCGTGAAGTTCAAGTTTAAGGTCATGTGAAAGTAGGTCACAGGACATAGACTGACCAAAAAATAATGGGAGAGAAACTCAGCGCACTATTATATAGCGCTGGTTTCTCTCCCATTATTTTCTACCAAAATTTTGAAAAAAGCTAACTGATTTTAACATTTACTACGTCCCCACTTAGTCCAACCATCCTCACCTCTTATTAAATAGTCTCTCGCATCAAGTCTATTGATCGCTTTTTGGTTTCTCAGAGGTACAGACAGCTGTATTACCCATTTGAAGCCGTTACACCCAATTACAATTTTGTTGTGCTTGTCTGTTTTACTTACAAAAAAGTACCTCAAACCTTCCTTCAGTCTATTTAATTTAGTAGGAGGGTAGGACTTACTGGAGACTACAATCGGTTGTGGCTCAGAAAGATGGTTTATGAGATGTACACGGCAATACTTTTCATTTAAAACACATTTCCTACCACAAACCGATCCTTTTTTAGCACCCTTACGGAGCTTCTCAGAGCATTTACGAAAATTTTTAAATGCCCTGCGACGCTCTTCATTTAATAATTTAAAGCGCTCTGAAGGAGCAATTTTAAAAACTGACTTTTTAACTTTAGAATTAGGAATGATAGGATTAATGGACTTTGGTTCAGGAATTGGTGTTATTAGTGGTGGTAATGAGGTGAAATTATGAATAGATTCTAGAATTGAAGGAGTATCAGGACGAACAGGAAGCTCCATTTGCGGTGACGTTGTAGGTGTAGGTTGGGGTTGTACTGGTGGAGTTGCCGTAGGGTGTGTTGGTGATGGAGGTGGAGAAAAAATACTTCCAAGAACCGCCATGGCTTGGAGAAGAATATTTCCCGGAGCAGTTGTAGCAGATGTAGATGGTAATGTATCCATCTGCCGCAGCATCGACTCCGGGACGTTCTTCAACTTCAGTCTCTTCGCCGGTTTCTTGTTAGCAGCTGGTGTATTGATAGTAGGAGCAGGCACAAAAGTGGCAGCAGGAGCAGCAGGCGTAGTGATAGTAGTAGCAGAAGTTGTTGATGAAGACATGGTTCTGAAATGGCAGCGTTAGCGGCTGGAATCAGAATAAACAGACATGTTAGCTAGCCCCACTTATATAGGGATGCTAAGTGAAAGTGACCTCGGGGGGGGGAGGGGGGGGGACTAATTGTTATTTGGGGGGGGTTAATTACCTTAATTTAGGTCAAGGTCACCAAAAAATAATAATGATCCAAAGTGATGGAGGCGGCCACGGCCGTCTCCACCACTCTGTTTGCCTAACACTTCCCCAAATCCCAACCCACTATAGTTACGTCTTACAAGGGATCCCAATTTTTGGCCCGCACGCACATGGCGATCCAGTTTGGTGAGCTGTGATACGGGCGGTTCAGTCTCGGGCCCGAAGGCACTGGGCTTGACCATCCAATTATAATAGGGAGTCTGGAACAATTAATGCAAGACGCAACTCTAACCTCCCACCCTTAATCTAAACCCACCCAAATATAATTATTTCCTAACAAAAAATTAAAAATTTAAAAAAATAAAAATATGCGCTGCCTATGGCACAACACGCATGTCCCACCCATATTTAATGAAGTTCAACAGAACTTCTATAATTTAAATTTAAATTTAATCTACCCTCCTAACAGCTAGCTGTGAAAGGTTATTAGTACACACACACACACACACACACACACACACACACACACACACACACACACACACACACACACACAAATACAGAATAATTACATCAACACTCAACATTAAATGCATAAACACATTTTTTAAACATTAGCAATAATATAACACACCTTAATGCTAACATCGCAATGCGCAAATTAAAACTTAAAAATAATGCAACTTAAAACTAAAAAATAAATAACATTTTACACACACACAGTCACACACAAAAAATATTAATATTAGAACCCTAACAGCAAGAATAACTCAAATATATATCGGCCGCCTATATATTTAAGTTACCCTCTGAGTTCGTCCTGAAGCTTCGCGTCCGAAGTTTCAGTACGAACTGATTCTAAAATTCTCAACAGAATATTTATAAACTTCGAAGATGGTGGGGGAACTCGTAGGGGTTTGAGGGGCTTACAACGTTCAAAGTACAACTTCAATAGAAAATTTCCAAGCAACACTGTTTCATACACGTAGCGGCGATTATTACAAGTAGGTTGTCATTAATTTAAGTGTTGTGTTGCGGCTTTCAATAATGTTGGCCAACATCTAATTATATTCTCCACCTAATCCAACCACAATTTTCCTTATAGCATTACACCATGGTTGTTCACCGCTATTATTTTAATAACAGTAGGAAGTTATGTGTTCCCTTTCACCGCTCAACTATAGTTATTATCTATTGCCAACAGCAGACCCAAATTACCGTTACTCTATCAGTTTAATTTATCTTAAATATATGTTGTATTATCTTAACCACAATAGTTACCGTTTGGTAACACCAAATTAGTATTACACAAGCTTAACTACTATTACCATTTCAACATAAAGTAAAAGTAAGGGGGGGGGGGTTAATTACCTATTGGGGGGGGGGTTAATTACCTATTGGGGGGGGTTAAGTTCATAATAATTACCACCTGCTGTTATAAATACCGTTACACGAGCAGCTGCGCCTCTTTCCACTCGCAGGATCCACAGCTGACACAACACCTCGGTAAGGTCGCTACCGTCTAATAATATTATATATGCTTTTTTTAACTTACTCCAATTAGGTCTACTTGTTTTTAACACCCTATGTTTAACTTAGTTTTCAACTATTTCTTTTTTATTTACTATAAACACATATTACTCTCCCATTACCATTTTTTTTTAATGCATAATTTAATGCAAAAATTAACCTTACATCAATATTATTTTTGTTGTTACTTAATATTTATATTCACCTGCTGCTAATTATTTATATTCACATCTGCTTTTTTTATTAAACTCTTAATTATATTTAATCCTTTTAAACATTTATAGTATTACATTACTATTAGTCTTTATCCATGGTGTTCACTTACCGTTTTACACATTAATAACACATATAATTATTGCTAAACTATAATGTTTGTACAAATACTAGCTCTTACCTCATCAACTTATTAACAGACTATTGTTTGCACTTGTGCGGCTCATAGCCAATTCATACAAAGTAACAAATTCCATTTTCAACTGAAATATTATCTTAATATTTTCAACAAAATAATTTTTAAAATGTTTGCCTCTCCCATTAATACAAACTATCGCAACACTACCAGACAAATGACCGGGGTGACCGCAATCCCACCCTTTTATCCCATCGGCTTAGGGGGGAGGGTTGAGGAGGGGTTGCTCATGACTCACAAATCGCTTAAATACGGGGTCAGTACCGCCCGCGTCTCATTTATTTGCCGGGCTCCGTAGAGTAAATTTCGGTCTTTACTTTTCTAGCGATTTTCTAACTTACATTTCTTACTCTAAAACATGTGTTTGCGGTTAATATGCTAATCACTCTCTATATATTCAAACACATTTACAAACACTAACCATTTATCAGTTGGTTTTTACACAGTGCACATTTAGTCACCACTATTACAATGGCTTCCCACACTTTGCAGCTGAAACTTTTACGCACCAAACATATTTTACAAAAACAGTCTAACTACATAGTTTCAAGACCTCGTAATACATTCGCTAAACTTAAGAAACAGTTCAGCTTTCACCCCTTGTATTTTACAAGATCCAACCTTCGCAACAGTTATTCTACTGACACTATTTTGCAAACAGTCTTAACTGATATGCTGAAATATCAACATTACAATCTTGTCACACCTATTGATGATGTTATCCGGTTATTTTTATTTACTATATTACCGGGTTTATATAACCGTTCTTCATCACACACATCTCTCATTCTACTCTATCAACTCACAATATAACCATCTAGCAGCTCTCATTTCTTCAAGTTATGGACACTCAGCAGGGTTCACCCATACAATCTCCAATAGTGACATCCACTACTAACGATAACAATGGCGGTGTTCCCACACAAAATTTGCCTACATACACTACCACCACCGACTCCCGACCCGTGCAGAGCAATGAAATCAACAGTACGGCTGCAAACGATGTAGAAGCGATCCTACGATCACTGGTGGGCTTTGATGAATAAATAAATTTATTTCCCGGAGCCCCACGTCCGCTCCCGCCACACTCCCGCCCGCCCCACTCGTCCCCAGACTCCCCACCTTTTTTAAAACCCCCTCCAGATGACCTTGACACACTTACCAACCCCTCCCCAAACCCCCTAAATCACCCCCAAATCAACAACACACACCTGCCAGTTACAACCGCTGACCTTGACCTGTGCCAGGACCGGCTATTCCCTTCTACTTATACAGGTAGGCCTGTTAGAGAGCTGATTATAACCCAGAATAAGCTAAAATACATATTTAATTTTAATAAGTGCACTATTCGAAATACGTCTCTTAAAGTATTAATAAGTACATAGAAGTAAACGTTCCCATTTGCTTCTAAGATGATTTAAGATTATCATTGGAAGACAGTTTTTGGATTTAATTGTATCTAACTTACAGGTGTTAGGCATTTGACTGTTCTAAGAATTTTGGGTTATTTTTATTTTAGCCTTACTAATAGCATAACTTACCTATAACCATTTGCATATAATAGTTTCTTCGATATACATGGTTAGACATTACCCTCCAAGTGTGTACACCTTCATCTAGTACAGGGTGACACACGGGAGATGGACGGTTCTCAGCCAATTTTAAATTAATGCACGTTTATTTACACAAAGTAATTATTCGCCAATTTAGTTAACGAAGATCACTACCTGTCATTTACGTTATTTGTGAAAAATTATGTCCGTAATTTTGAATGCAGGTCTCTTCTCAACACGTCCATCACAATGATTAACATCTCTGCATTGATGTTAGCAATTAATTTTAGAGTGATCTGCTGACCTTGACCTGTGCCAGGACCGGCTATTCCCTTCTACTTGTATATAAAGGGTTAAATTGGCATACGGCTTTATAATAATGGGCCAAGGATGTGGGCCAAAATAAAGATTAAAGGACAATCGAAAGGTTCGCATAAAGGATAATTGATATTTGCCATGGACAGTTATAAATATGAACGGTTTTATCTAAATATTGATTCTAATGACGATTAGAACAAACTATTTTTTGAAAAATAAAAGTTAGAATGTAATATAATTGTTTACAGTAGGAATATTGAAGGATATAGGCCTCTGTAGAACTTGAGGTCGGAGCCGCGGGTATGGGTCCTGCTGCCTCTTGTCTCGTTCATTCACTTTCCCCATTTCTCTTGCCTTTCTGGGCACGTGTGCGTCGCAACCGAATCAGGAAAAACCGGCAATTTATTGTCAACTTGTTAGCGAAAAGAAGGTCCACTTTTCCCATGAATTACATTCATTTGGTAACATAGTAGTAGGGGAAAATAGACTTTGACCTCGGACAAATTTTAATGTTTTATTGATTTGGTAGGTGTAAAATCAATAAAATATCAAAAGTTTACCAAAATACCTCTATAGGAAGTACAATATTTTGACAAATTTAAAAATGGCGGAAAATACCTATTTTTATCAAGTTATTCCAATTTTCCTTTAGTAAAACCGCACTGTAAATGAAGTTTCTTGATTTATTTGAGTACATAAGGATGAGTAGTAACTGTATCCTATATCCTATACTATAATACGAGGAATATCTGAAGGGATGTGTGTTCCACGATCTCGAAATCTAGCTGTTAGATTTTGCTGAAAGTTTGCATTAAAGAGTGTTTTGGCCCAAAAATAAGTTTAGAAACAGCCTCAATCCCAGGAAAAATGTAATTTGGTCTAAAATTAAGTTTTAAAATTGTAATTTTTAACATTAGTCTTATGGGTTGCTATTTTGGTAACGAAATAACAACGAAATGTAAACAAAAAGAAAGAAACATTAATTTTAAGCAGACTTTTTGAAACAGCTGTTAACTGTGAAGAGGTATAGTTAATTGTTGGTGGAAAATTAATTGCTTTTTACCTTGACACTATAACAAAAGTGAATAAAAACCAACGAGCAAGGCTCGGTTAACCTGGTACTCCTATACTATAATACGAGGAATATCTGAAGGGATGTGTGTTCCACGATCTCGAAATCTAGCTGTTAGATTTTGCTTAAAGTTTGCATTAAAGAGTGTTTTGGCCCAAAAATAAGTTTAGAAACAGCCTCAACCCCAGGAAAAATCAAATTTGGTCTAAAATTAAGTTTTAAAATTGTAATTTTTAACATTAGTCTTAAGGGTTGCTATTTTGGTAACGAAATAACAACGAAATGTAAACAAAAAGAAAGAAACATTAATGTTAAGCAGACTTTTTGAAACAGCTGTTAACTGTGAAGAGGTATAGTTGATTGTTGGTGGAAATTTAATTGATTTTTTACCTTGACACTATAACAAAAGTGAATAAAAACCAACGAGCAAGGCTCGGTTAACCTGGTACTGAAGCAAAAAAGCACCCATGTAGCAGCAGACCTGCGTAATCAGTAAAACGCAAAAAACAATTTTAAAATAGTTTTAAATTTTTTAAGAAACCACAAGTGCAGGTGTGTGTAGGTTTGCTGAATTTGGAAAAATGTATCCAATCACAATTAAATAATAACCAGTAAAAATAACATTTATGTTTTATTAAAATATATTCATTAATAAGAGAGATGTAGCATTTTATTGATTTCTCATAGGAATAGGAATAAAACAGGGTTGTTCATATTCCGTTTTTTATGGTACTTACTTCTTTTGAAACCTAATTGAAAATTAATTAATTTTTTCTTAAGTTACAAAGTGACAAGAAATCTTTAACGTCTTCTCAGGAATTTCACATAAATATTAAAATGAAAAATTCAAATTACACACAATTTTTGACAATCTAAAACTGTTGAAATTTAACTTATATGAAATTCTCATAACACCAGAAGATGGAAAATTTCTAAGTCATTTCAAATTTGGGCCAACATTTAGAATTTGATCTACAAGCATTTTAGTGTGCCAATGAAAGCCGAGTTTGAAATGTTTAAGTATAAGAACACATCCAAGTAACGTTCTGGTGGCTCAAGAGTTGAGAGCACCAGAACATTTATTGATGGTTCAAATTATTGATATGGCTGAAATCTTTTTGCTCAGTGTTATTTACATTTTTTTCAATATGTTTGTTAGCAAAAGTGAATTTATTTGTAAATTTTTATGAAAAAATAATAATTTGCAATTTTTATTACTTTTGTAATATTAATCTTTTTTACGTAAAATTTATTTTGCGTAAAATTTAGAGACGTTTGAACCTAAGTTGAACGTCAATTTTACGTTTGCAAATATCCTTTTGATAAATATCAAATTTTTTTCATTTATTTTATGGCGTAATGGAAAACAAGTGGAGTAGAAAATACGGGCCTTATTTGTACCGTAGCCAGCTCGAAGTCCTGCTGATCCAACCTCATAAGACTCGTTCGTGGGTTGGTTCAAATAAGACGAAGCATAGCCTACTAACAGTACTACCATATGTCTAGAAATTTGGGTGAGCGAGAAATTAACACAGAAACTAGAGTGAACGCAGTGTTTACAAAAATCCGCTACACATGTATTTAACATCAATGGGATGTACTACTTGATTCCTTCACAAATCTGTTAAAATTAAATACTGGCGTACATTTAAAGTAAGTAGCTCTAACATGAAACGTGATATTAACTCTCTCCTACAATTCTACAATCTATAAAATGACCAAAAAGTTTCAAGGAAAATTCAGAGATAACAGATTACAAACACTTTGTTGACTATCATCTTCACTCAATATGATCATTTGACACTTCTCATTTTAAAAATCCCGCTTAAACACGTTTTATTGAAAATAAAGTAGACGTTTCAAACCAAAGTTTATCGCCCATTGCGCCCCTATCACGACCAGAATGTTTTTTATTACGATTTGCATGCTCAGTTAGTACAACAGTAAATTAAAAAGTTATTTTACAATTTATTTATTTATTTATTTACTTATCTATTTATTTATTTATTTATTTTATCAGTCCAATACAATAGTTAAATATTGTTTTACCTTTTGCTGCCCTAAACAGATAGAGCCACCAGTTTATTATAAATCCATTAATTTTTTTTAATTTACTAGTTTAATAATTTAATAATTTAATTTTAATTTAATAATTTATAAATAATTATAAGAAAGATAATTTAAATCACTAAAATGATAATAAAAATCAGTAGTCGATTTGTAATAGATTTTAAGGTATTTAACGTTCTTATTAGAATTTTTAGTCGCTCGAAGCCACAAAAGATCTTACTACTCTAGGTATATTTTTTATAATTTGGTTATTAATAGTTCTTCACTCAATGTTATAATCTCTCGTTTTAAAATGAAACTATAACACTGTTTTAATGTACACAAATCAGACGTGTTTCGAAGAAGGACGTTTTACGTTATTTCTCATTTCCTGGTAACTTTTTGGACGCGCAGCATTTTCCCTCGTGCATGGAACCGAGACCTTTTAATTTGAGATCCCTACTATCTTCCTGCAATTTGTAAAACACCCACAATTTTGCTCAATAAATTTCACTTACAGAATTATATAGGCCTATATAGATAGATTGCACCATTAATATTGTTAGAAACCCTATTAAATTAGCTTTTAATGTTTGTCTGTTACATTTTATACATAAAAAATAAACATATTTTAAGTCAATAATATTTTTTATTGATATATCAAACAGTGTAAGGCGGGGCGCGCACTACTTCGGAATCGGCTCGGCTCGGCCGGAATCGGCGCGGTGAGTATATTTGCTTTGCATGTAATGTAATGGAGACCCACGCACTACATCGGGACGGCACGGCACGGATCGGCATTTGCCGTTGGCATTATGTTACATGCAAAGCACCGGGCCGATTCCGGACGAGCCGAGCCGATTCCGAAGTAGTGCGCGCCCTGCCTAATTACACGCAAAGCAAATTTACTCACCGCGCCGATTCCGGCCGAGCCGAGCCGATTCCGAAGTAGTGGGCACCCTGCCTAATGCAACCGATGAAACATTGGATTCGGCAAGATGATTGTAGTGCCACAGGTGAACTACATCCCATAAGAGCAATGGTGTCAGTTTCTGCGACATCCTTGGATGTGGCCATAGAGTTTTTGATGATTAAAAAAAATGTTAAAAAACCAACATTTTACTCTTTGTTACCGTACCTGTAAGTGTTGCCAACGCTGCAGGAAACAACAATCGTTCTCGTTTGCGTTGGAGATTTTTTGTTTATTTTATTTATTTCTCTCAACGGCAAAATACCAATACGTACATTTACAATATAATACAATAATACAATATAATACAATACAATGCAATATACAATACAACACAATAATAAATACAATACAATAAATGTGAACATGAGTTTAGCAATGAAAGATGTACAACGAGCAAATACAATAGACTTAACCTAGACAATGTGGATTCGGGTGAGCTTGTACATTTTAGAGATTCTATTTCACAAAGACAAGATCATGAGAATATTAATGTGTAATATAATGCAATAATCAATGGACTTAAAAGCTAACTAAAACTAATACGATTGAAAGCTGGTGATGTGCATTGTGAGTGTGTGAGTGGTGTATGGTTTTGTTGTACATCGAGTGGGACTAAAGGAAGACGTGAATCAAGGGAGGCGAAGTGGAATTGAGTGCGCTAGGAACTTGGACTTTAGATGACTAATCTTGTCATGGTAAAAATCCACATTAACTGGAACTTTGTTTCCAAGACTGTGAAGTCTAGCAACTGGCCCCTGTTTAAGATAATCGGTCTTATAGCTGGTGTGGACGAAGAGATCAGTAGATCTGGTAGACCCGGGAACCCTGAAGTTAAGTCTGGATAGGAGGTCAGGGCAGTCGATTAAGCCGTTGATTAGTCCGTACAAAAATACCAGATCAGCAAGGTCTCGGCGAATTTCAAGTGGACAGAGGTCCAGCTGCCTCATCAGCTCCTCAACCTCCACATCGAGATACCCGAACCCAAACCTCACCCCAATGAGTCTCACCAATCTTCTCTGAAGTCTCTCAATTCTAATGATGTGATAAGAATGCAACGGCTTCCAACTATTACTTAGGCTTTGTCTCAACTATTACTAAAATAAGGAATTTCTAAGCATACTAGGGTAGAATTTATGGTTTTAGATTTACCTTGATTGATAATTGTTAATTTAGTCATTGCCTAATGGTTTGTCATTAACTAATAATCCAAATATAAAATAGAGTAATATCATTGACTATGGTCTCGTTACGATAAATATCGTACCCTAGGCAAGACTGCTTCATTTACTTTTTCAATCAGCTGTCTAATAGTAAATATTATAACGTAGCTTAACCTCCGTTTTAGTTTTGACGCTTCATATCCGGAACACAAAAAAATAGCTATTCAGCAGACCTTCGTATGGAAGCAGTTATGCTTTTCCCTTTACAGACCTTGGGAAATCGGAGAATATTCTTGGTTCTTACAGTTCGTCACTCAACCACGAAAAATGTTTACATCAGCTGTTGTTGTAGTATTTGTAGTTTTTTTATTTTAACTGACAATTGTTTTGCTTATTTGCTTTGTTTTTGTTTGTTACTGTCACCGTCAGCTGTTTCATACCTTACCGTGCGTGACCGTCCACTATGTTACCTATGGATTATAAAACTAGAAATTAATTGTATTTTTACTTATCATTTAAGTATTAGATTTTGTTGTGTTGATTAATAATTTCAATCTAAGCCTCACAATTTATCGTTATTTTTTTCTATTTAATGTTAGTGTGAGTGCAGTTTTTTGTGTAAAATCGTTCTCGTTGGACAAACGTTTTTGTATTCAACATATTCAGTGTTGTTAAACAACATTAAACAAGAAAAAATAGTATACTTAAAGTGTTAATCTGTTAATCGTTTTTGTTGTCAATCTGCTATACTTTAGTGAGGTTATGTTCTTGTTGCGGAAGATTTTGGTTTCCCTATTTCCAAAACATCCTCAAAATGGGGACATGTTTTGGTCAGTTAAAAACTCCGAAGAAAAGACGGAAAAGGTAATGTTTAGTTTCTTTTAGGCCTAGGCTATATAAAAATTTTCAGCAGAACTTTTTAAGGTACCGGTAATATTGAAACTAGAGTGACATGTGGTCTTTGCAGAGGTTTTTACTAATCTGTCCAATTTTGGACTTTGTGTGCTGTGCCATTCACACTGCGGCGAAACTTCGATATCCAATTCCACCGTTATTATCGATGTGGAAATTTAGATATTGCGATAATATTGCCATTCTATCGATGGTACGATTACAATTTTATCACCTGATTTAGTTTTGTCCTAATTTAATTGAAAATACCTTTTGACCATAAAACAAATAAGTATATTGCAAACAAGTACTGTATGAAAACAAGTTGGCTACCTGTGGTTTCCACCGTGCGCGACATCATATGTTATACAATGATGTCGCGCACGGTGGAAACCACAGGTAGCTAACTTGTTGCAATACAGCAGCCGACTGGCCGGTTGGAGGGGGTGAGGGAATGCGCGATAGCGTAGCAGACGAGTCCATTTGAAGGTACTGGAGGGGGGGTAGCGCTAAGCTTCCACGCTGAAAAGTAAAAAAAAAATTACCTATCGCCCGGTGGAAAAGACAGCGGCGCGACCCCTCGAGGGTTAATTGTGAGAAGAAGCAGACTTCATTAGACCTATAATTGTGTAACACAAATGCTGCCAAATATGAATCTGAAAGGTATTTTTTTGCTATTGTATTGAGGGAATACTTATGCGTTTTAAACACCATTGGCGTTTCCAAACACCATTGATTTTGTTGTTACAAATATTCCTGTCAACAAAAGTGATGATAAACTCAAACAATTACAACTATCGAATAATCGCAATATTGAAATTTCCACATCGATAATAACGGTGGTGTTGGATAACAAAGTTTCGCCCACCCTGCATTAGTTAATGCTACCCAGATGAATAAGTTAGACCTAGCACCTTCTTTGTTTACTGTACTAAATTGAAAACATGATCCAAAATCCTAGAAAAATGGAAAAGGAAAAATACAAAGCAATAGTAGGGTTCGGTCAGCCCTATTACAATGAGCATTTAATTGCAGTAAACTTACTGTCTACAGCAACGAGGAGAAGAAATAGCAATAACATTTACCTACTCATTTTATTTCTAGGTGAAACTTTGCTATCCTACTTCACCGTTATTATGATATTGAAATTTTGATTTTTTGCAATTAAAATTGTGCGATGATAACAATCGACCAACAACGATATTGAGTTAAGAACAGTATTTATAATAATCATTGAGCCCAACAATCTATCAGTAAACCTCCTTCACTTATGGACAGTGATGCAGCATTTGTGTGACACCCATTTTAGGTCAAATGAAGTCTGCATCTTCTCACAATTAAGATAGTCCCCACACCTACAAAATAATATTAGGGAGAGCTTATTTTGTGTTGTTCTTTGATAAAGTTATAGGGCCTAGGCTACATTAGTTAAAATTTGTACTTGTTTTTGTTATTTTCAGTTACGGTAGGGCCTACTTGTTTTTTGCAGTATATTTGTTTTATTGTTAAAAGCTATTTTCAATTATTTTAGAACAAAACTAAGTTAAATCAGGTGATAAAATCTTAATCCTATTGTGTGATTGTAACATTGATGAAAAAGCAATAGGCCTATTATCGCAAAATCAAAATTTTAACTCTATACTTATTTAATACGCTAAGGGTTTTTTTGTCTTGAGAACTCCTCCTACAATTTTTAACCGATTTTCAAGTTTTTGGTGTCGTTGGGAAGAGCTTGGTCTGTAGTTGTTTCCGCCAAAAACTTATGAGAATCGTCGGACTGAAAATAAAGGTGCTATCCACCATTGAAATCTAAAGATTTCCCATTTAAATAACATTGGGATTGAATAAAGCATGTTAAACATCTGTTAATAATCAGCTGTAAATACGTGTAGTTTCTGGTGATTAAAGATATTCACAATATTGGATTGGTCGGATGTCATTGATTTAGAGCTAAAAGTAGAATTTGTAAGTTATTGTATTAAAATAAATTGCTCAATTTCGAGCAACACGTGTACTAGTCATTAATAATGGTGGAGTAGGATAACGAAGTTTCATCTAATTCTAAACTATACTGTAAATAGGGCAAACCTATCTTACCTTGCTGTTACCAAACATCACCCTAAACCATATAAACAGTGTATAAATGAGATGTGATTATGAGCGCATTAACCCTCTCTTAAGTGCTTGTTGGCAGGTAATCAATAAAGCCTATTATCAATCTTACCTTGCAGAAATTGTTAATAATTTAATAACAACTTTTCTTTCTTCTTTCAGTAACCTAAATTTTTGTTTTCTCAGTCATTTTATTATCATTAAGTTAAGTACCAGGAGGACCGAGCGTTGCTCGGTGAAATATTAGTAAATTTAAATATCAGAATAAACTTTATTGACATTTAATATGCAGTACATAAACAGCTGTTACATTTCTTTTTGAAGTTCTGAATGTACTTCTTGTTTATATGTTGTTAATTCGTTGCCGGGGGGTGATGTTGTTCGCGTCCGCAGCATTCCATTAAAGTTGCACGTACTCCCCGGGTGGTGCTAAACGAACAACAACTTTGGCAGCTGAACTGTCACACACAGTGATCTCTCAGCTATGCCAGCTGCCAGACAAAATCCAAACGGCCCTTTCCAGGGCCAATTTAGAAATTTAGGCTGTGTTTTAAATGTTTGTCATTTTAACGTAGAGGGTCTGAGCAAATCTAAAAGTGACTGCCTCAGCAAGGTGCTGCTGGAAAATGAGGTCGATGTCCTCGCACTGCAAGAAACACATGCAGAAGACTTAGAAAACAGTGCGAGGGGCAACATCCCAGGATATAAGCTTGTGGAAGAAATAGGTCACAGGGTCTACGGAGTGGCGACGTACGTTAGACAGGACATAGACGACGTATCAGTCTCCCACAAAAGTTGTGATAACAACACATTTGTTGTTGCTGTTAAGGTGTCTGCGACTACTATTGTAAACTACTATGGCAACCCATAAGCCCAATGTTAAAATTTTGTAATTTTAAACTTTAATTTTTAGCAAAATTAGATTTTCCCTGGGGGCGAGACCCATCTCAATCGTATTTTTAAGGTAAAACTAAGTTTATTCCAAAATTTGAAGGAAATCGTCGGAGCCGTTTTTGAGATAATTGTGCAAGCAAGCAAACAAGCAAACAAGCAAACATTGCTCGTATAAGAGTATAGGATAGGCCTAGGTAGTTTTTTTTATCAGTTGGTATGGATCTTCGACAATTCATGTTTTAAATTTAGGCTTATCCCATTAGTAAAAATATTCCTATTATAAAAGTCGCTCTCCGTACAGACAACTTAAAACTTAGTCTTAAAACTAGTACATGACAACTAATTTAAGATAATTAAGTTTTTTAACTAGGCCTACTTTTGTATATTTTTAGCATTAGGCTATCTTGAAAAAAATAGTAGCTAGTGTTTTATGCAAATTAATTGGTATCACAGATTTTCCTTAAGAAGGACTTTTGCTACAGTTCCTATGGGCTATTGATAACTTTATTGACCTGGGAGAATATTAAGCTAGGTAGGCTTACTGTTTTTCATAGGTTAGAGTAAACAATGTACAGGGTGCGGCAAAAAAACCGATCTATTTTCTTTCGCGCACTGCTTAGCGACAGGACATCTGAGAAAGGTGGGTAGGCTTGTTGGAACGCGAATTTTACGCCATTTTAGTAGTCATGTAGTAATGGTAGCTTAAACAATGCTTGTTCGTTATCAAGACGTATTTCAATATTGGTGGTTCAATCATTGTTACTCAGCAGCAGTTTCATGCATTCTTTCAATTAGGTCAACATTTAAAATAAGTTAGCACAATTATGCAGTGGGTTACTAACTTAAGATCCATTTGTTTTGAGTTGAAAACGAAGCCAACCGGCCGTCCAAGGTCAGCGCAGACGCCAGAGAACATGGATGGAATCCATGCTGCTGTGTTGAAACAGTCCTTGTCGGCCCATTAGAAACAAGCTTGTGATTTGCTCGGGTCTACGCCAGAAGAATTTTGTTAAGAAAATTGTACAATGTACACTAAATGCTTTTAAGGGAGAGTATTCCAAACCCATCACATTGTTGTGGACACCTCGAGAATCGAACCCGTGACCTCTTGAACCAGAGTCCAAGACGCTAACCGGTAGGCTAGAGAGATGCCTTGAAGGTGGCTGACCCTTCGGTTTCAAAAATTTTGTGGTTCGACCTTAATCTCCATCTATACCAATTAATTGGCTATTATTCAGTACCGTAATTAAAGCCCTCTGACCATGCAAAGCAAAAAATATTTGACAAGCAAATGATTGATTTAAATGCTGATAAAGGCATTTTAATGTTTACTAACGAGACGCACAAAATACGCCCCGATAACGAACAACGCCCGATACTAAACATGCTTAATGTAAACATGTAGGTTAGACAACCACTACTCCATGACTACTGAAATGGCATAAAATTGGCTTTCCAATAAGCCCACCCCCACCACCCTCAGAGGTCCCGTCGCTGAATGGTGCCCGAAAGAAAATAGATCGGTTTTTTTGCCGCACCTTGTATTATAAAAAATAAAAAAAACTTATGGTTTAGGTACGGTATGTTATTTATGTGTAATATCTTTTTCAGACTGTATCGACTTGGGCATTCTCATTATAATAAAAATGATGACAAAGTTGATGTAAGTATGTGTTTAGAAACTTAATTTTCTAGAGGTTCTATATTAACTTGTAACAAGCTTTTGACTCTTTAGATAGAACAAATTCTTACATACCAAAAACTAATTGTTATTGGCTGTTGGGGCAAACTCACTCATGGTTTTCTAGAATTATTATTTTTTAAATTAAAAACCTCCACAGTACCATTGGCCAAAAAGCCGTGCGGTGATCTAAAGACAGAAAAGTACACAGTGTTGTCCCATCTAGGATATAAGCAGAGGTGGTTGCTTAGGTTTGTGCTTGAAATTTTGTTGCCTAGGATGGAACTGGGGACCTACTGTACGGTATAAGCTTTTATTGCTATAACTATTTATTTTGAGTTGACATCGATGCCTGTTAGGTTTTCTTAGTTTAATAACATAGGCCATTGCTAATAACTATCCACAATTTGTGACCTCCAAGTAGCTGATTACAGGACGACGTCACCTTCCCAGCCACTCAGTTACCCGTCACTAGTCTAAGTCACTGGTAAGTCACTGGGTTAACACAGACACTATCTGTAACATATCGCAGATTCCAAAATATGGTCCAATCAGCAATATTTTGGACTGCGATTTTGAATATCCACAACATCTCCACGACCACCACTACGATCTGTTTTGGGATAATAACAATGTAAATACAGGTCTCTACAGATGGCTTTATGTATCTGTGCTAAAATGAAACTAGGGCCGGCTCATAGTTTCTATGTAAAACTTACATTCTCCATCCCTATAGATTAAATCTCAGTCTAGTGGGGATGCCACAAGGGCCCTGGGGCCTATGGCAACACACCAGTATTTGACAACAAGTTTTATCTCAATTTCATGCCATTAATGTGAGATCCCAAGGCAAGCAACTGAACACATATTACTTTACTTTGCCACAGTAATAAAACTTTTTTGTCTCTATTATAAACTCAATAATGTAACTAAAATGAAATTTCATTTGTTCTCCGATATTCCTTAAAAATATTAATCATTATACTATTGGAAAATTTTTTATAGGTTCAATTTCGCAAAGGCAATCTTATTTTGTATGAAATTCATTTAAATATTTTGATTCATCAGGTAGCCTATATTACTGTTAATGGCATACATTCCTCTATAATGTGAAGGAAACCTCCCATCAATTAATTAAATTCATCATTCAAATATTTGATGTTTCCTATCAATTTTTCAATCTTGTCTTTTATCTGTCAATTTCGATTCTCTAAAGAAGATACTTTAAAAAAAAAGTATAAATACTTTTTCAAAGTATATTTTATAATAGAGTATTAGTGATTGAATATCATGCTTTCTAATTTAATTTTCAAAATATAAGTTGGATTGACATTTTTTAAGAGCTAAGGGAGCAACCCACTACTGTTGAAAATTAATTAAAAATCAAATATTTTTTCTGTGCCTTTTTTTTGTTTTCCATTATAACTGTTTATGATATTATCACCATTATTATTTACAAATAACTTTATAGTTATGTTACTCAAAAATTGCACTATAATTATTCTATGTAAAATAAATAAAAGTTATTTTCAACATTGACTTTTTAATTAGAAGATCATCTTACAAATACAATCAAAATTGAAGAACATGCAACACTTCCTCTTCTGCATTTGTTCTGTGTTTCTACGCCAGAGGCATATTTATAACGTTTTGACGGGGAACGGTCCAACCCCCACCACCACGCATGACGATTGACGTCTTCACCATCTTTGCAAGTTTGAACTTCCATGCTGCAGAGTCATAGTAACAGCTAAATTCCATTCGCATGGCTGCTTTTGTCATGAATCAAATTAGGTTGGTTGTGTTCTTCTAGATTCCTTTGATAACCCTGGTTTTTTAGTTCTTTGAGTGGGGAGACCGGGGGGTTGTATCTTTCCATCTCTTTTCGTTTAGCATCGCCCTTGGGACTCAACTTTCATTCTTTCTAAAGCATTTTCCTTCATTGAAGACCATCCCCCACTTTTCTCCCTCTTTCATCTCATCCATATTCCTCTTAGAGCAAAGGTCTCGGTCCTGCCCTGCCCTTTCCTCTATTTCAGCATCAGGAAACATTTTCCTTGTAAAGGCACCTCCCTCTCTTGAGACGACTTTTTCAGCATTGGGAAACCTTTTCCTCGTACCGGCACCTCCCTCTCTTGGGCCGGCATTTTCAGCATTGGGAAACCTTTTCTTTTCCTTTTACTTGCCTCTCTCTTTGTTGGTTTCCCTCTCCTGGCTTTGCTTGCCTAATTTGCCGACTGCGGCAGAGCTGAGGAGGGTTTGGCATCCTGCCCTGCCCATTTGGAGCCCTCCAGGCAAACCATAAGGCAGCCTGCCGGCGTGTAGGGAGAGTAGGGAAGCCACCCATTCTCCCCACCGTCGGGCGGACCCCTCGTGGACAGAAACAGGGCAGCCGCCCCCACCCCAAACCGTGCCAACAGCCGACCACAAGACGCCAGCATCTCGAACTAGAAACTAGAACTCGAGAAACAAACTCCAAAAACTGGAACTCGCAACTCAGTAACTTTTAACTGCAGCACAAAATTCAGTCACAGGTAGGTTGGTTATTGCCTTTACGAACTCTCAACCTAAAAATGTTTCCATAGAAACAAAATAATCTTACTGTAGACTTAATTATTAGTAAAATCACTGTTTATCACTAAACATTTCCAATTGAAATATAACAAGCACTAGTCTGGTTAGGATTTTTCTTGGTAATATCCTAATCAAAATTTAATAATAATAATAAGTTAATATTATTATTAATTAAAATTTTAAAAACCGTATATATGATTCTAAATTGTTAAAAATAAATGACTTCCACATTCCAAAAAATGGTTATGTCTTTTAATAAATTTATCTTGTTTTAAAACTTAAACACTCTTGAAAAACAGTAAATACCAGCATAATAGTCGCAGCAGACCTGCGTACTCAGCGGATTTCCAAGGAAATTTGAGATTTTAGCAAATTTCCCTATGGGGAATACGCTGTTTCGGTAGTAGGCATGGAAAGACCTAAGCCCAGGACCATGTTACTTTTTCATTTCGAGGTCCCCAGAAGCCAAAAACACCATTTGTTCATTTTCATATATATTTATATATCTATACTTATTTAATACGCTAAGGGTTATTTTGTCTTGAGAACTCCTCCTACAATTTTCAACCGATTTTCAAGTTTTTGGTGTCGTTGTATAGGGCTTGGTCTGTAGTTGTTTCCGCTAAAAACTGAAATCGGACTGAAAATAAAGGCGCTATCCACCATTGAAATCCCAAAATTTCCCATTTAAATAACATTGGGATTGAATAGAGCATTTTAAACATGTGTTAATAATCAGCTGTAAATACGTGTTGTTTTGGTGATTACAGATACTCACAATATTGGATTGGTCGGGTGTCATTGATTTAGAGCTAAAAGTAACATTTGTATTGTATTAAAATAAATTGCTCGATTTCGAGCAACACGTATACTAGTTATATTTAAAATATTAAACATGAGTACCGTTTTTTGGGGTGGTTTTATTCACTTACACTTTTTCGACAATTATGTCATGATCACAGTGAAGTAATAAAAGTGATAAACAAATTTTTTTAAAATATTAGACAGGTACTGAGTTTTAATCAAAATACTTTATTGTGATCACGACAATTGTTTATTGTAAATATATACAGGGCCGGATTTAGGCATGGGCCCGGGGCCAGAGCAGCAAATTTTCAGGGGTGGCAGATTTTTTAGAGGTTAGTTAAAATTGAAGTAACACATTAAGAGCGGTCCATGTAGATTATTTGGTTTCACTCAGGTTTCTACACTGAGTAAAACTTGAGAAAAATTTCAATAAGCTGTTTAAGCAATAGATTCATCAGATTCATCCATATTGTTAGCATCACTAAGAAGGGGCTGCATCCAAGGTACAGGTAGAGGTAACTGAAGGCACAGCCATGACTCCATAGCTAATTTTAACATTATTAGGCTGCCACTTCAGTCAGTGTGTCCACTCTGGTCAAAATAAAAATTGTGGTGGTCACAAGGTGAATGTCCCATTTCATCTCACTTATTGTAATATAACGCTTTTATATACGGCTTGGGATTTGAGATGTTATATCATAAAACCCCAATCAATAAGTTATCTGCTGATTTTCATTTTGGATTTTCTGATTTCACTTTAGCCTATAACAAAGAGCCATATAATGGTCATGACACCATATTTTTTCAGTTCATTTGTAGGCATGTTTATAAAGCACATAATGTAGCTTAGGCTACTATATTACAAAACTTGTGTTGTAATCTCTCACATTCACATATCGACTATACAACAATTACTCAGGATCAGGATGCTATGTTTTTTTCTTTGTAGCTGATTTTTGTTATTTCATTTTGCCGCCTGCTTATGAACCAATCTACTGGGTTTTGAAGATTAGCATTTAGCCCCAATATAAATTAAGCTGTTACGTAGTTCTATTTCTTATAGGCCTATGGAAATATTATTTTATGTATTGGTAGTAGACAAAAATACGACAGAAAAAAAATTTTTACATAGAGGGCTTTAACCTTTGTTATTAATCAAGTAGCAGAAATGCAACTTTTAATTTAGGGTAATCGGTTATTTTTCTTCACTTTCATCATACTATTTCATTAAGATTTACCTGGACGATTTAGCAGATTAATAGTAAAAAAGCGATATCCTGAAAAAGTATGGAAATAAATTATAATGTCTTTGTCCATATCCCAAATAGCATGCAGTCTATTTGCATTCGGCCTAGATCTAGAATTAATTTTTTAGGAAATGGTTCTACATTATGCGCTAAAATAAACAGTACAGTTCTGAAATTATTAGATTTTATATACTTAGTTTTACCAACAAGTTAAAGTAAATACCATGGGTGCTCAATTAATAACATGTTCAATATATGACCACCATCCAGTTGAGACTACTCGTACCGTTCTTGAAGGTTTTGTATCACTTTGGTGAAGATGGCTGATTCAGTTTCAGTAACAACGGTTTTTAATTAGGCACCGTTATATCCCTGGACCACATATTATGTTGGTACGCCTCTGCTGGCGTACAGAACAAAAAACCAAATAGGCCCGATTATTTGGTACCACTCTGGACTACAAATTATGTTGGTACACCACTGTACACACAGAACAACAAAACAAAATAAAATTTTTGTTCAATGCAATTAGATGTACATCAAATAGGACCCTGCCAAATGGACAGTCAGGACTCTCAATACTAGTGGCTACATAATTTAAAAATCAGTTTTTTTTTCAAATTTTCTAAAAATTTGGTCTGGATTGTAGTTTATATTGATTTAGACATAATTTTTTTCAAACAGTTCTAAAACACTTTCATAAAATTCACGACACTAATATACCAAAAGTTTAGATATAAATGTCTTAAATCCCAATAAGTTCATAGTCTTTTAAAATCAATAGACAAAAAGCAAACTGCTTAGCTGCTTAGTTACAGTAAAAGCTCTTTATAGCTAATACTTTTTAGTTACAAGTAATACAAGCTTATTATAAAGTTATTAAATCTTAGTGATATTGTTCTTATCTGTTTCAAGCTTCATTTTTTGGTGGAGGAGGATGATTGCCTTGCTCAGGTAATGTTAGTTGAAGGATTGTCTCTTTAAAAAAGTTCTATTCCGAAAGTCAAAGAAGGGTCTATATTTTTTTTTCGAAGGTGCATTTGATATTTGATTGTTGAAAATTATAAATTAAATATTTAATTACAATCACGGACTTTAAACAGTTTTTTAAACCTTTACTTTAAGCACCCAGCTGTGAAAAATACCTAGATATAGCAACAACTGAACAAGAACAGGATAACTGGAAGAAGAACTGGATAAGAACAACCAGAACATAACAACTAAGAACAACTAAGAAACAAAGAAACAACAACTGGAATAAGAACAACTGGATCGCCAACTGAGGTTCCGTGCTGTGGCGGAATCACACTAGAAGCAAGCCAGCTTCCCCCACCACTTCAAGGCTCTTCTGTCCCCGCCATGCCACACCGCACTATATGTCAGCTGAGTTCATTATTATTGGTGTGCCTTGTTCGTTTACATTCTTTTATTTCAGACTAGCTGTTTCCCGTCACGGCTTCGCCCGTGATTGAATTTATTTTTTAGATAATAAAATCTTTAAAAGAGCAACAAAATCTTCTTCCTTAAGAATGACATTAAAACAACAAAGTACTGTTTGTTGAGCTCTGAAGGAATTTTGCAAAATATTTTCTTAATGAGAACCATTGAGCAAAAAAGAACATGTCAAATTTCAATCCTGTAGGCCCTACAGTCATTTTAAAATCATGTAGGCCGAAGCCGTAAAGAACATAAAAAACTATATTTCTAAAACTGTTTCTTAGTAAACACCTATTAGCAAAACGAAACATAAACATTAAATTTCAACGCCGTAGGATTTATGGTAATTTTGAGGATTTGTGAGGGGAAGCCCCTGGATTAATTTTGAAGTCCTATGGGGCGGAGCCCTACAGAACTTCAAAAACTATATTTGCAAAACCGATTGTAAGTGAGCACCTATTTGCAAAATGAAGCATCCACGTTAGATTTTAATCCCTTAGCATATATGGTAATTTTTTTGGTTCTGTGGGGTGGAGCCCTAAAGTAAATTTGCTAAATTGTTTCTTAGTGAGCAACTATGAGCAAAGAGGAAAGTCCATGACAACTTTCAACCCGCGGTCCCAGAGTAATTTTCAAGACTTGTGGGACGGAGCCCTAAAGAATTTCAAAATATATATTTGAGAAACATTTTCTTAGTGAGTAAACCTACCTATGAGCTAAGAGGAACGGCCATGTTAAATTTCAACCCCGGAGGCCCTAAAATGTTTTTGAAGTCCTGTTGGGCTGAGCCCTAAAGAACTTCGAAAACTATATTACCAAACCCGTTCATTAGCAAGCACCCATGAGCAAAGAGGAATGTCCATGTAAAATTTCATCTCCGCGAAGGCCCTGATGTAATTTTGAAATCCAGTGGGGTAAAGCCATAACGTGCTTTAAAAACTATATTTGCAAACCCTTTTCTTAGTGAGTACCCATGAGTAAAGGGAATCCTTCATCATATTTCAACCCCATGGGCCCTAGATTTATTTGAAAGTCCATCAGTGGGGCGGAGACCTAAAGGGCTTCAAAATTATATTTTCAAAACGTTTCTTAGATTAGATAGATAGTACCTATGAGCTAAGAGAATCGTCCTTGTCCAATTTCAACACGTAAGTTAGTCTTTACAGTAATTGTCAGCTTCTTTGAGGTAGAGCCCTAAACAATTTCGAAAAATAATAATGGTAGAGCAGTTTTTTAGTGAGCACTCATGAGCAAAGAGGAACGTCCATGTCAAAAATTTCAACCCCGCGAATGCCCTAAAGTAATTTTGAAATCCAGTGTGGCGGAGCCCTTAAGTGCTTCAAAAACTAGTAATTTTGAAATCCAGTGTGGCGGAGCCCTTAAGTGCTTCAAAAACTATATATTTGCAAAACCGTTTGTTAGTACCTATGAAAAGTAAAAAAGTATATTGTAATAAAATACGAAATAAAGGAAACTGGACTTAATACAACCAAAGTACACCAGACTAAAAGTAATAGTATCACTCTAATCTTGACAATAAAACCATAAATAAACATATTATATCTCACACCTGGCAATGTATACAGAACCAGTAACTTCTATGCTTATAAGTATTTTCTAGAATGAATCATCATGTGGCAGATGTAAAGAAACGTAATTCAATTTCCATAATCATATGTTATTATACAAAAATGTTGCTTCCATAAGAATAACATGGTAACTTTGAGGACGTCTAGGGCGTAGCCCTTTGTGAATATTAATATGAAAATAGTCAGACTTTCCTATCTTAAGCCTAAAGAATAAGTATACCAAATTTCAGCACTCTAGCTAGTCGGGATGTTGGAGAATTAGTGATGAGTGAGTCAGTGAGTGAGTGAGTGAGGGCTTTGCCTTTTATAGATATAGATGAAATCATTACTAAAGAATAACTAAAGAAGTGGCTAGTTGAAAGACCCTACTACTCACTAAAAGAATTTTTTGAAGACAATGAAAAATACTTGTATTTTATGTATTTTTGACACTATTGTAATTCTTAATGAATGCAAAATAAAGAAAATTGTATTGTACTATTGGGGGATCCACGGCATTATTGTTTGTATACATTCATTTACTTACCGAATAAACACCAAACGGTGGTGGGGGACCGGCTTGCAGCATAGTGTTAGACTTATTTTCAGTAGACCTATTGATATCTATAGAAAAATGATATCTCAATGTTGAGTGCAGAAGGCAAAGGCATGGGGAATAGGGATAACAATTTTGACAAGATTATTTTTACAACATCATCTAACATCTGCTTGATGGCGGTTCGTGACTTCATTGGAACCAAATCATTACTTACAGATTCCTCAATAGCAGGAAATCACAAGCTGTATACAATAATACGCAAAGCAATAAATTAGTGAAAAAATTCAGAGAAGTGGTGTCCAGCAGACAGGTGAACGTCTACATAAAAGGATAAATTTTATGTGGAGTTAAGGTTGCCATATGGCAGTTAGGGAAAAGGAGGCGATTTTAGTTACCGACTAAACTGATGGTGATGAGGAGGGGGAGGAGTTTGGGTACAATTTTAATAGATATTAAAAACCATCTTTTAAAGTACCTAACTAAATAATATAACAAGTATTTTTCAGTTTGCTTCTTAACTGTGTACGTAATCTATCTTACTAATTCCCTAAGGAATTTCTTGTGAGCAGCAAAACTCTTTTATTTATGAACCGATTTTGATGATTGAGGTGTCAAATTAAAGGGAATTCTCTGTAGACGTCATGGAATAATTTTTGTCTCCCTCAGTTCAATGTGCTTTGCCCCATTGGACTTTGAAGTTTCCATGTATTTTAAATACAAGACAAAATTTAGTAAGTTTACCTAACATATGATTTATTTCATGAAAAAACAAACAGCTGTCTTAATAAAAATAACCTTTCTTCCTTCTGTCAGTTTAATTTATTTAGTTTTTCTGTTATCAGTTTATTTTCAAATTTAAGGCTACGGCCACACATGGCGACTTAGTCGCGGCGACACAAACACCGCGACAAAGAAAAAAGTGTGATACATTGCACGTCGCGGGTCGCCTTTTGTGGCCGCCTTCATTTGATTCAATGTATCATACTTTTTTTCTTTGTCGCGGCGTTTGTGTCGCGGTGACTAAGTTGCCATGTGTGGCCGTAGCCTAAATACAATGATGACGGACGAAATTTGATAGTGTTTATTAACATACAGTTTTTATTCAGAGTATAAGGGAGTGACAATTAGTTAATTTAATTATCCCATCGTATTTTATTTTCAGATATGTTGTCTTTTAAATATGCTTAGATATTTTCATGTGTTGTGTATTTAATTTTTTATTTTGATTATAATAAAATATGCCACTCAGAAGACGTAATCCAGTGTTTGCGAATCGGCGTCGTATTAACATTAGAGATCATATGAGAAGAAATCTTGAAAATGTACCTATTCCGGTTTTTTACATCCATAGAAATGTTATGCGACTGTGCAATTATTTTAATATGGCACAGACAGATGCTGACACAAGGTTTTATTTTGACATAGGAAATCTTACTGAGGAGTGTGCTAATAAAACTAATAAAACTTCCCTATGTGTTGTCATAATGGAATTGTTATTATTGAAACACCACTTTGCCATCCTAATTTAGAGAACTTGATTGGAAGTCGTAATAAACATCACATGGACAATATAAGAAGTTACATCAGTGCTATATCTTTTGCCTCTTTTGGAGCAAACGTTGCTCTTCCCACCTGGGAAAGGTCCTTATTACTGCTTCAGGATACATGGTGCAGTTTACCTAACATAGAATTATTTCTTTGGATGCAGATCCTGGTACATTTGGCCAATTATATATCATGGACACTGCAGAATCCAATATGTTTAGGCTGAATCATTCTGATAACAGAGAATTAAGAATTGAAGGTTGTATTAGAATTACTAAACCAGACACTATACGATTGTAACAACCCTTATTTACAATCATTTAAAAAAATGAGGGAGGTTGAAGGAAAGATACAGGAAAATGGTGATGACATTTCTAACCTTCACATGGTTTTTCACGACGTCCCTGGAGCTGCGATTTGAGACGCTACAATCCTGCACATGTTTCAGAGGTAGCAGCGGTATATGTTGCCGACAATGATGGTGCACCACCGAGCAATCGCAGTACTATTCAAGGTCACAAAAGAAAGAGGTAAACAACCCAAATTTTCTCGCAGACAACCCAAATTCTCTGCAGTCTTGCCAATCATAAGCCAACATATTGAACCATGTGTGTACCCACTTCTGTTTCCAAGTGGTGAACATGGCTGATACAAACCTCTTCCTGTTACAAATGAAACCACTACAAGACAACATGTAGGTAACAATGTCAGAATAAAACATTGCTCAGCATCGTTTTGCAGTTAGAGTGCACTTTAGCTTGATACACTCCAGTAGGAAGTTAACCCAACTGTACATTGTTGATTAGCATTGAAGCAAACAAACTAGATTACATACGATACCACTAGAAGGAACTTCGGGCATATTCCTGTTTAGGTCTTGGTCTTATGGATTCGTTGGCAAATAGGGCAGAAGCTTAAGGACTTCGTACAGGACGTACTGTCATCTTACCTTAATCTTTTATCGGTTCTCCAAGGTCAACGATGCAGCATTACCAAGATGCCATGGCAATAAGACAAGCCAGATTTATTTCTCATTGAGACCTGCAATACCAAATGGCTGGAAATCCAAGACAACATTCAGCAGCCATGGAATAAAGCAGAACACATACCTCAGACCTGATCTCATTTCTAGGATTTTCAATGCAAAACGAGAGAATCTTATTGGCTTGATTCTCAAGAAAAAATATTCGGTGATGTTAAAACTTTCATTTGGACACAGGAGTACCAGACAAGATGTCTTCCTCTCATCCTTTAGTTAGTTAGTCTAAATGAAGAATACAAAATCAGAGAAGTTGAAGAGATTGAAAGTATAGTTTGTGCAGAACTCCCTGATCCAAATATAAATTCAAGACTGTGTAAATATACTGTAAGTACAAATATATAAATAGGCCTACCAAATTTTTTGGTAAAGACAATATAAGTTAAAAGGTAATTTAAATCCTATATTATAATAAAGTCACTGTCTGAAGGGATGTGTGTTCCACGATCTCGAAATGTAGCGGATAGATTTTGCTTAAACTTTGCATTTAAGAGTGTTTTGGCCCAAAAATAAATTTAGAAACAGCCTCAATCCCAGAAAAAATCGTATTTGGTCAAAGTATAAGTTTAAAAATCATCATTTTTACCATTGGTCTTATGTGTTTCTATTTTTGTAACGAAATAAAAAGGAAAAATGTACAAAAATAAAAGAATATTAATGTTAAGCAATTTTTTTTAAACAGCTGTAAACTGTGAAGAGTTAGGTGTTGGTTGTTGGTGGAAATTTAATAGCTTTATTACCATGACACCATAACAAACGTAAATTAAAACAAACGAGCAATGCTCGGTTAACCTGGTACTGTACTGAGTTAATGATATTAAAATGTAGTTAATATTATTAACTGGAAACAACTAGTTTTAAACAAAGGAGAAGGAAAATGCTAATTACAATTAACTTTGTATTTTTTATTAATGTACACAACTAAGCGACTTGTGTAAAGTAGGACGGGGGGAAGTTCTTACATTTCCAATTTTAGAACAAAAAATTTAAAATACAGGTAGGCCTACTTTAAACACAAAAAACAACTTTATATATTAAAATCAAAACCTGACTCCACTAAAAATTTTTTTATATTTTTCACAAATTATAGGCCTAAATGGAAGTGATTAGTGATCGTCTTTGAAGGAACAATACCGCCTATCTACCATTTTTTCCGAAATTGAGTTTTTGGTATCCCAGCAACTGCCATGTGATTTTTTTATATATATTTTTTTAACCTCTACTGCCCGTCACCATGGGCCAATAGGCCTGTGCGGTGATCTAAAGACAGCAAGGTACGGTCACGGTATTAAGTCACATAGGCTAGCTAGAGGTGACCGCTCATGTTTGTGCGTGTAATGTCGTCGCCCGGGATCGAACCGGAGACTGTTGGCTTGTGAGGCCAGAGCTCTACCACTGAGCTGCTGCTCCCGTAAAATTCAGTGATTACGAAGCCAATGGCGGCTATAGTTCACTGAAATTCTAAGGGATAGCGTTAGTATAGCTATGTTCTGACACCACCCCCTTTGCAAAAATCATGAATCGTAACGAAAATACCGCCTATATGGGTGATATGTAGTGTGAATACTGCCTAAGTGACAGATTATGATAATTTATTTTAAGGTAATACCGCCCAACTACCAGTGGAATACCGCCTATCTGAATGAAACTGCAAAATCTAAGGATCAATACCGCCCAAGTACATGTATACCGTATGTGTGTAAAAAAATATACAGGGTGTTTCAGAACAACCTGTAAATATATATATATATATATATATATATATTTTTTTTTTCTCTCCTTGGGTCAAGACAGTAAAAAAAATCATGTAAACATATGTCCTAAAATGCTTTGTTAAGCCGCTAGCCGCCTTTTTGTTTTTTACACTTAATATTTTGGTATTCTGTGACAGTTCATTGTATCAAGTTCATATTTGGCATGAACCTTTATGACACCACTCTATTTTCAAGAAAAAAATTATTTGTGTCCAATGAATATTTTCAAAATTGTAGCCATTTTAATTTTTTAAATTTGAATACGGTATCTCAAAACCGGTAAATTTTATCAAAATTTGATATGAGACAAAAAACATTGATAAAAAATTATATAACTATTGATACCAATTTTGTACGGATCAAATAAAAAATTAATGGAGTTGTTGTAACTTTTACTAAAATAACCTAAATCTATATATAGGCAAGCATGTTTATTTTCCTCCTTTTTTCTCAGGTTTTGCGCAACGTAGCAAAAATCTGTGCATACTGTTAAAAAGGTAGTGTCTCGTAGATGAGCAGAAACCCATTTTAATTTGGATAGGCCCTCAGAGCTCCGCCCTACAGGCTTTCAAAGTTTCAATGTTAATCTTATGTGAAAAGGATAGTTGGTTGAATAATTAGACAGTTGTTGTAATAAAAATACTATCATATTAGGAACAACAGTGTTTCAGTCATAACACATTTTAAATTTAATTGGCTCAAGATAAACTGAGTTTTTGGTCGAATTTTGACCAGTGGGCGATCTCTAGTTTACATTATTATTAATAAAAATGAATGGTTTTCTGCAGAAAAATCTCAATAGCTCCGTTATTTGTTGTTTGATCCTTTCAATCTTGGTATCATCAGTCAAATAATTTTATTTGTTAACTTTTTTTGTCTCTTGTAAAATTTACGGGTTTTGAGATATTTGAGTTAAAATTTTTAAAATGGCCACCATTTTGAAAATAAACATTGTACAAAAATAATTTTTTCCAGAAAATGGACATTGATGTCATATTAGTTCATGCCAAATATGAACTAAATACAACAAATTGTCACAGAAATATAAATTATTGTATGTAAAAAACAAAATGGCGGCTAGCAGCTTAATGAAGCGTTTTAGGACATGTTTTTATGATTTTTTCATTGTCTCAACCTAAGGAATATACATAAAATATTTCCAGGTTGTTCGGAAACACCCTGTATTCACTCCAAATAAATTCATAAATGATGTTAATGTATCAAGAATTAGTAAAAAACATTAAAATTGCATTAGTGAGTATTATTTGTATAATAAAGCATTCACTGTGGATGTACAGTCAATCATTAAAGTAACCAGAACAGTTTTTCTTCTCTTCTGTAAAATTTGTATGTTGTCAGATAGGCGGTATTGTTACTTCAACGATGTGATGTGACGTATTTAATCTAAACACTTGTTGCATTGGTCAATTTGTTTCAGGAGAACTCCAACGAAGAAATATCCATGCCTTTGGATATCTGTTATAGGTAAGCTAAAAAGGCCTATGTCTAGTGAACACTTTTTACTGTAGACATCCTTTAAGATATTTTTAGTATTCTGGCTGAAGAAACCTTTGTGTCAGCTAAACTTGTCAGCTTGAAAACTTGTCAGCTAAATATTATGATTCAATTTTTAAAAGAATTTAATATTATTAACCATTGCGACTGATCCAGTAATTGTTCAATATACATAATCCTAGATCATATTCAGCTAAAACATTCATGGTTAACATTTAAACCTTGTTAAATGGCCAACGTTAATAATCAACTAAGAAAAATTTACTTTCCCAGCAGTGGATGAGGCCAGTTGCAAGTAGCCTCTTTAAGACGGTCCCTATTATTTCAAATTATTTACATTTTATGGCAATTAGAGTTAACTCCTGTTTAAAAGACAATTATCTAGGAAATTGACTACATTTTTCAAGATAAATTTTGTTGCTTAAGAAACAACACCGCCTTAGTGACATTTTTGGCAAAATTGAGATTTTTGTATCTCTATGGAAACATTTGCATTTTACACTTCCTTGCGGCATAGTGAAAATTCAACAGAATTCTCTGTTATCGTATTTCCTCTAATACCGCCTATCTCACTGACTAAAAAAACACTGCCAATGTCCACTAGTTCTAGCATGGTAGTTATTAAAAGACGGATGTCATTTTGCATAAGGTGAAACTTATTTAACGTTTTGATTGATTTACATTGATTTTTAAAAGATCATGCATAGATAATGTTAGTTATTGTCTTGGTTACAAAACAAGCATATTAAGAGTCAAATTAATGGCTTAAAGTGTTTATTAGAGATAGGTGGAGTTATATCGTACTCTTCATGTAATACAACACCGCCTATATCCCAAGCAAGGTTTTTGGCTCTCCTGAAAAGTTTGCATATTGTCACTAAAAAAATGTTGTTTCTTAAGCATTTATGTTTAAAAAAAATCTTGGTTTTTGTACTTATCATGGCAGCAAACCTGCATACTCTTTTCCCATGTTAATCATATGGAGAATGGCAAACTCCTTTATTTATGGACAGATATTGATGAAACTTGTATATGGCTTCATATGGTCGAAATAAATTTTTTACGCTAAAAATACTTACTTTCAGTTTTCCCCTGGGCAGCATACCTGCATACTCTTCTCCTATATTTATCATAAGGAAAATAGACATTTATTTTCCTATTTATGAGCACGTGATGAAAAAATTCGCTGAGTATGCAGGTCTGCTGAAATGGGGGGGGGGGGGTATTTTTTACAATTACCATTTTTGTTTTAAATGTATTTTTATTTTTATGCTTTCAAAGGATTTGCTCATTCTTTAAACCTAAATGCTATAAGGTAAGAGCACTATCGATACTTTATTTAAAAGTGTAATCCTGCTATCCAAACCAAGCTATTCCTAAAATCCGCCTCCTATAAACATATTTTCTCCAAAAAGTACAAATTTGTTCATAATTAAAAGACCTTTCTGAAAAAGTCTTGGTTGCACATGAATCCGACATTAGACATGAATCCGTTGCTATTGCAGTCGCTATTCTATGGTTTGATTGGTGTTTTCAAACTTAATTACTATGTTCCAGTTTGTTGTTCTTTCCATTCTTTTAGCTAGCCTACACTTTATGCTCTCCGATCGCCACTGAGATCCTAAATCATAAGCCATGTCCGAGTAAACAGCAGGAGTAAACAAGTCAAAATTATTTGTGCGTTATTTTTTAACTGCGCATATTCAGAAAATTCGCTAATCGAAAAGGGTCAGGTCCCAGTTAGTTTCGATTAGTGGTACTTTACTGTAGTGTTTTTATTTGGGTAAAATGAATATATTTTTATTATCTAAGTTCTTGTCGACACTTCAAAATAAACGACATTTCTTTAAAACAAAGTACTGCCTGTATAGTTTGTGTAATTGTTTATTAGACAATTGATTGTTTGTCTAATAATTTTAATGATTTCTAATTTAACATTACATTTTTAGGATCCTACCTAAAAATTAAAACTAAACAAATCATTTGGCTAGTGTTGCTAATAAAAATTTCAATTTTTAAAAACAATTTCTAAAAACAAAGAAATACAAAAAATTATGTTTTTCATTGTTCTCTGTGCATCTTAAAAGTTTGTAACAGCTCTAGATGGGTATCATATTCTTGTGAGGAAGTCTGACGATCAAAAGAGGTAGGAATGAGCATCACAGTCAGCATTTTAAATAATAACGAATTTGGAATGTGCAATGGAAACCACACAAAAATAACTAAAATTAGGGCCCAAACAAATTCAATCTACAGACGAAACTAAAGTTTTATCAATTTAAATCTATTAATAACTATCAGCTATTATTAAGGACTAGCTATTATGAATAATTGTAATATTTTGTATATTTTTATTGGAAGGCAGCTGCTAACTATTTCAATCCTAAAAAGTAGTAATTACATTTTTTATTCAATTTTAGTATTGTGTAATCCTACCAAGTTAGCTTCTGTAAATTAACTTTTTTCAGCATATCCGTGGCGGAGGCCACCTCATACTAGAGACAGAGACTGACTTTTCAGAGGCCAAATGTGATTCTCCCACGACGATCCATCATGAACGTAGTCAGGATGTTAGCAATACTGACAGTGATCATGTTCAGTTGGTAACACTGGATGTATTGTCACTGCGTAACGTCCACCCGCCGTGGCGCCACGCCAGCCTTACGCCCCCAAGCTCCATCGATCTTGAGTGGGAGAGTGATGGTAGGTGTGCTTTAATCAAGTTTGTTTCAGTTGTTCTTGGACTGTGTACATGTTAGATGTTGGAGTTTTTCCTCTGTTGTTTTTAATCACTCATTAACATTTGTATGTCAACTATGTGGTTCTTATATTTTTATTAATTTATGTTTAAAATTCAAAGATCTTGGGGTCATTTTGGGGCTGGAATTACTCTTACACACTGAGTTAAGTTTTCGGGTCATGTAGTCTTTCGTGGTTTATAATAACATTTCAAATACAAAATACCCCCGTCGCAGCAGACCTGCACACTCAGCGAATTTCAAAACGATCTTGAGATATTGTATTTTCCCCATAAACACCATAGGAATGGGTATGTAGGTTTGCTGCCTTGGGATGTTCTTTGAAAATGTTAGTTTTGTTAGGAAATGTATAGTTACATTAGGTAAATGTCAAACTGTATCAATATTCGGCTCTTTTGAATTTTCTTCATAAACCCCATGGGGGTGAGTATGTAGGTTTTTCTGCCATATGGGTGTTGTAAGCAAATATCAGTTAAATCCTACCTAGTGAATGTAAATACCAAATATTATCAAGTTAAGGTGTTCTTTTCATTTTCCCCATAAACCCCCCCCCCCATGGGGGTGAGTATGTAGGTTTTTCTGCCATATGGGTGTTGTAAGCAAATATCAGTTAAATCCTACCTAGTGAATATATATATATATCGTATGGCTGTTATAACCAGCTACCATCCTAAAATAATAACAATAAAATAAATAAAAGATGTTCTGCAGTGCAAAGCACCTGCGTCAATACATTTAAAATAAAACTAAAATAAACATTAATGATCTCTCTATAAAGCTAAATCCAGGGCGCTAAGCCATTGCAGCCCAGCTTCACTTGCACAATGAAGGCCCATCAGCCCTTCCGGGAAAGCACTCAAAGGGCACTCATTGACTATGTGAGTCATAGTCTGGAACTCCGCTCCACAGCCGCATGACTGGTCTTCTGTCATTCCCCATTTGTATTTCCAATAATTACATCTTCCTACTCCAGTGCGGAATCGATTGAGAACAGTCCACTGCTTCCGAGGAAGATCCATACCACTAACTGCTAAGGTTGGGTCAGCAATCAAAAAGTGATTCCGACCTTCGAAAGAGTCCCAGGAGGAAGTCCAGTCGGTATGGATTGAAAAGTTTGTGTCCATCAACTGGGATGCTGTCCGCAGTGGTGGTCTTCGGGACCTCAATCTGCCCGTGTCCTGGGGTAGGTAATCATGGATGGGTAGGTGTGGAGCAGATAAGATCTTAGTATATTCCCTGATGAGTGCATCCCTTCGTCTGGTTTCAGGTGGAGCGATATTACACAGCACCTGGAGCCAGGGTACAGGGGTTGCCATGAGTGTACCACTAATGGCTCTCATAGCCCTGTTTAGCTGGACGTCGATATCCCTGACATGCACACTGTTCAACCACACGGGAGCACAGTACTCAGCAGTTGAGTAAACTAGGGACAGAGCAGTGGTTCGCAGAACTTGTGCGTTAGCTCCCCATGTGGAGCCAGCAAGGTGATGGACGATGTTAGTCCTGGTTCTCACCTTGGCTGCTGTCTTTTGTAGGTGGCTTTTGAATGTCAGGGACCTATCTAAAGTGACCCCCAAGTACTGTGGGTTTTCATTGTGATTTAGCCCAACACCGTCAAATACAATTTTAAGCTTTTGATGGGCCATTCTATTGTTCAAGTGGAAGCAAGAAACCTCGGTTTTTGTTGGGTTTGGATTTAGCTTCCAGGCTTTAAAGTATTCACCGAGGGTCGTGAGGTCATTTGTTAGTGTTTCCTCAGCTAGTTGGAATTCCTTGTGCTGGTAAGCCAGAGCTATATCATCTGCGTAAACGAACTTTGAGGAGCGAGTGTCTGGAATGTCGGCTGTATACACATTAAACAGCAGTGGAGCGAGCACTGACCCCTGTGGCAGGCCATCCTTTAGTTGCCTAAAAGTACTTTCCTTTCGTCCCAAATATACTTTAATCATCCTGTTGGAGAGCATTGAGTTGAGGAGACGCAAAAGGAAAGGGCAAGGAATCAGGTTGTAAAATTTAATAAGGAGGCCTTTTCTCCAGACAGTGTCATAAGCTGCAGTAAGATCTAAGAAAGCAACGGAGGTTTTCAGTCTTCGCTCAAACCCATTCTCGATGAAAGAAGTAAGAGCTAGAACCTGGTCACAACAGTTGCGCCCAGGTCTAAACCCAGCTTGTTCGACGAGGATGCTGGAATCGAGAACAGGGAGGATTCTGTTGTATATCAACCTCTCGAGCAGCTTATAACATACACTAAGAAGGGCTATGGGTCGATAACTTTCGGGCAGTTTTGGATCTTTACCGGGCTTCAAGACAGCTATTATTTTGGATTTTCTAAATATACCAGGCAAGTTGCCGGTTTCCATTATGGTGTCAAAAACTGCAAGAAGCCACTGTCTAGCCTTTTTACCCGAGTGTTTTATAAACTCCGGGAAGATTTCATCCAAGCCTGCTGCTTTGCCAATTGGCATCGCATCAATCGCCGCATCTAGCTCATCCATAGTGAAAGGTCTAGAGACTTCCAATGGTGCTTGCCGACTTTGTTTTATTTCATTTAGCCTAAAGTTCACCTTCCTGTCCGCAGACGTACGCACGGGTTTAGACAAACAGGAGAGGCGTTTTGCAATATCACAAGGGCGAGGTTGCGAGACAGTGTTTTTATCATTTGTTTTACCAGTGGAGAGCTTTCTGAGAAGAGACCAGGCTTTGCGACTACTTTGGGTGAAGTTCATGTTCTCGACAGTTTTCACCCATTTCTCTCTCCTGGTGTTGTCGAGAGAGTAAAGCAGTCGGTCCGCTACATCTCTGTCAGCAGTATCAGTGAACTCACTGTAAAGGTCTTCGCACTCTTGACTCCATCCTGGTATATACTCTTTCCTAAAACCTCTTGGAATAGACGCTTTAGCGCAAGACAGAACAAGTTGTGTGAACCGATCGTAGTTTTTTATCTTAGGAGGGATGAACCTGATGCCTTTGTCAAGCCTGGTGGAGAAGGCCTCCCACTCAGCTTTGTTAAAGTTCCACCTAGGCCGAGGAAAAGATCTTACGAGAGGAATTTGGATTCCCACTGATATTAGTACAGGCCTATGCTGAGAATGAGGAAAGGCACCTAGGACCCTCCTGCAAGTTGGCGAGGGTGTGGTTGATCGGTCACAATAACAAAGGCACAAGTCTGGAGAGTACCCACGACGCCATCGAGCTGAATGGAAAGTGTGTGGGTCTTTGGAATTAAATACCAGGAAAAAGTTGTTATTTTCAGCCCAGCTTGAAAGACGAGTGCCGAGTATCATCGGACGAGTATCCCCATTGGGTGTGATGACTGTTAAAGTCACCTACATATACCACAGGATGTTCAAAAGTTGGGAGAACTGTATCTGACCACTGGATGTTCGGCGGTTTGTAGACATTTACAATGGTAGTATCAGATACCTTAACAGCAACAGTAAATATGCTGTTCACACAACTTTTGTGGGAGACTGACACGTCGTCTATGTCTTGCCTAACGTAAGTCGCTACGCCATAGACCCTGTGTCCTATTGCATCCACAAGCCTATATCCTGTGATGTTGCCCCTCGCACTGTTCTCTAAGTCTTCTACATGTGTTTCTTGTAGTGCGAGGACATCGACATTATTTTCTAGCAGCACCTTGCTGAGGCAGTCGCTTTTGGATTTGCTCAGACCCTCTACGTTAAAATGACAAATATTTAAAACTGAGCCTATATTTCTAAAGTGGCCCTGGAAAGGGCCGTTTGGATTTGGTCTGGCAGCTGGCATAGCTGAGAGATCACTTGCGCGATAGTTCAGCTGCCAAAAATTGTTGTTCGTTTAGCACCACCCGGGGAGTACGTGCAACTTTAATGGAATGCTGCGGACGCGAACAACATCACCCCCCTAGTGAATGTAAATACCAAATATTATCAAGTTAAGGTGTTCTTTTCATTTTCCCCATAAACCCCATGGGGGGGGGGGGAGTACGTAGGTTTGCCGCCATGTGGGTGTTGTAAGCAAATATCAGTTGAACCCTACCAAGTGAATGTACATACCAATTTTATCAAGTTATTCCAATAAATAAACGAGATACAGGGTTTAGTTGATTTTCCATAAGATTAACATTGAAAACCTATTTTTGGCTTTTCTCCGTAACCTGTTAAGCCAAGTTGAAAATTCAAAATACTAAATTGTTTGTTTTTTTAAGCTCTTTTAAATGGTTTTAGTTTAAATTGTTGAATTTTGAAAATTAAGCTCCAAAAATGCAAAAAACCCATTTTTGATCCCTTTGAAACCCCATAAAACCCAGTCATGCTGGTTCGCGAACTCATGAAAATAGACCTAGTCTTACACCTTCATACCAAATTTCATCAAAATCGGAGGTCTCATTCGAAAGTTATCAGTACCACGGACACATATATATATATATATATATATATATATATATATATATATACATATATGAAAATGAACGAACGGTGTTTTTGGCTTCTGAGGACCTCAAAATGAAAAAGTAACATGGTCCCGGGCTTAGGTCTTACCATGGCTACTACTGTAATAGCGTATTCCCTATAGGGAAATTCGCTAAAATGAATAGAAAAATTGTCATTTAAAACATTTTTTATTGGAAACATCACAGTCATCTGTCACTTGTATTTGTTTCGTTACTCTTTGTTTACTAATAGCAGCTGTAGCATAAGCCATTCTGTCAGCAGTGAGCACTGTACGTGTTTGTTTACATTTCGCTTGGGTAGGCTATTAACCTAAGAGGTTCAAAGTAAGAATTATAAAGTTTAAAAATTGGTTTATGTGAACTACTGGATATAAGTAAACAAACACATTCACGTCTAGTGGCACTTCCGGTTGGGGAGTTCACATTCATTGTAATGCCAGGTTAAAGAAAGTCCTTTAAGTGGTAAGGTACGCTGGTTAAAAGGTATGGAAGCGAGTTAAGAGCGAGTACTTTGTTGTAATTGAAGTGGGGTAATGGGTTATCAAGAATTAGTAAGGCCAATGTTTAATTCTTGTGAAGAACCATTCCCAGTAAACTAGAGATAATTTTAAATTCTTTAAAACTGCATTATACCACTTTTATTTTAACCAAACTTGTAAAAAAATAACATTTTCATTATGATAACCTTGTATCACACCTAAAATCTCCCTAGGAAAGTAAAGTATTTTACTGACTATACTGACTTTCCCCTTGTCCAGGTATTGTGGGGAACACCGTGCCCCCGTGCCAGCGGCGGTTGCTGAGCACAACGGAAGAGTGCTCGCTAGGCTCTGCACTGGAAGGAAGCCCCGCAGAGTCACTCGAGTGGGACAGCGGCGAGGGAGCGCTCGACACTGACACCGAGCAGCTGATCTGCGAGATCGAGCGCCTGACTGCTAGAGCGCTCAGAGAGACCGGCGGTGACTGGGCTAACAGATAGTGAAACTTACGAAGCAACATCCTGTTTAAAATTTTCACACAGTTGTTTCAATTTTTGATGAATTAATTGGGATATTGTCCTGCATTATGACAAATTATGCAGCTGTTTTGTATGTAGCTGTCTCGTGATTTATGAGCTACTCTAAACAATTTGTTTGTCATGAATGGGAATGTTTATAAATATTTAAAAAAAATTGAACAATTTAAAAATTCAATAATTTAACATTACAAATTGTTAACTTAAAAATAAATAACATGATGAGCTCGTATACATAAATAGTTTGATTGAATTATATATCAATAACATCAATAGTTGGAGTTCATGACATAATTAACGTCCTATAAGTTATTTTACGTAATTCTGCAATAAATCATTGATACACATTTTAAACAATATACCGGGTTCTCCCGTAAGGTGTCTCAAATTGATTGCTCATCAACAGTGTGTTCTACAATCTTGAAATAAAACTATTTCCCACTAAATTGACCCCAAGTAATAATTCTAAAATAGTTTTGACGTTATATAAATACAAGGTGATCTGAAAACTAGGGGTCACAGGTTTGAATTTTGGAAATTTTAGATACAAACATGTGTCATATTATATAACATTTGATTGGTATATTCAATACAAACATGTTGGTGACAACACAATTTAGTTACCATCATTTGTTTCAAAATGGCAGCCATTTTTGTACTAAGAATCAAAATTTACGGGTTATGGTGTAATTTTTTTAATTATTTATCATATGACTCCTGATTCAAAATACTTATTTAAAATAAGCTAAGCTTTACAATGAGATGTCACAAGACCACATTTATTAAAAAATTAAAATGTTAAAAATTATCTCTTTTGGTATTTTAGTAATAATGTACAGTGGCGGACTTACCATAAGGCACACTAGGCACGTGCCTAGGGGCGCCCGCCGTTGAGGGGCGCACGGCCGCAGCAGGTGGCGGGCGGCGGCGCGGCGGCGGGCGGCGGCGCGGCGGCGGCGCGGCGGCGAGCGGCGCGGCGGCGGGCGGCGCGGCGGCGAGCGGCGCGGCGGCGGGCGGCGCGGCGGCGTGGTGAGCGGTGAAGATGACTCACGTTCATGTCGCGACGTGCAAAGACAGACATGCGACCAGTGGCGTACCCAGGGGGGGGGGATATCGGGATATATAACCCCCCGAAATTCTAAAGGGGATATTTAATTTATTTATTTTTTATTTTCAAGTAAAATATTATATAATTTATTTTTGCAATGTTAACATTTTTCTAGTCTTAAACTTGAACGGTTTTAATATTAATATGTTCATAATTTAAGTTTCAAATGGGATGCTAGATAGGGTGTAGTGGTAGCGGGATCAACGCCTTGTCACAACGAAACGCATACCCGCACAACACCCGAACACCCATTAGGTGCGACACGCCCATGCGACTGCTCACTGTGATTTGACAGACTCGGGTGAATCGTTTTTCTTCGGGGCCGTTCGGCAGTGGTCGGGGTGCGTTCGTGCCCGGCTTCGGCCGTCTCCGGCAATGCTCGTGAGGAGGCCGGCGACTACGGCGCTGCGGTGTCTGGACGTCTGTGTCTGTATACTTGTATATTTGCCAATCGGTGTCAAAAGTGATCAGTTTTCGTACGTTCCGGTCAGTTTTACCACTGTTTTTGTTAACTCCTAGCCTTCCTGTTTCAAAGTTGTGCAACTATCAATGAACACAATACATGAACAGTTAATAAAATGGATAAATTTGTCGATGCGACTGCGAGTAGCGAGCACTGTCAGTGTGCATTACCAGTACCTGTGTTGTGTTTCTAGTGGCAGTCAAAGTGGTGGCAGATGTGAATGTATGTGTGTGAAGTGCGTGTTTATTTGTCTGTTTATGATTAGTATTTGTAACATCGTTATATCATATTTGTAATCGAAAGCGGTTACACAGTAAGTACAGTGATAATTTGCTTAGTTCTTAAACTGTATTAATTATAATATCAGTCATTATAATATCCAGCAAAAGCCATTTTTATACTTGTACTTATTAGTATGACAGTATAACAAAAATAACTGCATAGATTCGTGCAATCTAATCAGTTAAAATAGTGTTTTGAGTACGATCCACAAAATAAAATAAATAAAGGGCCTCTCTATTCCTAGTTTTGAATGTTAAATTTAAAATCTGTCAGGCCTAAGTTATTTTAGAGTATAGTGTATTTTGTTGTTAGTTGCCTGCGAAAATGTTGGTTATTAAATAAGGCAATTAAGTCATTGCTCAAAATTCCGCCCATTTTATTAATTCTTGATTAAAGTACTCATAATTAAATCACAATATAAAATAGGCCTATGTTATTACTTTTTCGTAATGATACAGGGGACGTGTTAAAAGCAGTCATAAATAATTTTTGTTTTGGCAGAACAATATATATGCTTAATTAATCTAAAATGTTAAAATGTATTATTAACAGGCCCTATTGATTTAATTTAGATGAAAAAAAAAACATTTTTTTGTAACCGCTTTCGATTGTTTTACTTTTTTAGTCATTTTAATTTCGTAAATATGCATAAAAAAAATTATAAAAATGAGTGAAAAACGAAAAAAGTTAAGTGGTGCAGCATTCCGCAAACTGTCGAATGAAAAGCGTGAGAGAGAGACTTCCCTTTTGAAATCTGTGAAAAAAGTTGACAGTTATTTTTCTAAAAAAGGACAAGTACATGAAAATAACCAACATGAAAATGAAAGCCAAAATGACGAACTCTCTGTTAACCCAAGTAAGACAACCAATACGACAGACAATGATAGTGGTAAAGTTCAAACTGTCAATACAGTTGAAATCTCTGATACAGACAAAGACAAATATAATCGTTCAAACGTTGCTACTGAAATTAAAAGTAATAATAATTATGAAACAGATGTGCAAGTGGGAGATTTAAATGTCACTGGACTTGTAAGTGATGATCCTATTGAATGGGTAGTAAATGATGTTACAATTGAAATTCTATTACGCCGTGGTATTAATCAAAATAAGAACTGCGATTTTTCAACATCCAAAAGGAAATTTGGAGACAAAACGAGATGTTTGACAGAAAGTACTTTTTATCGTCAATTAGCTAACGGTGAGATAAGGTCAAGGGAATATTTAGTTTATCCTCCAAGTAGTGGTTCCGTTTTCTGCGCTCCATGCAAGCTTTTTGGTTCAAAATATGTGGCTTCTACCAGATCAAAACTTTCTACTGAAGGCATATCAGATTGGAAAAACATTGCAAGTATTTTGTCTGCACACGAAAACTCTCAAGACCATAAAAATTGTGAGTTAGATCTTTTGACAAGAAAAAAGACCTTAGGAACTATTACGAATCAGTATGATTCGTATGTAGAAGCTGAAACTAAATACTGGAGAAATGTTCTTTCTAGAGTTTTTGCTGTTGTAAAAAAATTAACAAGCAGAGGCCGCCCTCTTCGCGGCCATGATGAAAAATTTGGTTCTTTGCACAATGGGGAATTTATGATGTCACTAGAGCTGATAGCTGAATTCGATCCCTTTTTGGCTAATCACATTGAACGATATGGTAACCCTGGACCAGGACAAACCTCATACCTTTCTTCAACCATATGTGATGAAGTTGTCGATTTACTAGCCAGTAAAGTTAAGAAGATTATTGTTAATGATGTCAAGAGTGCCAAATACTTCTCTATAATAGTTGACTCAACCCCAGATATCTCGCACACCGACCAATTGTCTTTTGTATTAAGGTATGTTGGAAAGGATGGTTTACCTATTGAACGATTCATTCAATTTATTCCCAATTCTGGACACAAAGCAGAGAATTTGGCTGATACCGTGTTAAATACTTTAGAATCACATTCCATTGACATCAATGACTGTAGAGGTCAATCATACGATAATGCGAGTAATATGTCTGGAATTTACTCCGGCTTACAAGCTCGTATTAAAGAAATCAATCCCAAAGCGCTTTTTGTCCCGTGTGCTGCACATTCACTCAACTTGGTGGGCACATGTGCTGCAAGCTGTTGCCAGGAAGCATGCACGTTTTTCAATTTAGTGCAAAATGTGTATAATTTCTTCACAGCTTCTACAAAACGTTGGGAAAAGTTAATGCAGTGCCAGGTACATAAAAGTAAAACTGTAAAGGGTTTATCTGATACGAGGTGGTATGCACGTGAAGATGCTTGCAGAAGCTTGTGTGAAAACTGGGAATCTGTTATCGAAGCCCTACACTTTTACCAAAATGATCCGTGTGAAAAACCTCTGGTAAGAAATGAAGCATGTGGCATTTTGAATGGCATGTACAGATTGGAAACTGCATTGATGTTGGAGATTTGGACAGATATTTTGGAAAGGTTTGGAAAAGTAAGCGAGACTCTCCAAAGTGTTGATACGTCCATTGAAAGAGCAAACCGACTCTATGATTCTCTCGTAGAATATATGGACTCCCTTCGTGACATGTTTGACGTATACGAAAAAAAGGCAATGGCTCGATGTGAATGGTGTGAGAGTGATTATGACACTTCTTCAAAACGCTTTCAGAAGAGAAAACGTCGTCCAGATGAAGAGATTGGAGACGAAGTCGTTCTTACAGGGCGAGACAAGTTCAAAGTGGAAACCTTTTATGTTATTATTGACAGACTTAAAAGTGAATTACTAAAAAGAAAAGAAGCGTATTCTATAGTAGCTGACAGATTTTCAGTCTTTTCCGACCTTTCAGACACACAACCATCAGTAATTTTAGAAAATGCAACCAAACTGCAAAACCTTTACGATACTGACCTAGAGTCATCATTTGGGAGTGAGTGCGTGCATTTTTCAAAATTGATCAAATGCAATAACGTCAAATGCACACCTCTGTCTATGAGCACGTTCCTCAGAGAAGAGAAATTGGAGGATACATTTCCTAATGTAGACATAGCTCTGAGAATGTATTTGTGTACTGCGGTTAGCAACTGTTCTGCAGAAAGATCATTTTCATCATTAAAGAGGATTAAGTCATATCTACGTTCTACCCTAAAGGAAGAAAAGTTGAATTCTCTTGCAATTCTGAACATTGAAGCCGAGATCCTTAATGGTGAAGATTTTGGATTTGAACAATTAATAGAAGAGTTTTCTGTAATGAAAGCAAGGCGTAAACGGTTAATGTAAGAAGATACTTTTATAATTCCTTAACAGTTTGGTTTTCGTAGTAAACATGTTAAACAATAAACAATATTTTATGAGCTGTCCTAGTTTGAATCTCCTTCACCAAAAATGGGAAAATAAAGGTATGAATATTTTTATAATATATAATATTAAATATAGTTCTTTATTATTAATACCATTATTATATGATACATGACATTATTACATTAAATAAATATCTATATCTATATTAATAAGTTCATAGAAATAAAAAAGAAACTAAAAGAAAACCAATTTAAATTGAATAAATTTTTATTGAATTTCCTCAAGAACGGCAATGCGTCCAGCGCGGCGATTTAGCCTATTCATATTCATTCTTGCATCAACCACGAAATATGTGTTTTTCTTAAAACCTATAAATACAACTTTAATATAATGTACTCATATTGTACTGTGTCTTTCTTGGAAAAATGCAATAATTAGCGTGCCAACAATGGGAAATTTAATATCGCTTTTACGTTGAAACCTTTTCCTTTTTCGCGAAACACAAAGGGGCGGCCGGCCGAACGGGCCTAGGGGCGGCGCCGGCCGAACGTGCCTAGGGGCGGCACCGTAGGTAAGTCCGCCACTGATAATGTAAACATTTAATTTGTCCATATACTGTCCACGTTAACTGTTCAGGACATGATAGTATGAAAATCCTTCTTCCATTGTTGTCGTAGTATTTAATTAATATGCAAGTTATAATATGGAAAAAGGCATTTTTACGTTATTTATACAAAACCAAAAGATTAGTGTATATTACAAAGTTTTTGCTTAGTTCAAAGGCAGGAAAAACTTAAGGTGATATATACAAAATGACATGTGTTTGCATTTAAAAATTTGAGGTTTTGTTTATGTACTGTAAACGTTTTCCAAATTGTTTGATTTTGAACATTTTAGTTTTTAATAAATGTGATCCTGTGACATATCATTGTATAGCTTACCTTATTTCAAATAAGTATTTTGAATCAGGAGTCATTTATGACAAATAATTAAAAAAATTACAAGGTCTCCCGTAAATTTTTATTTTGACAAAAAAAATGGACACCATTTTAAAACGAATAAAGGTACTGTACCTAAATTCTGTTTTCACCAAAATGTTTATAGTGAATAGAACTTTCAAATAATGTATAATATTACATATTATGTTTGTATTTAAAATTTCCAAGATTCAAACCTGTGCCCCCAGTTTTTAGATCACTAAGTATTTATGCAATGTTAAATCTATTCTGAAATTATTCCTGGGGTCAATTTAATGGGAAATGGTTTTATTTCGAGATTGTAGGACAAACCGCTGCCCTGTAATCAATTTGAGCCACCTTACGTGAGACATACGGTATAGAGAAGTAGTTCTGCCGGGTCCAATCGTAAGTTGCTTCTGATTGGTTGGATGGTTTCAGGCGTCACTGGACGATAAAATCGGTTTTGCTCACCATGTTTCTTTCATTTTAATTATTTTCTTTATTGAGTTTATTTACCTCTAAACAATGATAATTCTTCTAAAATTGTACTTTTAGGTACAATGCTTTCATTGCTGCATTTGAAATTGAGTAACTCTGTTGCTCAAGTCATTATATAAATTTCGAGTTTCGAGTCTTCCAAATTCAGCTCAATTGCTACAACTGTGTTGAACTCTCGTAAACAGTATGTGTCAATATATATCACCGTAGTGCCTCCCTGTTCACCCTTCTCATATTTATTGGTGCTCCATAATTAGTTTATTTCTGCTCAAAATAGTGAAATTTGTGCTTATTGTGACTTTTTTGTATCACTTAAAAAATTCAAAGTAAATGTCATTCAAACATTTTTTTTCCAATATTCCATTAAATTTTTCATATTTCTAATATAATATATTTATTTATGTTGCTATAAGTGTGTTAATGTACTCAATATGTACTGTAGCTTAAGTCAAATATTAGAGATGTACATATCCAGACTGGTGCTGAATTTAGACGATGCTTTGGATCTCTAGCCTGATGTTATTAATGTTGATTCAGACATACTTGTGTCCGGAAGAACTTGTGAGGGGCAATTGAGAATCAGATATTTGTGAAACACATCAAATGTAATGACAAAATAATATTGTAACTTCCCGTAACTGTATTAATTAGAAACTAGATGTAGCTTAATGTGTAGAAACAAGTTTTCGATGGTTGATTTTCTGAGAACATAATTTATTCTCTTATCACTTTGTGTATGCACGCGTATATTTATGTGATTTAATATCTAAGTTGAAGTTACTTATAACTATAATATTAGTCATCCCATCATTTAAGTGCCTTCTTTTTTTGTATTAATTAAAACTTTTGTTCGTTGTTTGTCCATGAAACATAGATATGAAATTCAATCTGCTTGTTTCATAAAATTAAATGAAAATTACTTAACCCAGTTTCAGGGTTATGCCCATGATTAATAGCAGTCACAGGTAAAACATAGGGCCACAGGAGTGGAACTGGTTGCAATGAGTTCTTTGAAAGTTCTCAGTTGTTAATGTTCTCTCAAGCTATTGACCAGAAGTTTTTCAGCTAGTCAAATGTAAAACTGAAATTGACTGGGTAGCCAAAGTAGTTTTACTCACTTCACAATTAATTCTAAGGTGCCAGTTCAATTTCCGACAAATTCGATTCTAGGCTCAGTTGCCTTTTATTTGTCGTTGAGCTATTACTCAATGATGCTATATAAAAAAAAGGTTCAACATTACTGGTTCAATTGTTCCCATTAAAGCGTTAAAAATGCATTGAAAGACAAAAAAAGTATCAAAGTAAGTCAATTACTCTAATCTTTCATTAAGACTTTGGCTTGAAATCACTTTCGCTGAAAGTATCACAGTTTTAAAAATTGTTTCTAGTTTACCCAATTAAAAATATGAATACAAATATAAAAATTCAGTTGAATATAAATAATAAAACAATTTACATTCTGATGTCGTCCAACTGAAGTAATGCTACACTGAAACCATTTATTCCATTTTCAAACCATTATCGAAAGACAAGGGGCTTTAAATAATAAAATTAAGAGTAATTTTAAGTCAACTTTCTGAAGTTATTTAAAATGCAAGCTGAACAAGTAATACTGTAGGTCAAATTGTTTGTAAAACCGGAACAGAAACTTGTAATCAAAAGGAAGCATCAAAAGGCTCATCGAGTTTCAACATCCTCCGCCTAATAGTCGATCCACTTATTTGGATCAAGCAAAGAGAGTGCTAATGTCTGGAATACTAAAATAATAAATGCTATAGCAATTGACTGCCAGCTAAAATCTTGTAGTCTTGATAAATAAATATTATAACTTTAAATTGTGATTTTAAATTTGCAAGAAGTGACAATTATTTTGGTTATTAAACTTTTTTTTTAAAGAACTAGAAAAATTATTAAACTATTCCTAAGTTCCAAAGATGTGTTTACATATTAACACTATGTAATAAGAAATCATGTTCATTATTTTTGTATGTGGGTTGAAATAATAAATGGACTGCAAAACATTGCTCAATATATTTACAGTTATTCTGTTACACTTGAGGCAGGCATGTAATATTTATATGTTTTTCTCCTGATACTGTTCAAATGTTGCCCTCTGTGCTCTGTCTGGTAACTTAAACTGGCGTTAAAAGACAATTTGTTATTTCAACCCGCCCAATAGCACCAACAAGTGTCAAGTATATAGCTAAAGAAGAAGTTTTTAGCTTAATTTTGTTTTCATAAAGAAAATTCGTTAGCAATCAATGTAATTGATTCGTTATATGTTTGTTATTTGTTTTTGTTGTTCGAGTAAACCTAAGCAATGGAATAAAGTAACTGAGTTTATTTGCAGATAAAAATAGGTTAATACACCAAGCGATCTGGTACCGCATGCTAGCCTTGATTAAGGTTGTATATGTTCTTTAGTGACCGATAGAGGCCACAGTCACCCGACATTGTGAGGCCCAGGGAGAAGTATGTTCTAACAGGTGGATTAGCCCCAATTAAAAAAAAATTGTTTTCTAGTATCATTAACCCCAAGGGTTAGTTTTGTAGCGTGTTTAAAAGTAGATTTTTACTTAAAAGGGACGCTTGGAACAAAACTTATGCTGAATCATCAGCAAAGCCAAATTAAACTAAGAATTTTTAAATTTGAAACAAAATTATAAATTCTGACCAAAAAGCTTAACACGTTCGCGGCGGCGAGGTTTTTGCTTGAACCTCATCACCATCCTGAATGTAAAAATGTAAAACCCACCGTAGCAGCAGCACTGCCCAGTAAAAACCCACGTGGTCCCGAAATACATTGTACTATTGAGCAGTGCTGTGCAAAGCTTCAGATTTCTAGCTCCGATCCTGGCTTAAAAATAAATCATATTGTAAAGCAGTGCAGCTTGGGAGCGATCGCACCCATCAGGATGGCATTAGGGTTCCGCATTATGCCGCCGCGAACGTGTTAAAAATGTCACCTAAAGAGACAAACTTCATTTTTAGAAAGACAGATCATTTTTTAAACCCCTACATAAATTCATTTTGAAAAGCCATTAATGTATATGATTGCGAATAAAGAAATTTTCACTTTGACTTTGACTATTGAATATTTGAAGATAGTCATTTTTAAATTAGCCCTAAATAAATTTTTTAATGCTGTCTGAGAGTAATAAATTTAAGGTTTTAAGAATATTTTCAATATAATCTATGTGCCCAAACACAATCATTAAGTTTGACTGCTTGGTAATGGTACAAGAGTACATTTTTATTATATTAGTTGCAGGCATTACCCTATGTGGAGGACTGTAAAACTGTTCCTTGAGATGAAGTAGCCTAGCTATCACTCAGCTCTGTATCATACCACAAATGGCTATTTACTCATTAGTGTATTGTGTATGTATAGCCACCAAACTACATAAAATGTTACCCGCTCTATTTTTATCTTCAGTTGTAAATAGTTTTATCGCCTTCAATTGAGTATTTGAATATAATTGGAATATGGTTAGTGTGATCTCATTTTAAATTCAGTTTGTCAATATTTTTAATTTTCTTATTGATGACATCTTTTGGTAGCAAAACATTATTCATAATGCAATCCTTGGATTTTGTAATCCAAAGACTTCATTGTTAAGAAATTTTAAGAATATTGGCTGATTGAATTCCAAATGTGATCATAACAAATGTTATCAATGTTAACCGTGTAACATTTGTGTTGCATGAATTGGTCATTGTTTGTCTATTTTTCAAGGGGTTTTACTAGAGGAAAAGATTATGAACATGTTATCTATATTATATAGATGTAGGCCTAGTTGTTATTTATGTTTATGAAAATTAATTGGTTTTAACATATTATTAACGGTTTGTTTCATTGTTAGAGATTATTGAGCTTTAAATAAATAATATCAAAACACAGAGGATGATGTAGTCTGAAGAGCAATACAGTACTGTATTTTTAAACATAGGATTTATTCTGGTTTTATTTTAGGCTATATCACAATTCAATACTTATGTTTTTTTCTTTTGTATATTAGAAAGTTATTTTTTTTAACATTTCCTAGATTATTCTGAACACATTTTTTGACCTTAAATAAATGCCTTATATTGAAATATGCCTCGGTAATATTATGTGAGTGGACTAGATGGGTGGAACTAAGTTGTGATGGAAATTGCCTTTAAAGTGTATGGGCTTGTAAACTAAATATGAATACTCGGTAAATAAATGCCAAACATATCTTTGGATTTTTGTAATAAGTTATACGCTTAAGAATACCTATTTATACAGTTGAGTGTAATTCGTTTAGTTCTTTTTCTTTGTAATATTTTCATTTTAAACTGATACAATGGTGTATATTTCTAATATTCAGTTTTTGTAACTAATAAAACCAGTAATTATTAAGAGATTGTACATATTCATTATGTACCCTTGTTTAAATAAATACTGATTTAAATTGTATATTAAGTGTTCATCATAAACACCATTATGAATTATTTGTATGCAAGGTAGTTGAATGCTTTCAGAGTTGAGCTTTTTTTAATATAGCCACATGTTGGCTTTTTATGATCCTCTAAATAAATAGAACTGATGCACTTCACCTACTCAAAATATTTATTTATTGCAGTATGAAAGTTGTTTCGTGGCGAACATAAAGAACAAGTTGTGATACGTAATTCAGTTCTACCACTTGTGTTAACCTTGTATGAAACAGTTTATCATTTAGGATTTGGTTTGTGTTATAATTATGTGATTTTGCAACACTATAATAACATCTGAATAACTAAAACATCAACTGCAACACCTCATGTATCATACAAATACATTATATGAGAAGTTTATTCACGTTAGTGACGTAGCCAATGTTACTACTAATTTTGATTCATTTTACATTGGATTTAACATATACGCTGCTGAGAAATGCTCAATCAATTTCCCAAAGTGCTGGGCGGGACCCAGTTTTTCCCCCACAGGATTGAAAAAATGCAACCTTAAATCTAAGTTTAATATTATGAAATGTGAGAAAAGTCCGTCCCCACAAGCTGTACAGAGAAAACAACCCCTCTAAAGTGCTTCCTTTTTCATATCAACATAAAATGAAAATAGAAAGGTGCTAGTCACGAACGGTAGCAGATCATGAGGAGAGGGTAGGGCATTGATCGCAGCAGCTAACATGTTAATTTTATTTTTGTACTAATAAAGTACAAAACAAATTGTAATTTCTGATAAATGAATAATAAAATGTTATTTTACCATGCCTAAAACAAATACTAAATTTATCAAAAAAAAGTCATCAAATTACAGTAGAATTGACTATCCAAGCTATTTTCTTTTTGATTTCAGTTTCCAGGTCACTCCGCATAATTTTAGCGAATTCCCCATAGGGAATAAGCTATAACCGTAGGTCTCATGGTAAGACCTAAGCCCGGGACCATGTTACTTTTTTGTTTTGAGGTGACCAGAGACAAAAAATAATAGTCATTAAAATTTATATATATATATATATATATATATATATATATATATATATATATATATATATATATATATATATATATATATATATACAGGGTGTCCAGCTTCCACCTTTACAAACTTTTCCAGGTTATTAAGCATGCCAAAACAAACAGAAAAAGCATATAAACATATGTCCTAAAATGCTTCGTTAAGCCGCTAGCCACCATTTTGTTTTTTACACTTAAGAATTTTTATTTTCGTAACGGGTTGTTATTAAGTTCATATTTGGCATGTACTTCATCACACCAATGCTCATTTTTAGAAAAAATATCATTTTTTTCCAATGTATATTTTCGAAATGGCGGCCAATTTAAATTTTTAATCTCAAATATCTTAAAAACGATAAATTTTATAAAAATATTACAAGAGACAAAAAAAGTTGACAAATTAAATTATCTAAACAGTAACACCAAGTTTGTAAGGATCCAACAACAAATAACGGAGTTATTGTGGTTTTCCTGCAGAAAAACACTGATTTTCCACTATGATTAATAATTTAGGTTATTCTAAGAGAAAAATCTCAATAACTCCTTTATTTGTTGTCAGATCGTTACAAACTTGGTATCAATGTTTAGATAATTTAATTTTTCAACTTTTTTGTCTCCTGTAACATTTTTATAAAATTAACCATTTTTGAGATATTTGAATTTAAAATTTTTAAATGGCCGCCATTTTGAAAATACACATTGGAAAAAAATAATTTTTTTCCTGAAAATGGATATTGTTATAGTGAAGGTTCATGCCAAATATTAACTTAATACAATGATCCGTTACGGAAATAAAAATTATTTAGTGTAAAAAACAAAATGGCGGTTAGCGGGTTAACGAAGCATTTTAGGACATATGTTTACAGGAACTTTTTTGCTTATTTTGACGGGGGCAATAACCTGGAAAAGTTTGTAAAGGTTGAAGCTGGACACCATGTATATATATATATATATATAATATTAGCGAATTTCCCATAGGGAATAAGCTATTACCGTAGGTCTCATGGTAAGACCTAAGCCCGGGACCATGTTACTTTTTCGTTTTGAGGTGGCCAGAGACCAAAAATAATAGTCATTAAAATTTATATATATATGTGTGTGTGTGTGTATTTTGGGGCTCCAATGTTAATCTTATGGAGGATAAGAATGTGTTAATATTTCACTTATTAACTAATATTTTTGGATGAAACTTGGTAATCAGCTTCATTTGCTTGAGATCCATCCATTTATAGTAAAAAATCTTGTTTTTGTGCTTATCATGGCAGAAAACCTGCATACTCTTTTCCCATGTTAATCATATGGAGAATAGGCAAAATTCTTTATTTATGGACAGATATTGATGAAACTTAGTATATGGCTTCATATGGTCGAAATAAAAAATTTTTATGCTAAAAACCTACTTTTGGTGTTATGGCAGCATACCTGCATACTCATTCCCTATATTTATCATAAGGAGAATAGACATTTATTTCCTTATTTATGAGAGTGTGATCATATTTGGTTTACAGGTTTATCTGATCAAAATTAATACTACTAATTTGGAAATTCGCTGAGTACGCAGGTCTGCTGTGACGGGGGGTATTTTATTTCCTTGTCCGAGATAAAATAACCTTTACGAGCTATGTAGTTTAACAGAAAATTTGAACAATATAGTGAATGAGGAAAGATGTGAGAATCAACCACTAAACTTATTGAAACTGATCAAATATATTTTTTTCATCACACTACATCGATAGCACCTGTTTTCGACCCTCGTTTCTACCGTCGAAACACCTGTTTTGCCGGCCTAGGCCGGCAAAATTTTCCGGCCTAGGCCTGCAAAATCAGCTGGCCTAGACCTTACATAAAAACAATACGTTGTATCACAAAAACATGTGACTCCACATTGAAATGAATTGGTTGCCTAGCAACCGGAAACTCAAGCAGTACATCTCGCTAGGTTAGTTGATGTTATGTTTTGTTTGTTATGAACGAAAAAGTAATGTTTTCACTTGTTTAGAATTTATTGAATTGTGTAGTGTGATGAAAAATATCGTTCGTAACTCGGGCCGAAAGCGTTTTGCCAACCCTCCATTCTCCATTCCATTCTCGACTTCGTCTCGAACTTGAAACACGATCTCGGGGCCGGCAAAACGCCACTTTCGGCCCTTGTGACGAAATATACTATTTAATAGAGTTTTTGCAACATACAGTACCTCTTAATGTAAACTCTTTCATGATAATACATATATTTATAATGTGCAATACAGGATGATAATCTGGATAATGTAAAAGGTTTCCTATTAAGCACAATTTTAAAAAGGTTTCCCAACTTAGGTAAATAGATCATATTACTTTAACACTTTCGCTGCAGCAAAAATTTGATAGAAGTCTTTTTTATTGCATATTTTTTATTGCATAGACGTTTCACTGCGTTTGTGACCATATGGTCCATGCCGGCCCCGGGTGATATACCTTTTGTGACCATATGGTCCACGCCGCACTCAATGTGCTAAATAACACACAACATTTACCGCAAGTGGGAAAACTCTCTAATATGTCTATGGCCAGCGCACACAGCAACAGACGGTCGAAGCAAAAATCCCTCCCCAGGTTTTCAATGTTGCAACGCACACAGACCTCCGTCTCTTAAGACTTTCAGACAGACGGCTGTCTGTGTGCGTTGCAACATTTAATAACCTGGGGAGGGATTTTTCCTCCGTCCGTCTGTTGCTGTGTGCGCCGGCCTTTAGGCCCCGCGCATATTGAGACGCAGTCCGAGCAGCGCAGCGCAGCACAGGGCAGGGTAGTTTTTGTAACTTACGTATTCGCATGGACGCGCGCAAATTGAGGCCAGGGCAGAGCAGCGCAGGCCCGCACTGGCACTTGCGGAAGAGGCACAGAAACTGTGCCGCATTGCTCACATTGGTTTCAACACTCGCACCATTCTAGCATCAATACTCCAACGACACTTCGACACTGAACTGCTTCCCAATATGCGATGTAAACTGTGCGAGTTTTTGCTGATGCTGCCCTGTGCTGTGCTGTGCTGCGTTGCCCGGACTGTGCCACACAGCTCAATATGCGCCTAGGCTTAACTACACCACTCATACTGTTAAACATAAGACTAACATAAATACGACACTGATACTGAATCTTACTGCTAAGTGACATGGCTCAGTGTAGTTACACTAGCACGGTTGCAGTTAAGGAAGGATATAAGGGTGAAGGAAATGAAAGATTTTGTGGAAGGTTTTGAAAAATCTCATACACAGCAGTCCCACAATTCCAAACTCCGCTATTACAAAAATCCACCTGTTCCCAACACTTTGTTCAAAAATACCAATTTTTCTTTTTTTTACCGTGGAAAATCCTGATTTTTTTAAATTACCCTGAATACACAGTCGTATAAGTCACGATCGCTAATGTGACCTATTTTTATAGTTTGATTTTTTTAAACGTTATTACTATGCTGAAATGGTATTTTCCGCTATTTTTAACACAGTCCTATTACTGGCGAACGCTATCCGTGGTCTGATCAAGACTGAATTCCGAGATCATACACCCAGTTCGAGAGTAAAAGAGTCAGTATCATGCATTATTTAGGAGCTCAGCCTATTACGCATTTTCATTAAACCAAACAGGGTCTGGGTTCTAATTAGATCGGATCAGCAGGACTATGCTATATACAGAAAAATGAGTTAAGCTTGAGGCTCAATATACATAAGATTATGAAAGCAAAATACAACTGGGTGATCCGATACCTTGAGAAATACAGTGTATTCTGCCGTTCACTCTGCCTGTCAGATGATCATGGTGCAACCATCCGGCAAAGGGCACACTCCGCCCGGTGGTTTGTTAACCGTTGGTCTGATTTGCTTCAAATTTAGCAAAAACCTCATTTGTGGTATACAAGCTTTGGCTGATCAAGTTCTCTGCTCATAAGAATTTCCACTCAATGTGGACTTGAGTAGGCACTGTCAAGTTCATTGCATGTTGAGTTTTCCATTGCAAATACTACTCCCACCGCCTTTTACTCAACCAGGTCATGTGACATCGGCTCTGACGATCGGACCACTAGGAAAGCACAGTAGCAACCAAATTACATACAATGACAAATTACATACAATACCAGTGTGATATTGACGACTAAGCTGAAATTGTGCACACCATTTTTTTATTTGTCATAGTGATGGTCAAATCCAGGAATTTCGAATCTCGAAATCAAATCCGAATCTTAAAAAATCAAATCTTGAATCTCGAGTCCCGAAACAAGAATTAAATTTACAGATTTTTTCTCTCTCTATAATGTCAATGTCAATCTTATTCATAGAGTTAACAAATAAGAGTCATTATCAAGAAATAATATTTAAAAGCCAAAGTACAATATCTTTTTAATATCTTTTAAAGGGAGTAATATCTTTTTAAGTTGTTTAGACGATTCTGTAAAACCACCGTCATTGATAATGGGATCGTTTTTCGTAAATCTTCTCTAAAGTCGTATCATGACAATTGATAAATAATAAAAATATACTAAATCTAAATATGAATAATGGCTCTAGTCGTAGCCGATGCGTAGTCACAATTAATTATTGTATTACTCAGACACAGTGCGTCGGAAGCTCGGCGCCGCGCCGTGATGGCGTAATCTGTCGGCGGACCCGAGATTCGATTCTCGAATCTCGTTCATCGAATCTCGGATCAGAATCTTTTCTTAAGATTCGGTGGATTCGAGATTCGGATTCGACACATCCCTAATTTGTCAATATGTTGACAAAATATTGATTAGCGAGTCATAGTGTGCACAGTCGAGCATTGCAGGTGCGTACAAAGATGTAGAGTTAAACACATAATGTCGAGATACCAAAAGTCAAGTTTGTGGGGTTTCACTGTACACAAATTTTCATGTTTCTAAAGACTAACAATATAATTTATGTTCTTGCATAAAATCATGCCAATTAACTATTTTAAATAGGGGCATGCTTTTTGGAGTGACCCTTTATTTATCAAAGTAAGGTATGAATAAATAAATAACCACCTCTAAATTTTTTAATTTTATTTTAAATAATTTAAGTATTAAAAATTATTGACATAACAAGGATAACTGAACGTTGTAAGCAAACACTTAAAATCATAACAATATAATTGTGCTCAAAGTATTCATTCACAGTGTAGGCAGTTCACCTTTTATCTGTGATATATCAAATGCGATGGAGTCCTTATTATCACTATTCTCATCCGAGTCAGGATCATTAATGGCCCTCGCCAAAGAATATCTACCCTTGACGCCCCTGTAATCACAGACACAGACATAACTCAGATTAGAAAGTGGGAAAACACACAGAGAGGAATGCAACTTCGACCAATGGGTGTTAAAAACAAAGCGCAATGGGGCGCGATGCACTCGACCAGTGTCAAAACGGCATTATCCAAAGTAGCTTTTATAAATTTGTGTCACCACAACATTTTTTTAATAATAATTTCATTATTGAATAATGTTGATTAATTTTTAAAAATTGATACAAACAGGAAGATGGACTGTAGGTTATAGAGTTTGCATCCCAAATCATGAAACGCAAAATGCAAAATTGTGTGGGCTTGGCCTATATTAAAAAGGTTCAAATAGAATCAAAGATACCAAGGAACAATAGTTACTAGGGGGCCCGTGCAGCATAACGGTTGCATTTATCATAGTACCTGGTGATAAAATCTTGCCCCTTGGTAATTTACTGAGTTACTTTGAATAAAAATTAAATTATAGTGAAAATCAGATAACACCTTATTTGTGTTTAATCAATTGATCTTCATCACTAATTCTACTTCCCAATGTCATAGTGTTGAGATTTGGTGGTTGTTCTTTTAGGTCCAAATTAGCTAGAATTATGTGATTGTTCTTAGGCCATTTGTCTTAGGTCCTATAAAAATCATGTATTTTGCAATGCAATTTATTGTAATGCAATAAATATTATTATTATTGTTATTATTCTATATTTTTCACACTCCCTGGTTCTGTATGAGTTATGCAGCATTCGCTGCGGCTGTTTTTGTAGTAATGTAAGTAGTGTCAAATTGTTGGTGCTGGCTCAGTTCAAGGTCACCTGAGGGATGACGTCATCGAGGTCAATGACCCCACCGATGACGTCATCGATGACGTCATCGATTGCGTCATCGATGACGTCATCACTAATGACGTCATTTCGACGACGTCACACCCATGACGTCACAGAAATGACGTGCTGATGACGTCATCACCCCTTACGTCATCAAAATGACGTCACCGACACCACTAAGGTCAAGGTCACGCCGAAACTTAAAATTTTTTGGCACTTTTGCCGTTTCTCGCACTACGCTCCGAGTTTCAGTCCGAGTCCCCGTGACCTTGACCACTTGGAGCGAATTTTCGACGAGAAACGGCAAAAGTGCCAAGTTAAACTCGAGTTTCTGACATGACTCTGCCTAAATGGGCAATCGGTTATCCCTCAGGTGACCTTGAACCAGCACAACACCAACAATTTGATATTACTGTGACCTTGAAAACTTAACAACGGAGCGCCGACACCGATGCGCACCCCACAACAGCCACCGAGTGACTGACTGTCAGGCTCTGTGTACTCTAGGTATATGGTGAAGTGGAGGGGGAAATCTCAAGGTCATCCAAATGGAGTTTTAAAAAAGTTGAAGAGTAGAAAGACTACTCTTGTGCTTCCTGGGCAACTTCATCAATTTCTAACGGATCTGTAAACCAATCCGATCTGTAGCGGCAGGAGTCCAGAAAACAGGTGCACCACCCATCAGGTTGTCCGTAGCACTTCCGACAATTGGTAAGATTGGAGAAGTGAAACTTAATACACCGCTGCGGACAACAAGTATAAAAGTAGTTGGATTTGTAGATTTTGAAAGTTTGTAGTACCGGTGGTGGCAGCTGTTGGTTCTTGCACCTACACCTGCAACATCCGAAGCATTCACATTGCCGGCAGGCCAGCCCATCCACTTGCCACTTTGGTAAGAGGAAACACTTATCCTCACAGCAATAGGTTGTCCCCGTCTCTTCCTCCCAACGCTTCTTTGCACAATATGTGACGCCTTGTATCTCCAAACACCTATGCTCGCAACATGAGATGCGCTTACTTTCCATAGTTGATGCTGCTTTGACGAGGGAGCACGATGAAGTGATGCTGTGGTCAGTGGGAATGGGGTTTATATAAACTAAGGTGAGTGGGGGGGGAAAGGTCAAGGTCATCCAAATGGAGTTTTAAAAAATCAAAGAGTAGAAAGACTACTCTTGTGTATCTATAGCGATTTCATTGATAGTGAGTGCTTCTGTATGCCAAGTTGATCTGTACTGACAGGCTCCTAAATAATGTTTGCAAAAACCTGCAAAATGATTGTTGCACAATTTGCAGCCAGTTAGCTGTTTTAGTGTGAATTCAATACAACGTTCAGGGCAACAAGTGTACTTATGCCCTCTCATCTGGTACACATGGAATGTCTTCAACTCTGGTTTCGGCTTCTTCCAAGACTTGCACTTACACATGCATTGACCAAAAGCTTCTCATTTTCTACATGCCAGGCCATCCGCAACATCAATGTCATTTGGCCATGAAAAACATTTCTGTTCGCAACAGTAGTTGAGTTGACTCTCCATGTTGCTGTGGTGAAGGTGTGCGATGAAATGATGCTGCAGTCATTGAGAGTGCACCTTAAATAAACTCAGTGGAGGGGGAAAGGTCAAGGCCATCCAAACGGAGTTTTAAAAAAGATAACTAGTCGTCCTCCTCCTCCTCGTCCGTTGTACTTGGAGAGCTGTCAGACGAAGAGCCCCGTGCAGGTGCTCCCCAGATGAAAAACAAATCAATTTTAAAACAAAGACCAGGATCTTGCATCATCACATAATTTGTCACATACTAAGTCGACCTTGTGTAAGGTGTCAACAACAAGCTTCCAATTTGTTGGCTCAATATAACTTGTAGTAGAGTCTGCCTCGCTGATAACCACATCCTCCGGCCGTATTGGAGTGTAAAGATGTGTAAAGTTCTTCGGCTGTAGCTGAGGCTCAGGCTGGCTGGAAGTGGAAGGTTGAGTGTGGACCCCTGTCGCATCGAAATCCATAGTCATTCTACATTCAATGTTGGGGTTTTCGTTTAATACATACACCAATTTCTCATGCAACATATCCACTTCTGCCGAGTCTTGCAGATGAACATTCCAGGAAAATGGCCATTCTTCATCCGTAGTGGAGTCAACTCGAGAAAGAGTGCTGTCCGCCATGATAGCTAAGCAAGGAATGATGTGAGCTACAGACTGTGGTAACAGTATTGAAAAGTAGAGGGGTAAACCAAAAGTATGTGGAGGGGGTATTTTCAAGGTCATTTAATTTGGGTTTTAAAAAAAGGAAATAGTGGAGGGGGAATTCTCAAGGTCATCCAATTTGGGTTTTAAAAAAAAGGAATGAAGGTTACTCCTCTTCAGCCTCGTTGTCCCCCACATCCTCATTAGCCTCATCTTCATCGACGTCAGACTCGCCGTAAGGGTAGATCGGGGACATGGGCGAATATTGTGGAGATTGTTGACCGTTGTTATCGTCCCCTTGCATTCTAACTTGGGACCAATCATAATTTAAATTCATTTGTATTATGATCCCAGGGTTGTCCCGCAGTATTTCCTTCATCCGTTCGCAAATCGTTTCCAAATAGTGTACACTATCGATCGACAGTGTCCAACCCGTACTTGTACCAACATCAGTAGTGGAGTCAGCTTGGCTGATGGTGTTGTTGTCTGCCATGGTTGCTTGTCGGACAAGGAATGACGGTTGATGTGATGCTCATGTAGGAACATGGTGAAGTGGTGGGGGGTGTGGTGGAGTAGTGGGGGAATTTTCAAGGTCATCCAAACGGAGTTTTAAAAAAGGAAAACCTACAAAGTAACATTGAAACTTTCCAATTGATGGTGGCGAGCGTTTTCTTCTGCAACCTTGCCGACACATGTGACTATGCCATACAGTATGAAAAGTACAACCATAATAAGGCCGAACAATAAAAGATAGCCGTTGACTATCATGATATTTTCTGAGTGTATCTGCTTTCTTCGTATCGCCCTCTCCTGCATCCTCTTCTCCAACTCGTGGACGAAGTCACAGCAAACGTGAGGACATGTTTTATCCGTTGGTAGGTTTGCCATTGTTGATGTTGTCGGTTTGGCTGTTGAAGATGGAATGAGGTTTCCAATTGTGATGTGCCATGTACATTAATAGTCAGGTGGTGGGGGTAGTAAAGCAGTGGAAGGGGAAGTTTCAAGGTCATTCAAATCGTGTTTTAAAAAAACCTATCTTGTTACTGAGCTCATATGTCAGTAACAAGATAGGTGCTTTTGCTCATTTACTTCTTTAATATAATGAAAAAATAAACATATTCTACAATGGTTAGAACAAGAAATACAACTGCTAGTCAGCTGAAGTAATCTAAGTTGTCCGGCTCGGTCTTCATGGACGTCGGTGAGGAAGCTGTCGAGGAGTGTCCAGGCTCTTTCTTTGACTGCCGGGTGTTCCGTATATTGCAAGCGTAAACTTGCATGTTTATACGGTAGCCTCGTGCCACCATCAGCTGCAACTCCTTGTACAAGTCGTTTAGCTCCTGCTGAGTCTTGATGCTCACCTCCTCGTAACTTGCGCAACTGACGTTCAGAGACATCCTGATGTTGCTAGGTTGGCTGCTGGAGTAGAAATGAAGCCGAGGCACAGCGTTTGGAGGTACATGAAAAAGTGGTAGGGGTAATGGTGGTGGGGGTAACGGTGGTGGGGGTATGGAAGATCCAATTAAACACTTCTAAACTTTTTCCATCGATACAATGGGATGGAGCAAATAGCACAGGTGTCCTTGTAGTTTTCAAATCTAAACATCGGTGCTAGAAATCCGAACTGTTTTCTACCACCTTCCTGTACGAACCGTCGAAGGTCTCTGACGGCAGCATCGCCACAAGGCCTACAAAACTTTTCCCCGTCTTGGAACCTATACCAGGAGTATCCCGAATACCCTCTATTATCTTTCTTGTACTCTTCGATATCCTGCTTTACTGTTATAGGGATATTATCTTGTAAAGCCGTCTGGAATAAAGATGCGTCAGTTATAACTCGTTGTAAGCAAAGCTCGTACAAGGTGCTCATCGTTTGCTAGTTGGCAACAGACTGACCGTGTTTCGCATCCAAGCAGGTTTGAATCCTAGTGTGGTAGTGGGGGTAATTACGGTAGTGGGGGTAATTGTGAAATGCAAAGGTCAAAGGTCAAGGTCACCCGCGAAGTTTAAAAAAAATGCAACATATCAATACGTGACAAACTTCACATATTGATATGTTGCATTTTTTGTTTTCTTATTTTTTTGTCTTTTATGATTTATTTATAAAACATTACAATAACATATGTACAACATTAAAACTTAAATCTAACACTGCTGCTTGTCGGCAATGTGGATGGTCAACTCTGTAGAGTTGCTACCTGTGCAGCCGTGGGACACCAGGTATAGACAGCCGGGTTGAATAGAGCGAAGGTCCTCGTTTTGTAGAAGATGGACGAATCTCTTGGGCAGGTACACCTGGAACTTGGGCTCATCCCCCGGAGTAAACGGTGCCTCGCTGAGACTGCAGCAGATGGCTTCCCCAACTGTAGTCTCCATCTTCTTCATAGCATGGATTATGTAGTGCTTTTCATCTTTTAGTTCAGAGCACTTCTTCACAGGTAATATTGTTGACTTGGAGTGAGCATTGAACTGCTCGACCAAAGTTTGAAGGAACTGGTGAGATGCCATGGTCAGGTTACAGATCGTCTTCTTGCTCGGAGATGTTGTCGTCTCGGAATCTCGAGTAATACTCATGCCAGGTCCCGGTCTGCTCCTCACTTATATACTCTCCGTTACCCCCACCACTCCCCACTTCCCCACTTTGAAGGTAAGAGGCGAGTTTATAGGAATTTTTCAAAGCGCAATGTCTATCTTTATCATGTTCTGGGCTTTTTGTACAAATACATATTGTTTCCAGCATGTATTGATAATTCTTATCCAATTCCACATCATTAACCGGAACATGAGTAAATCCTTCGATCCATCTTTTCTTTTCCAGCCCCTTTGTGTAAATATTGGTAAACTTGTCTGAAAAATGATGCATAATGTGATACAAGTCCGTGTAACTTGTAAAACCATCATACCAATCGATATGATGGAAGTGTTTTGAAATCCATCTGTTGGTAGTAGCGGCTTTACTAGTTAAAGATGAATAAGAACATGGTGGTTTAAATAAAAACGAATAAGGAACACTTGTATTCATGTCCAAAAACACAAGTTCTTTTATAATGAATCTATCATCATTACCACGAAACGCTTGAAACTCAATAATACCAGTCTTGGACTTTACTTGTTCTTCTTCTCCCTTGTCCATTTTGAAGGCCACACGTCTGCTCATTACGAAGTCAGGAGGTCAACTGATTTCCACACCACGGTAGGTACTACTTTTATACCAGGCCGTACAGTTGTTGGCGCGTTGGTGTATATTTAACGTGGGCACCGTCCCCAATAGGCCTAACCCCACAAAAAGTTGGTTATTGTTTTAAAAACTAACCATTGTCATTTAAGTTTCCATCTTTATATTTTCCTTGTTTTCGTTTTCATCACTAACACTTGATTCTTCTCCTCCATCTTCCTCTTCTTCCTGTTTTACTGATTTCTTATGTAGTTGAGCGTACTTTTCCAATTGTCTCCACATTTGTACTTCATGAGGAACTCTATTAAATATAGAAGTATCCACAGGTCTGTATATTATAGGTGCGTCCGGTTGTTTGTCCAAAGTGTCTTCCAGATAATCTTTAATAATCGAACTTGAAAACACCAGTTGTCTCAAGTATCTTGTTATAGGTTCAGTAGCACAAGTTAAAATGAAAAACTCCTCTCGATTAAGTTGAATTTTGTTATCATGTCTTGTTGTGTCTCTAAACCGCAGCTGATGATCACCACGTTGTTTAATAATATCGATTTCCACATTTGAATCCAAAAGTCCTACTCTTGTCTTTCTTCCAAACATGTTACTACTTAAATAGCATTCTAGCTGATGCAAGTGTTTCATAAATGATTCCCAAGCACTGTCCGTAAACAAAATCATTTTGGGTCCATGAGTTAAAATTACAGTAGGGGAATAATCTGTAGATTTCATAACACCGATTAAAACACTTTTGTCCAAACTGGAAGAGATTGGGTAAAATATTCGCAAAAATACCTCACTCAATATGTTTGGAGAAATATTATCTTCAATATCCCTTTTTCTCTTTTGTGTACTTCTTTGTTTTGTATACTTCTTTCTTGTATATTTCTTCTTTTACCTTTTTCTTCAACATTATTACTGGCGTGAAGTTGTCCGCAAACGTTTTGTTCACCTCCTTCCTGGTGACCTTGAGGATCTAAAAACTCAGATATCTCCTTCTCAATATCTACCACATTTTCAGGTGTACCACTAGGAGAAGCCATATTGAATACGATGCTACCCATACAACAGTAGGCAACAAACTGATGAGGAGCGGCCTGTACGCTCTGCTTTTATACTCGCGGAATGAAACAAAACCGGTTTTTACAGTACATTCTTAACAATTCCAGTTAAAGGTGTGTATGTTACAATTTTATCATGTAGAATTAAACAGTATGCAGTTGTATTAGCCGGTATAGCCGCGTTGAATTCCATTTCTATTTTTATATCCACACTTGATGATTTTACTGATTCATTTTATTTAGAACAATCAATTACAACTATTGGGTAGGCATCGAAATATTTTGAAGGTGATAATAAAGGTGTATTTGCTTTACCGTAATATGAACTTTGGAATCTTGCGTACATATCGTACAATATACTGTATTTCTTCTTAGTGAATGACACATTTAAATTGTCGTATGGAAAGAATTGTGAATTTAAATAAACTTTAATATTTTTCAAGTCACAATGATCAAATTGTCCTGCATGTTTAGTGATGTCGTCTCTTCTACCTGTTTGTAAACCAAATATAATATACCTGGCTCGTTCTACATAATTTGATGTTTTAACAGTCCAAGTGTGTCGATCCGTAGTAGGTAAACTGGGATGCTCATGGAATTCCCAACTTCTAAATGGAATAACAATATCACGATCGGCTTTTAATTTTCTTAAAAGTAGCATTCTATGCTCGTCAGCTAATTTAACATGTGGAACTCTCCATACAATTTTGTCTAATTTTAATTTCCATTCTAAAGTCGCATCAGTCGTATTATCTGCAGCTTTAATAATGTCTTTATCGTTAGAAGACCTCAACAAAACTAATTCTTGTTTAACGTTTAATATTATTTTCCTATAATATTCAGCAAAACCAAGCAACAAACGTAATGGAATATGAAAATCAAAATATCCATCTGAATTTGGAGTGATCGTGTCAATTGTAGGTAATACCCATCCGGCAGGTTTAAGTAAATTGGTTTCATTGGGTGTTATAGATGTTAGTCCTTTTAAAGTCGTTGTAATACCTACTTTTTTAGTAGAATCAACTGTTACACCTGATATTTCATATCTAATTTCATCAAACAGGAAAGCCATAGGATTATTTATAAATGGAACTGTTGTACCAGCAGTAGTACCGTCCTTTTTAGTAACTTTTCCTTCAATATACAAGTAACTTTCACATGGTAGTGTGTAAATGTCTTGATGTTGTATGGGAATACGAATTTCATCGTTATTGTTTAATTTCGATGAAGTGTAAGGGTTGTGGGTGTGATATTCTTTTTCCCATAGGGTTTCGTCGAATGTTGGACCCTGCGCTATATCCAGTATATCCATAATCGGTTAATTTTAATCCAACTCTCTCTAAGAAACGAATGTTCTCGCGTGTTAACTCCTCCACAGCTGAAGAGCTACTAATGCGGTTTCCCGTAGGTTGTTCGCTTTTAAATGTTAAACCCATGGTTTTTGTATTAAAGTGTCGATTTTAAATGTAATCTAATCGTAATAGGCTCTTCTCTGAAGTCTACCAAGTTACCGTCTTGATCCAATACGCTCAACACGATGTCTGAAATGAAAGTGGTGTTCAACGGTAGATATACCAGGTTTTGTGGCTTTTCAACAATTTTAAATCCAGGTGGTACACTTGGGTAAAAAGTATGTATGATGTGGGTGTTAGCCCCATCCCTGTAAGCTCCTTGTATAATGTTACAAGTTATGTCTATACTATTGACTTTTAATATTGTTACTGTTTTCTTACCGGAATGTGTTACATCTGGTTCTAAAACAGGCTCATCGTTGGAAAATCCTAATAAATCACCAATTGAGTTTGGTTGAGTAAAATCTATATAATATTTGGAAGTAATTTCAGCTTTCATCGTATTATTATTACCTTTTAATGTTATATTGTCTTTTCCCATTTTAGTTTGCAAAAATTCATTTATATGATCAATTTCATAAGAACCTGTGGGTAACCTGCACTCTTGTAAGTCTGTAAATTTCCCACTGGCATCTTTTCCCTTATAATAATGCAATACGTTATTTTTACCTTCCGTAACATTGGGAATAGAGTTGTAAGTTGTAAAATCCAATAGTGCCGCCTCCCAAAACCTTCCTTTTTGCAAGCGTAACGCTGGAAAAAGGATACTTCGTAAAGTGGACGATTTTCCTGTTAATGATACCGTATAGGAAGACATCTCAATAGTGACTGATACTTTTAGCTAGAAATTCCAAACATAAATGGCCGCATATTGAAGTATTATCAGGTTGTTCTCTTTTATAGTTATAATATATGTTTTTAGCAGATTTAAAGTAATTTTGAAGTTCTTTTGGTGGTGGCAAATTACCGAAACTATCAAAATAATATACATTGTTATTTAGTTTCTTATAACAAACCCAATGGGTGCCAGGCCCTTCAGTATTATCCAAATTTACAATTCCAGTCTCATTTTGCCACATTTTCTTTGGTAAACTGTCTTTCATAAACACACCGCGGAAAAATGGTATTTTTAAACAGGAAATATATTTAAATAATTCAATATTGGTTAATGCTTTATGTGGTATGACCAATTGATTTCTTTCATTTAATATGCACGATAAGGTCTTAGGTAAAGACCTGCCCCGTTTTTTACCATTGACCACACGGTGGGCTTCTTCCTGCCTTTTCTGCTAGATCGTCGTCTTCTTATATTTCCTCCATGTTTTCTTGTGGTTGACTTCCTTTTTACCCTTCTTCTCCTCCTTTTTCCACCTCCTACTGCTGTTTTAGCCTTCATACCTGCTGTTACTGCTAAAGCTGCTGCTTTTTCTGCTATGCTAGCGTCACTTGATTTTACTCGTTGCCAAGCTATGTCCGCAAGCTTTCTGTCTGCTATCGATCTATTTTTTGAATCGGCAAACGTGGAATATGCGATATTGTGTTCTTTACAAGCCTGATCTAACTTGTTTATGCCTGGATCACCTCTTTCCAGTCGTTTTTTCAATTTAGTTCCTGGTCCGCAATACTGATAACCTCCCGGTATATGAAATTCGTATGGTAAAGCGTCTATTGCGCTATTTACGATAGATCCTACTGGAATACGATTTAAAGCTTTACTTAACAGAGAAACCGCTGTGGACGTAATACCGCCTCCTTTCCTTACAGTGTCTCGATATGGACTGATGTACTGGAATGTCATTATTGTCCTTTTATAACCGCAATGTACAACTTATGTGTTAACTCTATGACGAGTTGGACATAAATGAAGTAGTTTATTGTGTTGTTATATTAAATATCAATATCACCCCAATCTGATGATCTAAACTTTTGCGTATTAGGGTTAATAAAGTATTTATTAAAAATTTCCTTTTTAATCCAATTACCTCTCTCGGATTCAGACACCCAATTACCCCAACGTGTACGGGTTGCAATAATATTGAACATATCAAATAATGCATTTCCTAAAACTTTAATAAGAAAATTAACAGTAACAGCATTATCCACATGTTGAGGGTCTTTAAGTTCTGTAATACGTTTATTATTACAAGTATATACTTTATGGTCCTTTAATGAAGTTGTTATAGCCTGTCCTACAGTTGCAGCATCATTTGGATCACTTCCTTGTTTTAAATTACCTATTTTCTTATCATCTGCATTAAAAATATCACCAGTTGGTTTATCTAATATCAAAGATTGACTAACTACAACACAATCGAAATCGTTGATACCAGGAGATACGTTACGTATTTTTTTAAACCTACATATGTAAGGTTCATCATTATATGGATTAGAACATATAGTTTGTGCTACAACTGGAACATCAAAGAATTCTGTACCCATACCTATATATGATAATTTCTTTCCTTTACCATCCCAAGCATTATTCTTTTCTTCAAGTAATGTAAACTTTTCATTTCCCTGCACAAATACATCCCCTTTTCGCGATACTACTTGGTCTTGTTTTACAAATCCAGATGTTTCTTGTTTTAAAGTTTCCTTCATTTGACCCACCGTTGCTCCATCTGTTGGTGCCGAACCATCTTTTACATTTGCTAAACAATTACCAAGACAATCGATAACTCCCACATCATGTATGACACAATGATCTTTTATATATTTGAGGTTTACAGCATCATTTTCATTTTTTGGATAACCTATATCGTTAATAACAAATTTATAAAAAGAAAATCCATCTTTTGTCTTTTCAGGTATCAAGGAATGTAAATAGCGTCTATTTACGCTGTCTTTTGCATCTTTAGGGTCATCTACGTTGGATATACGTTTATTGTTAGCACTATACGTTTTCCCATTGAATTTTAACGTATTTTTTAATTCAGATGACAAATAACCTTTGTTTATTGCATCACCGTTTTGATTTGGTTTACCAACGTTGATGATTCTATGATCTTCTGCGTCATATGTGTTATTTTGTAGTCTTAATGTTGGCGATATCTTTTCCTTTAATATTTTTAAATTTATTGCATCATTTTCATCCGTAGAATCTTTTATGTTTTTTAACCTTTTATTACTCATATCATAATCTCCATCAGGTGTTTGTGGTAAACCAGCACTTCTTTTTAAACTATTCGCATAATATAACCCATCCGAGGAGTAACGTCCGAACTTGTCGACACTCATGGTACAACTGAATAGTATTCTAGGGAGTAACGCATTTTTATGACATTACCCCACGGTTTCGGAGTTCATCCACTAAAGCCACCCATTCGTTTTCCAATCCAGTATGACCCGCTTCTTTAGCTTCATGTATTAGTTTCATTCTATCCACCAATTTATTGATATTATTGTAATAAATCACATTTGTGTTATATAGTTTCTTCATTAAACCTGTACCTGTAACAGATTTGTTTCTTTTTCTTGGTTCTGGAGCACTTATATCCAAAGTGGATGACACAAACCTTCGTTTTACAGGTTTTCTTGGCATTATCGGCATTGGTTGTCTTCTCGTTGTTGGTATTAACTTGGATACAAATACTCTATATTTTAAAGACCTAGATCTAAAAACTGGTTGGTCAGCTAAATATTTTCTCCTGTATGCATTGGTGTGTTCCAAAATCTGTTTATATGCTTCCATGTCTTCTTCTTTAACTAACAATTCTAAAGGCTTTTTTTCAAATAATAATTCAAATAATCCTCTTGTGCCCTTATATCTTTGATTACCAACAATAATATTATCATCTTCATCAATGTTTACCGGGCTATTACCAACCATTAAACCTTCTTCTGTTAATCTTACTCCATAACTATGGTAGTTTTTATTAGGATTTATTCCAGCTAACATTTTTATCATGTATTTCCTTCCTAAAGGACCTTTGTTATGAATGTTTTCACCCAACAAGCTTATGTTTGACGGACCTTCCCTTGCTTCTTCTTCTTTTTCCTCTTCACTAGCAGTTGATACATCTTCATGTCCTCTTTTAGCTTTTACTTCATATAATTCTCTTATACCACTATAGTCTGGTGATTCTAGCTCTCTTTCAGGTTCTCCACCGGTAAAACCACTATATGTAGAGGATTCCAGGTCTTCATCACTAAAATCTTCTGATTTTACATTTTCTCTTTCAAACTTTGTAATAGGTGCAATTGCATCTCCTTCCAAAACGGGTTTAGCAAATTTTTTGTTTAATTGTTTCAAGGGTTCAGTAATAGGTTTAAAAGTAGATTCAAGGAATTTCTCCCTCTCGCTAATACCTAGTTTCAATGCTCTGTTTTTAGCCCGAATAGAATCACTAAGTGATTTTATTTCTTTTACTAATTTTTCTTGGTTAACCATGTTTGTAGCAAGACGTGTTGTACAACAATGAATGTTTTATACCACGTTCAATGTATTAATATAAATTTATCAAATCCTATCCTGTATCGACCATTGTTTAGCGGTTGTTCCTTCATAATTGTTAGGAACCCATACTTTTCAGCCCAAGCCTTTACACATAACTCTTTAAATCGTTCAAATGTCATATCCGCATTTACATGATCAAAATATATATGTTTTAGGTTGGTTTCGTCCTGTTTAAATACAATTAACATGTTTGCATTGTCTCTAATGAGTTGTTTTGGTATTTTGCTGTAAGTTTGACCAATATAAATGCTATCTGTGTTGTTATGTCGACCCATAGCGAAGTAATTTCTTATTGTGTTTTGGTTTTCACAAGGTACATCGTCGAATATGAACACGGAGAATGGTTTAGCTTCTTGTGGTTGCATGACACTCTCGCTTGCATTAAACTTTAAATATTTAACTTCAGGCACATTAGTCAGTATCTTTTCCAATAATTGATACTTTGGTTGTTGTAGTGATTTTGAAAATACATATAGATTGTTAAAAAACGTAATCCTTTAGGGTTTGTAATCAAATTGAATACTACATTAGTTTTTCCACAGTTGGAAGGTCCGGTAACCAGACAACGAACGGTGTTTGGTAACAAATTGCCATGTTTCCCACTATTGAATCCACTGTGAGTTCATCTATATTATTAATAGTAAAACTCTCTTTTTGTGGTACTATCTCCATCCTTTGTAATGGTTCAACCTAAAATGATTCTCTATCGTTATATCAAATCCTTTTTAGGTATCCAAGAATCTTCCGTCTTATTAAATCCTAACCATCGTACTTTGACCTTATCTTTTTTCCGTTGCAACACCTTTTCAACTAAATATACATCGCCTACTGTTGATTTTAACATTTCATGTCCATAAAACCCTCCTTCAAGCAATTGTCCTTTATTATCTTTTAAAATATATGTCTCAGGTACTGTAGGTTGTACTTTGAATACAGTAAAAACCTCATTGGTCCAATTTGGCAGGTATCTTTTACTGAATACACCTTTATATTTACTTATTCGCACTTTATCACCCACATTAAATTTTTTAGGCTTTAGTTTTTCAACTTTTGGTTTAGTATTCGTTTTTATACGTTTTAATACAAGGTTTTCATTTTTACTAGTTACTTGGTTTGGTTTCATCCCGATAGTCCTATGAAATTTGTTATTGTAATCGTTTATAAGTTTTGGTAACATATCAATCCATATGTGCGATCCTCTGTTGGAAAACATTTTATACATTGCACTTTTTAAAGTTCTGTTGAATCTTTCGATTATTGAGGCTTTTACTTCTGAATTGGTTGAGTAATGGTTTATATTGTGTTTTTTCATTAAATTTGCAAATTCCTTATTAAAATATTCTTTTCCATCATCTGTTTGTAAATGTTTAATAGTATGTTTGTCTCTTTGTATAGCTATTTCCATTGCTTTTGTAACACTTTTGCCGCTTTTATCTTTTAACGGTAAAGCATCAGCCATTTTTGAAAAACAGTTAATAACAGTCAATATGTATTTATATCCTTTATTTTGTTTGCTATAAGGAATCATTTCGATTAAATCCGCTTGATATAAATCATTAATCCCTTTTATCACCGTATTTCTTCGTGGAAACTTTCTTCTTGCAGGTTTATGAAGTTCGTTGACAATTTGTTGCTTCAAGTCCTTCATATTGCAGGTTTCAATGTTTGTTGTGTCACATGTATAATCACAATGAATGTTGTCTTAAATATTCACATCATTTATATAGGTCAAGGTCATCCAAACTTGTGTAAAAAAAATGGGGAACACGGCGTTTGCCTTGCCGTGTTCCCCATTTTTTTACGGAAGGAAAAAGGAATAAGGTCGAAGTTGTAGAAGGACGAAGAATAGGTTACAAGTTGATAGGGTTTAGAGAGTAGTGGCCAAAAGGAAGAGTGTGGATTTTGTCGGGCATAATGTGTCTTTTATCATCCCGAGCTGACAGCGCTTTTTTAATTTCGGTGACACTGTAGACTTGATGCTTGAAGCTTCGGATATTGTTGAATGTTGCTGATATCGTAGTATCTTCAAATAAACAAGTCTTGTAGTGGTCAAATGTCACGTGTTTTTTCAAATAAGATGTCTTCACTCCTTTTGCTTTCTTGACTGTCGGTGTGTTGTTCTCGTGGTACATCTTAAATGAATACAATTTCGCCATCAGCGCCACTATTTCTTCTAAAGGCATTCCATTTGCTTCATCTTTGAATTTTCCAATTACTTTTTTATTTCTTTCATTAAAATTTGGATGGTTCTTCGGATAGTCAGAAAAGTCGAAATCTTCTTTGTATGGAAAAGTCCTTAGGTCTTCATACATGTCCAAAGTCTTTATCCAGTAGATAAACGCGTCCGTATCCATGTATGCGACTCCAATGTTTTCCCTTCCGTAGTGTTTAACCATTTTGTTATAATGGAAATCATACATCAGGGTTTTACTGATGTCCAAAATCGACATACCTATGTATAACGGACGGTCCATGACTATTGTTGTTTTCTTCATACTGACAGCGACTAGATTTTCGTTTATAATCATGGATGTTCCAAAATTTGGTTTTTGCACTAATTTTTCCAATTTCCTAGGATCACTCACTAATTTTACATTTTTGTGTTTTCTTTTGTTCTCCAAGGTTTTTCCAAAGATGGCGTTGTTCATTAATTTATAGAAGTCCTTTTCAAATGCTGTTGTCGCTGCAGCTCTTCTTGTAGTGTTGGAATCAATATATGGTTTCAACCAACAAGACTGGGTGAATTCAATTGCTCTATGAATTCTCACTATACGTAAGACCCAATTCAAGAGCCTGTTGAACTACCCAGTAGTGAGCCACATACCGATCTTTATTCTCCAAGGTCATCATCAATTTTGGCCATCTTCCTGTCGGTGAAACTTCAGTCTTGGCTAGGAGAGGCAAGTCGTAGTGATGGTCATGAAGGTGCTCCGGGTATTCAAAATCACAGTCCAAAATATAGCCTTTTGGACCATCCTTTGGAATCTGTGAGATGTCTCCGATGGTGGCCGGGTCGATCCATTTGAAGTCAGCGTAGGGAAGCGGATTTGACATTGCCCAACCATAAAGGTTGTTTGCGTCAAAGTAGCCAGGGTAGACCGATGGTTGTTGCTCGTCGAAGCCGGGGATGTACTTGTTGTTGGCTTTGACATGACGTGTTACAGCTTGTGTCAAACCACCCCGTACACCAGATTCCATCATGAGCACCATATCAATATCCGTTAGAAGTTCCAGTCGACAGTTGGTTGACTTTAGCATAGCTTGCCATGCTAATCCTGGAGATGTGTACGAGTGTAGAGGGTCCAGTCCGTAGGCGGAGAAGCAGGTGTTTCGAAATTCTTCCATCACATCGCACAGCAGAGTTACGTCCAATTTTATATAAAAGTCAGAATATTCCCCTAAGGTTTGAATGTTTAGTTGGTTCCAAACATTACAAGCATGATTGTAGTCTTCAACGGAAATTTCACTTTCGTTTAATTTGCTGTTGAATGCTTCAATCGGTGGCAGACTGGTTTCTTCAAACTTTTCTGTAGATGTTATATAATCATAGGGGAAAACTCCTTTCCGTAATACTAGGTCCAATTTATCTTCAGATACAATTTTGCTGGTTTCTTTTAAGTCTTCTCTTCTTAGGTTCTCTGACAATTTGGCTAAACTAGATGGCATAAATCTGTAAGAGTCTACGAAGCGAAGTTTAATTTTACCTACTGTTTTTGAAAAGCTGATGTACTTTTCCAATGTTGTAGCAAGAACATCAATTTTACCGTCATCTCTTCCTAACTCTGGAATAATAAAGTGGGAGTCGTAGCCGCTAAGATTGTGTAAAACAACAGGAATAAAGTTTGGCAGTTTGTAATTTATATTGCATGAATTACAAGCAGCTCCTCTGTATAACCCTGTCAGGTGATCGTGATCTCTTACTTTTGGATTTTCTTCACTGAACATCTTCTTGCATAAATAGCATCTTGTCGCTACGTTGTATTCTTCTTGTTGATTTTGGTTTAAAGGTTCCATAGGTACAATATTACTGAACAAGCGTTGAACCTTTCCAGCAATATCGTACAGTTGGTCTACAAAATACTTAGCGGCTTCTTCACCACGGTAGAGTATTGGAGTGGATGTTAAACCATAGTCTTGCAATTGGTTTTCAGACAAGGTTGATTTAACTAGTAAACAAAAACTGTTGGGTTGATGCAACTGATATTTTGTTCTTCTAGTCACTTCGCCGTCCGGCAGCTCCTGTGGTACTAACGTTGATTCAAAGTCTGCGTAGACCACTAGTGGAATTCGATATTGGTGAACTGTCTTGTTAAATTGTATTGAAGCTCGGGTAGGTGGTGGAAGACTTATCTTTACTTCATAGTTCTCGTTGCAAAGTCTTTTATGTTCCAATAACCAGTCCAATCCTCCACGTCTTGAATCTTTCCAAGAAAAGCAGAAACATCTCTTGCAAACTGTAATCCTATTTACTCTTTTGGTCAATTGTTTTACAACTAAGGCTTCAAAGTCCTTTATCCATACATAATGGGAAATTTCACCCTTAGTTATCAATAGCAAATCCGTGTGGTTTCTTTGCTCAACCTTTACTACCCGCAAAGGATAAACGTTGTTCGAATCATCCAGACCAAAAACATTGACTGAAACGCCAGGATTTTTCTTTTCAAATTTGTCAATGTCTTTCAAGGTAACTGGGTAGGTGAGACCTTGAAAGTTGTAGCGGTGTTAATTCTCGTAATATTCTCTACCAACTCTACAAGGATTGTTTTTAACATACTTGGTTAACATTGCATACTTGAAACATTCATTACCCTCATTTTGAACATTTCTACACGAGTTAGTGTTTTGGATTTTCTTTGGTAGAGGGATAAAACTACTACCTCTTAAACCATATCCATGTTTATGAACCCTAACATCCATACCTTCAATTGATGACAAAGTCCATCCAGATCCTCTTCCTTCATGTTCTTGGAGTTTGGTTATAAGTTCCTCCAAGCATTCTTCAATAATATCATCAATGTCGGAGGTGAAGGTAAGGGTTCGATTTTTGGTAATGAATGCTCTCAATGCTGTTTCACCATCAGTATTGTTAAACATAGCCTCTAACACCATTCCAAATTTAATAAAATTTAGCCTTTGTAATTCTTCCCTCAAAGTTTGACCAACAAGTTCCTTAGCCTGGGTTATGAATGTTTCCAGTTCCAATTGAACGTTATTAATTTTGAAATGTGTTACAACTCGTCCTGGCAAGGCCGTGGTGCGCAGTTGTCTTACATCTTCCAGTTCTTCTTCCATATCCTCTTCTTCGGTGTCCTCTTCTTCAATAGGTCTTGTAGCAGTAGATGGTCCAGCACCGGCAAATTGTATCACACTAGGTCTTCTTCTTTGCATTTGCTGTAGATAGCTGTCCCAGTAGTCCGTCTGCTTCTGGTGCTCTTCCAAAAACCGGTCAATTGAGTCTAAGTCTATTTCATCCATGGTAATATCTTCTTTTTTATCTTCGTCTTCATGTAATTCTCTGTGTAGGGTGAAAAGATCTTCGTCTTGAAAGATTTCCCCACAAATGTCGCAAAGAGCCATTTCAAACAGTTTGGCTTTGAATGCACACTCTGTGAATGTCCACGCAATAATGAGCAGCGCGCTCCACAGGGATCCTTTATATCCGAGGCAGATAGGTGGGGAAAGTGACGTCATATAGAAACAGGTTATCAATCATGTGCTAAATTTAGCCTTTACACAACCGTTTGTAATAAATTTATCAGTAGGCTTGATAAATTGATGATATTTGGTCTAGATTCAATAATTTGTACAAGTTTTTTTTAAAGACGTCTGTTTGAGCAAAATTTATATAGGTCAAGGCCATTTGGAATTATTATTTTGAGCGGGGGATAGAGCACTAAGCAGCATCATTTACTACAAAGTGCTCTATCCCCCGCTCACATTCTTTTTTTAACTTTTTGTTTAAGCTTTTTACAAAGGTGAAACATCACCATCAGAGTCGGAATCATCCTCATCACGGAATAGGCAGCGATGACAATACATAATTCTTCTGGCAACTAACATCCTATCCATTGGACGATGAGGAGTGTCTTGTTCTTCTTTTTCTTCTTCAATTTCCAATTGGAATTCCATTTCCGACTCAGATGATGACTCTAATGTTTCGTAGGCGTGCAAGTCCACTTCATTGTCCGTTGAACCAGCTTCGTCAGAGTCCGTTTCAATATCCATTATTTCTTCCTCCTCCTCTTCCTGATCAACCGCAGGTAGTTGGTCCTCTGCTTCTATAACTTCTACAGGTATTACCTCCAGAATTGAAAGAATTCTGTCGCGATGGAACACGGTGTTGTCAAGTGGAGCCATGGTATGAAAGTGGTGTATCTATCCAATTGGTTTGCCCTTTTTATACCCCCACCAACTATACAATTTATGTGGGTCAAGGTCACGTAAAAATACCCTTTGAGCGGGGAATAGACCACTAAGCAGCATGCTAGTCCATTGCCGCAAAGTGATCTATCCCCCGCTCTGTTCTACACAACCTCAATCAAGTCCAAGTTTGAGTCCTGTTTAACACATCTATCTTACTAATTCCCTAAGGAATTTCTTGTGAGCAGCAAAACTCTTTTATTTATGAACCGATTTTGATGATTGAGGTGTCAAATTAAAGGGAATTCTCTGTAGACGTCATGGAATAATTTTTGTTTCCCTCAGTTCAATGTGCTTTGCCCCATTGGACTTTGAAGTTTCCATGTATTTTAAATACAAGACAAAATTTAGTAAGTTTACCTAACATATGATTTATTTCATGAAAAAACAAACAGCTGTCTTAATAAAAATAACCTTTCTTCCTTCTGTCAGTTTAATTTATTTAGTTTTTCTGTTGTCAGTTTATTTTCAAATTTAAGGCTACGGCCACACATGACGACTTAGTCGCCGCGACACAAACACCGCGACACAAACACCGCGACAAAGAAAAAAGTGTGATACATTGCACGTCGTGGGTCGCCTTTTGTGGCCGCCTTCATTTGATTCAATGTATCATACTTTTTTTCTTTGTCGCGGCGTTTGTGTCGTGGTGACTAAGTTGCCATGTGTGGCCGTAGCCTAAATACAACGATGACGGACGAAATTTGATAGTGTTTATTAACATACAGTTTTTATTCAGAGTATTAGGGAGTGACAATTAGTTAATTTAATTATCCGATTGTATTTTATTTTCAGATATGTTGTCTTTTAAATATGCTTAGATATTTTCATGTGTTGTGTATTTAATTTTTTATTTTGATTATCATAAAATATGCCACTCAGAAGACGTAATCCAGTGTTTGCGAATCGGCGTCGTATTAACATTAGAGATCATATGAGAAGAAATCTTGAAAATGTACCTATTCCGGTTTTTTACATCCATAGAAATGTTATGCGACTGTGCAATTATTTTAATATGGCACAGACAGATGCTGTCACAACGTTTTATTTTGACATAGGAAATCTTACTGAGGAGTGTGCTAATAAAACTAATAAAACTTCCCTATGTGTTGTCATAATGGAATTGTTATTATTGAAACACCACTTTGCCATCCTAATTTAGAGAACTTGATTGGAAGTCGTAATAAACATCACATGGACAATATAAGAAGTTACATCAGTGCTATATCTTTTGCCTCTTTTGAAGCAAACGTTGCTCTTCCCACCTGGGAAAGGTCCTTATTACTGCTTCAGGATACATGGTGCAGTTTACCTAACATAGAATTATTTCTTTGGATGCAGATCCTGGTACATTTGGCCAATTATATATCATGGACACTGCAGAATCCAATATGTTTAGGCTGAATCATTCTGATAACAGAGAATTAAGAATTGAAGGTTGTATTAGAATTACTAAACCAGACACTATACGATTGTAACAACCCTTATTTACAATCATTTAAAAAAATGAGGGAGGTTGAAGGAGAGATACAGGAAAATGGTGATGACATTTCTAACCTTCACATGGTTTTTCACGACGTCCCTGGAGCTGCGATTTGAGACGCTACAATCCTGCACATGTTTCAGAGGTAGCAGCGGTATATGTTGCCGACAATGATGGTGCACCACCGAGCAATCGCAGTACTATTCAAGGTCACAAAAGAAAGAGGTAAACAACCCAAATTTTCTCGCAGACAACCCAAATTCTCTGCAGTATTGCCAATCATAAGCCAACATATTGACCCATGTGTGTACCCACTTCTGTTTCCAAGTGGTGAACATGGCTGATACAAACCTCTTCCTGTTACAAATGAAACCACTACAAGACAACATGTAACAATGTTAGAATAAAACATTGCTGAGCATCGTTTTGCAGTTAGAGTGCACTTTAGCTTGATACACTCCAGTAGGAAGTTAACCCAACTGTACATTGTTGATTTGTATTGTAGCATTGAAGCAAACAAACTAGATTACATACGATACCACTAGAAGGAACTTCGGGCATATTCCTGTTTAGGTCTTGGTCTTATGGATTCGTTGGCAAATAGGGCAGAAGCTTAAGGACTTCGTACAGGACGTACTGTCATCTTACCTTAATCCTTTATCGGTTCTCCAATGTCAACGATGCAGCATTACCAAGATGCCATGGCAATGGTAAGGCAATAAGACAAGCCAGATTTATTTCTCATTGAGACCTGCAATACCAAATGGCTGGAAATCCAAGACAACATTCAGCAGCCATGGGATAAAGCAGAACACATACCTCAGACCTGATCTCATTTCTAGGATTTTCAATGCAAAACGAGAGAATCTTATTGGCTTGATTCTCAAGAAAAAATATTCGGTGATGTTAAAACTTTCATTTGGACACAGGAGTACCAGACAAGATGCCTTCCTCTCATCCTTTAGTTAGTTAGTCTAAATGAAGAATACAAAATCAGAGAAGTTGAAGAGATTGAAAGTATAGTTTGTGCAGAACTCCCTGATCCAAATATAAATTCAAGACTGTGTAAATATACTGTAAATACAAATATATAAATACCAAATTTTTTGGTAAAGACAATATAAGTTAAAAGGTAATTTAAATCCTATATTATAATAAAATCACTGTCTGAAGGGATGTGTGTTCCACGATCTCGAAATGTAGCGGATAGATTTTGCTTAAACTTTGCATTTAAGAGTGTTTTGGCCCAAAAATAAATTTAGAAACAGCCTCAATCCCAGAAAAAATCGTATTTGGTCAAAATTTAAGTTTAAAAATCATCATTTTTACCATTGGTCTTATGGGTTTCTATTTTTGTAACGAAATAAAAAGGAAAAATGTACAAAAATAAAAGAATATTAATGTTAAGCAATTTTTTTGAAACAGCTGTAAACTGTGAAGAGGTAGGGGTTGGTTGTTGGTGGAAATTTAATAGCTTTATTACCATGACACCATAACAAACGTAAATTAAAACCAACGAGCAATGCTCGGTTAACCTGGTACTGTACTGAGTTAATGATATTAAAATGTAGTTAATATTATTAACTGGAAACAACTAGTTTTATTCTAATTCCATATCCAATTTAAAAATTTCAATTTCACAAGGTTTACATTCCTGATGTATCAAACACTCCAGCTCCCTAAACATATCGTCCAGTTCGTCCAAATTATGATGTCCTACTTTTAACACATGGAGGTGGTTCATGCTTTGCATTGTAGCATGACCATCAACAAACAAGTTTCTTTTCCACGCTAACATAAATTCGCAGTTTTCTTGAAAAATCCTTCTCACCAAACACTCATACACAGCCGTCAACATGTCTCTACAGTTTTCATAATGCACCATCACAGTATACCTGTCCAAGTTAGCACCAAGAAGAGATCCACTCATTTTTCTAGCGTTCTACTGGAAAGTCCAAAGCAGAATGAAGTCAAAATGTACAGACCCCCTCTTTTATACCAGTTAACCGGTTGTCCTTGCTTATAAGTGGGTCAAGGTCATCCAATGCTACCCTTTGAGCGGGGGATAGACCACTAAGCAGCATGTTAGTCCATTGCCGCAAAGTAGTCTATCCCCCGCTCTGTATTCTATACACACACACACATGTCCCTGTCTTTTCATTACATACCTAATATATATTCACCACCTTCATCGTCACTATCACTCATCTCCGTTTCTACAAACTCCATCGGGTTAAAGTTAAATTGTTTCAATTGTTCTTTTAGGTTTTCAATTTGTTGGTCCTTTACTTCTAAAACACTATGGAGATGTGATATATACTCCGCAGCCTCGGTGATGCTTGCCACTCTAGGATCGCCTAACTTCAAGCTGGGAACTACAGCCTGCAGCTTGAAGTACGCCGTACGCCTCTCTTGTTCCTGCCATTGACCAGAACTGAGCAAGCCTTGCCCGTCTTGACTCACCTCCAGCAAGGTCCGTAGCATCGGAGCTTTGCAGGCGTTTGCCTGAGCAACAGTTATGCTATGAAATGGTCGAGCAGGTACACGAGTAGCAGGCAGGACGTTGGCAGCACGCCTTCTTGAAGAAGAAACCCGAGAGTTGGAAGCCATGTTAAAGTGTAGTATTCAGCTAAGCGGTACAAAGCAGAATAACCAAACTGCACATCAATACCCGTATATATACACTTATCAGTGGTGGGGGGTACTGGCTAGCCTTGGTAAAGTGGGTCAAGGCCATCCAAAAACATTACCAGAACGGGGGATAGATCACTAAGTGGCATGTTAGTCCATTGCCACAGAGTGATCTATCCCCCGCTCTGTATTTCACATTCACGCACACATTCATACAAACACACAAGTCCCAGTCCAAGTCTTTACCCACACACCTATCCACTCTCATCCTCACTATCATCACTGTCCAACAGGCTTTCACACTTCCTAATTAGTTTTTCCCATTTACTCCGGATATGAAGTAGCTCACTGCAAGTATTCTCTAGCATTCTGTCCCTTTGCTCTATGACTTCATTGTACCACTCGATGATGCTTGGTGAAGTCTGGGTTGATGCGTCCGTCGTGGTTGGTTGAGAGGCTCCGCTGCTTCGCAACTCCTTCCTGACAGGGCCAAAGCCGGAGAACCGGACACGACTCCTTGATGAAGGCCCCGATCGGATTGGCCCAACACCTGAGGTGGAGTTAGAAGAAGAAGCTGCAGACATGGTGTGAAGCGTTCGGCTTAACAGTTGCAAGCTGAATGAGCGGACAGTGGATTACCACTCCTATATATACCTATTTGTAGTGGTGGGGGGCGGGGTGGGGGAGGGGGTGGGGGAGGGGGCGAGGGAGGGGGAGGGGGAGGGGGGGGGGTTAGGACTTCCAATAAATTTCCCTTAGTCTTCGCGGTCATCGGTTTTACATACCTTTAGCACACCCATCATTTTGGTTTCTTCAATACCTTTACACACCTCAAAAGCCCAAGCAAACAGCTCATCTATGTTGTTATAATTAATTTTTGTCCAGTGTTCATACATATGAGTTTGGTTGTTTATAATACATAGATAAAATGTAGACCCATCTCGTCTTATACAATACTCAACTTCCATTCTATGCCGATTTAGCACTTCCCAAGCATTGTGTTGATCTATCAAGAAGTCACCACCTTTGTAATTGTACCGTGACATGTTTACACGGAGTACAGAAACAGACTGAAGCAAATGAACGGCTCATACAAGCTTAGTAAGAGCATTAGAGTGGGGGGTATCACGTGATACACGACATTAGTTGTAAGGTTAGCACTTTACTTTAAACAGTAATTTATATGGGTCAAGGTCATTCAAACTTTGAAAAATTTTTACCTCCAAACACTTGTAGCAAGCTACAAGTTTTTATTAAGTTTAGTAAGTTTTTATTTGTTAAAGATTTTTGTAACTTAGTCTTCACCCTCAAGGACACGGTTTGAGATTGTCCCAGTGACTTTACATCACCGCCAGGTTAAAGTATTATACAAGTCAAGTGTTTTTTTTTTTTTATTACTTGACTTGTATAATACCCCTCTCCCTTACTTTAAGAGGGTTAAGACTAAATTTGGAAAAATAATTTGGAAAAGACTTTTAAATATTGTCCAACACAACCTAACAATTTTGATTTTTTTTTTTTTTAGTGGGCCCATGTCCTAGTCCATTTCCCACACGGTTTGGCATCCTTCCCGTCGTATTAGATAGGCTTTAGGGATGAAAAATTCTCTTTGTACCATCCGAGGTGGTACTTGCATTGTACAAAGGCGGCCTTCACCTTTTACAACAATTTCTACTTTCTTATTACCCGCTCCATAGGTTTGACCAATAAAATAATATTTTTCATCAACCTTTAGCCTTCTAATATCACGCGGTTGCGGGCCGTGGGGATGTCTGAATTTGGACGTTTTAGGCCTAATGTAAAGAGTGTAGGGTTTGAATTGCCGAAATTTGACTGTTTTTTTGAGGTGACTTTGGCAGCGGTCTCCTCCTGAACACGCAAGTTTCTGGCAACACAGAACCCCAAACATAGTTGAAAACCAAGCGTAATCGCATTTCTTACCCTTGCCAGCAGGGACCTCAACGCGCTTACGTTTTTGTGTTGGACACTTTACCTTAATGTTTTGGAGCTTGTCCGGTTTAGGCTGGCTAGAAGGAATAGGAGTAGAACGCTTTACGCGGTGAAGAGGAAGGGAGCAAACAATTTTGGGTGGGGTGGGGGAACGTGTTAGGTCGATGGTTGGAAGTTCGGGGGAAATGGTAGGAAGTGATGTAAATTTTGTTGTTATGTTGATGGTTGGATAGGGGGCGTCAGGGGAAAAGATGGATCTACGGGGTGGTTTAACAGGTGTGGATGGGATAGGGGATAGAGGTAGAGGACATTGGGATTTGGTGTATGAAAGGATTTTGTGTGTACGGGAGTATGGAGTGTACTTCGGCCTTGCAAACTTCCTCTTCTTCTTCTCATCGTCCTCCTCCGTCTGGAATATGGCAGCATCCGAGTTGGAGTCCGAGGAAAGGGAGACAGCTGGAGAGCAAATCAATCCTCAGCGGCTGTGGTCCCAGCGGCTGTTGTAATGGTTAGCGCTGGCATCGATGGCAGAAGGCTGGTCACAGTCGTGATTACAGCCAGCGCTTGCCGCAGGACCGAGTACTGCGTCGTAGTGGTCCCAGACGAAGAAGGCGGAGTAGACTGGTTGGCCGAAGAAGCAGCAGCAGAAGCAGGAGGATAGTTTTTCAATTTAAGAGGCATTTTTTAAGATGTAGAGTAAAGAATTGAAATAGAAATTAAGTAAATAATACTATTTGGTGAGAGCAACAGTTGGTGTGAGCGGTGTGAGTGCTGAAGCTCGAGTGAGAGGTGCGTGCAACCCGGCCGCCTTATATCCCCACCGACCACGGGTGAGCCCCACCCAAGGGTATAGGGTAGGGGTAGGGGTGGGGGCGGGGGTGTAGGGGTGGAGGTGTTGGGAAGGGGGGTGGGAGGGGGGGCGGAGGTGTATGGGGTGGAGGTGTAGGGGGTGGAGGTGTAGGGGTGGAGGTGGAGAGGGGGGGGGGGCGGGGGCGGGGGCGGGGGCGGAGGTGCAGTGTCAGTCTTTACTATATTTAGGTCAAGGTCACGTAAAAACTTTAAAAAAAAATAAAGCCCCACCTGGGGCATTTAGGTTGCCATCGCTGTAGTCTCCAAAGAGACCCAACTATGGACAACTACAGACTTGTGTGTTAGTAATGCCTACCCATTAAAGTTTAAAAGACAAAGTACTTTAATATATTTACTGTGTTAATAAAAACCTTACTGTTAAAGATTTTGAAAACTTTCATATATTTAGGTCAAGGTCACAGAAAACTTTTAAAAAAATTAAGCCCCACACCCCCATAGGGGTGTGGGGCACTTGGGTTGTCATCGCTGTAGCCTCCGAAGAGACCCAACTATGACAACAGGCAACATCCAATGTCGTCTAACCTTTCCCACGCGAGACTTGTAAACATTTACTGCATTGTCTTTTCAATAGCTAACAAAGATTCATTTACATAATTTTGAGTTTCCAGGAGGAAACAAACTGAGGACACCCTAATGGCTTACGTCCTCGGTCCGAGTGCAGAGGCCGCCACAACCTTTTGCTTGCCAGCGTACAAACGGACATACTCCCAAACCCCAGCCGCAACCTTTTGCATGCCTGAGAGGAGCCTAACAATAATTCAAAGTGGCTTTACACGGGGGGCCTACTCCCGTAACCCTATCTTTAATATTTTTAATTTAGCTATGCAGTAAATTTTTACAACTCCTTTGTGGGTCAAGGCCACACGAACATTAAAAAATTTCGGCCCCCGTACATCCATGGCGAACCACGAATGTTCGGGGGCCTTGGGGACTAAAAAACACAAAAAGCTAACAAAGGTTCATTTACATAATTTTGAGTTTCCTGAAGGGAAACAAACTGAGGACACCCTAGTGGCTTACGTCCTCGGTCCGAGTGCAGAGGCCGCCACAACCTTTTGCTTGCCAGCGTACAAACGGACATGCTCCCAAACCCCAGCCGCAACCTGTTGCATGCCTGAGAGGAGCCTAACAATTATGAAAAGTGGCTTTACACGGGGGCCTACTCCCGTTCCCTGTCGTTACAATTTAATTTGAGCTGTGAAAAACGCTCAAGGGGAAATGCTAAAACAAGCGTATACACTTTAGTTAAATATAACACACTTACAACACACAATTGAGCTCAACCTGGTTAATGCTGGAACAAGCACATACACATTAAACACATATGACAAACAAGACAAACAAGACAGACAGGAGACATAGGGTACAAGTGAAACAATCTCATATAAAACACTTCCCAATACCCAAACGCAAGCGCAATATCTTAGAAATAATACAAGTCTTAAAGTTAGAGTAGACTTCGCTAAACAGTGAAGGCGCCTTTCAGTGTTTAGTGAGGCCTATGGCGGTCCGTCCCGATCGTTCACGTTCAACGCTCGGGAGCGGACTGCGAGCCGGCTGTGGCCGGGCCGCCTTATATCCCCACCGGTCTCCCCCGGCATGGGGCGGAGGTCCACCCCGGGAGCGGAGGTCCACCCCGGGGGGGGGGGGGTCCGCCCCCCAAAAAACGGAGACGGGGGCGGAGGGGGGGGGGCCCGCCCCCCAAAAAACGGAGACGGGGGCGGAGGGGGGGGGGTCCGCCCCCCAAAAAACGGAGACGGGGGCGGAGGGGGGGGGTCCGCCCCCCAAAAAACGTAGATGGGGGCGGAGGGGGGGGGGGTCCGCCCCCCAAAAAACGGAGACGGGGGCGGAGGGGGGGGGCGCCCTCAGGGGTGGTTCAAGGTCACCGACTACACTTTTACTCTAAGTGTCTGGTTCAAGGTCACCCACTACACTTCTACTCTAAGTGTTTGCAATACCCCCACCCTAATCGAGTCCCTAAGCTACGTGACGGCGTTCAGCCAGTATGTCTCAGGCTTGCATGCGGTAAGCATCGCTGCTCTTCGACTCTGTTCATGTAAGTGTTTTACAAGTTTTTGCCTCAAGGTCATTACACTTTAACTCTGGACTAACATGGCTTGGATTTTCTCTGATTTTACTCAAGGTCACTACACTTTAACTCTGGGATGATATCGACTTGTAGTATTTCAGTGTTTTGACTCAAGGTCATCACACTTTAACTCTAGCACGTCGGTTATCGTACCAGAGGTGCTCAATAACCTAACTTGTAATGTTTAGGGTGGCGTTTGCACGCCACGTGGTATCGCCATGAGTGTCCAGTCCAAATTTTAAGTTAGATTAATTTTACTGTGATCTTTTCCATTTCCAATTCGTTTTGCCAAAGAATAAGGTGTCGCTTTATAAAGTGGTATTTCTCTAAAGTTATAGGGGATTGCAGGGATACAATTAGTTTATTTAGGAGACTCTTAATCTTGGAGTTTAACACAATTTCCACTTTGACTTTGCTTCCTCGGCTCTCACAGCCTAAGCTGTACAGAAATGTTTCTTCTAGTGCCAACTCGGGCCAAGAGAACAGTGTGTTGACTGTAGGACAGCTCATGGTGAAGTGATGCGATACTCCAGCGTACAACCTCACCTTCCCCCACCACTGTGACCTTCCCCCACTCCTGCTGTTTCCCCCACCTCTTTTCCCTTGACTCATGCGCTACAAGCAGTCTCTCAGTATTGTGCGGACTTTTGTGAGGAGAAGACATGTCGCGGGACGCTTTAGGTAAGAAACTTAGCCGTGTTAAGACTTTATTAGTTGCTCACTGTCCACCACTCAAAGTTAAGAGGGTTTCGACTTTAGCTAAGTGGCGCAAACTGTTGCGCGGACACCCTAAGTTTTATACAAAACAGACTAATGTCAGTTTTACTGATGAAGATTTGTTTAAAATATTGGATGAAATGACTTTTCCTTGCAAAATTCAGTTAGTTACTCCCATTCCTGACAGTTTAGAGTCTTAGTCTCTCAAGCCGATATACCTAGAGTACACAGAGCCTGACAGTCAGTCACTCGGTGGCTGTCGTGGGGTGCGCATCGGTGTCGGCGCTCCATTGTTAGGTTTTCTAGGTCACGGTAATATCAAATTGTTGGTGTTGTGCTGGTTCAAGGTCACCTGAGGAATAACCGATTGCCCATTTAGGCAGAGTCATGTCAGAAACTCGAGTTTAACTTGGCACTTTTGCCGTTTCTCATCGAAAATTCGCTCCAAGTGGTCAAGGTCACGGGGACTCGGACTAAAACTCGGAGCGTAGTGCGAGAAACGGCAAAAGTGCCAAAAAATTTTAAGTTTCGGCGTGACCTTGACCTTAGTGGTGTCGGTGACGTCATTTTGATGACGTAAGGGGTGATGACGTCATCAGCACGTCATTTCTGTGACGTCATGGGTGTGACGTCATAGAAATGACGTCATTGGTGATGACGTCATCGATGACGCAATCGATGACGTCATCGATGACGTCATCGGTGAGGTCATTGACCTCGATGACGTCATCCTTCAGGTGACCTTGAACTGAGCCAGCACCAACAATTTGACACTACTAATGTATGAGGTAGTCGTTGACATAGTGAATGAGCCCCAGCCCACATTACTATTTATAAAGAAATAAATCCTCTTTAACTTAACTTTAAGGCATTGCAGAATTTAAAAAAAGAAATCACAAAAACAAAGTGAATCTGCCTAGATCTTTGATGGTGTGGACCATTTTGGTTTGATGTGGCATGAATATTTTTGTTAAAATTCCTTTTCACGCAAATCATTTTTTTATTAGCTTATTATCTATAATACTGGAGGTAAAACACTTTTAAATGTTGTCTATTTTAAACAAATCTTAATATGTATACCATTCCGCATTAAATTTGTTATATTATCATAGTAAACAAACAGGTTATTAATATAAACCTAACCAACTATCACTTTTCCTAGTTCACAGCACTCTGAAAACTCATCCACACAAATTTAGTGTTCTACTAGTATACATGTTGCTCGAAATCGAGCAATTTAATGTAATACAATACAAATGTTATAGTTCTAAACCAATGACATCCGACCAATCCAATATTGTAGATATCTTTAATCACCAAAACTACACGTATTTACAGATGTTTAAAATGCTTTATTCAATCGCAATGTTATTTAAATGGAACATTTTGGGATTTCAACAATGGATAGCGCTTTTATTTTCATTCCGATTCTCATCAGTTTTTTGTGGAAACAACTACAGACCAAGCCCTATCCAACGACACCAAAAAATTGAAAATCGGTTGAAAATTGTAGGAGGAGTTCTCAACACACAAAACCCCTTAGCGTATTAAATAAGTACCTATGGATTTTAGTTTTTATTAACTTTTGTTGTTGTTTCCATACCAATCGGACAATCCATAATACCCATGTCAAAAATTTCAATTTTTAAACTTGTTTTCGTACAGGAAAATGAATTGTTCTGTGGTTAAGTTACTATACTTATTTTTATGCCAAAACATATAAATACACATAAATTCAAAGTTCAAAATCTACCTGCTACATTTTGAGGAAAAGGTTAGACACACAATTTGTTCCACACAATAGCACTCCTTGTATTAAAGTATGGAATTGTGTAGATATTTCAATACCAGTAGTTCAATTGTTTATATTCAGCTTTTAACATATGTTTCTCTGTTTTACTGTCAACAGATGTTTTATTTTTCAATGCAATATAAATTGTTCCCCTTGTTAACCTTATGGATAAAAAAAAACTTTTAAGAACTTCCCGTGGGCTTCAAAATTAAAATATCAACAATCTAACTTAAACCTTATTGAAAAACTACGAACTGAGACCATTCTTTTGACACCTCAAACATTAAAATAGATCCAGAAATAAAGGAGAAGTAGTGTTTACAAAAACCGCCTTCATGTAGGCCTATTATATATTTTTATATATATAATATATTTACATCTATATAGATATATATCTAAGTGTGTGTGTCTGTGTATATAATTTAGTGAGGTTTAAAGATAGGGACAGTCAACTAAAAATTTAGTATCATATTTTTATATTAGAATTTAAAAAAATGAAAATTCTAAAATGGCAGCTGTTTAAACCTTGAATTAACCCTAACAAAATAACCCAATTTCTGTCTCGGCAAACCGAAGCATATAATATTGCAATGTATATTTCATGTATGTCAAGGATACCATTTCAGTTTAATATGATTTTTCTCATTTATTTGGTGGTAGGTACATTAACTTATTATTCAGGGTGTAACAAAAATATGTGACTGGCTATTCATATAGAGCAATTCTACATAAAAAATAAATCAAAAATAGTTTGTAATTTTTTTATTTTGGCTTTGTTAAGTTGCAATCCGCCTTTTTTTTAACTTTATAATTTTGGTAACATTATTGTATTAAGTTAATACTAGTATACGTTTTGCTCACTGCATCACTGTAAATTCAGCTGAATAATAACAACATCGATGGCAGCGACTCTGGTGCGGCGTCCACCGAACTTCCAAATTTTTGCCTCAAACTAAATGCATTGGATGAGAGGTCTATTCACGTTAGTGTATATAGTCAATGCTTTAGCTCTAAAGCAATGACATCCAATCAATCCAATCCAATATTGTGAATATCTGTAATTACCAAAAGCTACATGTATTTACAGCTGATTATTAACAGATGTTTAAAATGCTTTATTCAATCCCAATGTTATTTAAATGGGAAATTTTTATATTTCAATGGTGAATAGCACCTTTATTTCCAGTCTGATTCTCATCAGTTTTTGGCGGAAACAACTACAGACCAAGCCCTATCCAACGACACCAAAAACTTGAAAATCGGTTGAAAATTGTAGGAGGAGTTCTCAAGACAAAAAAACCCTTAGCGTATTAAATAAGTATAGATTTGGCATAGTAGCCTACTTTCTGACATAAATGTCCATTTACAAGAAAAATATTGTTTTCTTATGTGTATTTTTATTTATTTATGGTAGCCTTTTTTTATTTTAAAAAGTAAATATCTATCAGTTCTGCCTTCTATCAGACTTTTCATATAGAATATGAACGCGGTTTGTGCCATAAGTGGTTACTGTTAGTATTTGACACTTTAAGAATTTTCAGTTTTCTGTTAGTTATCAGCATGGGCGCCAACTTGTGAAAATTATTGGGGAGACTCCAGCAAAAGGTTGAAGAGGGGTCTTGGTATAATGTTACTCTTCTGTTCTGCCACTTTTCTTGTTCTAGGTTTTTGTAGAATGTAAATCATATGGTCTATAATTGTTCTTTAGGAATGTTAGTTAAATTTTTTGTGTTCGCTGAACAATTTTGACACAAATGTGCGGATGCGGAATTGGATCAGATAACTCTCGTATCTCAAAGACTTGTATTCTTTTTTATCAGCCGATTGTAATAGTTTTACGCTGTAAAATTCACCAAATCTGTTCATATTTAGCAGGTTTAAGATTGCTGGCTAAATAAATTCTTTAAACAACCGAAAGTTCAATGCCTTTACGCTGACATGTTTTTTGTCTTTGAGCTGTTAAAAAAAATTTTATGTCAGGCCTACATAGATAGGCAAACTGTGAAAATCAGGGGTCACATTTTTTACTTGGAATTTATATCATGCCAAAGAACATATATTATTTACAATTTGAGCTTCCAATTTACAAAGTAAGTTTCAATATTTGTCACAAAAAAATCACACATTTGTCTAAAAAACTTCAAAATTTTGAATTTTTAAGAAAAATGTAATAATCTATACTTATTTAATACGCTAAGGGTTTTTTTTGTCTTGAGAACTCCTCCTACAATTTTCAACCGGTTTTTATGTTTTTGGTGTCGTAGGATAGGGCTTGGTCTGTAGTTGTTTCCGCCAAAAACTGATGAGAATTGGACTGAAAATAAAGGCGCTATCCACCATTGAAATCTAAAAATTCCCCATTTAAATAACATTGGGATTGAATAAAGCATTTGAAATATCTGTCAATAATCAGCTGTAAAAGTACACTCTCGTTCATCGGAACTAATGTGGCGGACGGCCGGTTCGGATGTCAAAAAATTCCGATGAAGCGGAGGCCGTCGTGAGTCATCATTTCCGCCCTTACGGTGGTGACCTCGTGATTGTATTCACTCTTGTTTTTAAGGCAATACTAGAGATTTTATGAAAATAAGGCACTCAAACTTTGAACATGGTAACAAATGAACCTATAGGAATAAAAACAACGCAGGAAATAAAGATCCAAAATCGTTATTCTCATATTCCATGTTTATATTCCACTTATATTCAAGCAGTCAACTGACTTCCACGTAACACAGGTGCAGTCGCGACGCGAGACAGACTGAATGACAGTTTGGGAAGCGGTCGAGACGGATGTTCACTTCCTGCCCCCTTCCTCTTTCTATTTTTGTGCGAATACTCCACGGCCTCGTAAATCACATCGATACGTACAGATTATGGAAAACGCCTGATGACGTTAGACGCAAAATGTGATACTTCACTGTTGTGCGGATAAAACGAATGGAAATTGAAGGCGCTAAAATGGAAAAATTATTTATTTCGTAAGAAAAAATATTAATAATATCCAGATTTTCAGTTCCGATGAAGCGGAGTTCCGATGTCGCCGAGTCCGATGAACGGGAGTGTACTGTACTTGTAGTTTTGATGATTAAAGATATTCACAATATTGGATTGGTCGGATGTCATTGATCTAAATCTAAAAGTAACATTTGTATTGTATTAAAATAAATTGCTCGATTTCGAGCAACATGTATACTAGTTTTTATAAATAGGTATAAATGAAGTTTAATTTTGACAGCATCATGATGTATGTTGAGTTTGACATCATGTTAATGTCACTTTAGGCCTACACAAAGTAAATTTATCAGTGAGATGCATACAATTTGATAAATATATATTCATGGTTGGTATTAGAAGCAAGCAATTTACTGGTGAAGTCGTAATTTTCTGGCGTGCCTTTAAAGCTGCATTACTTTTACTGAATGCTAACCTTCAAAACCAAGTTCAAGAACAAACGGTTAAGTGATTAAACTACCCGGAACCACCACCATGGTAGACCGAATCTCGACCCTTATGTCTCTCGATCGTGAGGGTGAACCATACACCATACAGATCTGAATAGCTGAACATGAATGATTTGCATAGCACTAGCGTTCATGTTTTGAAGACATAACACCATTGTGACATTGTGGACCAATACCGAGTAATATTGATTTGATTTCTAAATGTCCAATAAAATATGATTGTATGTGTTTCAACTGCCTGTATATCAGTTATTAAATCAACCGTGGCTCGAGATATTTAGTTTGTGGTTGTAACTGGTTGTATGTAACCAATACCATCATCCCAATACAAATAATGAATAAATAATTCCCTTTTCTCTGAGTGGGGGGCTTGAGCCCCTTGGGCCACATGGAGTCGGCGCCTATGGTTATCAGAAAATTTAATGCAATAGAAGCCTTCAAATCCGGCCACCTCGGGACCAGACTGCCGGCCGGATTTCAAAATGGCCGGATTAACCGGCAGATTAGATTGTTAAACAAGTTGAACAGAGACCTGTATTATATATGTGTGTTCCAACAATGAACTATTAGGGTATATTTAACAATGAAGGATCTCATACTTGCCCAAATAACATAGTAACAATCATTATCTGTTCGCTCAGACGCAATGCAGCCGGAAAAGATCCGGATAATCCGGCCGCCGAACCATCCGAGGCCGGACTATTGGGCTTCTAATGTAATTGAAATTCCACTGCATGAAAAACAAAATCCTCTTACCTTGGGCAGACTTTTTTCTTCTGCTTAGCTGGGCGACCATCTTCATCAGATTCGTTTTCAATGTTGGAGATTAGCTTCTGGTACCTGTGTTTGGTTTTCATTTTTCTGTTTTTCAATAAACGCCGTCTTGAACCTTCAAAAATTTGAAAATTTTTGTTCTTGTCATAATAATATTATTATGAAAACAGGCTACGTATGCCACACACTGAAGAGGAAATATGGTGAAATGTGAACTTTCTTTGAAGCTCACTACAGATGGAAAGAAACTTCCTTTAAATTAATCGGTTAACAGAATTACTGCAATAGAATACCCATCATCTACGTATTGCACTACTTTAAGGCCTGGAAATGAAAGGGCAGGGCTAAGCTAAGGTACTGTGTTGAAGCAGTAGAAAAGTTCTCCCTAATTTAGCAAGCTTAAAACAAAACAACCCAAAAATTATTGTTTAGGACCAACAAATATTTAAAATCAGCTTATGCAGTAATCAGAAAAAAATATACAATAAATAGGCTATACCACTTGGAATACTGTAACAAACCGTTGAAAAAAATGACAACAAAATTAATTGGAATTTTTTTTTTTTATAATCATAATGTAGTACTGTACAATCGTGAATAAAAATACCAAGCCATGATCCATTCCAATAATCTTATATTATTGTGGACTGATGACTTACCAATGCTGTTACTATCATCCTTTGGCTGGGCCGTCCTGACTGTTTTAGTCAGAGCTTTCAATAGGGTAGTGAATATGTCTTCCTCCACAATGTCCAAACTGAGATTCAGGTCAGGAAATTCTATACAATACAAAACTGAATTACTTTTGTAAAAATAGATTTTACATAAATACTTTCACAGCAACTGTTTTCATTTGCAAACTTATACTATTAATTTAAAGATTTTTGAGGACACATACTACTCGGTCCCAAGTTTCTACATGACAAAAAGATTTTTTATGTCCTTCTGAAAACATCATCAAATGTTGGCATTTCTCCACCTTGAAGAAGCTTTGGATTCTGTCAATGGATCAACATTGTTTAAAAATCTGAAAAAGGGTACCATCCTCTTGCGGCCTTAAAGCTATATTTCTGAAAACCTAATATGTTTTTATATGCAGTACCTACATTGACCTACCATTACAGTTACTACCATGAAGAAGAATTGTTTAAATTTAGGGTAATAACGTATAACATCATACAATGTCAATTGTCAATTTAATATAATGGGGAGTTTTATTTCACAAAGCATTGATTGACAATCACGTATTTGTTTGGATTGAAAAACATTTTTTCTAACAGGTGATGGGTACAAGGCTATAAACAAACATAAATCAAAAGTCTTAGTTTAACTTAGCTTTTAAATAACTGACTCTAGAACCGTCTACTGTCTAACTGTCTACTGTGGAGAGGAGATATCAGGAAAAACAACAACATATCATTTAATCTTGGTGTAAGCACAGGTTGCCAGATAAAAAACTTAAGCCTCTTATTTTTTAGCCACATCTACATCTATTTATTTGATGAAAAACACAAAATCGCTGCAGTGTGGTTAACTATGGAGTTTGGAAATATTGCCCCTAAAAGTATTGCCACGTAAGTATTTGTATTAACAATAATTTGTAAATAATTCTGTACCCCCACTACATACATTGAGTTAGAAAATTTAGCTATTCTTTTATTCATGTCATGTAAATAACAGTGTATGAAAACGAACATTATATCAATGAATGTTCTACTTTTTTGAAGTAATGGACAAAACATACTACAATCATAGCACGAGAGACTTTTTTGGCACGTAGTAGAGGGCAACTGGGAACGTTGGAGGTATGGGGGACAAAGAGGGCACGGGGAGGAATGGCGGGCAATGGGAGCATGGGCGAAGCAGAGGGCACATGGGAGGTATGGGGGACAGAGGGGGCACAGGGATGAATGGCGGGTATGGGGGCACGAGGATGAATGATGGGCATAGGGGTATGGGAGCATGGAGGCACAAGGGTAATTAGGCATGGGGGTCAAAAGCGGCACGGGGAAGAATGGCGGGCATGGGTATTGGGGTAATGACGGCGTGAGGGTATGGGAGGTTACAAGGTGCACGATGGGCATTGGTGGCACACGGGCATCGGGGGCATAGGAGGTACTGGAAACACAAAGCACACAGGGGGGAACGGGGGACACGAGGAGTATGGAGGGCACGGGGGAATGGGGGGCACAGGGGTCCAGGGTACAGGGGTGTACAATTAATGGGCTAGTAACCATTTAGTCATGTTTTATTTAACTATTTCATTTATTTGAGTTAAGAACTCATTATGTACAAGTTTACATTTAAAACTATGAATTTTCTTTTTTCCACAAAATACACTACTATGTTTTAATACAGAGGAGATTATTGGTTCTTTGCTGATTTGATACTGCCAAAAAGTTTTGCCAAGATTAGGTCATATTTTATAAGAAAATCCAAGGGTGTAAAATCACAATAAAAAATTAATTGTGCAAGGAGGTGATGAATTGAAACTTACTTTTGTACAAGTCCAGTGGGGTGGAGATCTAAAGAGCTTTAAAAACTATATTTGCAAAACCGTTTCCTAGTGATTACCTATGAGCAAAGAGAATCGTCCATGTCAAATTTCAGCTCCGGAGCTTGGAGGAATTATATAGAAGGAGTGGCCACGTCCTTATGGATATACCGTGCTAAAGTGAAGCCGGCCGCTCCCCTCCACTAGAGTGGCACGGCTGGCCGTAGAGTGGCATGGTGCCGCCGCTGTAACACGGGAGAGATAGGAAAAAAACGCGACGCGCGCAACTTTGAATTAAAATTCTTAGCACACCAGGCAAATCACATAGTCCAGCTTTTGCATTTTTAAAAAGGATTAAATTCTCTATCCAGTGATATAATTTTGTTCTGGATAAAACATATATTTTAATTTATAAAAGGACATTAAAGTAAAATATATGTATTGAAGAGATGATTTTTATACATAAAAACGTAATTTAAATCATCTCAATTTATATGTGTTGCTGAAAAATAAATTTTATTGTCTAATAGGGCCTATAATACTTTCAACCAAAATAAATATAAGAATTGATATTTTTGAATGTAAATTTCTTATTATAATTTGTAAAAAACGTTAAGTTTACACCTCTTTGAGTGATGTTCAGAATCATTTTTACAATATATTAAACAGCAATTTATTTGCATACAATTAATTACTCATACTTACTATTAATGGGTTAATAATGATAATATAAACAAATAGTAAGAAGTATGGAATTTAGGATACAATAACTTAAAACTAACTTATAAACAATAGACGATTATTCATCAAATACTAATAACTAAGTAGACTATATGTACTAACAAGAACAACTACCCTTTAAGGTTATCAGCACAATTAAGATGATTTATTAATATTAATAAAAAATTACTAATAATGATTACGGTTTTTTTGTAATAGCATTAGTCAACGTTTGTAAAATACATAGCCTTAACACAGTTATTTTTCAACTTAATAAATATAGACCTAAAAATTTACAAATAATTTAAAAACTTTTCTAAAATTTATCCTGTCATTTAAAACAACTAATTACACTTAAACTTCCATGATTCAACGACTCGGTAGCCCTCGCCACTCGACGAGCGCGGCGCGGCGGCTTCGCTTCTAACCCCGCGTGGCCACTCCTTATATATAATTTCTCCAAGCTCCGGAGGTCCTAAAGTAATTTCAATGTCCAGTGAGGCGGAGCCCTAAAGTGCTTAAAAAACTATATTTGCAAAATTGTTTCTTAGTGTGTACCTATGGGTAAAGAGAATCGTCCATCAAACTTCAACCCTGGTGGCCCTAAAGTAGTTTTGAAGTCCAGTGGGGTGGAGCCCTAAAGAGCTTAAAAAACTATATTTGCAAAACCTATGGACGTATGGTGCACCTATGGACAGAGAGAATCGTCCATGTCAAATTTCACCACCTGTAGGCTTTTAGTGTAATTGTGAGCTTCCGTAGGGCGGAGCCATAAAGACAACACAAACATCAACATTATACCTCACAGCTGGTTACTTCTATGATATAAACATCTGCTTGAATGAAACTTTCAAATTTTTTAATTACAGCAGTTCATTTTGTAGACACTAAATTTCTAAAACCTGACACTGCACCATTGTATGCCCTCTGGGTCAGAGCCCTTTGGACAGATCGGCACCAAACTTCACACAAACCATCCTTGAATTATGCTTAATAATGCCTGAAAGTTTCATTACAGTCTGTCGAGCGGTTTCGGAGTCTATAGGCAACATACATATATATTTATATATTTATAAATATACTAGTGGCTCATAGGGGCAAAAGCCCCTAATCATAAAATTAAAATGGCATGCACCATGGCGGATTACCAGTTCTTCACTACGAAAGTTTCTAGAAAAATTAAAAAATAGTTTCTAGAAAAAATAGTATTTTAACAATACCGTTTAAACAGACCATCGCCCCCAAAGCACTCTTTAAAATCCTGTACTATTAGGCCACCCGTTTGTAAAAGCTTCATTTGGTCTGGTTTTAAACTTATATCGATCTATGAAAAATAAATTTTAAAAGAAGTCATTATTCCTTTGAGCTATGATGGAAAACCATAGACAGCATAGACAAACATTGATATAACATAGAAAAGCGCCAATGAGTAAAAAACATGACGGATGTTCTGTACCAATTTAAGAGTCAATCAACTTTCAATACTTTGTATCATACCCCTTTCATTGTCTTTTTTGTCCTAAAATTGAATGGATTTTCTTAGCACCTGTCAGGTTTTTTTATTATTTTTTAGTCACCAAATATAAACACAGCGTCTCAAAATAGATCATCTTCACTTACTGTCAATATTCGCCCCTCCTAATCAAAAATCTTGACTTTGTGTAAATAAAGTAGACTTTTTTTAAAATCACTATACATGGAGAATCTTTAAAGAAGAATATTAAAAAAAATAGTCCTTCTTATAATTTTCTCATTTTGTTGTACCGGTAATGTTTTAGATCTGCTACATTTCCCCCTATGCAGGACAAACGTCTCTATAACTCTGCAATCTATGAAAATGACCAACATGTTTCTGGGAAAATTCAGCTAACAGAATACCAACACTTCGTTGAATGATACACTTTAAGTTTCAGTTAATGTACCATCGTCACTCAACATGATCATTTGACACTTTTCGTCTTAAAACAAAACCAAAACATATTTTAATGTAATTGCGTTTCTCAAACCACAATCATCACCCATTGCGTCCCTATTACGATCAGAATGTATTTTATAATTTGCATACACACACAGTTATTTTTTTTACAATTAAAATTATTATACCAACAGTAAAAATCAGCAGTCAATTTGTAATAGTTTGTAAGGTCGGTAACGCCCCGAGTAGAATTTTTAGTCGCTCAAAGTTGCTCAAAACCACAAAACATAGTATTTCCACTCTAGGTAAATTTTTGTCATTTGGGTTTTAAAAATTCTTCACTCAATACTATCATCTGGTCTCTCGTTTTAAAATCAAACTGTAACACATGTTTTAATGTACACAAAGCACACTTTTTTGAATCCCCATGCTATTCTTATGGAGGACATTTTACGTGATTTCTCATTTCCTGTTAACATTATGGACACACCAATAGTTTTCCCTCGTGTATGGGACCGAGACCTTTAATTTGAGACCCCTCCCATCATTCTGCGATTTGTATAACGCTCACAATTTTACTCAAGAAATTTCGCTTACAGAATTATATTTATAAATATATTATACATACTTCCTCTTTTATAGATATAGATATATGAAAATGAACGAATGGTGTTTTTAACTTCTGGGGACCTCAAAATGAAAAAGTAAAGTGGTCCCGGGCTTAGGTCTTACCATGGCTACCACTGTAATAGCGTATTCCCTATAGGGAAATTCGCTAATAAATCAATTTTGTACGTTATACAGTCCCTGATTGCAGGTGATGACTCTTGATGCTACCGGAACCATTTGCGCGATGGTCTTGAGAATTGTTAAGACTTAGTTGTATAAGTAATTATACTAATGTTAGACCTTCTTGGAAAAAGGTTTGTGTATTGTCCGGAGATGACTTGTTGGCCAGTGAGGGGGTTGCGGGGTGAGGGGGAAGCTGAGGCATGCCATTGGCAAAAACAATTTGCTTTTTGTTTTTGGTTTTTTTTATTCCACCATAAATTAAGCTATCAACAAAACAAAAAACATACAGCATCCCTACGATGTTTTCTTTTATTTTGCAGTCAGCTGTCTTTCACTACATTGAATTAGGCTAGCTGGTTTGTCAACAAAGATAATTGTTTACTCTTTTTAGCAAAATTTATTCATGTAGAATAGTACAATCTAAGTTTGTTTTTATTTCTTAGTTAACCAAATGCCCGGTAGGTTTCAGATGTAAATTTCCCCTCGCCCCCCAACCCCCTCAGTGGTCAACAAGTCATCTCCCGACAGTAAGTTGTCTACTGACGTTAAGTTCAATGGCATGATTTTGTTCCTTGTACATGGTGAACGGCTAATAAAGACTGAATTTTCTTTATCTGTTCGGTCATTTGATAAAAAGACCTTGAAGTAGGTTTAATTACCTTCTTTTGTCTGTTTCTTAACCTGTAGATATTCTGTTTCTAAATCTTTTTTGTGTTTTGGCAAATTCTCTGTAAAATTGCGCACCCAATTTTTAGACGTGGGAGATTCTTCATCATCAGAAAAATCATATTTATTGTTAAAGATCATATCTGCTCTGTGTTGTCCTTCCACGTCATACTGGAACAAATTTGGTTAAAAATTGACAACCTTATATTTATTTATGACTGAAACCAATTTTTTTACACCGCAGTGTAAATTTTAAACCTACAAGAAATTGTAGGTTTTAATATCAAAGAGTTTTTATTACAATACTTACTTTTAGAATTATTTAAAAAGTACTATTGCTGATACTAGTATTCCAAATAAAACTGAAAAATTAAGTTGGATGTAATTTCATTTGAAATTGATGTCTTAAATTAAGATTGTATCTTACATAGAGTAATATTTTTTTTAATTACTTTTAAATTTTTAAAGATATTTTTAATGTTAAATGTGTATGTATTTATTTATTAGTGTTTGTGTGTTGTGTCAATTTTTTATGTTTGATGAACCCTCTTGGAGATAACCTGATGATGTGGCTGTTGCCACGAAACATGTAGTTAACCTCCGACAACAAGGACATTGAAAAGGTAAACAATTATTTCTATTAAAAAACTAACTTATGCATTAAAACAATCATGTTCTGTAGAATGATCGGGTGGAAGCGGAAGACAACTCAGTACTGAGAGCCATGCGATGGGGCGCAAAACAGAAGCCAAAATCAATACAACAACTGTAACTGGGCATTATATAGTTTTTCTAATGTGAAATGAAAGAGAATTTCAAGCTCAGACTGCATAAGAGAAACTTTCTACATTTTTCATTTCAAGTAAGTGCAGAGGTGACCTCCGGTCACGGGTAAAGCCTGTGGAACGTTAAATTTGTGGTAAACAATTGGTCCCATTAAAATCAGCAGGTTCAATGTAGGCTAATTCCTTACATTAAACATAGTACAATCACAGACTCTCGACAGTCTAAAATTCTTTGATCCAACAAGTTCTATAATACAACAAAGCCTTGGTGGTAATATCTCTCTTTAGTGCAATACCACGCTTTCAATATGTACAAAACATTCTTTTGATAAATTTTCAAGTTTTTATTTTGGTGCCTGTATGTTACTTTAACAAATAAATGAAATGAAAATACTTCTTTATTGAGGCAAACATTAGGACCACATGGTCCTTTCTTACAGTTAACATCTAAAATTACGTAAATGTTAACATAAAATATAACACAAAATGTAGTTTTAAACTCAAATTTAAAACATCAAGTGCTGCATGACAAATTTTATAAAACTTGCTTTAAAAAATTATGTAAACTTTCTTACAATACATTTTTTCCACATTCACACTTGCTGAAACTCCTACTAGCGCACATCCTGCCAGTCATCCGGTTGTGGACAAATGACCAATGACAAATGACAATTCTTTATTGTACATCACATCTGTTTTGTTATTACAAAGGTAATATTCAGACAGGTACATTGTCAATAATTAAAGGCTATTAAAAAAGAAAAACCAAGACAAACATAGACATTGGAACCCAACCAATTAAAACTAATTTACATAATAAAAGAGATAAATACCCCCCGTCGCAGCAGACCTGCGTACTCAGCGAATTTCCAAGTTAGTAATATTAATTTTGACCAGCTACACTTGTAAACAAAATTTCATCACGTGCTCATAAATAGGGAAATAAATGTCTATTCTCCTTAAGATAAATATAAGGAAAGAGTATGCAGGTATGCTGCCATGGGGGACACTAATAGTAGGTTTTTAGCACAGAAAAAATTTATTTCGACCATATAAAGAGAAATAGTAAGTTTCATCAATATCTGTCCATAAATAAAAGAGTTTGCCTATTCTCCATATGATTAACATGGGAAAAGAGTATGCAGGTTTGCTGCCATGATAAGTACAAAAACCAAGATTTTTTACCTTAAATGGATGAATCTCAACCAAATGAAGCTAAATACCAAGTTTCATCAAAAAATAATGGTTGATAAGTTATATATTAACACATCCTTATTCTCCATAAGATTAACATTGGAGCCCCAAAAGACAATGTACTGTCTTTAGACTTTGTAATATCTCGGTAACCAATGGAGATAGAGCAAAGCTTCAAAATACTAAATTGTGTGGTTTTTTGAGCTAAATCCAATGGTCAAAATAAAAATTTAAAATTTTTAAAATTTACATATGAAAAATGCAAAAAACTTATTTTTGGGGTACAAAACCCCCCAAAACTACCCCTTCCGGTAGGTCGATATGTCTGGTTTTCGAACTCATCCGAATAAACGTAGGATTACACATCTCTACCAAATTTGGTGTCGATCGGACCATTTTTACGAGAGTTATCGTGTCTAGGGACACATATATACATATATATATACATATATATATACATATATATATACATATATAAGTAGATAGTCATATGGGGTTCCTGGCTCACTTTTGGAGCCAATCAAAAATAAAACAAATTTCATAGTTTTTTAGTACAATTATGCAATATTTTTACCATTTTTTTGGCTAATTTGTAACATTATTCTAATTTTTATGAAAAATATGCAAATTTTATGAAATTTTTTACAAATATGCCTAAATTTACATAAAATTGTCTACAGAATAAAAATTTTTCTGAAACAAGTAAAATTTTGTCGAATACTGAATAATTATTCAAATTAAACTAGAATAGTTTCTTTATCATCAAATGTTTTAATGTTTGTAATAATTAAATGTAAATCTTTCTTATTCTATTCTTTAACTGTTTTCATGAATGAATATTTTAAGTTCTATTAAAAAAAAATTTCAATTTTATATATTTTTTTTTTAATCTGAAATTATCATGGTCCCAGGTCAAAATATATACTAATTATAGTAATTATTGTGCAAATTTAATAAAATAAACCTAATTAGTTCATAAACTATGATTTTAGTTGTTAAATAATGAGTCTTGTAGAATATATTGGTTGAGAGCATTCTCTTATCACTCTTATCTCTCTTATCTGACCGTTAAAATAATACTTCCTGTCACAAACTCCAATACTTTAAACTATTATAACTTTATTAATAATTAAGTTATCTTTAATCTGAAAATTGTATTGAATTTAATATTTTTTTCTCTTTGATATAATACCTCACAACTTAGGTTTTAAATGAGATATAAGTTTTTTTGCTGTTTCTTAAATTTATCAATATGTCAATTGATTTATTTGTAAAAGTATTTGAAACAAATGTTCAATTGGTTGATTTATGATGGGCTATAATGTATTAATAGGATTAAAAATGATATTTATTTAGTATAGGCAATTGTTGCACTATCTAGTGGAAAAGTCATGAACTACTAGCGCTTCAACTGATAAACCCATGCAGTCTTATCACTCAACGGAAGTCTGGTTAGCTCATTGCTAACGTTCAAGTCTCATATGCCTGAGGTTCCGAGTTCAAATCTCGAAACTTCGGGCATAATTTATTGAGGACATAGTTGAAGTCCAGTGGTTGGTGGAAGGTCTTTATCCGAGTGGCCATAGGATAATGACTGTGAAACAAGCCGTGTGACAAGATACTATGGTGGGTGCACCCTTTGCCTCATCCATTTCATCCTTCATAATCACCAATCCATTTCCATTAACCACCAATCTATTTCCATTAATCATTCCAATCAATCGCCTATCGTCCATCCCATTAATACAACATTACACTTACAACACCGCACACTAAAAAATTCAAATAATACACTCTCCTCCACCTAGCACAAAAAAATCTAAAAATCAAATAATTCGATAGAACCTGAAATGATGCCCCTGGGGACATAAAAACCTGGAATGTGGCAGTGATGGGTTCAAATTCAAAAATACAAAATATCATAAAAGCTAGGTGGTAGTGACGAGTAACTAAGGCGCCTATTCTGAAAACACGCACACTTACAACACTATACAAAATACACCATCATATCCATTCATTTTGTTTTATTTTTGTAAATTTAAAGCTTTTTTAAAACAAGTAAATTTTAATATCTGATTTTTAAGAATATAGATTAATTTATTTCAATTATATCATTTTTGATTATATTATATTCAAGTAATTTTTCAGATACAACAATAATATAACAATTTGTTTTAGTAGCATCTGTTATATCATAATCAAAATCTGCATTAATAATTATATCATTTTTTGAACTTGAAATATTTGTTGGATTTTTTGTAGTATCAATTACATAAATTGGTCTATTTTCTAGAAATTCTGTTGGATTATAATACATTTTACTACTATTATAATAAACCTTTTTATAATCTTGATACATTTCATACATAATTCTAAATTTGTCATTGTTTATATCAAAATTTTCCAACTCATCAGGATAATATTGACCATTTAATTTTACTCTTATATTTTTTACATACATACTATTAAATTTAGAAGTATCATATAACTGATCATTTGTTCTTTCTTTTTGAAATCCAATTATAATAAATTTTGGATTATAAATATTTCTATAGATATTTGTTATATCAAAACTTAAATTCTTTCCTGTTATATTTTTTGTTCAATACATTGCCAATGATTAAAATGAAATATAATTTTTTCTGATTTACTTAATTCATTAATTAATTGAATTTTACTTGTTGTTTTATATTCAATAATAGGAACTCTAATAAAAAATTCATCAATTGTTATTTTACCTTCAGTTGGTAATGTAGCATTATCATAAGTTCCATCAACCTTTTTAGTTTTCCATCTAAAAATTGCGTCTTTATCTTCTGATCTAATAAATGTTATATTAAAACCTCCTTTATATATTGGAATATTTACATTTTCAAAAAATCCTAATCCAAAATGAGATAAATTACCAATTGCTTCAAATTTATTTTTAAAATTTGATTCAAAACCATTATTTATTTGATTTATTTCTGATTTTGAATAAGTTATAGTACCTTTAATTGTACTTAATTGACCAGGATATTCAATTTCATCAATCAATTTATTATGTTTTCTAACTTCAATTTTTGAAAATAAGAATGGAACAAAATTATCAATTAATTTTATATTAGCACCATTATCATATGCATTTCCATCAGATTTAGTTAATTTACCAGATATATAAAATTGAAATTTAGAAGTACAAAATCCATCTCCAAAATCTATATTAAATTCAGTTTTTTTTATTAGGTTCATTTAAATGTAATTTAGATAATGGATAGAAATTTTTGTATTCAGCTCTTTCAATATCATTTATATATTTTTTGTAATCAGCCATTTATTAAGGATAAATTTTTTAAATCAAAAGGTTTTTTAAAACAAGTAAAGTTTTTATAATTTAATTTTTATGATGTCAAATTTTATAATTGTTATGTATCAATTTCATTTTTACTTTTAAAATATTCAATTTCAGTAGCATGATCAAGTATAAATTTTGCTGATATTTTTTGATGTTCTAAAATTAATTCCCAATTTAATGTAAATGCATAATCATGAATGAAATGTTCAGTTAAATCTTGATATTTACAAATCAAATCAATATAATCTTTTAATTGATAATTTATGAATTCAGTAATAAAATCTATAGTTAAATTTTGATATTGAGCAATTTTTTGCCAATTTAATTTATTTTGAAACAATCTCATCATATTAATACTTAATTCATATTTTTCAGAAATATCATCCCAATCATCTTTGTTTAATTGATTTTGGTTTCTGATAATGAATAAATCAAATGAACTGTATAAAGCCATTTATTAGGGAGAAAATTTTGTAAGACAACTTTTCTTTGAATTACAAATACAACATTTTCCTTTAATTATATTTATATTTTTCAATTTTATTATTTGAATATCTTTAGAATTAGTTTTTTGTTTACATTTAAGACAATAAATCAACTCCATTTATATAAAATAAATTATTGTAATTTATCTATATTATCTTTAATTATTATTATTTCAGCATTTAATTCTTTTATTGATTTATTGACTCCATCAAAGAGAAACTTTAGTTCTTTTTCTAACTTTTCTTCTAAATTTTCAACATAATTGCCAATATTAATTAAAAAATCTATAATTTTATTTAAATCTTTTTTAGTTTCTGAATAATCACTACCAATTTCAATAATTGAATCTAAAACTTCATCTAATTCTGATTTAACTATAACATCATATTTATTTATACTTGGTTTTACATTAACAATTCTTTTACCATTAATATTTATATAATTTTTTGATAAACCAATAGCATTTACTAAATTTTCAGTCTTTTTTACATGACTTTTAAAACTTTTACTAAAATTATTAAAAAATATATTTAATTTAGAATTTATATAATCTTCTTTAATATTAATTGGATGTTTTTTCTGTCTTCCAAACAGATCAAATATATTTTGTGAATCCATATTTATTAAGGATTAATTTATTTATTATGTTATCAAATTTTTTATTTTTATTTAATTCATTTAATATAAAAATACATAAATGACCACAAATTGGTGGATCATTATAATTTTGAATTTGATTATCATTATAAAATATATTATCTTTTCCTAGATATTTAACTAATTCTATAGGTGGTTTATTAACTATATTTCCATATGAATCAAAATAATATTTAATTTTATCTTTTTTATAATAACAAACCCAATGAGTTCCATTTCCATCAAATGAATCTAAATTTATAATTCCACATTCAAATTTATTAACTTTATTAGGTAATATATCTCTCATAAATACACCTCTAAAATATTTTATATTTTTACATAATTTTTCTAATTTACCTAATGTTAGTGGTTCAAAATTTTTTTATAATTTTGTTTCATATATTTTTATGTTTTTTTATCTAAACCAGATCCTTCTACATTTTTTAATTCATGATCCAACCAATCAACAAAATTTCTAAATTTAGGAATTATAGATTCTTTTACTACTTTTGCTCCCTTTCTAACATTTGGTGTATAATTTTTAACAATAGGTATATTATCAGCAAAATCTAAAATTTCTTTTAGTAATCCACCATTTTTTATTTCTTTTAATTGATTATATGAAAATTCAAATCTTAATCCTTTATTTAATTTTTTATGTTTATTTAGTTTATTAATTTGTCTTTTAGATAATAATATAATATCTTTTCCATTTTCATTAAATTGATCAATACTAAATTGAATTATAACTGATCTTTTATTTTTAAATGCTAATTTTATTTTTGATTTTTGATTATCTGTTAAGTTTATATTTGTTTTTTCCATTTATTAAGAAAAAAATTTATAGTTTTTTATAATATAGATTAACATAATTAATGAAAAATTTTATTAAAATTTTAATCCTACTTCTAAACCCATACCAAATTTTCTTTTCATCCACATAGCACCTGATGTTGGTAATGCAATTAATCTTTCACCAATTCCATGATTATTTGATGTTACTATATCCCATGCTTTATCTTGTAAAATTTTATCAGCTATTTCATTTCTAGATTTTGTATCTTTATGATCTCTATAAAATAAATCATGTTCTTTAGCAGCTTTATCTAAATCATTTATTCCAGGATCACTTCTTTTTATTCTTTTATTTAATTTAGTTCCAGGCCCTAGATATTGATAACCAGGTACATGTAATTCAAAAGGTAAATTATTTATAACATCATTTAAAATACCTGATCCATCTTTTAATAATGGTGATGAAATATTTGCCAAAATTCTTTTTAAATACTTAATTCCTTCAGGTTTTTCAATTAATTCATCTAATTTATTTGATATAAAGTCTTTAATTGCTCTCTTTTCATTTAAAAAATTATTATTACCAGCTTTTTCTTGTGCATATATATAATTAATAATATTATCTAATTTATTTAAATCATCTATAAATCTATATTCAATTTTATTTTCTGTATATTTTCTGATTCCTGAACCTTCAATTTCACCTTTTAATTCCCAAATATGTTTAATTAAATTAATATATTTATCACCTTTACTAGATTTTGGTTTCTTACTATTTGGATCATTATTTTTATAAATTGAATTAGTCTCCCATAAAATCTTTGAATAATTATTTAAATCATCTTGTGTATATAAATTATTATCTGGTTTCTTTTCATAAGTTAACAATCTCCATAATCCATGTGTTCCATTATATTTTTTATCATCAATTATTAAATCATCATTATCAATTACAGTTATTTTATCACCAATCATAAATGATTTTTTATGTTTATTCCAATATAAACCAAATTTATCATCTTTTGTTCTTGGTAAATATTTTTGTGCTAATGGACCAATAATTTTATCTAATGTTTGAGGTGAAATTAAATTTGGGTCAATAAATGTCGATTCTTCTTGAATTATTGGTTGTCTGATTGGTCTAAATGGAGTACTTGAAGGTAAATTTAATTCTTCAGTTTCTGGTATTGATATATTAGCAAAATTATTAACAACAGGTACCAATTCCATTAGGTTTTTATTTTCATTTAAGACTTCACCAATTTTATTTTCAACTTTACCAATTGCTGATGTTATAGGTTCATATGCTTTTTGTTTAATTTTTTCATAATTATCTTCAATTTTAATTTGATTTTTAAATTCTTTTATTAATTTTTTCTCAATATCATCTAATTTTTTAGCTTCGTTAACAGATATTTTACCCATTTATTACAAAGAAAAATTATGTTCAACACAAATTATGTTAACACAAACATAAATTATATTAACACAAATACTAATCATGTTAACATAAACATAAATCATGTTAACACAAATATAAATCATGTAAAACACAATTCATTTTACTTTATTTCTGTAATTTTCATTAAATATATAAATACTAATGAAATAAATAATACTAATAAAATAAATATTCTATCAATTATTGACTCAAATATACAACAAGCCATTATCATTATTTAATATCAGAAAAATTTTTCATATATTTTCCATTATTTGATTTTTTCAATAAATTAATAGTTAAAAATCCATAGTCTTCTTTCCAACAATCATTACAAATAGTTTTAAATTTATCAAATTTCATATCTGATCCAACAAAATTATTATATATTTTTTTCATATAATGTTCATTTTGTTTAAAGATGCATAACATATTTAAATTATTTCTAATTAATTGCATATCAACTTTTGAATAACATTGTGATAAATAAATACATGATATATTTTTATGTCTACCCATTATAAAATATTCTTTAATTTTATCTTGTTTTTCTAAAATACAATCATCAAAAACTACTAATGAATTTGGTTTACATTTATTTAGTGTAATCATATCATCACATGAAAAATAAGAAATTTGTTTGTTAATATTTGATTCTATATTTTTAAATCTTTTTTGTAATAATTTATAAGATGGTTGTTCTAATGATTTGCTAAAAATATATAAATTTGAATATGGAATTAATCTTTTATAAATAAAATTTAATAATAATGTAGTTTTACCAGATCCACTTGTTCCTATAATTAATAATCTAATAGGCTGATCATTTTTATTATTTTTATCATATGATTCTAATTTTATATTATCTTTTTTTTCTAAAAATTTCTCCATTTAAATAAGATGAAATTATTTAAAATAGTTGATCATTCATTCAAACTAGAATTAAGATTAGAACATCCAATACATTTAGATGGAAAATATAGTATTGGTTTAAGTGGATTTTATTCATGATAATTTTATATCAAATATACAAAATGATTATAAAAACTGTTATGGATATTCTATTAAAGATGAAGATGATAAAATTATAGATCAATATTTTGATATAAATAAAGGCAATTATACAATTGAAGAAATAAAAAATATTTTTATAAATAGTTTAAAAGAATTTAAAAATAAATTCAATAAATTTGATGAAAATGATTTTATATTGAAAAATGATGGACCATATATTATAATAAAATCTCCAGTTAAAATTATAGTAGCAACAATTATAATTGATTTATTAGGGTTAAATGATAAAATAATTGAACCAAATGTATTAACAAAAGGAATAAAACTACCAAAAATTAGACCTTTTGATGTTATTGAAATTCATTGTAATTTAGTTGAACCTAGTTTTGAAAATCATAAAGATCTTTCACATTTACATAAAGAATCAGAAATTCTATATTCATTTTATTCAAATGTTGAATATGGATCAAAAATTAGTGAAAAACAAAATGAAATTGATTATATTCCTTTAAAAAATATAAATAAAATTCAAAATATTATAATATCTATTCAAGATAGTGATGGAAATCTAATAAATAATGAAAATATTAAAAGTATTGTATATTTAAGATTAAAACAAAATTTTTAATAATTTGTCTACATAAATAATAAAAACAACAATTGATTTAATTAACAATAATTTTATGTTTAATAATAAATTAATTGTATTTAATAAACAAAATAATCCTTGGTTTAAAGGAAAAGATATTTGTAATATTTTAAAATATAAAAATTCTAGAAAAGTTTTAATTGATAATGTAAAAGAAAAATATATAAAACTAAAAAATATCAAGTGTAACCAACAGTTACATTTACATAATGATGATAAATTAATTTACATAAAAATTATAGGTGTCACAAATTATGACACCCTGGAAATTTATGTACAAACATGTTTTCAGACGCCCTAAACAGGGCGTCAATAAAATAGATAATAAAACAATATTTATTAATGAATCTGGTTTATATTCATTAATTTTAAAATCAAAAATGTAGATAAACAATAAGGATAGATGATGATAAATTAAAATTTATAGATATTTTTAGAGGGGACAATTTGTCCCCCCTATCATATAATGAAAAACATACAAAACTTATTAAAATTAGGTAGGACCCAAAATGGGTCCCATATAAATTATAATATTTATTTTAAAAATTTTTAAAGGAGGTAACCTTATTATACAATAAAAACTTAAGGGTAACAAAACGTTACCATTCAAAAAATATTTATAAAGGTAATAAATTATATACAAATTTGAGACCCGTCTTTAAGACGGGTCTTACTTATAATGATAATAAAGTAAAATTTATAGATATTTTTAGGTTAGATATTCAATAAATTATTGAATATATTTAAATTTATTAAAGAAAATATATTAAAATATAAAAAAAATTAGGGGTAGCAATATGCTATTTCAAGAAAATATTTAAAAATATACATAAATTATAGTATAAATTCAATATCATATGGTTATAAATTATTAATATAATTTTGATCATTTTCTTTAAAACTTTCTTTAACATAATTTTTTATTATATTTATAAATGGTTCTATTATAAAATTAAACTTATAATGATATACAAAATAATTTTTATATTTAAAAAGATATATTAAAAATTTATTTGATATTTTAGTTTTAAATAAATATAATTTTATATCAAAATCATTATTTATTAATTCTTTTGGAACAATTAAAATTTCCATTTATTTATAATTATTTTTATATCCCCAAGGTAATGTATCAATTTTATTTTCACAAATAAATCTTTTGTCATCTTTATTACTTAAAGCTAATTTATTTATTGTAATTGTATATAGTAAATGTTTAAAACTTCTAATACAAGTCATCTCTCTATATTGTTCTTGATCATCAAATAAACATTTCTTAAAATCGTCCATATGTAATGTTTTATCAACAACACTTTTCTTGATTCCTTTACATTTTACAGGATTTTTATTATTAAATTCATAACTATATAATTTTGATCTTAAACCACAATATTCTTCTAATATTTCACCATTTAACTCATCTTTAAATTTACCAATTATTTTTTTATTCTTTTCACTATAGCATTCATGTTCTTTCTTATAATCACTTGTATCAAATTCATTAATATTTTCTTTAATAATTTTATATGGATTCTTTTTAAATTCTATAAAATAACTGTCTGTGTCCATATATAATAACCTTATATTTTGATCAAACTTCTTTAATTTTTCATAATAAAATTGATACATATGTAATTTTGATAAATCAAGTACTGAAAATCCTATATAGATTGGTTTATCAAACTTAACCTTTTCTTTAATCATATGTGAAGCAATACAGTCTTTATCAAATATACTAAATGTTTTAAAATTAGGTTTTTTTGCTTGTTTTAATGAAAACTTTTCATCACCTAATTTAATATCACACCTATTTCTAACATTTTCCATAGTTTTTCCAAAAACACTATTATTCATCAATTTAAAAAAGTCTTTTTCAAAATCTGATGTTGATTTGGATCTTAATTTAGTATTTAATTCAATATATTTTTTCATATAATCATCTTGATCAAATGCTATAACTCTATTGACTTTCTTTAATTTTAATCCTTTTTGTAGATAATATTTTAAGTTTCTTGAATGAATAACATAATCTTTTTTATCAAATAATGTTGTACAAAGCTTATTGTTATAATGTTCAGGTGCTAATGGTAAATCTTTATGATCATCATGTAATTCAATAGGATATTCTAAATCAACATCTAATATATATCCATATTCAGAATTTTCATCTAATTCTAATATTGTTTCTTCCCATTCATTTAATGTATATGTATTAGGATTCATCCATGTTATATCTTTATAAGGTAATTTTTGACTTAAAGCCCATCCATATAGATTATTTGCATCTATATATAACATATAATTTTCAGGTTTTGTTTTATCATATTTTTTTGTATATTTATTGTTTGCTTTACAATATCTAGTTATACATTGTGAAATACCACCTCTAATACCTTTTTCAATCATTAAATACATATTATAATCACTTATTAATTCTAGTTTAATTTTTGTTAATTTTAACATAGAATCCCAAGCTAATGATGGTGATGTTAGATAATGTGCTGGATCTAATTGATAATTTTTCAAACAAACAGATCTAAAATTTTCAAATATATCAGCTAATAAAAGAACATCTTGAATATTATATAAATCTGAATAATTACCTAATGTTTTTACTTTTAATTTATTCCAGACTTTTATATAATGTTTATAATCATAATCACTTATATTTTCATTAGTTAAACAACTATAAAATTGATCTTTTTCTAATATTTTATCATAGTTTAATTTTTCAACATCATCAATAAATTCATATGGAAATATACCTTTAGAAGTTAATATTTTTAAAGTTTCATTATCATATTCAATTATATCATTTTCTTTTATAAATTTATTTATATGCTTAAATTCTTTAAGATTTTTAGCTAATTTTTCAATTGATGTAGCCATAAATCTAAATGTATCTACAAATGAAAATTTTATAAATTTTCTAGGTTTATCACCTTCAAATTCATAACCATAACCAGAATTTACTGAATAGTTTATATATTTTTCATCTGTATTAGCTAACAAATAAATTTTACCATATTTTTTAGCTAATTCTTTTATAAACAAATGTGTATCATAATTTGAACTATTATGACAGAATATAGGAATATTTTGAGGGAATTTTAGATTTAAATTACAATTTAAATGTGCAGCACCCCTAAATTTTCCTGTTAAATGGCAATGATCTCTTACTTTTATTCTTTTATCTTCATCAAAACCACTATTTTCACAAATATGACAAACATTAGTTTTTTGATAGTTTATTTCTTCTTCATTAGTTAAATTTATAGGCTTTTTATTTTTTGAATTATATTTTTTAGCTATATATTTTGAGATTTCATCTAAATATTCAAATAATTTATTTGGTACATTTATTAATTCCTCTTCAGTTTTTGCTCTATAACAAATAGGTTTATACATTTTATTAGTTACTCTAGATACTAAGTAAATGGTAAATCCATATGGTTTATGTTTTTGAATTTTATTTGTATATGAGCAATTTGGATTATTTTTACAATTATCAATCTTTTCTAGTATACTTTCAAAATCCAAATAAATTACATATGGATGTTCAAACTTTTTATAATAGTTTTTAAAACTTACTGTTTGACCAGGAAATGGCATTATAGGTCTACAAGGTTCTAATGATTTACATATTTCTAAATGATTATTCAAGTCTTTATTTTTGTAGAAATGAGTCAAACATCTTCTACAAATATATTTTTTTGTTTTATGTTTTGATAATTGAGAATATACTAATTTATTTAAATCTGTTATTAATATATAATGACAATTATTACCAATTTTATAATATAATAAATCAATTTCTAATTTTACATTATAATGTTCAGATATTTGTAATGGCACTATTTTTTCATCTTCATCAATTCTATAAATATTTATTGACATTGATGGATAATTATATTTAGAATCGAATGATCTTTTTTCAAATAATTTAATATCTTTTAATGTTATTGGATAATCAAAACCTTTAAAAATATTATCATTTATATATTTTTGATATTGTTTAACTCTTTCAGCATTTTTGTTTGGTTTATCAATAGCACATCTAATTGCATAAATAAAACAATATTCATCTTTATTTTTAAAATGTACACAACATTTTTTATTCTTAATTTTATTTGGTAATTCTATATATGATCCAGCATTTAATGAATTATTTTTAGATAATTTTAGATTTAATTCAACACATCTTTTTAATGACCAACCAGAGCCTTTTGATGGTTGATTTAGTTGTTCTCTAACTATTAATTTCTTAAATTGATCATCAATAAAATCATCTATATTTAAAATATCTGAACTTTTTATACAAAAATACATATTACTATTTTGAATTTCACCATTTACTAATTTTCTTTCATATTCACATTCTAAAGCCATCTGTCCTTTGATATTTTTGAATTTTTGTTTTTCTATCAATTTTTTTATTTCATTTCTTTGAGTTTCTAAATAATCATTAATATCTAAATCATCATTTGAATTTATTAAAATATAATCTTAAAAATATCCTTTTAATGACGAAGCTTCTTGAATATTTATTATATTTTCTTTTGGAATTGGTTTATTTTTAAAATAATCATTTAATAATCCAATCAATTCTTTTCTAGTTTTATTAACAATTTTAATACTATTTTTAATTGCTAAATTTTGAATATATTTTAATGATCTATATTCTAAATTATTTGGATTTTCTTTAATTTTGTTTAATCTTTTCTTAATTAGTTCATCTCTAGACAAATTTTCATAATTTTTGACAGATAATTTTTTTGCAATTTCATTTAATTTTTCTATATTAAATAATGAATAATTTGTAAGATCAAATTTTTCTTTAATATTTGTTAATTCATCTAAAGTTTTATTTTTATAATTATATATATTATTATTTTTACACCAATGTTTTAATTCAAATATTTTATTATCATATTTTTGTTTATTTAATAAATGTTTAGATGAGCTATAATGTCTATCATAATTTTTATATAATATATTTTTATTACAATAAGGACAATTAATATTTTTATTTGTTCGTTCCATTTATTAGGGAGAAATTCTTTATTTATTAAAAATAATTTTTACTTAAAAATAAAACTCTGAAAAATATAAGAAGTTTTTCCACTTTTTACTAAGTAATTTATAGTTTAAGTCATATTTTTTTAATAAAATTTGAATTTTTTTAAAATAAGTAAACATTTATGTTTATTTTTGTATCATATTTTTAAATTTTCTAGTTTTGTTATATTTTTTTCATGAATTTTAGTTTCTAAATGTCTTGAATAATTTTTAGTCCATTTAATATTTCTTCCACATTCACAAAATTGTGGTTTTAAAAACATTTCTCTAATACATTGTATACAAATTGCATTTTTTCTATCTTTACTATAATGATAATTATTAAAATTTGAAATATATTTAATTTCTTTACATTTATGACATTGTTTTTCATTTAATTCAATAACTTTAATATTATCATATAATTTTTTATAATACTCATCCTTACATTCTTTACAATAATAATATAACCCATCTTTATTATTTTTGTATTTATAAAATTTAGATATATCTTTATATAATTTACACCTTAAACATTTCTTATCCATTTATATAAAATAAAATTTACAAATTGGTTTTTTTCAATTCATATTCATAAAAATTTCCAATAATATCTTCATTATTTTGATCTTTTATACTATATGTAACTGGATTTGTATTATTAATTTTAGAAATTATAAATATTTCTCTAGACCAATTATTTTTATATTTATTAGAAAATGTTGATTTTTTATTTCCAATTCTAACTCTATCATTTATTTTAAATTTTGATTTAGTTATTATTTTTGGTGGTTTATATTTAAAAACAGTATCTAATAAATCCTTTTCATTATTTTTATTTACTTCAATTGGTTTCATTTTAATTGTTGAATGATATGAATTATTATATTCTTTAACAATTTTTGGTAAAATATTTATCCATCTATAATTTTTATGAATTTCAAATTGTATTTTCATTTTTTCATTTTGTGTTCTATTATACCTTTCTATTATACTTGATTTTTCTTCATTTTCTGTATGATACAATTTAATATCATATTTATTTAATATTTCTTTGAATTCTTTATTAATAAATTCTAATCCTTTATCTGTATGTAAAAGATTAGGTGATTTATGATTAATTTTAATTGCATCCTTAATTATTTCTTCAAATGCTTTAGAAACTGTTTTCCATCTTTTTTCTTTAATGGTTTTGACCAAACATATTTTGAGAAAGTATCTATCACATTTAACATATATTTATAACCATCATTTTCTTTTTCATAATTTTTCATTATAATCAAATCTGCTGCCCATAAATCATCAATACCTAATGTAATTATTTTTCTTTTTAGAAATTTCTGTCTGATTGGAGCATGAATTTCATTTGCTTCAATTATTTGTTCATTTTTAGTTAATTCTTTTTTAATTATAGGTTTAACTTCTTTTTTAAAAATTTTACTTTTATTTGTTTTACAAAATAAACATTTAGTAGCAATTCTATATAATCCATTTTTCATTTCAACAATTTGTGGATTAATATTTTTAGTTTTTTTCTTACACTTGTGACAATGAATTGGTTCATTCATTTATATATAAAAATATTTTATACTTAAATGAATTGAATCAATTCATTTATGTATAAAATATTTTTTTAATAAATGGATATGTGTTATAGATGTCATAATCAAACTAATTTTACTATTATTGGAAATTGTGTAGGATGTAATATATGTAAAAGAATTATTTATGAAAAAAAGATTAAGAGAAAAAGTAATAAGAATAAACATCTTAAACATATTTTAAGAGAATTTAACCATTTTCAACCATATAAAACACACCAATTAATTAATGAATTATATATTTTATGTATTTCCAATCATTTTGAAATAACACCTAAGAATATAAAATTATTTTTAAAACAAAGGAATTATACACATTGGATATTTTACTATCAATTTTTAAACAAAATATACAATATTGATTTTGAATTGAATAATGAAGATAAAGAAAAAATTACACTAGTTTTTAATAAATATTTATGTTTTAAGAAAAGTAATATATCATATAAAAAATTATTACCAATGATTTTTAAATATTTAAATATGGATTTTTGTATAAAACCTAATTATGATAATAACTTTTTAACATATCTATCACAAATGAGTTTGTGATATTTTTTCCCTATATAAATGGATCTGTTAGAAGAAATTAATAATATTGGAGAATTAAGATTTAAAGAATATAAACCATTAAAAAGTTTAAATTTAAATGAAAAATATAAAATTGAAAAATTTGAAAGAATTAAAGATAAATATGGATATACAATTATTGTTGAATTAGAAAAATGTAAAATACATTTACCAAAAAGATTTACTAATATAATTGATGATAAAACTGTTAAAGAATTAAATAAATACCCCCCGTCGCAGCAGACCTGCGTACTCAGCGAATTTCCAAATTAATAATATTAATTTTGACCAGCTAAACTTGTAAACAAAATTTCATCACGTCCTCATAAATAGGGAAATAAATGTCTATTCTCCTTAAGATAATTATAGGGAAAGAGTATGCAGGTATGCTGCCATGGGGGACACTAAAAGAAGGTTTTTAACATAGAAAAAATTTATTTCGACCATATAAAGCCATATAGTAAGTTTCATCAATATCTGTCCATAAATAAAAGAGTTTGCCTATTCTCCATATGATTAACACGGGAAAAGAGTATGCAGGTTTGCTGCCATGATAAGTACAAAAACCAAGATTTTTTACCTTAAATGGATGAATCTCAACCAAATGAAGCTCAATACCAAGTTTCATCCAAAAATATTAGTTAATAAGTGAAATATTAACACATCCTTATTCTCCATAAGATTAACATTGGAGCCCCAAAAGACAATGTACTGTCTTTAGACTTTGTAATATCTCGGTAACCAATGGAGATAGAGCAAAGCTTCAAAATACTAAATTGTGTGTTTTTTTGAGCTAAATCCAATGGTTAAAATAAAAATTTAAAATTTTTAAAATTTACATATGAAAAATGCAAAAAACCCATTTTTGGGGTACAAAACCCCCCAAAACTACCCCTTCCGGTAGGTCGATATGTCTGGTTTTCGAACTCATCCGAATAAATGTAGGAATACACATCTCTACCAAATTTGGTGTCGATCAGACCATTTTTACGAGAGTTATCGTGTCTAGGGACACATATATATATATATATATATATATACATATATATATACATATATATATATATATAAAAATTTTAATGACTATTATTTTTGGTCTCTGGGCACCTCAAAACGAAAAAGTAACATGGTCCCGGGCTTAGGTCTTACCATGGGACCTACGGTAATAGCTTATTCCCTATGGGAAATTCGCTAAAAAGATTTAAATTTAATTGTCACTGCTTTAAGACTTTTGATGATAAAGAAACTGCTTTAGTTAAATTTGAATAATTATTTTAGTATAATTGTATTGATAATAAATTTTAAATCATCTTGTAAAAAATAATAATTTTACTGGTTTTAAAAAACTTTTTATTCTGTAAACAATTTCATATAAATTTATGCATATTTATTAAAAATTTCATTAAAATAGTATGTTTTTTATTAAATTGAACAAAAGCTAAAAATTAGCCAAAAAAATGGTAAAAATATTGCATAATTGTACTAAAAAACTATGAAATTTGTTTTATTTTTGATTGGCTCCAAAAGTGAGCCAGGAACCCTATATGACTATCTACTTATATAATATATATATATATATATATATATATAAATTTTAATGACTATTATTTTTGGTCTCTGGGCACCTCAAAACGAAAAAGTAACATGGTCCCGGGCTTAGGTCTTACCATGAGACCTACGGTAATAGCTTATTCCCAATGGGAAATTCGCTAAAAAATATTGGATATTAAAAATATGCCTGTTACCAAGAATCATTGAAAAATTCCTCAAGATTATAATATGCTTTTTTTATTAAAATTTCTTTGATACTGCCTGCAAATTTTACTATGTTTAATTTTTTTAAAGGAATTCGGGATCTTGTTGTAAATTTTTAACCCCATACAAAGAGGACTTGTTTCATATTTTTTCAAACTGTGAGCAGGATATTGAAAAATTTCTTGTTTTCGTGTGTTATATGAATGATCAATAAAATAATTTTTAAACATATCAGGATTATTGTGGACCATTTTTAGAATTTCTAAGATAAATATTGAAGTTAATGTTAAAATTTTGAAATACTTGTCTACATGGTGTTGTTTTGTGACAATTCGCAAGAGTTCTAATGATTGATTTTGTTTTTTCAAAACTTTATCTAGATCCGAAGCTGCCCCCCACAATGCAATACCATAGCTTAAAATTGAGTACACATAAGCATAATAGACATGTTTACACACATCCTGGGAGGCAATTTGAGTTAAAATACTTAAGGCATATCTTGTTAAACTGAGTTTTTTGTTTAAATAATTTATATGCTCTGTCCACCGTAGTTTGTTGTCCAGATGTAAACCTAAAAATGTTACTACTTCTGTGGCTGAATCAGTAATTCCTGTATTGGCAGTTGAATTTCTTAATTTAAAAAATAAAACATTTGTTTTATCTTCATTTAAAAGTAAGCCATTATATAAAAACCAATTTCCTATTTCTGCTATTGTTTTTTCAACATATTTGTGTAGCATTAATTAAGGTAAATATCAAATTGTATCAATATTAGGCACCTTTTAATTTTCCCCATACACCCTATGGGGGTGATTATGTAGGTTTGCCATCATGGGTTTTGTAAGCAAATATCAGTTACACCCTACCCAGTGAATGTACATACCAAAGTAGTAATGTACATACGAAATAAGCGAGGTGCAGGGTTTTGTGATTTACCATAACATTAACATGGTAAACCTAGTTATGGGTTTTTCTCCATAATCTGTGAAGCCAACTAAAAAATTCAAAATACTAAATTGTTTGTTTTTTAAGCTCTTTTAAATGGTTTTAGGCCTAGTTAAAATTGTTGAATTTTGAAAATTGAGGTCCAAAAATGCCATAAACCAATTTGTTGATCATTTTGAAACCCCATAAAACCCGGTTCTCATAACCCGATCATGCTGGTTTGCGAACTCATGAAAATAGACCTGGTCTTCATGAGTTCATGACTTGGCCCAAGTTTCATCAAAATCAGAGGTTCCCTTTAAAAGTTATCAGTACCATGGACACACACACACACACACACACACACACACTCATATATATATATATATATATATATATATATATATATATAATATATATATATATATATATATATATATATGAAAATGAACGAACAGTGATTTTGGCTTCTGGGGACCTCAAAATGAAAAAGTAACATAATAGCGTAATCCCTATAGGGAAATTCGCTAAAACTAAAACATTCTATGCTCTAATCAGCCTTGACACAATTTCTACAATTTAAAAACAATTCTAAAACAGCCTAAAGGTGTCAAAAATCTTTTTTACTCATGAAGCATATGTTTCAGGCTGTTAGAAATAGTACCGTAGCTCTTTAATTAAAATAAAATGGTAAAGTACCAAACACAGGCAAATGACTGTCCATTTTAAGATGCTAAAAAGCTCTTAAACTACACACAACTTAGTTGGACGATGTGCAATATATGTATAGTTTAGGACCTTTACTAGGAGGACCGAGCTTAAGCTCGGTAAAATTATTACTTTCGTTCTCACACAAAGCTCGTTCGCTCTTCTCCCTTGCCCTTTTCCATTTTAAAGACGAGCTCATTCGCTTCACTCACATGCCAAGCCAAAGGGTGCTGCACTTTGGTATAATTTTCTTAAACTACAGGTTAAACATGTAACACATTGGTTTATATCTACAGTTATCAGCTGATTTTTGTTCAATTAATAAAATCTCCATAAGGATAACATGGGAACTTTTAAGGCCTCTAGAACGAAAACTGGATTTTTCCCAGATATGGGACCAGCTCCAATCGATTTCTGGTGGCCAAAACCCCCATATTCAATCTAAAATTCAAAAATCCTTGGAGCAAAAAAAAGTTTTGCCGTGCAAACAGAGCTTGTTTTAGAGTATAAGATAGCAGCTGAAGATAGACAGTCATTTGCCTGAAACCTGTCCTGCATGAGTAAAAAGAATATTTCTGACACCACCTTAAGGCTGTTTAACGTAAGTAAAACAACTTTGAGTCAGAAACATCCCATAAACAAGCCTGTTGGCTCTTACAGTTTTTATTTTTTATATATATAAAAAGAACATATATATGTATCAACGTATATATATATATCAACGTTTATACATATATACAAATAAAAAACGTATATACATATCTAAATTTTACAAAAAAAAATTAATTTTGACAGTATTTTTAATTTATTTGTTTAGTAAATGAAGGATGTAGGTTAATATTTTCATTACTTAATATGATATACCATACATTATTGCAGAATAATTCTATCCTTAACTTATATTTACCTCACGGCCAAATTTTACATAAGAAACTGCACATTCTTTCAAAAATATTGCAAAGAGAACTGTAAGCAAGAAGGTGTTCTTCATTGAAAGGTCGCCTCCTCTTGATCTACACATCCTCAATATATAACAAATCTCTTCATGCGTCAAACGAATAGCTCCCCTGAAATAAAAAATCCATGTTGTAGTCTTTACAATAAAACTCAAAATAAACAACATTAAACGGTGGTTTTTCTTTATTTATTTATTTTTTGTGGGGCTCTTTAAATTGTTGAATCACAAAACTGTGTAAACAGTAATTATTGTCCAACAACGAGTGTTTCAACAATAGGAAGGATCCCATTGAAACACAACATGTGAGTAGCCCAAAAATACGTGTTAAAATAGAGTTAAGTACGGTGACCTAACCAGAAATCTGTCATACATAAATAGAAACTCAAAATAACACAATTTACTTATAAGATTTATGGCATAAAAACGGATTAATACCAACAAGATTTTGAAATTTAACTGGGATAACCCCAGATGGTCTCTTGTAAATAGAGAGAAGAAAGAAAATATGGTTATTCAATATAATTTATTCACATAGGACTGTAGGACTATGCCCCACAGGCTTTCAAAGTTTTAATGTTAACCTTATGGAGGAAGGAGAATTGGTTGAATCATTAGACAGCTGTTGTAAAACAACTGCTAGGAAAACAGAAAGAACAGATGTTTTAGTTATAAAATGTTTTAAACTTCTTGGGTCCAGATCAACTGAAATAATGATCGAATTTCGATCAGGAGTCGATCTCTAGTCCTTTCTAATATAAAGCATTTAGTTTTAGAATAAACTAAGGCAGTTGTGTGCTCATACAATAACAGTGGAAGTTAAAAAATACCCCCATCCAGCAGACCTGCGTACTCAGCAAATTTACAATGGAATTTTGGTATATTTTCTATTTTCCCAAAAACAATGGGGGTGAGTGTGTGGGTTTGCTACCTAGTAAGTAAATATTTGTAAGTAAATATAAGTTAAATCTTACCTAATGAATGTACATAAAAAGTTTTATAAAGATATAATACATTTCCCCATAAACCCTAAATGGTCAGTAGGGGAGAGTAGGGTAATCGTGCGCGGCGGGTAATGGTGCGCATTGTAGTTTTTTATGAATGAAATAAGTTAAAAATCTCCAGTATGTGCTGCAGCCTAGCGGCGGACTCAACAACTAATAAGCGACCTCGTGGTTTTCGCCACTGATTTTTGAGGTTATGAGAGGCCAAAATCTAAAAGTTGTGTGTGTCATGTTATGTTTGCGCCTGAGAAAATAGTTAGTGCAGTCAAATCTGAAGGTTATTAATGCTGGATTACGAAAAGCAAAGGGCCCAGCAAAGAACCTTGTGTAACACTGAATTCCACAATTCTTCCCTGAGAAGGACACTGATCGAGGATTACAATTTGCCTGCGGTTTGAAAGATAAGATTTTAAAAACTTCAATGGTATGCCTGTATTTACTTAATACTCCAACTTCATCAATGGATGGTCCCTGAATGGCCAACACAACCAAATTCTCTGTTCACAGAGTAGCCTGAGCTTTATTTTCAAAGAATGAAGAACTTCACTAACCAATATATCCAGGGCATCAATTACAGATTTCCCTCGCCTGAAGACAAACTGGGATGTACTAATGATGTTGTTGGGCTCAAATAAATTACTACGTTGGGCAAAAACTACCAGTTAAAATATTTTATAGAAGACTTGAATTACAGACACTGCATGAAAACTTGAAGGATCATTATGTGAAACTTTTTTTAAAAAAATTTTATAAGTATGTGAGATTTTAAACTGATCTAGGAAAACCTCTTCAGACATCTATTGTTGAAGATTGTGAAGAGAATAGACAATGCTAGTACAATTGATTCTAACATGTTGTTAGAAAAATTGTATACCGTACATCACAACTATCAGAACCATTCAAAGTTGTTTGAATCGTTGATAACTTTATTTTTTAGCATATAGTTACAGTTAGGTGTATTGTCAGGGATCTGGCCTTAATTTCTTTTACAGAATCTATAAAAAGTTATTAAAAGTGTCAGGTGTAATTGTGCTGATATGAAACTGAACTGTCTTTTGAATATTTTTCCCGATAATATCCCAAGCAGCTTTGCTCTTATTGCAACTATTTTATATATAGCTTACATTACTAAACATCTTTGCATGATTTATATCCCTACATTGTTTTTTAACAATAATATAACTTCTATAAGTATGATTTCCTACGTTGGTATTTAATCTTTACTTGGAATCCCCTGTCGTCCTATTAGTGAGTGAGCGTGACGGGACATGACCTGGACTCCACCAGCAATCAGAGCTTGCTAAGGGTATAAGTAAAAAAGAAAATCTTGTTGTTTGAAATAAAAAAAAAGCTTATAAGAATGGATGTAACGTATTTGCTTGATTACAAGACATTAAAAACTTGAATGTTTAATATACCTCATGTAGCCTATTACAGGGTGTCTAGCAATTGTTACAAACTTATTTTATAGGCTTTTTCAAGACTTTTCAAAGCTTTTATCGAAATTTCAAGACCTTGCATTTTATATAAATACTACTGATGGGTCGGTTGCAAAATTTATCGGTTCAGTTTCGGTTCAGTTTTTCACTCGAACCGGTTGTCGGTTGTCAGTTTTTTAGTTTATCTTAGATGTAAACATGAAACAACACAAGGTTACCATCTAAAATTAGGCTGATGCCTATTTTCCGCCTTTTAAACATTTATGTTTTTTAAATAAGACCAGTTAGTTATTGCAAGAAAATGTATAAATATTAAATGTCTATCCTACTAATAACCCTCACCACGTAACTTGACGAATGAATTTGCACTACTATTCAGTAAAATTATTGGATAACCAGCTGGTGTTCTATAAAAATTTGGATGTGAGATAAGCTCGTTGTTTTTGAAAAAGTACCCCCTCTCCCCCCCCCCCCTCACCTTTCCTACCTGTTTTTGGCCATTCGTCAACGTGGGGAGACTTATGTATGACTGGCCTTATATTTTATCTGAAAGTGTCAAAAAAGCAATACAACCATTTTAGTGGGCAGATTTGCAATGTTAATCAAAAACGAAAACTAAGAGATAAAAACTTTGACTGTTGTATTTTTGTAGGAATTGATGAAATATGTGGGAGAATAGAATAAAATCCAACCATTAAAAAAAGTTTAGAAACCCCAACAAATTATGGCTTAAGAAATGTTTTATTATTCCATGTCTAATTTGTTTTTGTTTTTTAATACTAGCCATTACGTGTTATACAAATGCATTTTGTTAAGATAATTATTTTTATATTCAATTCAGTAAAATAATAATTTTATACAGTATATTTATAAAAAATAAGGACTGTTGTAGTATTTTTGAGTTCATTATTGAAAACAACATAATAATAACATTAATTTACCTATGTCGGTTGAATCATAGGTTGTACAACTTTGATTAAAGTTTTATTAAATTTATGAAAATCAGACGAAAAAAATTAGCTATAATTTGTTTTTGTACGACAATTAGATCAAAAACCGAATATATTGTACTAGGGAACTGATCTAAGGTCGTAAATCAGATAAGCGATCGCCAGCCGGCAGGATGTCAAAACAATAGAGCTCTTATAGGCAGATGTTCCGCATTCCATCTATCGTCTCCTATTACAACTGTCTTGTTATCTTCCTAGAACCAGACGTCATTTCCTTTGTAATTGAATTCTGTTCAACTTTTTATCTTTAGTTTGTTTATTACTTAATTTTCCCGACCTTTGTTATGATTTATATTTTATTCCCGACCTTTCCCGACTTTATTTAATTTCTATGCTAATTCCCAACTTCCCGACTTTTCCCGACTGCTAGACACCCTGTATTAGCATTGACTATGTATGTCCGTGAGTAGACTTCTCATAGCATAGGCGTGTTTGAAACATATTGACGGTGGTGTGATCTCGTGCGGGCGTACATGGAAGTACAAGAGTCATATGATAAGCAAGTCAGTGCTAGCACTCTTCTCAATCAAGGATTAATCATTTTACAATGGAGGTTTTGTTTATGTTGTGATGAAATGTTTTTGCAGGACTGTAAATTCAGCTAAATAATTACAACATCGATGGCAGCGACTCTGGTGCCGGTGTACACAAAACTTCCAAATTTTTGCCTCAAACTAAATGCATTGGATGAGAGGTCTATTCACGGTAGTGTACATAGTCAATGCTAATAGGAATACATCTTATCTTTCATTTTGAAATCCACAAGGTATATAAGGATATACCACAAGGATATACTTACGTCGGAGAATCTTGCAAGCAATACAGTCCAAACATTAACATCATTCCGCATGAGAAATGCTCATGTAACATGATGAGTTTTGCTATCTGTAAAGTGTCATTCATGAAATCTTGTTCCATGCCATGTCTTGAATACTTCCTGCTGCAAAGCAAATATTAAAAAATTATAAACTTTTTATTTATATTACAGAGTGTTGATACATACAGATAGGCTAATAAATCTTTTGCCAACGCCTTTTTCAACTGCTCCCACAGCATGGGAAAGTCTTACTTACTATATATTTAAACAGTTATATCTTGTAAAAAAATTGTATTAAAAATTTAATGAAGAATAAATTCTTAAGGGTACAGTTATATGCAAAATAACCTCTATCACATAGGGTAGCAAGACATCACAACTAAAAAAAACAAATTAAGCTAAACAAACATAAATTAACCAAGTTTAGACAATGACAATGCTAGCCTATTCCGAACATTAGATTATAGGTTGCGTACAATTTTCTTCAACTGTCCAAAATAGGCTTTAAATCGCCTTGATACTGAAAGGCGATCTCGCTTTCAGACAAAGCGACTACGAGTGCTGCTCCCACACCCTTCACCACGGCGAAAAATTACACAATAATTTTAAGCGTAAAAGATAAAAAACCCCAAGAAAACCGAAAAACCAAAAATTGATTGTAATTTTCCTCCAAAATTAATTAAGTGAGTTTTCCAAATATCCAGAAGGTTGATCTTGAGTAAAAATTTGTAAAATTAGGGAAATGAAAAAAAAATCCAGAGAAAAATAACTAAATTGAGGTTAGGAACACATAGGAGTGAGTATGTAGGTTTGATGCCAAGGGATGTTGTTAGAAAAAGTAAGTTGTTAGAGTAAATAAAATGGTTAGGAAAGGTAAATATCAAATTATATCAATATTCAGCACTTTTAATTTTTTTATAAATCTCATGGGATTGAGTATGTAGGCTTGCCGCCATATGGATGTTGTAAGCAAATCAGTTAAACCCTACCAAGTGAATGTATACTTATATCAAATTTTACCAAGTTATGTCAATAAATAAGCGAGATACGGGGTTTTGTTGACATAAGAATAACATGGCAAATCTGTATCAGAATTTTTTCTGTAATATGTAAAGCCGAGTTAAAAATTCAAAATACTAAAATGTTTGTTTTTAAAGTTTTTTTAAATGTTTTTAAGACAGATATAATTAGCCTATTGAATTTTGAAAGTTGACATCCAAAAATGCCTAAAAACCATTTTTGACCCTTTTGAAATCCCCATAAAATCCCGATCCTATCCAATTATGCTGATTCCCAAACTCATGAAAATAGACCTGGTCTTACACCTTCATACCAAATTTCATCAAAATCGGAGGTCCCTTTCAAAATTATCAGTATGAAAATGAATGGATTGTTTTTTTGGCTTCGGGGGGGGGGGGGTCAAAATGAAAAAGTAACATGGTCCCGGGCTTAGGTCTTACTGTGGCTACTACCATAACAACTATTGTTAATATTGGTGTGGCTCTCGGAGTAACCCTTCAGGAGGAGGGAATTGATGCTTGTAATCGCATCAAGGCTGGTAATAATCGGCCAACCACTGGAATCATAGTGAAATTCCTAAGGCGAGATGATCCTGATCAACTATTAGCAAAAAGAAAAGTAAAAAGAGATCTCTCGATCCATCACCTCCCTGGGCATCAAGCCGACGACAAGCCGATTTACATCAATCTTTCACTGACTCCTTCCAGAAGAGTGCTATTTGCTAAAGCTAGACAGTTAAGAAGTGAGCATGGGTATAAGTTTGTGTGGGTGGACAGGACTGGAAGAATCAAAGTAAAGAAAACAGATGATGGCACTTCAAGAACTCAGACTTTTAACACTGTGAGCGATCTTAATGAACTAATTGATAAAGAAAGTAAGAATAGGGAACAAAGTTAATAATAAGTGGGTTATTTTAGTTCTGTTTGTTACTTCTTCAATAATTCAAAAGTCACATAGCTTCTTGTTTTATATATGTAAGTAGTTTTCATTATTAGTATAATTATGAGTAGGTATGTTTGTGACTATTTTGTATTCAATTTACCCCATGTAGGCTAAGTAATTCTTTTTTTGTTTTCTTAGTAACATTTAAGTGGGATCTGATAAGAAACTGACAGTTTACTACCAAAATGTAAGAGGCTTAAGAACTAAAACACAATCTTTATTTTTATCTGTTCTCAATGAGAATTATGATATTATTGCTTTAACAGAGACATGGTTAATAGAAGATATTAACAGCAGTGAATTATTCGATGATAGGTATGAAGTTTTTCGACAAGATAGGGATTGTATTGCGACTGGGTTAACAAGGGGTGGTGGAGTTCTATTGGCTGTACATAAAAGATTATCCTGTACACTTCACATTAAAAATGGACCTTTGTTGGTACATGGCCTTGATTCAATTTGGGTTGAGGTTAGCTCGCAATTTCACCGCAATACTCTTATTAATTTAGTTTACTTCCCTCCTTCATGTAATCAAAACTCATATGTTGAGTATTGTAACTCCTGTCAAGATATGAATAATATATTTTATAAAAATATTATTTTACTAGGAGATTATAATATTCCAGGAATTAATGGAGTGGGTCAGAATTATATTGATTGTGGTACGGCTGGTAGAGTAATTAATAACTTGATAACTATCTTGGATTTAAAGTCATTCAATAATGTTTTAAATTTTAATAATGTAACTCTTGATTTAGTTTTTAGTAATGTCAATCTCTTGGTAAGCCAATGTAATGATCCTCTGTTACCCATTGATTCCCATCACCCAGCTTTATTAGTGTATACCAACATTGATTCATGTAACTATAAGGCAACAAGGGAAAGGTGCTTAAATAAGACTTATTATTGTTTTAAAAGAGCTAACTTATTTGATCTTTACTGTATGTTAAGGGACTATGAGTGGGATAGTTTGTATGATATTACTGATGTAAACAGGGCAGTTAGTAAATTTTACACCATGTTTTATTCTTGCTTAGACCGATGTGTGCCAAAGAGGAATATTATTTATAAAAATAAGTTTCCTTGTTGGTTTTCCAAGGAGATTATTGATCTTATTAAACTGAAAAATAAGTGTGCCAGGAAAAGGAAGTTTTCTAAGCACCATGACAATTTATTTCGTTTTTATAGAGCAGACTTGAAAAGAAAAATGGATTGTGCTTACAAAAACTATCTTAGAAATATTGAATGCGGTATTGGGAATAATGTAAATCTTTTTTGGGATTAGGCCTATGTAAAATCCTTAAAAAATGGGGATCAGTCTCGAGTACCTGGAACTAATATGACTTATAATGGAAACCCTGTGTCACATAATAGTATTCCGGATGCTTTTGCAGAATTTTTTTCTACTACATTCAATAATCATATTTCTTCATATGGAACTAATTTTGTCACTGATTCTTATGAAAATCACATGGTTAATTTCTTCACAGTGTCTGAGGTTGAGATTGCAATTAAACAGCTGAAATCAAAAAATCATCCGGGCCAGATAATATTCCAGCTTATGTATTGAAAGGATTGTGGGAATGTTCTTGCTAGACCATTATGTTACTTATTTAATCTATCAATTTCTCTGGTGTATTTCCTGATTCTTGGAAGAAAGCTAAAGTTACCCCAGTGTTTAAATCTGGTAAGAGAACTCAAATTGAAAATTATCGACCAATTTCTTTACTTAACTCCTTTTCTAAAGTTTTTGAATTACTAATTTACAAATTTATTTTAGACAAGTTTAAAGTCAAGGTTGATCCTAAGCAACATGGGTTTTTACCAAAAAGATCTTCAGTTACAAATCTGATGGAATTCTCTCTGGATATCTCTGCTGAGTTAGACATAGTGGACAGAGTTGATGTAATTTACACTGACTTTTCTAAAGCTTTTGATAAGGTGGATCATGATTTCCTGTTAAATAAGTTATTCACATCTGGGTTTTCCAAACACTTTGTGCAGTTCATAGGGTCTTATCTAAATAACCGTCAACAGTTTGTAACAATTTTTAATTCAAATTCAAAAATATATTTAAGTACTTCTGGTGTTCCTCAGGGATCAAATTTGGGTCCACTTCTGTTCTTAATATTTATAAATGACCTTCCATCATTGTTTGTTGATTGTAAATGTTTATTATATGCTGATGATTTAAAACTGTATAAATGTGTCCGTCATAAATCAGATATAATATCACTTCAGACTTCTGTCGATTGCCTGCACCAGTGGTGTTTTATAACAATTTGCCCCTGAACATTAAAAAATGTGTCTCTATCTCATTTATAGGAAAAAAGAACCAGTGAGCCTTAGTTACAGAATAAATGGTACTGTGTTGCAATCAGTGTCTAAGATTAAAGATCTAGGGGTTATATTTGACTCTCATTTAAAATTTGATGACCATGTAGATACTCTTGTTAATAATAGCTATAGACTTCTTGGTTTCATTATACGGAATACAAAATATTTTAATGATTGCAATACCATTTTCAAACTATTTAACTCATTTATTAGAAGTAAGTTAGAGTATTGTGCTATTATATGGAGCCCAAAACAGTTAATTAACAGTAATAAAATTGAGTCAATTCAAAATAGAATGTTGAGGTATGCTTATTTTAAGAAATATCACCAGTTCTGTCCAAGAGATTTTCCAACTGATAACCTTAGAACCTTGTTTGCGTGCAGGAGGCTTTCAACTAGAAGTCTTGCTTTTGGTTTTTCATTTTTGTTCAAACTTTTAAACAATACAGTGGATAGTTCCTATTTATTAAGCAAAATTTTTTTCCATGTTCCCAGAAATAACTTGAGATCATCTATATTGTTTTCAGTTCCTCATTGTAATACAGCTGGTCACTATAATTTTTTGTTATTTCAAATTCTTCGACTGTACAATAGTTTCAGATCGGAAGTTGACATTTTAAATGATAGTTTTACCTGTTATTTGAACAAATGTTTCAGCCATTTAGAAACTATGGGTTTGTAATTAACTCATTTTGTAGTTAATTTTTGTTAATTTGAATCAAACCAACAACATTTCTAAATATTTGTATTTTTATACATCAACATTTTGTCTATGTTTTTGTTAGTATTAATTTGACTTTTCACACATTGGTAACCTTTGTTTTGATGTATTGTTCTTTTTTTTTTCTTCTTCTTTGTTATGGTTCTTCACATTGTAAGCTGCCTAAGTTAAATGCATGTAATCTTATATTGTTTACTTGTAATTTAGTTATATATGATTGTCAAGATGACTGTTTTGGGTTGTAATACCTGTAGTTGTCATTTATTGAATAAATAAATAAATAAATAAATAATAGTGTATTACCTACAGGGGAAATTCGATAATAGGCCTACGTTAGGCCTAACTTTTATGTCTGACATATTTGACATGTTTATGTAGCATAATAAAATAAAATAATCTTCCGCTTTCATTGACTTTAACTGACCTGAGGCACGTCCAGTGAGGGTCAATTAACACGTTCGCTGCGGGTCACTCAGCAGTGAGTGGTCTAGTTCATTTGTGCCAAGATGCATGCGCACCGTTGAGTGTTTCTGTATTGTCTACTTCATCCGGTTGCTGTGCGCCAGCACACCGGTTAGACTATGAGCTTTTGCCCGCGTTTTATGAACGACTCGGGCTATCCGATTGCATAATCCATTTCCGAACATCTTTAACCCATATTGCTGTTCTCTTAACTTCTTTGCGTTCATTTTCAGTGTGTTTAGGGTAAGATTATAATAATATAGTGTTTTATCTTGAGTAAAGCGATGGCTCCTGCATGCCGGAAACGGAACAATGGGTCCAGACAATGACTCAGACAGTAATTCAAATGTCTCTAACTTGTAGTTTAGACGAACGTAACAACAGCCTCATGTGCTGGGCACTCGCCAGTTCGTGGTGCTATATGACAGAGCTCCTCTTAAATACATTTTTATAACTTTTAACGCTTTCTTCAGTTTAGTTAGTGATATTTAAATTTAATAAAATATATCTTTGATGTAGCAGGAAATTGCAGGAGAGCACCAGGTGCTGAGCACTCAGCAGTGGGTGCTGTTTTAAAATAAACGGTATCAGATAACTGACACATAACTTACTTTCTCCTAACAACATAAAAAAGGTGTTAAGAGCTTCAAACATTAATGTCTTGATGGCTCAGTTGGATAGCTAACAGCTGAGCAGCACGAGTTTGACCCTACGCATGTCTGTGACTTTTAACAATGTACTGCGTTTAACGCCTAACGAAAAATTGAATTTCCTCCACAACCACTTAACTTAGAGGAATAATTTAAAATACTGGATTATTTAATTAAAAATTTAATAAAATAAAATTTATTTTCAAAAAATTGATTTTTTTAACACTTTTAATTGTATAACTTTTGAACGCACATTTTCTCGGAGATGCGAGTGGTGTCATTTTCACCATTTTAAGCGTAATAATACACCAAATTTTAATCAAAATCTTTAGAACCGTTTTTGAGAAATTTTGGTTTTTCTCGATTTTTGAGGGTTTTTGGGGGTAAAATACCCTTAAAAATCAAAAACTCCCAAAAAATGAAAAAAAAACGCCTGGAATTATTGTGAGTTTGGACCTACATACCAAAATCACACCTACAAACCATTGGGGCATTCTCTAGCTCTGTTTACATCCAGACACCCACACACACACACGTACACACACACACAGGGCCAGATTTAGGCACGGGCCACATGGGCGAGTGGCCAGGGCAGGAAATTTTAGAGGGCGGCAGATTTTTTTGGGATTAGATTAAATTATTCTAAAATATCAAGAGTGGTCCATGCAGATTATTTGGTTTCACTAAGGTTTATACACTGAGTAAAACTTGAAAAAGTTCAATGAGCTTGCGTTTTAAACAATACTAGATAAATTATCAGATTCGTGTTAGCGTCACTAAATGTACAGGCAACTGCGAAGGCGCGAGCCACGACTCCATTGCTAATTTGACATCATTAGGCTGATCGTCTTGCCCCCTCAGCCTACTCTGGCAAAAATCAAAATCCCGGTGATCCCGGGCTCCAGACTGAATTTCCCATTTCATCCCATTTATTATATAAGTTAACGGTTTATCCCGACGCTTGTGATTTAAGATGTTTGATCTTTAAACCCCCTGAAATAAGTTATCTGCTGATTTTAATCTTGGATTTTCTGACTCTATTTAAAAACATACCCCCCGTCGCAGCAGACCTGCGTACTCAGCGAATTTCCAAATTAGTAATATAAATTTTGACCAGCTAAACTTGTAAACAAAATTTCATCACGTGCTCATAAATAGGGAAATAAATGTCTATTCTCCTTAAGATAAATACTCTATAGGGAAAGAGTATGCAGGTATGCTGCCATGGGGGACACTAAAAGTAGGTTTTTAGCACAGGAAAAATTTATTGCGACCATATAAAGCCATATAGTAAGTTTCATCAATATCTGTCCATAAATAAAAGAGTTTGCCTATTCTCCATATGATTAACATGGGAAAAGAGTATGCAGGTTTGCTGCCATGATAAGTACAAAAACCAAGATTTTTTACCTTAAATGGATGAATCTCAACCAAATGAAGCTAAATACCAAGTTTCATCCAAAAATATTGGTTAATAAGTGAAATATTAACACATCATTATTCTCCATAAGATTAACATTGGAGCCCCAAAAGACAATGTACTGTCTTTAGACTTTGTAATATCTCGGTAACCAATGGAGATAGAGCAAAGCTTCAAAATACTAAATTGTGTGTTTTTTTGAGCTAAATCCAATGGTCAAAATAAAAATTTGAAATTTTTAACATTTACATATGAAAAATGCAAAAACCCATTTTTTGGGTACAAAACCCCCCAAAACTACCCTTTCCAGTAGGTCGATATGTCTGGTTTTCGAACTCATCCGAATAAACGTAGGATTACACATCTCTACCAAATTTGGTGTCGATCGGACCATTTTTACGAGAGTTATCGCGTCTAGGGACACACACATATATATATATATATATATATATATATATATATATATACATACATACATATATATATATATATATATAAAAATTTTAACGGCTATTATTTTTGGTCTCTGGGCACCTCAAAACGAAAAAGTACCATGGTCCCGGGCTTAGGTCTTACCATGAGACCTACGGTAAATAGCTTATTCCCTATGGGAAATTCGCTAAAAGAGACACTAATGGTCATGACACAATATCTTTTCCATTTCATTTGTAGGTCTGTTTATAAAGCAATGACGTATCTTAATGTATTACAAAAATTGTGTTGTACACATTTTCGTCTCGCATTTTAATATCGACTGTACTGTACAATTGCCGTGTCCAAAAGCACTCCTGGGATTCTGTTTTTTTTTTTCTTTGTAGCTGATTTTGGTGATTTCATTTTGCCGTCTGCTTATGGACCAATATTTGTCTGCTTGAACTGGGTTTTGAATATTAGATGTTGTTTAGCCGCAATATAAATTAATCTCATGTCATTATAAATTAAGTTCTCATGTAGTTTTATTATTTACACAGAAATATTACTTTCTGTATTGGTAGTAGACAAATTTACGACTGAGAAAAATTTTAACATAGAGGGATATACGGTTTTTAACTTTCGTTAGCAATCAAGTCACAAAAATTTAACTTTTAATAATCGTTTATTTTTTTCTCTTTAATTATACTAGTTTATTAAAAGATTTACCTGGACCATTTAAAAGATAAATAATAGCCTAAAAGCAATAGCCTACCCTGAAAAGGTAGCCTATCAAAAGCTATTATAAATTACGGTATCTGTTCATCCCAAATAACATGCAGTCTTTATTAACATTCAACCTAGACCCAGATAGTGAGGTTAGGGCCTATAGCTTATGAAAAAATTATGTTATTTTGTGAGGATAAGGTTCTACAGTAGCCTATGCACCAAAATAAACAGTACCGTATTGAAATTGTAAGATTTGATATACTTTTCACCTACATATAACGTAAAAGTAAACACCAAGGTTTAAACTCAAGTAATAACATGTTCAATTGTTCAATGACCTCAAGCCACTTGAGGCAACACTCGTATTACCGTTCTTGAAGGTTTTGTAATTATCATTTTGGTGAAGATGGCTGAGTCAATTTCAGTGCTGTTTATTTTGGCGCATGTTGTACAACGAATATTGTTTCGTGGATGTGGGAGGGGGGGAGGCGGAATGTTTTGGGCCCATGGGCTGCAAATTCGTAAATCCGGCCCTGCACACACACACACACACACACACACACACACACACACACACACACACACACACACACAACATCACTCTGAAAACCTCTTTTTTGGACTCAGGGGGCTCCAAAATAGATAAATCCACAAACAACTCAAATTCCAAAATTTTTACGAAAACAATATTTTCTCCATGTAAGTTACTATGGTATAGGGGGAGAAAGTAAAAAATGGCAGCTGACAAGGAAAATTAATCAACAAATGCTTTTTATGCAGCCACAAGGAATGATTCTATGCAATACAATTTTTCAGCTTGGGAGGAAGGTTAATCTTGTCATATATTGAATGTGATAAGAGAAGGTCTCCTGTGCAATAGAACTAGTTAGGCCAACATCATTGTTACTGTAAATGAAGGTGGCTCACATGCCTTAGCCAACAGACATCCTATAACTTAGCACTTAATAAGATTAGACAAATGGCCATAGATTTGTATAAATGGTTTACAAGTTTCCTAGCAAACATTGCACTAGCTACGGCCTACTAAGTGCCAGCTACTAAGAAGGCAATTTAAATGGAATTAACTTAAGGATTGCGGGCTAAAGCTACTTACTCATACACCATAGAGAAGTTCAAAGATTTCCAGAGTTTTAAAAAAGTGTTCTCATCTTGTTTCTCTTCTTTTGAAAACATTACTATAAGTTTATCACAATCTTTTCTGAAGGCTTTAATCATATCAACGTAAATATTACTTACAGGAATGGACATTTTAAAGAACAATAGTAGGTAACTTAATCTAAATTTAACAAGATAAAATAAGTTAGTCGTTAGGTCAAGTTGTTAGTTATTTTATATAATATAAGTAATTAATTGTAATAACATCTACAGAACTGTCAAAGCAAAACATTAGTGTTGCCGTTGCCATAGACAACATTGCCTGCCATGTTCTTTTTCTTCTTCTTTTTTTGCCAAAAAGGCTTGGCTTCGGAATACTACCACGCAGCTGCTATAACTCTTTTATCTTTCTTTTCACTGAGTTCTTCTGTGGTTGTCTTAGGTAGGGTGGGTAGTCATAGGCGTCATTTGAGAGGGGCAAGGGGGGGCAGTTGCCCCCCCAATAATTGATTTTATTAAAAATTGGAAATTAAAATGTTATGTTATGTAATATCGTGAAATAAGTTATTTGTATATAACAATTATGAACTTCTGAATCATACTTCAACACAATGTCTACTTTGTATTATTTATGTAAAACTCTTAAATTGACTCATTCTGCAATCGACATCTTTGGTAGGAAGTCCCATCTCACGCACCTATGTTGAGTAGTTAAGCATTATAACCATTGTGTATTTTAGAGTTCCTGCTACAGAAATAGCGCCAATGTGTCATTTAGGGCCGCTTAGAGGCAGACAGCAGTATCAGTTTAATTCTAAAGGCGCATGCGCGGGTCTAATAGCTGGACAACAACAACGTCAAGTGAATGAGACAGGTGTGTTGATTGTATGTATATCTGTGTGTCAATAAGTTTATTTTTTAATGTATTGTAGAAACACCATCGGTCAAGAAAGGTTGTGCTCTGGGGCTTTTGGCATTAGAAAGAAATGTAGAAATAGACATTACAAAAGTAATAATTGATTTTGATACGCGGCGAAATAGACGGCTTAATTTGGCACGGTCAATTAACTGATATAACGTATTCTTATGCTTTGACCAAGAAATACAGTAAATTAATGCAATAACTAGTGTAGGTAACATTTTGTTTGAAATCGAGCATTTTAGTTACTATACTAATAAAACATATCATTTCCTACAACAGAGAAATTTTCATTTTCTATAACAAAATCTTGGTAAACATTTTTTAGGCCTACATACAATTTGCCAACGTTACCAAGATACCTTGGTCTTTTGCATATAGCTTAATAGGCCTATCTATAGCGGCTTACGGGCATCGAAGTAACCTAATCAGCTGCCTTAACAAATTATTCAAATAGTAAGAATTAGACCATAGCTGAATGCCGATGTGTCGCCCAATAATTCCAATGTTTCGTGAAATCATTGTCCTCAACCACTTACCTCCAAATCTCGAAGTAAAAGCATAAGTTTAAAAAAGTAAAAACCATCAAAGCATAATTTGAATGAGACCCAGATAGCATGAAAACTTTCTGCAAATTTGCATTTGGTTTTCATTGGTTTTTAAATTAAAATTTTCTAAAATTAATTTACAGAAAATGTTTAAAAAATTTGCATGTGAAAACTTTTGTTTGCAAACATTTTGAAAGTTTGTTGAAAATTTTCATTTTGTTTGCGAATTTAAATTAACTAATAATTTGAATATAATTCACAGAAAATTTGCATGTTGTTTGCAAATGATTTGCAGATAGTTTTCAAACGGATATTTAGATCGTTTGCACATAATGTGCAATTTGTGTGCGATTTATTTGTAATTTGTTTGCAAATCGTTCGCTAATAATTTGCAGATTGTTTTTGGAAGGTTTGCAGTTGGTTTGCAGATAGCTTGTTGAAAATTTGCATCCTACCCATAATTCCGTTCTGCTCGAATTCGACCACGAAATTCGCCATTTTGCTCAGTATTTGGTGGTCTGATCTAGCCAGACGTTGATCTTGACGTTATTCAGTTTTGTGTTCTTGGACAATTTATTCTTGGAGTTTCTACTACCATGAAAAGCCAGGTAAGTCTTTTCTGTAGTTTTTGTATATAGTACCTTTAAAAGAGCTGCATAGTTCGGGTTATTTTTCACTTTTGTTTAGACAACAATTAGTTTATATGATGGTTCTCATAAAGAGTTTATTACTAACTGTATTTATGATAACATAGTCTAGACGAGGTAAAATAATTACAATAAATAGACCTCACAAATAGTGTAGGTATAAGTTAAAGAATAAGACTTAAAGTTAAAGTTAAAGTCAAGGCTTAGGTTAGTTAATTCATTTCTCATCAGATGATAACTCAAGAAATTGGATGGAGTATTGGATTGACTATAGGTCGATGTTTACTTCTGAACAATTAATGGTTTAACCAGTTTTGGAAGCTTTGTGGTGCAGTCCCGCAAATGGGTTAGACTTTGACTTAATAAAATCTAAAGGAAAGAATTTTTCAATTCAAATAAGATTTCTTTAGCCTAATAAGGAAATATAACTTACTTTGTTGATATCAACGTTAACTTATTAGCCTATTACGAACTTGAAGTGGCGAAATTTATAATAAATTTACCTCGCTGTAAAATAATTTCCTAGGTCTGTTTATTTTAAAATTAGAAATTCATTGGCTCAACTAACAATTGGACAACATTCAACTTGAATGATCGTACCAGGGTAAAGGGGTCTTCATCGGGTTTTCAAAGAGTTAATATATAACATATGTTATCCTTAATTCTTTACTTGGAAAATTTTACCAAAACCATTTAAAATGACTTTTAAAACAATTTAGTATCCTATTTTGAATCATTAACTTAGCCTAACTGGTTAGAGAGGAAATTAATATCTCGACATGTTTAATCTATATATAAATGGTGCAAGCCGTTGGTAATAGATAAACGTATTAATTAATCAAAAATAAATTTTCCCATGTTACTTATGTGAAATATAAGAAGTGTCATTTGTTGCTACCAAGATATATTGACAAAATTGGTATTCTCTTTTACTAGGTTAGGAGTATCATATATTTGTTTAAGAAACCATGGCAGCAAACTTACATACTAAGTTTCATGCTTTTCTGATGGAAATGGAAAGTATATAATGGCAGATCGAGAGGTAAAAGATAGTGTTCGTTGTTGATGAGCTGGTCATGTGTCTTCTGTATTTGTCTGTCACTGTCACATTTGTAATGTCTATGTTTTGAGATTTTTGTAAAAAGTTAATTCCTTTTAAATTGCAGCTTTGGCTAATATTCACTTTTATTACAAAAAAATCATGTGCAGCTATGTTTGTATAACAGTAAAATAATGAAGAATATTTTCATGTTAAAAAAACTAATGCCTTTAAATACTTTATATTTTATTGTTATAAGTAACAAATTAGATTAGGCCTACAAAAAATATTTGTTGATTAAACAAAAAGTTAGTGTATTGGGCATTTGTTGAGTTCGCAGGTTTACTGTGACGGGGTGTTTGCTGAGTCATAAAGTTTTGTGCTAGCTACCCAAGGCCACAAATAATTTTACATTGGATAAATTTAAAAACCAAGAGCTGAAAAATATCCTTAAATCCCCAGTTTCTCCCAAAAAAGAAGAAAAAAACTGGCAATCATTCTTTCAGCTTATGAATAAGCTTAACTAAGACCAAGACCACAACAAGTAGCTAAATTGTTTCAGATCTACTCAGTTTTTTAAGTGTAGGCTATCTTGTTCCCCACTTACTGAACCTAAAGCCAATCATGCTCTTGCTCAATGTGTATATTCTCATATTGATTCCAGTACTAGTTCATTCAATTATTACTAATTAAAATAGTTATCATCTATTTTTAGCAAATTTTATATATTAGAAAATACGCTATTTACTGGAGAGAAAATCCTAAAATATTTTTCCAATGTTATATATAAAGCAAATTAACAAAACACTCTATCTTGCTTACTTATTGGCATAGCTTGATAAGATTTGGTAGGCCTATTCATTTACAAAATTTACAAGACGGCAAACCTACTCATCCCGGTGTTTATGGGGATAGTGAAACATAGCAGAAGTTAAAATTTGGTATGTAATGTACATTATATAGGTGAATTTATTTTTGCTTACAAAACCCATTTGGCGGCAATCCTACAAACTACACATGCTCTATTCACCTCCTTGGTTGTAATGGGGAAATAAAAAAATACCAAAATGATATTGGGAATTTGCTGTATATACAGATTTGTGACGACGGGGGTGTTTTCATATGTACTACTTCTTATATTGTTTTTCCCGGAGTAAATTTTTGTTGCAACCAAAATGTGTGATATTTTCAGATTAAAATAATGATCACTGTTGGAGGGAGGGACCCTAAAACCTAACTGCCAGCATAATAAGAAGGCTCATTATGACAGAAAAAGTTATGATAAGTCTTTCCTACACAGGGAAAAAAGGATTTAAGGAAGAAAGAATTGAGTGCTCCAGCAATTCTGAGCTCTGCAAATACATTCATGGTTAGTAAATATTGAAATAACATTATAATTACTTAACTGTATCGTGTTTGACTATTGTACTTTAATATTGTGGCATGCATGTTTAAAGTAAATTCTACAGTAAACTTTATTAAAAAATTTCCTTTACTCATTTAGAAAAACAAAGAATAATATATACCCCAAAAAATTTTTGTTACAAAGCAGGTATAAAAAAAAAACCAATAATTTTTTATCAGGCTCCTATAACTAAAGTCTATAAATTAGAAATTTTCCTAGTCTGAGTTCTAACTTAGAAACAGTTGTGTTTTTGGTGAACACCAAAGGACCCTCAATTTCAATTAACTAAATTTACCTTTAAAACCTAAACACCTTTTAAAATAATCATAATGAACCTTTTTTTTCTTTACAGATAAAAAACATTAAAGAACCATGAAAAAGTGATTCTACTAAAATATTAACGACAATACTACAATAAAAAATCAAAACATTGACAAACAACACCATAGTAAGATGCGGGTAAATGACAAAACAATTCAACAATATTCATCTCTTTACATTTCACATATTGCTGGCAGGTTAACAAAATTCTCTTAGGGCCCCAAACATCACAAAAGATTTTAAATTTCAATGGTAATCTTCAATGGTTTGAGTCAAAATATTTTTATTAAAATTTTATGGTTTATTAAAATTGAAATACTGAATAAAATCACTCCACCCGCACCTCCAAAAAAGTTAGTCTTCAAAAGATAGAGCAGAAGTGTTTAAAAATCAATGTTTTAAAATATAAAAAACGGTTAGCTTAAAATTATTTCTACTAATCACCAATAAAGCTCAATAAATAAATAAATAATCCAGTGTATTTTAAATTATTGCTCTTTCAAACTGTTATAAGCTTTATTATTTTTTATCTTTATTTTGGGAACCCTTATATCTATATATTAATACGCAAGCATGTTTCATTTTCTCCTTTTTTTCTCAGTTCGTGTGCATCGTAGGATAAATCCGAGCATACCGTTAGAAAGGTATAGTCCTGTAGATGAGCAGAATCACATTCTAATTCACATCGGACTCCAGGGCTACACCCCACAGGCTTTCAAAGTTATTCCAATGTTAATCTTATGGAGAAAGGAGAATTGAATGAATCATTAGACAGCTGAACAACTGCTAGAAAATTAGGAAGAACAGATGTTTTAGTTCTAAAATGTTTTTAAGCTTCTTGGGTCCAGATCAACTGAAATTTTGATCGAATTTCGATCAGGAGGCGATCTCTAGTTTAATTAAATAGGCTATTTTATGGCAAAAGCTTACCGGTACCAAAGCTAAACTATAGTACCGCTACTAGTGCCAGATGTGCAGAATATGTCCGATCTGGCGATCAAGGATCGTGGGAAATTTCAAAGTGTCTGGGGAAATTTTATGGAAATTATTTATATTTTTGTGATAAAAGTAGTAAGCTATTCTTAATAATTGATGTTAAAACTCATCATCTAATCAAGATTTGAGTTTAGTTATGACAGATACTTATAAGTATTAAGAAATACTCTTTAGTAGGTAGTTTTGATTTGATTTTAATTACTTGTGTTTTACTATAGTAAACTAAAACTAAAAGAATCGTTATCGTTTTACTGCTTCATTGTAAGCTGTTGAGTTTTAAGGCAAAGTCTTATATGTCACATATCTTGGGGGAAATCTTTGATCCATAACATTACAATTGGGTAAAATTTTAAGAGTCAATAAATTTTCTGCACCCCTGACTAGTGCTAGGATTAAAAAAAAATATTACCCAAGAAGAGTTACCCAAATAGATAAATTTAAATTATGCCATTAATAGTCCTTTTACTTGGCTAATGTTGTGTAAGCCGGTGGTGAAGTGATAAAAATTTTTTGGTTTCTAAATATCACGGAAATATTACTGAATTTATTTCTTAGTAACAAATAATAAATAAACACTAGAATAGATTTTGAAATTTCCTGACGTACTGTTTTTTATCTTTTGTAAAATAATTTTGTTTATAAACAGCAGGCTCTCTTATGTTCCTTCTGATACCTCCAAGAATATGTGTACAAATCCTATCCTATACTATAATACGAGGAATATCTGAAGGGATGTGTGTTCCACGATCTCGAAATCTAGCTGTTAGATTTTGCTTAAAGTTTGCATTAAAGAGTGTTTTGGCCCAAAAATAAGTTAAGAAACAGCCTCAACCCCAGGAAAAATCGAATTTGGTCTAAAATTAAGTTTTAAAATTGTAATTTTTAACATTAGTCTTATGGGTTGCTATTTTGGTAACGAAATAACAACGAAATGTAAACAAAAAGAAAGAAACATTAATGTTAAGCAGACTTTTTGAAACAGCTGTTAACTGTGAAGAGGTATAGTTGGTTGTTGGTGGAAATTTAATTGCTTTTTTACCTTAACACTATAACAAAAGTGAATAAAAACCAACGAGCAAGGCTCGGTTAACCTGGTACTTTTCATGATGATCGGTTGAGTAGTTTTCGAATAAAAGCGTAACAAACATATGAAAATTCCCATTTATAATATTAGTATAAGGATGGGTAAAACATAAAAAGTAAAATATAATTAGAAATTCACTGTGGTACTGTTAAGGTGCACTTTCCCTAATCTTCCCAAGCTGCAAGATTTTCAGTACAAAATTAAATTTCAAAAATTAGGCTTCATTCAAGATTTGATTTATTGTAACACTATTAAGGGCATAAAGATGGATCTTTCTTACAAAGTTAATTTGTCTTCTTAGCCAGAATTATATATTGACTCATGATTGTTTACAATTCCCCTACGTAAAAAAGATGACTGATTTTGGAAACTCTATTCTGTTAACCTGCATATAAAATATCATTAGTGTACAGTTGAATTTTTTAACTGGAAGCGGCCAACAAGACTAAGTGGACTATCTTTGACGCTGAACTTCTTTTATTTGTAGCACAATCATGTGTGTCCTCTCAGTCATTTTATATATTTGTTTAACATTAAAACATATAAACAAATTTATATTTACAGTTTGTTTGTTTTGACTGAAACCAATGTATACAGCTCAACATTTGAAAAGTAGAAACACATAATTATACTACAAACAAAAGAAGTTCAGCGTCAAAGATAGTTCACCCAATCTTGCCCGCTTCTAGTTTAAAAAATTCAACTGTACATGTGTGGGGTTTGCTGGTTGTTAGGGTAGCATTCCTACCACTAAGAACCACTAGAACTTAAATCCATCGTTAGCCTTGTATGTGCCTATATGTAAGCCCAGTTCACACATTTAAAGGTAGCATTCCTAAGCGACGATTCTAGCGACTCCAGTCGTATGGCTGTAGCCCATAGAAATATAAACAGTTTACAGTTCCATGCTGTAGCCGCGCGACTATGACTCACACTGCTTCGCATGTAGGAATAGCACAAAAACATAGCTCCAGTCGTCGCGGCTGATACGACTAGACTGCTCATGCAAGCAGTTTAGTCGTACGGCTCGAGCCGCCTCACTAGAGCCGCTTCCGTCGCTAAAACATGCGAAGCAGTATGAGTCATAGTCGCGCGGCTACAGCATAGACCTATAAACATGTTTATATTTCTATTGGCTACAGCCGGACTGGAGTCGCTAGAGTCGTCGCTTAGGAATGCTACCTTAATATTTAATTTCTTTTAATTGCTGTATCTATTGTTAGACATTTGTTTTAAATAGAGGGAATTATGTTTCAGAGAGCTGAGTAAACAGAGAATACCGATTCAGGAGAACAGGTCTGAAAATGGAGGAGATGAAGATTAAATATATGCTGTAAATTATACTATAAGTATGTGTAACATTTTGTATTAATATATTTGCATATTTCAGTAAATACAAAAGTTTTTGATTCAATACATCCCTATTTTACACTCCCCACTTTGGACAATACTGTATTTGGAAATTAAACCCTCTAGCTTTAAGAACATCTAATAAGGTAAATGCCAATAAAAAATATGAAGCAAAATTTTTTGATTTTTTTTTCAATTAAAAACTCAAAAATTCAGTAATTAAAACACACTAATTATTTAAGTATTAATAAAGATATCAGAGCACCTACAAATAGGCTAATGTACTGTATTGAAGTATGAGAGTACTGTTATACTTTGTTTGCTGATGTCAGGCATTTTTATATCATTTTTTACTAATTTAAAATATTTATTTGAGCATTTTTTACTGTCTGAAAAAGTATAACAGTTTGTTTACTTAAAATTTATTTATAAATTGTTGAAAACAAAATCTGTCTACCTATGGTTTACCTCTAGACGAACTATATAGCGTATACATTTATATATATATATATATATATATATATATATATATATATATATATATTATGTTGTGTACGTATGTATTTATGTTCATACCATGTTCAAAATGATTTATTTTCCTATTAATTTAAATATATATAGTAATTTTCTATGAATATAACATTTTTATTAGCTTCAAATTTGAAATATCCCTTGCAGTTTTTCGTTTTCAAAAGAAAACCTTTTGAAATCTTTCCATTTGCAAAAGAAAACTTTTTGCAATCATTCCGTTTAGAAAAGAAAACTTTTTGCAAACTTTCCGTTTGCAAAAGCAAATTTGCTGAAAAGATTCAGGGATTTGCAAACATTCCGTTTGCAAGAGAAAACTTTATGCAAACTTTCCGTTTGCAATAGCAAATTTGCTGAAAAGATTCAGGGATTTGCAAACATTCTGTTTGCATGAGAAAACTTTATGCAAACTTTCCGTTTGCAAATGAAAATTTGCTGAAAACATTCAAAAAAGTTGAAAACTTTCCGTTTGCAAAAGAAAATTCCCTGCAAACTTTCAGTTTGCTAATAAAATTTGCAGCAAATCTGCTGCAAGTTCAGCATGCGTCAACTACAAGTTTGCTGCAAACCAAAAGCAAACCTTTTGTTTGCAATTGTAAATTTGATGCAAACTTTCTTCTTTGAAAATGCAAATTTTAAAAAATTTGCTGCAAATTTTCTTTGCTATCTGGGGAATAATTTTATAATATAACAATTATAATGGAAATGAGATAGATAACGTGTCCGGCAACCAGCACCACTGTCACAATTAAACTTCTTTCAATATACAATTCAGAAGCCTTTACACTACAATATGTGAAACGCCCACAACTTTCTTCTAAATATTTTCCGCATGCATACTTGAGGCTCCGGTCTATTTGCTGCCTCGTGGCCGCGGCCATCAGTTTCCCGCTAGGCCGCTAGGCCACTAGACGAGTTTCGGCTGCAAAGGTTTACGGGAATCGTGTTTTAAAATTAACTCATTACGATAGAGATTGGCTCTTAACTTTTTCTAAAAGTTAAAAGACGGATCTCGTCTTCTTTGGGTTTATAATTTTTTAATAAAGTTTCTAATTTCAGCTAAAACTGTCTAGAATTACCTGTTTTTCTCGATGCAAATGCATGGTTTTTTTAGAGTCGTGTTATCTTCTGCTAAATGCAGTCTAGAGCTATAACTAAGGTGTCATATCAAAGAAGAATGACGGTGCTAAATTTCCTTTGGTATACTTTGGAAATTATTTAATCAAAAATAATACAAGAAAACTTCAGTTAAAAATCGAGAAAACAGATGATTTTAGACAGTTATAGCTGAAATTAAAAATTTTATTTAAAAATACTAAAACTAGAGAAGACGAGATCCGTCTTTTTAATTTTGGATCAAGTTAAGAGCCAATCAATTACCAAGCCAACCAACAATTGTTAATTGGTTAGTTTTAAAACACGATTACAGTAAACCTCTGCTTCTTCTAATTGCCTTGCTTCTATTAAACTCGACACTAGAGAAAAACAGATGATTTTAGACGGCTATAGCTGAAATTAGAAATTTTATTTAAAAATTTTAAAACCAGAGAAGACGAGATTTGTCTTTCTAATTTTAGGAAAAGTTAAGTATTTTTTTAAATAGAAAAGGTTAATTAGTTAATTTTAAAACACGATTCCCGTAAACCTCTGCAGCCATCAAACTCGCCTAGCGCTACGGCCGCGAGGCGGCATTCAGTAACGTCGTTCGGGCTCAGGTAGACCGGAGCCTTGCCTTGGTTAAACATAACCTCTTTTGTGTGAAAAAGTAGATACAGTACTTTCGCTGATGTCCGATGTTTACACTTTACAGCTGTTTACTTGAAAATCAATCAATTTACTTACTGATGGGTAATCAAATGGGAAAATTACGAACTGTAAGGACTTGTAGCTTGTAGGTCCCCTCTTTTTAAATGGATAATTTACCAATTTACTTTAGAAACAACTTCACGCCGAGCTCTATATCCAATGGCACTAAAATCTATAGAAAATTGTGGGAGGAGTTCCTTGTATAACTCAATAAATATGTATAGATGTTTTTGTAAATCATTACTTATCTTTTTGATTACTTAGTAATTTTTACCTTTCTTGTCCTCAATAGCAATTTAGATAATGTATTGGGCAATGTATACCGTGGCTGTACTGAAACTAACCATCAATATTTAAATTATATTTTTTGTCCATTATACGGTAGCCTCAAAGGTGCTTTGTAAAAAAATAATATTTGATAAAGATAAAACAATGGGTTTTACCTTATGTAGGCCTATGGAGTTTTAGTCTATGTATCCGACTGTAAAATTTTTGAATTGTAAATAATATACAAGTAGTGTGAAATTGTTGGTGCTGGCCCAGTTCAAGGTCACCTGAGGGATGACGTCATCGAGGTCAATGACCTCACCGATGACGTCATCGATGACGTCATCGATTGCGTCATCGATGACGTCATCACCAATGACGTCATTTCTATGACGTCACACCCATGACGTCACAGAAATGACGTGCTGATGACGTCATCACCCCTTACGTCATCAAAATGACGTCACCGACGCCACTGAGGTCAAGGTCACGCCGAAACTTAAAATTTTTTGGCACTTTTGCCGTTTCTCGCACTACGCTCCGAGTTTCAGTCAGAGTCCCCGTGACCTTGACCACTTGGAGCGAATTTTCGACGAGAAACGGCAAAAGTGCCAAGTTAAACTCGAGTTTCTGACATGACCCTGCCTAAATGGGCAATCGGTTATCCCTCAGGTGACCTTGAACCAGCACAACACCAACAATTTGATATTACTGTGACCTTGAAAACCTAACAACGGAGCGCCGACACCGATGCGCACCCCACGACAGCCACCGAGTGACTGACTGTCAGGCTCTGTGTACTCTAGGTATATGGGGAAGTGGAGGGGGAAATCTCAAGGTCATCCAAATGGAGTTTTAAAAAAGTTGAAGAGTAGAAAGACTACTCTTGTGCTTCCTGGGCGACCTCATCAATTTCCAACGGATCTGTAAACCAATCCGATCTGTAGCGGCAGGAGTCCAGAAAACAGGTGCACCACCCATCAGGTTGTCCGTAGCACTTCCGACAATTGGTAAGATTGGAGAAATGAAATTTAATACACCGCTGCGGACAACAAGTGTAAAAGTAGTTGGATTTGTAGATTTTGAAAGTTTGTAGTACCGGTGGTGGCAGCTGTTGGTTCTTGCATCTACACCTGCAACATCCGAAGCATTCACATTGCCGGCAGGCCAGCCCGTCCACTTGCCATCTTGGTAGTAGGAAACACTTGCCCTCGCAGCAATAGGTTGTCCCTGTCTCTTCCTCCCAAAGCTTCTTTGCACAATGGACGACGCCTTGTATCTCTAAACACTTATGCTCGCAACATGAGACACGCTTAGTTTCCATACTTGATGTTGCTTTGGCGAGGGAGCAAGATGAAGTGATGCCGTGGCCAGCAGGAATGGAGCTTATATAAACTAAGGTGAGTGGAGGGGGAAAGGTCAAGGTCATCCAAATGGAGTTTTAAAAAAAGAAAAGAGTAGAAAGACTACTCTTGTGTATCTATAGCGATTTCATTGATAGTGAGTGCTTCTGTATGCCAAGTTGATCTGTACTGACAGGCTCCTAAATAATGTTTGCAAAAACCTGCAAAATGATTGTTGCACAATTTGCAGCCAGTTAGCTGTTTTAATGTGAATTCAATGCAACGTTCAGGGCAACAAGTGTACTTATGCCCTCTCATCTGGTACACATGGAATGTCTTCAACTCCGGTTTCGGCTTCTTCCAAGACTTGCACTTACACATGCATTGACCAAAAGCTTCACATTTTCTACACGCCAGGCCATCCGCAACATCAATGTCATTCGGCCATGAAAAACATTTCCGTTCGCAACAGTAGTTGAGTTGACTCTCCATGTTGCTGTGGTGAAGGTGCGCGATGAAATGATGCTGCAGTCATTGAGAGTGCACCTTAAATAAACTCAGTGGAGGGGGAAAGGTCAAGGCCATCCAAACGGAGTTTTAAAAAAGATAACTAGTCGTCCTCCTCCTCCTCCTCATCCGTTGTACTTAGAGAGCTGTCAGACGAAGAGCCCCGTGCAGGTGCTCCCCAGATGAAAAACAAATCAATTTTAAAACGAAGACCAGGATCTTGCATCATCAATTCCTTTAATTTGTCACATACTAAGTCGACCTTGTGTAAGGTGTCAACAACAAGCTTCCAATTCGTTGGTTCAATATAACATGTAGTAGAGTCTGCCTCGCTGATAACCACATCCTCCGGCCGTATTGGAGTGTAAAGATGTGTAAAGTTCTTTGGCTGTAGCTGAGGTTCAGGCTGGCTGGAAGTGGAAGGTTGAGTGTGGACCCCTGTCGCATCGAAATCCATAGTCATTCTACATTCAATGTTGGGGTTTTCGTTTAATACATACACCAATTTCTCATGCAACATATCCACTTCTGCCGAGTCTTGCAGATGAACATTCCAGGAAAATGGCCATTCTTCATCCGTAGTGGAGTCAACTCGAGAAAGAGTGCTGTCCGCCATGATAGCTAAGCAAGGAATGATGTGAGCTACAGACTGTGGTAACAGTATTGAAAAGTAGAGGGGGTAAACCAAAAGTACGTGGAGGGGGTATTTTCAAGGTCATTTAATTTGGGTTTTAAAAAAAAGGAAATAGTGGAGGGGGAATTCTCAAGGTCATCCAATTTAGGTTTTAAAAAAAAAGGAATGAAGCTTACTCCTCTTCAGCCTCGTTGTCCCCTGCATCTTCATCAGCCTCATCCTCATCGACGTCAGACTCGCCGTAAGGATAGATCGGGGACATGGGCGAATATTGTGGAGATTGTTGACCGTTGTTGTCGTCCCCTTGCATTCTAACTTGGGACCAATCATAATTTAAATTCATTTGTATTATGATCCCAGGGTTGTCCCGCAGTATTTCCTTCATACGTTCGCAAATTGACTCCAAATAGTGTACACTATCGACCGACAGTGTCCAACCCGTACTTGTACCGACATCAGTAGTGGAGTCAGCTTGGCTGATGGTGTTGTTGTCTGCCATGGTTGCTTATCGGACAAGGAATGACGGTTGATGTAATGCTCATGCAGGAACATGGTGAAGTGGTGGGGGGTGTGGTGGAGTAGTGGGGGAATTTTCAAGGTCATCCAAACGGAGTTTTAAAAAAAGGAAAACTTACAAAGTAACATTGAAACTTTCCAATTGATGGTGGCGAGCGTTTTCTTCTGCAACCTTGCCGACACATGTGACTATGCCGTACAGTATGAAAAGTACAACCATAATAAGGCCGAACAATAAAAGATAGCCGTTGACTATCATGATATTTTCTGAGTGGATCTGTTTTCTTCTTATCGCCCTCTCCTGCATCCTCTTCTCCAACTCGTGGACGAAGTCACAACATGCGTGAGGACACCTTTCATCTGTTGGTAGGTTTGCCATTGTTGATGTTGTCGGTGTGGCTGTTGAAGATGGAATGAGGTTTCCAATTGCGATGTGCCATGTACACCAATAGTCAAGTGGTGGGGGGTAACAAAGCAGTGGAGGGGGAAGTTTCAAGGTCATCCAAATTGTGTTTTAAAAAAACCTATCTTGTTACTGAGCTTATATGTCAGTAACAAGATAGGTGTTTCTGCTCTTTTACTTCTTTAATATAATGAAAAAATATACATATTCTACAATGGTTAGGACAAGAAATACAACTGCTAGTCAGCTGAAGTAGTCCAAGTTGTCTGGCTCGGTCTTCATGGACGCTGGTGAGGAAGCCGTCGAGGAGTGTCCAGGCTCTTCCTTTGACTGCCGGGTGTTCCGTATATTGCAAGCGTAAACTTGCACATTTATACGGTAGCCTCGTGCCACCATCAGCTGCAACTCCTTGTATAAGTCGTTTAGCTCCTGCTGAGTCTTGATGCTCACCTCCTCGTAACTTGCGCAACTAACGTTCAGAGACATCTTGATGTTGCTAGGTTGGCTGCTGGAGTAGAAATGAAGCCGAGGCACAGCGCTTGGAGGTACATGAAAAAGTGGTGGGGGTAATAGTGGTGGGGGTATAGAAAATCCAATTAAACAGTTCTAAACTTTTTCCATCGATACAATGGAATGGAACAAATAGCGCAGGTGTCCTTGTAATTTTCAAATCGAAACAGTGGCGCTAGAAATCCGAATTGTTTTATACCACCATCCTGTACGAATCGCCGAAGGTCTCTGACGGCGGCCTCGCCACAAGGCCTACAAAACTTTTCCCCGTCGTGGAACTTATACCAGGAGTATTCTGAATACCCTGTATTTTCCCTCCTGTAGCGTTTGACATCTTCTTTTATTGTTAGTGGGATGTTGTCTTGTAAACATGTTGGGAACAAGTCCTTGTGAGTTATAACTCGTTGTATGCAAAGCTCGTACAAGGTGCTCATCGTTTGCTAGTTGGCAACAGACTGACCGTTTTTCGCATTCAAGCAGGTTTGAATCCTAGTGCGGTAGTGGGGGTAATTACAGTAGTGGGGGTAATTGTGAAATGCAAAGGTCAAAGGTCAAGGTCACCCGCGAAGTTTAAAAAAAATGCAACATATCAATACGTGAAGTCTGTCACATATTGATATGTTGCATTTTTTGTTTTTTTTTTTTATTTTTTTGTCTTTTATGATTTGTTTATTTATAAAACATTACAACAACATATGTACAACATTAAAACTTAAATCTAACACTGCTGCTTGTCAGCGATGTGGATGGTCAACTCTGTAGAATTGCTACCCGTGCAGCCGTGGGACACCAGGTATAGACACCCGGGTTGAATAGAGCGAAGATCCTCGTTTTGTAGAAGATGGACGAATCTCTTGGGCAGGTACACCTGGAACTTTGGTTCATCCCCCGGAGTAAACGGTGCCTCGCTGAGACTGCAGCAGATGGCCTCCCCAACTGTAGTCTCCATCTTCTTCATAGCATGGATTATGTAGTGCTTCTCGTCTTTTAGTTCCGAGCACTTCTTTACAGGTAATATTGTTGACTTGGAGTGAGCATTGAACTGCTCGACCAAAGTCTGAAGGAACTGGTGAGATGCCATGGTCAGGTTACAGATCGTCTTCTTGCTCGGAGATGTTGTCGTCTCGGAATCTCGAGTAATACTCATGCCAGGTCCCTGTCTGCTCCCCACTTATATACTCTCCGTTACCCCCACCACTCCCCAATTCCCCACTTTGAAGGTAAGAGGCGAGTTTATAGGCATTTTTCAAAGCGCAATGTCTATCTTTATCATGTTCTGGGCTTTTTGTACAAATACATATGGTTTCCAGCATGTATTGATAATTCTTATCCAATTCCACATCATTAACCGGAACATGAGTAAATCCTTCGATCCATCTTTTCTTTTCCAGCCCCTTTGTGTAAATATTGGTAAACTTGTCTGAAAAGTGATGCATAATGTGATACAAGTCCGTGTAACTTGTAAATCCATCATACCAATCGATATGATGGAAGTGTTTTGAAATCCATCTGTTGGTAGTAGCGGCTTTACTAGTTAAAGACGAATAAGAACATGGTGGTTTAAATAAAAACGAATAAGGAACACTTGTATTCATGTCCAAAAACACAAGTTCTTTTATAATGAATCTATCATCATTACCACGAAACGCTTGAAACTCAATAATACCAGGCTTGGACTTTACTTGTTGTTCTTCTCCCTTGTCCATTTTGAAGGTCACACGTCTGCTCATTACGAAGTCAGGAGGTCAACTGATTTCCACACCACGGTAGGTACTACTTTTATACCAGGCCGTACAGTTGTTGGCGCGTTGGTGTATATTTAACGTGGGCACCGTCCCCAATAGGCCTAACCCCACAAAATGTTGGCTATTGTTTTAAAAACTAACCATTGTCATTTAAGTTTCCATCTTTATATTTTCCTTATTTTCATTTTCATCACTAACACTTGATTCTTCTCCTCCATCTTCCTCTTCTTCCTGTTTTACTGATTTCTTATGTAGTTGAGCGTACTTTTCCAATTGTCTCCACATCTGTACTTCATGAGGAACTCTATTAAATATAGAAGTATCCACAGGTCCGTATAATATAGGTGCGTCCGGTTGTTTGTCCAAAGTGTCTTCCAGATAATCTTTAATAATCGAACTTGAAAACACCAGTTGTCTCAAGTATCTTGTTATAGGTTCAGTAGCACAAGTTAAAATGAAAAACTCCTCTCGATTAAGTTGAATTTTGTTATCATGTCTTGTTGTGTCTCTAAACCGTAGCTGATGATCACCACGTTGTTTAATGATATCAATTTCCACATTTGAATCCAAAAGTCCTACTCTTGTCTTTCTTCCAAACATGTTACTACTTAAATAGCATTCTAGTAGATGCAAATGTTTCATAAACGATTCCCAAGCACTGTCCGTAAACAAAATCATTTTGGGTCCATGAGTTAAAATTACAGTAGGGGAATAATCTGTAGATTTCATAACACCGATTAAAACACTTTTATCCAAACTGGAAGAGATTGGGTAAAATATTCGCAAAAATACCTCACTCAATATGTTTGGAGAAATATTATCTTCAATATCCCTTTTTCTCTTTTGTATAGTCTTTCTTCTTTTACCTTTTTCTTCAACATTATTACTGGCGTGAAGTTGTCCGCAAACGTTTTGTTCACCTCCTTCCTGGTGACCTTGAGGATCTAAAAACTCAGATATCTCCTTCTCAATATCTACCACATTTTCAGGTGTACCACTAGGAGAAGCCATATTGAATACGATGCTACCCATACAACAGTAGGCAACAAACTGATGAGGAGCGGTCTGTACGCTCTGCTTTTATACTCGCGGAATGAAACAAAACCGGTTCTTACAATACATTTTTAACAATTCCAGTTAAAGGTGTGTATGTTACGATTTTATCATGTAGAATTAAACAGTATGCAGTTGTATTAGCCGGTATAGCATCGTTGAATTCCATTTCTATTTTTATATCCACACTTGAAGACTTTACTGATTCATTTTGTTTAGAACAATCGATTACAACTATTGGGTAGGCATCGAAATATTTGTCAGGTGGTAATAAAGGTGTATTTGTTTTACCGTAATATGAACTTTGGAATCTCGCGTACATATCGTACAATATACTGTATTTCTTCTTAGTGAATGACACATTTAAATTGTCGTATGGAAAGAATTGTGAATTTAAATAAACTTTAATATTTTTCAAGTCACAATGATCAAATTGTCCTGCATGTTTAGTAATGGCGTCTCTTCTACCTGTTTGTAAACCAAATATAATATACCTGGCTCGTTCTACATAATTCGATGTTTTAACAGTCCAAGTGTGTCGATCCGTAGTAGGTAAACTGGGATGCTCATGAAATTCCCAACTTCTAAATGGAATAACAATATCACGATCGGCTTTTAATTTTCTTAAAAGTAGCATTCTATGCTCGTCAGCCAATTTAACATGTGGAACTCTCCATACAATTTTGTCTAATTTTAATTTCCATTCTAAAGTCGCATCTGTAGTAGCATCTGCAGCTTTAATAATGTCTTTATCGTTAGAAGATCTCAACAAAACTAATTCTTGTTTAACGTTTAATATTATTTTCCTATAATCTTCAGCAAAACCAAGCAGCAAACGTAATGGAATATGAAAATCAAAATATCCATTTGGATTTGGAGTGATCGTGTCAATCGTAGGTAATACCCATCCGGCAGGTTTAAGTAAATTGGTTTCATTGGGTGTTATAGATGTTAATCCTTTTAAAGTTGTCGTAATACCTACTTTTTTAGTGGAATCAACTGTTACACCTGATATTTCATATCTAATTTCATCAAATAGGAAAGCCATAGGATTATTTATAAATGGAACTGTTGTACCAACAGTAGTACCGTCCTTTTTAGTAACTTGTCCTTCAATATACAAGTAACTTTCACATGGTAGTGTGTAAATGTCTTGATTTTGTATGGGAATACGGATTTCATCGTTATTGTTTAATTTCGATGAAGTGTAAGGGTTGTGGGTGTGATATTCTTTTTCCCATAGGGTTTCGTCGAATGTTGGACCCTGCGCTATATCCAGTATATCCATACTCGGTTAATTTTAATCCAATTCTCTCTAAGAAACGAATGTTCTCGCGTGTTAACTCCTCCACAGCTGAAGAGCTACTAATGCGGTTTCCCGTAGGTTGTTCGCTTTTAAATGTTAAACCCATGGTTTTGTATTAAAGTGTCGATTTTAAATGTAATCTAATCGTAATAGGCTCTTCTCTGAAGTCTACCAAGTTACCGTCTTGATCCAATACGCTCAACACGATGTCTGAAATGAAAGTGGTGTTCAACGGTAGATATACCAGGTTTTGTGGCTTTTCAACAATTTTAAATCCAGGTGGTACACTTGGGTAAAAAGTATGTATGATGTGGGTGTTAGCCCCATCCCTGTAAGCACCTTGTATAATGTTACAAGTTATGTCTATACTATTGACTTTTAATATTGTTACTGTTTTCTTACCGGAATGTGTTACATCTGGTTCTAAAACAGGCTCATCGTTGGAAAATCCTAATAAATCACCAATTGAGTTTGTTTGAGTGAAATCTATATAATATTTGGAAGTAATTTCAGCTTTCATCGTATTATTATTACCTTTTAATGTTATATTGTCTTTTCCCATTTTAGTTTGCAAAAATTCATTTATATGATCAATTTCATAAGAACCTGTGGGTAACCTGCACTCTTGTAAGTCTGTAAATTTTCCACTGGCATCCTTTCCCTTATAATAATGCAATACGTTATTTTTACCTTCCGTAACATTGGGGATAGAGTTGTAAGTTGTAAAATCCAATAGTGCCGCCTCCCAAAACCTTCCTTTTTGCAAGCGTAACGCTGGAAAAAGGATACTTCGTAAAGTGGACGATTTTCCTGTTAATGATACCGTATAGGAAGACATCTCAATAGTGACTGATACTTTTAGCTAGAAATTCCAAACATAAATGGCCGCATATTGAAGTATTATCAGGTTGTTCTCTTTTATAGTTATAATATATGTTTTTAGCAGATTTAAAGTAATTTTGAAGTTCTTTTGGTGGTGGCAAATTACCGAAACTATCAAAATAATATACATTGTTATTTAGTTTCTTATAACAAACCCAATGGGTGCCAGGCCCTTCAGTATTATCCAAATTTACAATTCCAGTCTCATTTTGCCACATTTTCTTTGGTAAACTGTCTTTCATAAACACACCGCGGAAAAATGGTATTTTTAAACAGGAAATATATTTAAATAATTCAATATTGGTTAATGCTTTATGTGGTATGACCAATTGATTTCTTTCATTTAATATGCACGATAAGGTCTTAGGTAAAGACCTGCCCCGTTTTTTACCATTGACCACACGGTGGGCTTCTTCCTGCCTTTTCTTGTAGATCGTCGTCTTCTTTTTATATTTCCTCCATGTTTTCTTGTGGTTGACCTCCTTTTTACTCTCCTTCTCCTCCTTCTTCCACCTCCTACTGCTGTTTTAGCCTTCATACCTGCTGTTACTGCTAAAGCTGCTGCTTTTTCTGCTATGCTAGCGTCACTTGATTTTACTCGTTGCCAAGCTATGTCCGCAAGCTTTTTATCAGCTATTGATCTATTTTTTGAATCGGCAAACGTGGAATATGCGATATCGTGTTCTTTACAAGCCTGATCTAACTTATTTATGCCAGGATCGCCTCTTTCCAGTCGTTTTTTCAATTTAGTTCCTGGTCCGCAATACTGATAACCTCCCGGTATATGAAATTCGTATGGTAATGCGTCTATTGCTCTATTTACTATGGATCCTACTGGAATTCGTTTTAAAGCTTTACTTAACAGAGAAACCGCTGTGGACGTGATCCCACCTCCTCTCCTTACAGTGTCTCTATATGGACTGATGTACTGGAACGTCATTATTGTCCTTTTATAATCGCAATGTACAACTTATGTGTTACCTCTATGACAAGTTGGACATAAATGAAGTCGTTTATTGTGTTCTTTTATTAAATATCAAAATCACCCCAATCCGATGATCTAAACTTTTTTGTACGAGGGTTGATAAAATAGTTTTGAACAATTTCCCGTTTAATCCAAGTACCTCTCTCAGATTCCAACAAAGGAGTACGACCTGAACCAATACCAATATGATTGTATACATCAAATAATGCATTTCCTAAAACTTTTACAAGAAAATTAACAGTGACAGCATTATCCACATGTTCAGGGTCTTTAAGGTCTGTTATACGTTTATTATTACAAGTATACACTTTGCTATCCATTTGTGATAATGTGATAGCCTGTCCTACAGTTGCAGCATCATTTGCTTCTCTTCCTTGCGCCATGTTTGTTAATTTTTTATTACTACATATAAAAAACGCATAGTAATTATTTGGATCTAGATGTACTGTTTGTCCTAAGGCAGCCGCGTCTCTATCTGCATGACCCCATGACACATTTGATAACCTTCCATGCCTGCAATCCCAATAAGCGTTTTTGTATGTCAATAAACGAAATTTTTCATTACCTTGAATAAAGTCATCCCCTTGCTTTGATAATACTTCATCTCGTTTTGCAAATCCAGTTGTTTCTTGTTTTAAAGTCTCTTTCATTTGACCCACTGTTGCACCATCAGATGGTGCTGAACCATCTTTTACATTCGCCAAACAATTGCCAAGACAATCGATAACTCCCACATCACGTATGACACAATGATCTTTTATATATTTGAGATTTACAGCATCATTTTCATTTTTTGGATAACCTATATCGTTAATAACAAATTTATAAAAAGAAAATCCATCTTTTGTCTTTTCAGGTATCAAAGAATGTAAATAGCGTCTATTTACGCTGTCTTTTGCATCTTTAGGGTCATCTACGTTGGATATACGTTTATTGTTGGCACTATACGTTTTCCCATTGAATTTTAACGTATTTTTTAATTCAGATGACAAATAACCTTTGTTTATCGCATCACCGTTTTGATTTGGTTTACCAACGTTGATAATTCTATGATCTTCTGCGTCATATGTGTTATTTTGTAGTTTTAATGTTGGCGATATCTTTTCCTTTAATATTTTTAGATTTATTGCATCGTTTTCATCCGTAGGATCTTTTATGTTTTTTAACCTTTTATTACTCATATCATAATCTCCATCAGGTGTTTGTGGTAAACCAGCACTTCTTTTTAAACTATTGGCATAATATAACCCATCCGAGGAGTAACGTCCGAACTTGTCGACACTCATGGTGCAACTGAATAGTATTCTAGGGAGTAACGCATTTTTATGAGATTACCCCACGGTTTCGGAGTTCATCCACTAAAGCCACCCATTCGTTTTCCAATCCAGTATGACCCGCTTCTTTAGCTTCATGTATTAGTTTCATTCTATCCACCAATTTATTGATATTATTGTAATAAATCACATTTGTGTTATATAGTTTCTTCATTAAACCTGTACCCGTAACGGACTTACTTCTTTTTCTTCGTTCCTGAGCACTTACATCCAAAGTGGATGCCATAAATCTTCGTTTTACAGGTTTTCTTTGTGTTAACGGCATTGTTTGTCTTCTAGTTGGTATTAACTTGGATACAAATTCTTTATATTTTAAAGACTTAGATCTAAAAGGAGGCTGGTCAGGTAAATACTTTCTCCTATATGCATTTGTCTGTTCCAAAATATTTTTATATGCTTCCATGTCTTTTTCTTTCACTACCGATACTGAAGGCTTATTTTCAAATAATAATTCAAATAATCCTTTTGTGCCCTTATACCTTTGATCGCCAATGACAATATTATCATGTTCGTCAACGTTTAACGGGCTATTACCTATCATTAAACCGTCTTCTGTTAATCTCGCTCCATAACTATGGTAATTCTTATTAGGAATTGTTCCGAGTAACATTTTTACCATGTATTTCCTTCCTAAAGGTCCTTTGTTATGAATGTTTTCACCCAATAAGCTTATGTTTGACGGACCTTCCCTTGTCTCTTCTTCTTTTTCCTCTTCACTAGCAGTTGATACAACTTCATGTCCTCTTTTGGCTTTTACTTCATATAAATCTTTTATTCCACTATAGTCCGGTGATTTTAGCTCTTTTTCGGGTTCTCCACCGGTAAAACCACTATACGTAGAGGATTCCAGGTCTTCATCACTAAAATCTTCTGATTTTACATTTTCTCTTTCAAACTTCGTAATAGGTGCAATCGCATCTCCTTCCAATACAGGTTTAGCAAATTTTTTGTTTAATTGTTTCAAGGGTTCAGTAATAGGTTTAAAAGTAGATTCAAGGAATTTCTCCCTCTCGCTAATACCTAGTTTCAATGCTCTGTTTTTAGCCCGAATAGAATCACTAAGTGATTTTATTTCTTTTACTAATTTTTCTTGGTTAACCATGTTTGTAGCAAGACGTGTTGTACAACAATGAATGTGTTATACCACGTTTAATGTATTAATATAAATTTATCAAATCCTATCCTGTATCGACCATTGTTTAGCGGTTGTTCCTTCATAATTGTTAGGAACCCATACTTTTCAGCCCAAGCCTTTCCACACAACTCTTTAAATCGTTCAAATGTCATATCCGCATTTACATGATCAAAATATATATGTTTTAGGTTGGTTTCGTCCTGTTTAAATACAATTAACATGTTTGCATTGTCTCTAATGAGTTGTTTAGGTATTTTGCTGTAAGTTTGGCCAATATAAATGCTATCTATGTTGTTATGTCGACCCATAGCGAAGTAATTCCTTATTGTGTTTTGGTTTTCACAAGATACATCGTCGAATATAAACACGGAGAATGGTTTAGCTTCTTGTGGCTGCATGACACTCTCGCTTGCATTAAACTTTAAATATTTAACTTCAGGCACATTAGTCAGTATTTTTTCCAATAATTGATACTTTGGTTGTTGTAGTGATTTTGAAAATACATATAGATTGTTAAATCGTAATCCTTTAGGGTTTGTAATCAAATTGAATACTACATTAGTTTTTCCACAGTTGGAAGGTCCGGTAACCAGACAACGAACGGTGTTTGGTAACAAATTGCCATGCTTCCCACTATTGAATTCTGAATTATCCACTGTGAGTTCATCTATATTATTAATAGTAAAACTCTCTTTTTGTGGTACTATCTCCATCCTTTGTAATGGTTCAACCTAAAATGATTCTCTATGGTTATATCAAATCCTTTTTAGGTATCCAAGAATCTTCCGTCTTATTAAATCCTAACCATCGTACTTTGACCTTATCTTTTTTCCGTTGCAACACCTTTTCAACTAAATATACATCGCCTACTGTTGATTTTAACATTTCATGTCCATAAAACCCTCCTTCAAGCAATTGTCCTTTATTATCTTTTAAAATATATGTCTCAGGTACTGTAGGTTGTACTTTGAATACAGTAAAAACCTCATTGGTCCAATTTGGCAGGTATCTTTTACTGAATACACCTTTATATTTACTTATTCGCACTTTATCACCCACATTAAATTTTTTAGGCTTTAGTTTTTCAACTTTTGGTTTAGTATTCGTTTTTATACGTTTTAATACAAGGTTTTCATTTTTACTAGTTACTTGGTTTGGTTTCATCCCGATAGTCCTATGAAATTTGTTATTGTAATCGTTTATAAGTTTTGGTAACATATCAATCCATATGTGCGATCCTCTGTTGGAAAACATTTTATACATTGCACTTTTTAAAGTTCTGTTGAATCTTTCGATTATTGAGGCTTTTACTTCTGAATTGGTTGAATAATGGTTTATATTGTGTTTTTTCATTAAATTTGCAAATTCCTTATTAAAATATTCTTTTCCATCATCTGTTTGTAAATGTTTAATAGTATGTTTGTCTCTTTGTATAGCTGTTTCCATTGCTTTTGTAACACTTTTGCCACTTTTATCTTTTAGTGGTAAAGCATCTGCCATTTTTGAAAAACAGTTAATAACAGTCAATATGTATTTATATCCTTTATTTTGTTTGCTATAAGGAATCATTTCGATTAAATCCGCTTGATATAAATCATTAATTCCTTTTATCACCGTATTTCTTCGTGGAAACTTTCTTCTTGCAGGTTTATGAAGTTCGTTGACAATTTGTTGCTTTAAGTCCTTCATATTGCAGGTTTCAATGTTTGTTGTATCACATGTATAATCACAATGAATGTTGTTTTAAATATTCACATCATTTATATGGGTCAAGGTCATCCAAACTTGTGTAAAAAAATGGGGAACACGGCGTTGGACTTGCCGTGTTCCCCATTTTTTTACGGAAGGAGAAAGGAATAAGGTCGTAGTTGTAGAAGGACGAAGAATAGGTTACTAGTTGATAGGGTTTAGAGAGTAGTGGCCAAAAGGAAGAGTGTGGATTTTGTCGGGCATAATGTATCTTTTATCATCCCGAGCTGACAACGCTTTTTTAATTTCGGTGACACTGTAGACTTGATGCTTAAAGCTTCGGATATTGTTGAATGTTGCTGATATCGTAGTATCTTCAAACAAACAAGTCTTGTAGTGGTCAAATGTCACGTGTTTTTTCAAATAAGATGTCTTCACTCCTTTTGCTTTCTTCACTGTCGGTGTGTTGTTCTCGTGGTACATCTTAAATGAATACAATTTCGCCATCAGCGCCACTATTTCTTCTAAAGGCATTCCATTTGCTTCATCTTTGAATTTTCCAATTACTTTTTTATATTTTTCATTAAAATTTGGATGGTTTTTCGGATAGTCAGAAAAATCGAAATGTTCTTTGTATGGAAAAGTCCTTAGGTCTTCATACATGTCCAAAGTCTTTATCCAGTAGATAAACGCGTCCGTATCCATGTATGCGACTCCAATGTTTTCCCTTCCGTAATGTTTAACCATTTTGTTATAATGGAAATCATACATCAGGGTTTTACTTATATCCAAAATCGACATACCTATGTATAACGGACGGTCCATGACTATTGTTGTTTTCTTCATACTGACAGCGACTAGATTTTCGTTTATAATCATGGATGTTCCGAAATTTGGTTTTTGCACTAATTTTTCCAATTTCCTAGGATCACTCACTAATTTTACATTTTTGTGTTTTCTTTTGTTCTCCAAGGTCTTCCCAAAGATGGCATTGTTCATTAATTTATAGAAGTCCTTTTCAAATGCTGTTGTCGCTGCAGCTCTTCTTGCAGTGTTGGAATCAATATATGGTTTCAACCAACAAGACTGGGTGAATTCAATTGCTCTATGAATTCTCACTATACGTAGACCCAATTCAAGAGCCTGTTGAACTACCCAGTAGTGAGCCACATAGCGATCCTTATTCTCCAAGGTCATCATCAATTTTGGCCATCTTCCTGTCGGTGAAACTTCAGTCTTGGCTAGGAGAGGCAAGTCGTAGTGATGGTCATGAAGGTGCTCCGGGTATTCAAAATCACAGTCCAAAATATAGCCTTTTGGACCATCCTTTGGAATCTGTGAGATGTCTCCGATGGTGGCCGGGTCGATCCACTTGAAGTCAGCGTAGGGAAGCGGATTTGACATTGCCCAACCATAAAGGTTGTTTGCATCAAAATAGCCAAGGTAGACCGATGGTTGTTGCTCGTCGAAGCCGGGGATGTACTTGTTGTTGGCTTTGACATGACGTGTTACAGCTTGTGTCAAACCGCCCCGTACACCAGATTCCATCATGAGCACCATATCAATATCCGTTAGAAGTTCCAGTCGACAGTTGGTTGACTTTAGCATAGCTTGCCATGCTAATCCTGGAGATGTGTACGAGTGTAGAGGGTCCAGTCCATAGGCGGAGAAGCAGGTGTTTCTGAATTCTTCCATCACATCGCACAGCAGAGTTACGTCCAATTTTATATAAAAGTCAGAATATTCCCCTAAGGTTTGAATGTTTAGTTGGTTCCAAACATTACATGCATGATTGTAGTCTTCAACGGAGATTTCACTTTCGTTTAATTTGCTGTTGAAGGCTTCAATCGGCGGTAGACTGGTTTCTTCAAATTTTTCTGTAGAAGTTATGTAATCGTAGGGGAACACTCCTTTCCGTAATACTAGGTCTAATTTATCTTCAGGTACAATTTTTCTGGTTTCTTTTAGGTCTTCTCTTCTTAGGTTCTCTGACAATTTGGCTAAACTAGATGCCATAAATCTGTAAGAGTCTACGAAGCGAAGTTTAATTTTACCTACTGTTTTTGAAAAGCTGATGTACTTTTCCAATGTTGTAGCAAGAACATCAATTTTACCGTCATCTCTTCCTAACTCCGGGATAATAAAGTGGGAGTCGTAGCCGCTAAGATTGTGTAAAACGACAGGAATAAAGTTTGGCAGTTTGTAATTTATATTGCATGAATTACAAGCAGCTCCTCTGTATAACCCTGTCAGGTGATCGTGATCTCTTACTTTTGGATTTTCTTCACTGAACATCTTCTTGCATAAATAGCATCTTGTCGCTAAGTTGTATTCTTCTTGTTGATTTTGGTTTAAAGGTTCCATAGGTACAATATTACCGAACAAGCGTTGAACCTTTCCAGCAATATCGTACAGTTGGTCTACAAAATACTTAGCGGCTTCTTCACCACGGTAGAGTATTGGAGTGGATGTTAAACCATAGTCTTGCAATTGGTTTTTAGACAAGGTTGATTTAACTAGTAAACAAAAACTGTTGGGCTGATGCAACTGATATTTTGTTCTTCTAGTCACTTCGCCGTCCGGCAGCTCCTGTGGTACTAACGTTGATTCAAAATCTGCATAGACCACTATTGGAATTCGGTATTGGTGAACTGTCTTGTTAAATTGGATACACGCTCGAGATGGTGGTGGCAGACTAATCTTCACTTCATAGTTCTCGTTGCAAAGTCTTTTATGTTCCAATAACCAGTCCAATCCTCCACGTCTTGAATCTTTCCAAGAAAAGCAGAAACATCTCTTGCAAACTGTAATCCTATTTACTCTTTTGGTCAATTGTTTTACAACTAAGGCTTCAAAGTCCTTTATCCATACATAATGGGAAATTTCACCCTTAGTTATCAATAGCAAGTCCGTGTGGTTTCTTTGCTCAACCTTTACTACCCGCAAAGGATAAACGTTGTTTGAATCATCCAGACCAAAAACATTCACTGAAACGCCAGGATTTTTCTTTTCAAATTTGTCTATGTCTTTCAATGTAACTGGGTAGGTGAGGCCTTGAAAGTTGTAGCGGTGTTCATTTTCGTAATATTCTCTACCAACTCTTTCAGGATGATCTTTAACATACTTGGTTAACATTGCATACTTAAAACATTCATTACCTTCATTTTGCACATTCCTACACGATTTAGTGTTTTGGATTTTCTTTGGTAAAGGGATAAAACTACTACCCCTTAAACCATATCCATGCTTGTGAACCCTTACATCCATACCTTCGATTGATGACAAAGTCCATCCAGATCCTCTTCCTTCATGTTCTTGAAGTTTTGTTATAAGTTCTTCCAAGCATTCTTCAATAATATCATCGATGTTGGAGGTGAAGGTAAGGGTTCGGTTTTTGGTAATGAACGCTCTCAATGCTGTTTCACCATCAGTATTGTTAAACATAGCCTCTAACACCATTCCAAATTTAATAAAATTTAGCCTTTGTAATTCTTCCCTCAACGTTTGACCAACAAGTTCCTTAGCCTGGGTTATGAATGTTTCCAATTCCAATTGAACGTTATTAATTTTGAAATGTGTTACAACTCGTCCTGGCAAGGCTGTGGTGCGCAGTTGTCTTACATCTTCCAGTTCTTCTTCTTCCATATCCTCTTCTTCGGTGTCCTCTTCTTCGGTGTCCTCTTCTTCAATAGGTCTTGTAGCAGTAGATGGTCCAGCACCAGCAAATTGGATCACACTTCTTCTTTGCATTTGCTGTAGATAGCTGTCGTAGTAGTCCATCTGCTTCTGGTGCTCTTCCAAAAACCGGTCAATTGAGTCTAAGTCTATTTCATCCATGGTAATATCTTTTTTTCTATCTTCGTCTTCATGTAATTCTCTGTGTATGGTGAAAAGATCTTCGTCTTGAAAGATTTCCCCACAAATGTCGCAAAGAGCCATTTCAAACAGTTTGGCTTTGAATGCACACTCTGTGAATGTCCACGCAATAATGAGCAGCGCACTCCACCGGGACCCTTTATATCCGAGGCAGATAGGTGGGGAAAGTGACGTCATATGGAAACAGGTTATCACTCATGTGCTAAATTTAGCCTTTACACAACCGTTTGTAATACATTTATCAGTAGGCTTGATAAATTGATGATATTTGGTCTAGATTCAATAATTTGTACAAGTTTTTTCAAAGATGTCTGTTTGAGCAAGTTTATGTAGGTCAAGGTCATTTGGAATTATTATTTTGAGCGGGGGATAGAGCACTAAGCAGCATCATTTACTACAAAGTGCTCTATCCCCCGCTCACATTCTTTTTTAACTTTTTGTTTAAACTTTTTACAAGGGTGAAACATCACCATCAGAGTCGGAATCATCCTCATCACGGAATAGGTAGCGATGACAATACATAATTCTTCTGGCAACTAACATCCTATCCATTGGACGATGGGGAGTGTCTTGTTCTTGTTCTTCTTCTTCTTCGATTTCCAATTGGAATTCCATTTCCGACTCAGATGACGACTCTAATGTTTCGTAGGCATGCAAGTCCACCTCATTGTCCGTTGAACCAGCTTCGTCAGAGTCCGTTTCAATATCCATTATCTCTTCCTCCTCCTCTTCTTGATCAACCGCAGGTAGTTGGTCCTCTACTTCTATAATTTCTAGAGGTATAACCTCCAGAATAGAGACAATTCTGTTGCGATGGAACACGGTGTTGTCAAGTGGAGCCATGGTATGGAAGTGTTGTATCCATCCAATTTGCTTACCCTTTTTATACCCCCACCAACTATACAATTTATGTGGGTCAAGGTCACGTAAAGATACCCTTTGAGCGGGGGATAGACCACTAAGCAGCATGCTAGTCCATTGCCGCAAAGTGATCTATCCCCCGCTCTATTCCGCAGACCACACTCAAGTCCAAGTCCACATCCAAGTCCACATCCATATGTTACACTTTATTATTACTGCCACCAAGTAATTGTCACTCGCACATTTACTTGGTTTTGATAAAGGTACTGCACAAACTCCATATTGGTTGTTTGTTCGTTATACAAATGCATCATGAAATATGCAATCTTATCGATTGCGGCATTGTCCAACGGTTCGCAATTCACAAGTTCCAATGTGCCCTGGCTGGTCTTCTCCTCTATAAGTTCCACCACTTCGTTGATGTCTTCTTCCAAGAGGATGAACTCAACACTGAAGCTCTCCATTGTTGTTGATAGTGTCTAGACAAATGCTTGACTAAATGCTTTATTCATCAGTCCTACATATATACCAATTTCCCCCTCCTATTACCCATTCCCCCTCTACCTTTATATGGGTCAAGGCCATCCAATAATACCCTTTGAGCGGGGGATAGACCACTAAGCAGCATGCTAGTCCATTGCCGCAAAGTGATCTATCCCCCGCTCTGTATTCCACACAAGTCCTAGTCTTTACACACACACATAAGCCCCCAGTCTTTTACACTTACTCATATACTCTGTCCTCCCTGCCAATTAAGAGTTCCCCATGTTTGCCACTATTTTCAATTAACCTTTCCAAGTCCCAAAACACAATGTCCAAATTAACCAAGTTCGCTCGTCCAATTTGAAACACACTATTCCCCCCAAAGTCACTTGCTCTCACTTGTTGTCCTGTATACTGCTTCTTCTTCCACGCTACAATCACTACCCTACCTTCTTCAACAACCATTCTTTTAACGTTATCATACACCTTCTTCAACATCCCTTTACAGTTTAAATAGTTTATGGTTACATACTCCCACTCCTTACCAATGATCAGTGATCCACTCATTTTCTAGCGTTCCACTGGAAGGTTCAAAGCAGAATGAAGTCGGGATGTACAGACCCCCCTCTTTTATACCAGTTAACCGGTTGTCCTTGCTGTAAAGTGGGTCAAGGTCATCCAATGCTACCCTTTGAGCGGGGGATAGACCACTAAGCAGCATGCTAGTCCATTGCCGCAAAGTAGTCTATCCCCCGCTCTGTATTCTACACACACACACACACACACACACACACATGTCCCTGTCCAAGTCTTTCATTACATACCCAATATATATTCAGTTCCTTCATCATCACTATCACTCATCACTGCTTCCACAAACTCCACAGGATTAAAGTTAAATTGTTTCAATTGTTCTTTTAAGTTTTCAATTTGTTGGTCCTTTACTTCTAAAACACTGTGAAGGTGTGATATGTAGTCCGCTGCCTCGTTGATGCTTGCTACTCTCGGATCGCCTAACTTCAAGCTGGGAACTACACCCTGCAGCCTGTAGTAAGCCATACGCCTTTCTTGCTCCTGCCGTTGACCAGGACTGAGCAAGCCTTGCCCGTCTTGGCTCACCTCCAGCAAGGTCCGTAGCATTGGAGCTTTGCAGGCGTTTGCCCGAGCAACAGTTATGCTGTGGAATGGTCGAGCAGGTCCACGAGTAGCAGGCAGGACGTTGGCAGCACGCCTTCTTGAAGAAGAAGAGGAAGCCTGAGAAGTTTTGCAGTTGGAAGCCATGTTGAAGTGAGGTATTCAGCTAAGCGATACAAAGCAGAATAACCAAACTGCACATCAATACCCGTATATATACACTTATCAGTGGTGGGGGTACTAGCTAGCCTTGGTAAAGTGGGTCAAGGCCATCCAAAAACATTACCAGAACGGGGGATAGATCACTAAGTGGCATGTTAGTCCATTGCCACAGAGTGATCTATCCCCCGCTCTGTATTTCACATTCACGCACACATTCATACATACACACAAGTCCCAGTCCAAGTCTTTACCCACACACCTATCCACTCTCATCCTCACTATCATCACTGTCCAACAGGCTTTCACACTTCTTAATCAGTTTTTCCCATTTACTCCTAACATAAAGTAGCTCCCTGCGAGTATTCTCTAGCATTCTGTCCCTTTGCTCTATCACTTCGTCGTACCACTCGATGATGTTTGGTGGAGTCTGAGTTGCTGCATCCGTCGTGGTTGGTTGAGACGCCCCGCTGCTCCGCAACTCCTTCCTCACAGGACCAAAGCCGGAGAATCGGACACGACTTCTTGACGAAGGCCCCGATCGGATTGGTCCAATGCTCGGGCTGGAGTTGGAGGCGACCGGGCCAGAGGTAGAGGCTGGGACGTTCATAGCAGACATGGTGGTGTTCAGCTTAACGGTGTAAAGCAGAATGAGAGGACGGTTGATCACCACTCCTATATATACCCATTTTTAGTGGTGGGGATAACACTGGGGGGGGGGGGGGTTAAAAGAAATTTTGCTTAGTCTTCCCGGTCATCAGTTTTACATACCTTTAGCACACCCATTATTTTGGTTTCTTCAATAACTTTACACACCTCAAACACCCAAGCAAACAGCTCATCTATGTTGTTATAATTAATTTTTGTCCAGTGTTCATACTTATGAGTTTGGTTGTTTATAATACATAGATAAAATGTAGACCCGTCTTGTCTTATACAATACTCAACTTCCATTCTATGCTGGTTTAGCACTTCCCAAGCATTGTGTTGATCTATCAAGAAGTCACCACCTTTGTAATTGTACCGTGACATGTTTACCACGGAGCACAGAAACAGACTGAAGCAAATGAACGGCTCATACAAGCTTAGTAAGAGCGTTAGAGTGGGGGTATCACGTGATACACAACATTAGTTGTAAGTAATTTATATGGGTCAAGGTCATTCAAACTTTGAAAAATTTTTACCTCCAAACACTTGTAGCAAGCTACAAGTGTTTGGAGGTAAGTTTTTATTTGTTAATGATTTATTTGTAACTTAGTCTTCACCCTCAAGGACACGGTTTGAGATTGTCCCAGTGACTTTACATCACCGCCAGGTTAAAGTATTATACAAGTCAAGTATTTTTTTTTTTTATTAGTTGACTTGTATAATACCCCTCTCCCTTACTTTAAGAGGGTTAAGACTAAATTTGGAAAAATAATTTGGAAAAGACTTTTAAATATTGTCCAACACAACCTAACAATTTTGGCTTTTTCTTTTTAGTGAGCCCATGTCCTAATCCATTTCCCAAACAGATCGGCATCCTTTTCTTCGAATTAAATAAGCCCCGGGGACAAAAAATTCTCTTTGTACCATCGCAGGTGGTACTTTCATTCTATGAAGGCGGCCATCACCTTTTAGAATGATTTGCACATTTATGTTAAATGCTCCATAAGCTTGAACAATGAAATAATATTTTTTGTCCCTCTTGAGCCTATTAATTTTCAGCTTCTGCGGACTGTTGGGGTGTTTGAACTTGGACTTTTCAGGCATAATATTAAGGCTATAGGGCTTTGGTGTCGGAATTTTGATTTTCTTATTCAAGTGTCGTTGGCAACGATCTTTTTCTGGAAGAGCAAAACTCGGACAACAAAGAACCACAGCCTCTCTGCTAAACCAAACATAATCGCATTTATCACGCTTGCCAGCAGGGCATTTAACACGATTACGTTTCTTTTGTGTTGGACTCTTAGTGTTTTGGAGCTTCTCCGAATTAGGCTGGCTAGAAGAAATAGGGGTGGAAGGGGGTGGAAGAGGCAAAGATTGGTCAAAAGGAATGGAGCAAACAATTTTGGGTGGGGTAGGAGAGCGTGTTAGGTCTATGGAGGGAAGTTCAGGGGAAAAGATGGATTTACGGGATGCTTTGGTTGGTGTGGATGGCATGGGGGATATGGGTGAGGGACATTGTGATTTGGTATAGGATAGGATTTTTTGGGTTCTGCTGTAGGGGGTTATCCTCGACCTGGACGTCTCTTCGAAGACTGCAGACTCCGATCCTGAGTCCGATAGCAGCGAGAGTGCTGGAGAGGCTACCGGGACTCGACCGCTGAGTTTTCCTGACGATGGTGGAGGTGCACCGGCCTCTTCCACTGTCGGCGGCAGTGGCGACAGGCTGGGCATGGAGGCGGGCTGTGGTGGCGGCGGCGGCGGTGGTGGCATCGTCAGGCAGCTCAAGATGTTTGCAGTCATCAGATATTCCAGGATCGAGGCGGAGGATGATGGAGGTTGAGTCGTGTCGGTTGAGGTTGAAGCTGGCGGGTAGTTTTTGAGTTTAAGGCCCATTTTACCCATTGTAATAAATGGACTTAATGAGAAGAATAGATGAGAATGAAAAAGTGAAGTTATTATAAATAATCTCAAGAACAAGAGAGAACCTGTCCGTACGGGAGCTTGGACGGGAATGAGAAGTGCATGCAGCCGGGCCGCCTTATATCCCCACCGGGGCTGCCACGCCCAGGATATCAGGGGTGGGGGAGGGGGTGGGGGTGGGGGTGGGGGTGGGGGTGGGGGTGGGTGGGGGGGGGTGTCGCACTTTTTGTCGGGGGGGGGGGGGGGGCTCGCACTTTTTGAAAAAATAAACCCCACTTGGGACATTTATGTTGCCATCGCTAAAGCCTCCCAAGAGACCCAATTCCAAACTTGTGCGTTACTAATACCTAACTGTTAACTTTTAAAAGACCTCTATATATATAAACTGTGTTAGTAAGATCTGACTGTTAAAGATTTTGAAAACTTTTATATTTAGGTCAAGGTCACGAAAAAACTTTAAAAAAAATAAGCCCCACACCCCCCTATGGGGGTGTGGGGCACTTGGGTTGTCATCGCTGTAGCCTCCGAAGAGACCCAACTATGACAACAAGGCAACATCCAATGTCGTGTACCCTTCGCCACGCGAGACTTGTAAACATTTACTGCATTTCCAACTAATAACTTTTCCAATAGCTAACGAAATGTCATTTACATATTTTGAAAAAAACTGAGGACGCCCTAGTGGCTTACGTCCTCGGTCCGAGTGCAGAGGCCATCGGCTCATTACCCCCGTATAAGCGTACAAACGGACCACCTCCTATTTCTCAGCCGCATTGAAGCATGCATGAGAGGAGCCTAACAATTATAAAACAAGTGGCTTTACACGGGGGGCCTACTCCCGTAACCCTATCTTTAATATTTTTAATTTAGCAATGCAGTAAATTTTTACAAGTCCTATGTGGGTCAAGGCCACACGGACATTAAAAAATTTCGGCCCCCGTACATCCATGGCGAACCACGAATGTTCGGGGGCCTTGGGGACAAAAAAACACAAATAGCTAACAAAGTTTCATTTACATAATTTTGAGTTTCCAGAAGGGAAACTAACTGAGGACACCCTAGTGGCTTACGTCCTCGGTCCGAGTGCAGAGGCCATCGGCTTATTACCCCCCCCCATATAGGCGTACAAACGGACGCTCCTATTTCTCAGCCGCATTAAAGCATGCATGAGAGGAGCCTAACAATTATACAAAAGTAACTTTACACGGGGGCCTACTCCCGTTCCCTGTCTTTACGATTTACTTTGAGCATTGCAAAAGCTCAAGGGGGGATTGCTAAAACAAGCGTATACACTTTAGAAAAATATAACACACTTACAACACACAATTGAGCTCAACGTAGTCAATGCTGGAACAAGCACATACATGTTAAACACATATAACAAACAAGACACAAAGGATAAAAAACACACAGGAGACATAAGGTACAAGTAAAACACTCTCATATAAAACAATTCGCAATACCCAAACGCAAGCGCAATATCTTACAACTAATACAAGTCTTAAAGTTAGAGTAGACTTCGCTAAACACTGAAGGCGCCATTCAATGTTTAGTGATGCCTATGGCGGTCCGTCCCGATCGTTCACGTTCAACGCGCGGGAGCGGACTGCGAGCCGGCTCTGGCTGGGCCCCCTTATATCCCCACCGGGGCTGCCACGCCCAGGATATCAGGGGTGGGGGTGGGGGTGGGGGTGGGGGTGGGGGTGGGGGTGGGGGTGGGGGTGGGGGTGGGGGTGGGGGTGGGGTGGGGGGGGGCCCTTTTTGTCGGGGGGGGGGGCACTTTTTGTCGGGGGGGGGGGCACTTTTTGTCGGGGGGGGGGGGGCACTTTTTGTCGGGGGGGGGGGGGGTCAGGTAAGTTAAGTGGGTCAAGGTCACCCACAACACTTGTACTCTAAGTGTTGGCTATACCCCCACCACAACTGGGTCCCTAGGCTGCACAACACCGCTTCGCCAGTATGTCTCCGGCTTCCATGTGGTGCGTCTCGCTGTTCTCTAGTTCTCTATATGTAAGTAATTTTACAAGTTCTGAATGTAGGTCACTACACTTTAACTCTGGGACGATATCGACTTGTAGTATTTCAGTGTTTTGACTCAAGGTCATCACACTTTAACTCTAGCACATCAGTTATCGTACCAGAGGTGCTCAATAACCTAACTTGTAATGTTTAGGGTGGCGTTTGCACGCCACGTGGTATCGCCATGAGTGTCCAGTCCAGGTTTTAAGTTAAATTAATTTTACTGTAATCTTTTCCATTTCCGCTTCGTTTTGCCAAAGTTTAAGGTGTCGCTTAATAAAGTGGTATTTCTCTAAAGTTATAGGAGATTGCAAGGATACAATTAGTTTATTTAGGAGACTCTTCATCTTGGAGTTTAACACAATTTCCACTTTGACTTTGCTTCCACGGCTCTCACAGCCTAAGCTGTACAGGAATGTTTCTTCTAGTGCCAACTCCGGCCAAGAGAACAGTGTGTTCACTGTAGGACAGCTCATGGTGAAGTGATGCGATACTCCAGCGTACCACCTCACCTTCCCCCGCCACTGTGACCTTCCCCCACTCCTGCTGTTTCCCCCACCTCTTTTCCCTTGACTCATGCGCTACAAGCAGTCTCTCAGTATTGTGCGGACTTTTGTGAGGTGAAGCCATGTCGCAGGACACTTTAGGTAAGAAACTTAGCCGTGTTAAGACTTTATTAGTTGCTCACTGTCCACCACTCAAAGTTAGGAGAGTTTCAACTTTAGCTAAGTGGCGCAAACTGTTGCGCGGACACCCTAAGTTTTATACAAAACAGACTAATGTCAGTTTTACTGATGAGGATTTGTTTAAAATATTGGATGAAATGACTTTTCCTTGCAAAATTCAGTTAGTTACTCCCATTCCTGACAGTTTAGAGTCTTAGTCTCTCAAGCCGATATACCTAGCATACACAGAGCCTGACAGTCAGTCACTCGGTGGCTGTCGTGGGGTGCGCATCGGTGTCGGCGCTCCATTGTTAGGTTTTCAAGGTCACAGTAATATCAAATTGTTGGTGTTGTGCTGGTTCAAGGTCACCTGAGGAATAACCGATTGCCCATTTAGGCAGAGTCATGTCAGAAACTCGAGTTTAACTTGGCACTTTTGCCGTTTCTCGTCGAAAATTCGCTCCAAGTGGTCAAGGTCACGGGGACTCTGACTGAAACTCGGAGCGTAGTGCGAGAAACGGCAAAAGTGCCAAAAAATTTTAAGTTTCGGCGTGACCTTGACCTCAGTGGCGTCGGTGACGTCATTTTGATGACGTAAGGGGTGATGACGTCATCAGCACGTCATTTCTGTGACGTCATGGGTGTGACGTCATAGAAATGACGTCATTGGTGATGACGTCATCGATGACGCAATCGATGACGTCATCGATGACGTCATCGGTGAGGTCATTGACCTCGATGACGTCATCCCTCAGGTGACCTTGAACTGGGCCAGCACCAACAATTTCACACTACTATGACTTGATTGATTTACTCAGACGTCTCCCATTATCTTGTGGTGATCATGTATGACTTAGGTTGACATGA
>CM061534.1:81247874-81276739 GCA_030545055.2 Neoaliturus tenellus | reverse complement strand
GTCCCCATGCCGGACTATCTAAATTCAATAGTCCTCACGCAGGACCATCTAAAACTCAATAGTCCTCATGCAGGACTATCTCAAATTCAATAGTCCCCACACCGGACTATCCAAATACAATAGTCCCCACACCGGACTATCTAAATTCAATAGTCCTCACGCAGGACCATCTAAAACTCAATAGTCCTTATGCGGGACCATCTAAATTCAATAGTCCCCACGCCGGACTATCCAAATACAATAGTCCCCACACCGGACTATCTAAATACAATAGTCCTCACGCAGGACCATCTAAATAATAGTCCTTACGCGGGACCATCTGATAGCTATGATAACTATGATAGCTCGCAATAGTCCCCACGCCGGACTATCTAAATACAATAGTCCCCATGCCGGACTATGTAAATTCAATAGTCCTCACGCAGGACAATCTAAATAATAGTCCTTACGCGGGACCATCTAAACTCAATAGTCCCCACGCCGGACTATCTAAATACAATAGTCCCCACACCGGACTATCTAAATTCAATAGTCCTCACGCAGGACTATCTAAATAATAGTCCTTACGCGGGACCATCTAAATTCAATAGTCCCCACGCCGGACTATCTAAATACAATAGTCCCCATGCCGGACTATCCACATACAATAGTCCCCATGCCGGACTATCTAAATACAATAGTCCTCATACCGAACTATCCAAAACAAAAAGTCCCCATACTGGACTATCCAAATTCAATAGTCCTCACGCAGGACCATCTAAATACAATAGTCCTCATAGGTTTTATTCATAGGTCAAAATCTTACTTGCTAGGTTTTAGGGCTTAAGTCTAAAGCCTTGGGTCTAAGGAATTAGATCATAGGTGCAACATATTATGTCTAAGCTGGTGGCTAATAAGCCCTATTCACAGGTCAAAGCCTTAGCTGCTAGGTTTTAGGGCCTTGGACTCAGGTGCAAGGCCTTAGGTTAAGATCTTAGGTGCAACACATTAGGTCTATGCTGGTGGCTAATTGGTTCTATTTAAAGGTCAAAGCCTTAGCTGCTAGCTTTTAGGGCTTTCTACTAAGGTGTAATGCCTTAGGTTTAGATCTTAGGTCCAACACATTAGGTCTAAGCCAAAGACTAATAGGTCCTATTCACAGATCAAAGCCTTAGCTGCTATGTTTTAGGACTTTGGACGCAGGTGCAAGGCCTTAGGTTTACATCTTAGTCCCAACACATTAGGTCTAGGCTGTTGGCTAATAGGTCCTATTCACAGGTCAAAGCCTTAGCTGCTAGATTTAGGGCTTTGGACTCAGCTGTAAGGCCTTAGATTTATATCTTAGGTACAACACATTAGGTCTATGCTGGTGGCTATTCGGCCCTATTCACCGGTCAAAGCCTTAGCTGCTATGTTTTAGGGCTTAAGACTAAGGTAATTTCGAATTTAAGTTTGCAGTTCAAGAAATGGAGGATGCCAAGATAATATACTGCTATGATTGCGGGTTCGATCGCATAGTTCAACTAGAAGCGAATGATGAAGCTGTTGAGTTACCTGATAAGTGTTTTAAATCGCTTTGTTTCCTATGTCACAAGTCAGCATTTAAAGTCACAAGATGCGGACGTGATCTGTTGGCGGATCCCGATAATGAAGATGAAATGTCGGATGGCGACGAAAATGTTTGTATATTGTCTGAGATACCCTTTCAAGACTATCCAGGTCATGTGGGAATTTTAGATCAGCTGGGGTACTTGCAGTATTCTGATGAAGAAGACGATGGTTGAAAACTTATTTGTTCTAATCGCTATTTTTTTATTGCTTTTGTACCGTGAAAACCCCCACACTGAACTATAAATACAATAGTCCTTAATAGTCCCTACGCCGGACTATCTAAATACAATAGTCCCTGCGCCGGACGATTTAAATACAACAGCCCCCATGCCGGACTATTTAAATGTAATAGTCCCCACCCCAGACTATTTAAATTCAATAGTCCTTGCACAGGACTAGTCCTAACGCGGGACTATCTAAATACAATAGTCCTTGCGCGGGACTATCTGAATACAATAGTCCCCAGGCGGGACTAGTCCTCGCACGGGACTATCTAAATACAATAGTCCTTATACGGGACTAGTCCTTACGTAGGACTGTTAGGGAATTCATACCCCCTCACGGCGCAGTCACCCTCCTCTATCAATTATGCCTCGAAAATCCTGAAAAAGCTGTAAAATTGCCAAAATACAGGCAAAAATCACTGAAAACCGGTTAAAAATAGGTCCACAGGATTGTTAAGAAATTCATACCCCTCATACCCCTCACTCTTCTCTATCAATTTTTTATGCCTTGGAAATCCTGGAAAAACGCTGTAAAATTGCCAAAAACGCTGTAAAATTGCCAAAATGTAGGCAAAAATCATCAAAAACCGGTTAAAAATAGGTCTGCAGGACTGTTATGGAATTCATACTCCTCATACCCCCTCATGTTTTGGGAGTGACGGTTCTATACTACTGGTGTTCTTCTATGCTCATGGGTGCTCACTAAGAAACACTTTGAAGCAATTCTGTCAGGGTTCCGCCACACAGGACTATAAATTTCTAACTAATGTTATTCTTATGGCAATTTTTTTATTGGAAGTTTGGAAACAACAAATCTAAAGAAAAGTAGGGCGTTCGATATTGAAATTTGGCATAGACGTTCCTCTTTACTCATATAGGTGGTCAATAAAAATCGGTTTTGCAAAACTCCATCAGGGCTCTGCCGCACGATATTTAAAATGTTATTATTATGGCCAATTTTTATATGAATCTAGGAAACAACGAATCTGAAAAACCAGACCACATAAGATTTTGACATTTGGCATGGGAGATCCACTTGGAATATAAGGTGCTCACTAAAAATCGCTTTTGGAAAGCTACGTCAGGGCTCCGCCCCACTGAACTTCAAAATTACTTAGGGGGCTATAGGGTTCAAATTTGGCATGGACATTCTCTTCTTTGTTCAGAGGTGCTCACTAAGAAACACTTTTGCAAAATTTCTTCAGGGCTCCGCCCCACGGTACCTTAAAATTACAAAGGAACTTATGAGGTTGAAATTTGGCATGTTGTTTTGCCATTACTCTTTGCCAAACTGTGTTTACTAAGAAAAGTGGTTTTTAAATATATTTTTGAAGTTCTTTAGGGCCCCGCCCACTGGACTTTAAGACTAGTCAATAGCTTATTGGGTTAAAAATTTTAAACGGACGTTCACTTTGCTCATCTTGGGGCCAAGAAAAGGTTTTGCTAATATAGTTTTTGAAGGCCTTTAGTGTTCCATCCGGCAGGACTTAAAAATACTGTTATAAAGGGCAACTTGTGGCCAATTTTAAATGCGAATCAAAGAAATAACAAATCTCAAAGACTATAGGACCCTCGGGCTTTAAGTCTGTAATCGGCGTTCCCTTTTCTCCTAGGTCTTTATTATGGAACGGTTTTGCAAATTTTCTTTAGCCTCTCCCCCCACAGAACATCAAAACTATTAGTTCCAGCTGGAATTAATGTAGACGTTCCTCTTTGCTAATAGGTGCTCACCGAGCATTCTTTTGCAAATATAGTTCTTTTGAAGGTATTTAGGGCTCACTACACTCAAATATTACTCAAGGAAAAATTATGGGGTTGAAATTTTAAGTGGACATTCCTCTTTGTTAATAGGTGCTAACTAAGAAAAGTGTTTGCAAATTTAGTTTTTCGGGATCCCTTATTGCTTATTACACGATTTAAAAATTTCTCTAGGGCCTATACTAGGTTGACATGGACCTATAAAACTCGGTGGCTTTAAAACTCTTTGCTCATAGGCACTCAGTAAAAAACGGCCATTTTCTAAATTTTCTCTATGGCTCTGCCGCACAGAACCTCAAAATCAACGTATATCCTACCGAGTTGAAATTTAACTCTTGTAGTAAGTTGGGCATTACTCTTTAGGTGCTCAATAAGAAAGGTTTTGTAAATATATTTTCTTATTTTTTTAGTTCTCCACCCCACTGGGACTTTAAATTTAGTCTAGGGCCTATAAACAGGTTTGAATTTTGACATGGACGTTCCTCTTTACTCATAGGTATGCTCAATAAGAAACGCTTTTGCATATTTCGTTTAGGGCTCTGCCCACAGAACATAAAAATTAACATAAATCCTACGGGGTTGAAATTTATCTTGGACGTTGGTCTTTGCTAATAGATTCTTACTAAGAGAAGGTATTGTAAAATTCCTTCAGGGCTATGCCCCACTACGTCACTGTTTCAATAGAATTCTTAAGGAAGATTTTGTTGCTCTTTAAAGTGATTTTAATATCTATAAAATAAATTCAATCACGGGCTAAGCCGTGACGGGCATCAGCTAATAAGTGTTAAGAATTAAACACTACTAGCCTAAGAATTTATCTTTTAAGAGAAATTTTTAAATAATTTTATTTTAATTATAATATTGATGGAAACTTTCAAATGATTCGATGAATAAATAAATTTAAGAAAATTTAGCTAAATTTCTACAGTCAAGGTGGTATTCAACATGTTACGTTTTCCATTTGTGTTACTCGGTTACGTCTCTTACATAAAAACACAACTACACAACTATTTTGAGCAACAAACTGTACTCACAAAAAACGCTCAGAGCCTCTATTATTATTTTAAAATTATTAATGGTGAAAATTTGTTGTATTTGAAAGTTTTGATCCAAAAGATTTGCACTTTTCCAATAGACCCACTTGTGTCAAGTTTAGAAAGCTTGACGAAAATGCACAAACTTCAATTTGACAAAAGAGAGGTAGTATTTTATTGATGGTTTTATTGACACAAATTGAAGTTGTTTAATAAAGAAGGTTGGATGTTAAATGATAAAAATTTTTAGTTTAAGCTGAGTGACGTAGATAAAATTATCATTTAATAGGTCCAAAACTATAGAACTCTGCTTCTGGCCAAAAAATGTTATTTTAAATATAAAAAAAAATAAACCATTGTCATATTTCACTGAAAATGTGTTAGTGAAATTGGAGTTGTTAAATATATATACATTTATGAATATCATTCTTAAAGCGTAGATTTTCAGGTGTAGTATGGGGCTGTTTTTTCCCGAATAGTTGACCATGTTAGTTGATCGTATCCAGGTATCACCGGTAACGACTCCTATTACATAGGCTTCCTTGTATTGAGAATTTTTTCGAACCTTTTTAAATCCATAAGTTTAACTCCATAAGTTAACTAAGTTTAGACTCGCGGCGAGTGCGTAGCTAGAGCAATCGAGCTCACCTGAAGGGCAAAAAATACCTCATCTTGGCTTTCCAAAACATACCGGGTAACAGGTATTACTGTATAAATAAAAGAATGTTTAAATGCAATTAGTTTCTGACACAATGTTCCAGAATCCAGGGATGCTTATATCCCAATGACAATGACTCTGACACCCACCGTGGTGGCGCTGCTGGCCCTCGCCCGTGGGACACCGGGGGTGATGATGTCCCCTAAGCCCACGGAGGACGAGGGTACCGGGGCTCGGGTGGATTACTGCCTCAAGGACGGCCCTGTGCTGCCATGCCTCAACGCCGGTGCCTTGGAGTACTTTGAGGAGGCCAACCAGAAGGGCGGGCTGGAGGTGGTCGAGGGGCTGCAGCTGGTGCAGGATGACGGTCAGGCCGCGAGGACCATCGTACCTGTCGGTGAGTACCTGGAGGTCAAACACATAGGTGGGCTGTAGGTGGCCGAGGTGCTTAAGCTTCAGGGAGGACCATCGTTCCTGGAGGTGAGTACCTGGAAGAGGCCAACAAGAGGGGCGGGTTGGAGATAGCTTAGGGGCTGCAGCTGCAGGGGTGACCATAGTGTCTGTTAGTGAAGCGAATACCTGGAGGAGGCTAACAAATGAGGTGGGCTGTAGGTGGCTGAGGGAATGCAGCTGCAGGAAGGGCCATCATTCCTATCGTTGAGTACCTGGAGGAGGCCAAAAAGAGGGGTAGGCTGGATGGAGGTGGCCAAGGGGCTATAGCTACTGAAGTAATTTAGACCAGGTGAATTGTATTATCAACTCACTTAGATTACAAACATGAATTTTTTTATAATTTATATACAATCACTGAACTATTAAGTGACTATTTTGCAACAAAAAGTACTTTAAAACATCTATAGGTTTTGATAAAAAAAATATTAAAAAATGGTAGTAAGCCGTTCATAAGTTTGGGTAATGACTCATTAGCAGTTTCCTGGCCAAAGATTGGTGTTAGTTTTCTGATTGTAACGGTCTTCTAACGTGATCTTAAAACTAAATTTGTAGTTTTTTATTTAAAACTAAATAAACTGGCTGGGTAGCTGAGTGGTTATAGTACTCGCCTTTGAAACCAAAGGTTGCCGGTTCGATCCTGAGAAAAGTTAGTAGCTTTTTAAAGGTTCGATTCCGGACCCAGTTGCCATTTGTCATTGGGCTATTAATTAATGATGCTTTCTAACAACTGGTCGATGTTAGATAGTAACAAGACTGGGGTTTGGACCGTTCCCCGTCAAAACGTTAAAAAATGCCATTGGCGTAGATAAACACAAAATAAAAAAATAGTCTGGACCAAAAGCCTTACGTGCCTTTCGAAGCTCGTAACAGTCTGATTTTAAAACTTTGTAGGTTTTCCCTAGGAATTTTTGGTGATTGGAATTATTCTAAATAGAATTTGGATGTAATGCAGTTTTCATGTAAAGCAAGATGTACACGAAGACACCATACCCCGAGCCAATTTTTCACCGGCCTCTCCGGTTTCAGACCACAACCCCCACGACTTCCGGTCACTGTGGGACGCCACGGCCATGTTCCTGGAGCGGAGATCGCTGCGCTGGGACCTGGGGCTGCTGTACCCGGGGCTCACCCTCCGTGTGGGCCCTACCCTCACTGGCCACGGGGTGCTGGAGTTCCTGCTTGACCACCGCAAACACGTCGATGACCGCACCCTCGGCACCGGTGAGGCCGACAACACTCGACCTAGCCACCTAGCACACGTAGAAAATTTAGTATGCTGGTTCACCAGTTATTAATTTGGTTAATTATCTAGGATAAATTATTTCAATTTAGAAGATCAAAAGATTTGATTTTCCAGATTTTTAAACCGATACGATACTACACAGCTTTCAAACTTGTTTGAAGAATAATTCATATTACATAGTTTTATATCTACGGTGTGGTTCATACGACATATTAAGATAACGAAGCCAATTCAGTTATTGAAGAGTATGTTGAAAGGGATAAGTTAAGAAACATGATGAGCATCGTTGGAAGGTAAATTTAAATTAAGGATTAAAAACCATATTTTCAGAAAGATTCTTCAAAAAAAGTGTTCAGAATGATTTATTAGCTTCGATATAAAAATGTTGTAAAAACTAAGATTAAATACTTTCTTGGATTGTAATCTTAATTAAATGGCCAAATTGAGTTCACCGCGTAAAAAAAAGAAAAAAGACAACTTTTAAACTAATGTGACTATTTCTTTCTACTATCATGAACTTTTTGTTAGGCACAAATAAAAGAATAAATGTCATTTTTTAATTAAAGAAAATAATATTTTTGTTTCTCCAGGCAGACTCATATTGAAGAGAACGCTGATTCCGATTCTTCTCGGCATCAAGCTGAACGTGGTGACTCTAGTGCCGATCGTGTTCGGTATCCTGATTCTGCTGATCAAGAAGGCACTGTTTATCAGCAAGGCGGCGCTGCTGCTCTCTTCCATCATGGGCTACAACCAGTTGCAGTATCAGCAACACCTGGGTGGAGGGTTGGGCAGCTTCGGCGGCGGCGGGGGCTACAGCTTCAACCAGGGGGTGTCCGCCGCCTCTGGGCATAACTTTGGCGGTCTCGACTCCCTGGAGGACACTCTATACAAGGCGCAACGGAAATACCGCCAGGATCTGCCCTTCGTCAGCACTAGCTCGAGGGATTTCTCCTGGACTGAGAGAGACAAGAAGAAGTCTATTTAACAATAAATATTTGAAAGATTTAATTTTTCCAAGCAAAGAAAGGCAATAACATTTAAAAAAATCTTCATTGGAAAAATTTTTGAGGTCATGAAGTTTTTGAAGAACAATAAATAAAAATATACAATAAATACAGAAACAGTAACTTACATTTTGTAAAATGAATAATGCAGTTATGTTTGACTTGTAGTGCGGGCTTTCAGAGCATGACAAAACCGGCATCTCCGAGTGTAATTTAATATACTTACTAAAACTATCAGAGGTAAGATAGGATAATTTTTTACGCTACGTGATTCAACCGCTATCAACTCGTACACCATGTAACCACTCTGTCGTCTCCGAGTAAATATATATGACGGCGAATATGTTATTGGAGGCAGTTTTCATTTCCATCTGCTGTGAACTTGTGATTGTTATTTTGGGGACACTATGAGTTCTGGAATTCTTTTAACAGTCTGTGCCTTTCTTGTTTCCTTTGTGCAGTGTTCGAGTATTATTACCAGGAATATGATCAGAATGGCAGGTAACCCAACGTTGGAAAATTCTTCACAAACTAGTCTACCAGATGCAGAGAAGTTAACTATGGCCAAGGAAAGTTCGCAGTTTCAACAAATCTTCCCTCCTAAGGATCAAGGGAGTAACAGCAGTAGTTCTAAAAGTAGATCATTTGAATCAACCTTGATCTATCCCACCCATCAGTACAATGGCTCATCCTATGACACTACCTCTACTGATAACAATTCAAGATCAAAAGTAAGACTGGTTAATTCTAACCAGGAAAATAGAGAAGAAGCACTGAAACAAGCTTGGTCCAAAATGGATCCTGCTGATAATCTAGAATACATTGATGACAAAAATAGCCATCCAACTTCAACAAACATCACTTCGGAAGAACTGAGTAGACGCTATTGGGAACAATACAACAAGTTCTCTTATGATTTCATCAACAAATCTTACACGAATTTTGATTCTCCAGTAAACGATCTGATAGATGATAAAGGTTTCCAAGGAACAAGCTTTTGGGAAGTGATGCAAAGAATGTACGATTGTCCGTGGTCTTCAGAGCTGTTGAAGTGTATTCAACATCACATCGGTTCTTTTTTCCAGTTTTTCCAACCGGGAGTGCTTCAATTTCATCATGAAGAAAGTAAATTTAATGGTGAAAGCCTTGGGATTGAGGAATCTGACACGGAAGAAGGTAATTCATTCCTTTATACCGTATATTAAATAAATTAAAACAAATTTTCTTTTCTGTTTATATCAGCTCTTACCAACAACGTCTCAAAACAATTTTTCAACAATAAAATGTCATACGCATGTTAAGTAAAATCTTTGAGTTAACTAAAAGAAATTTAGTATCAATCTACATAGCAAAAATGAAATTTATGATTTTTACCACTATCAGCGGTAAATAATGAATTACTGTAAAAGTCTATCATTTTTATTGCATAGCTCTTCAGGTTCATTTGACATAAATTGTCTTTATAATTAGCATATTAACTTTTCAATTATGTGAGACATATTAGAAAAAAAACTACTGTCATAGTTCCAACAATTTTAATTCAAACTATATAAAATTATAACTCTTACCTATAATCAAACGAAACTAAATTGTTGAAAAGTAGTGTAAGTTAGAGAAACGAAATGTCAGCTTAATAAATGTATCCATTGGTTTTAATGAATTTATATTGGTTAATTTACGAGACATAACTATGTATATGCATTAACTGGTTTAACAAATTTTGTTGATTGAGTATTTTAATTTTTACTCTCCGTCTTGCTGAGGTACGGTTTAAGAATAAAATTGGTCGATTTGGGCAAAACTTTAGCATCTAATTGCAATTTTGTGAAGAAAAGGGGAAAGTCTGCCTGATTTCAACCTATGAATCAATGAAGTAAGTGTTATTTTTTGTTATGATTTATTGGAAAAAGTGATAAAATTCAAAATACCATTGGATGGGTTTTAGGGAAGAGAAGGGGTTAATCCTAAAATTCTCTATAATCCCAAATTAGTGATGAACTGTTGCAACTACGAGTATATTTATTCGTATATTCGTATTTAAAAATTTGAGTACGCAAAAATGCCAAGCCCATAAGGCATTTTATTTGAAAACGAGCTTGTTCGCTTCGCTCACTCACCTTTCAGTATTTTTGTGTAGTACTAAGAACGCTGCACTCAGCATTGAGTATGTTTAAACTGTAACAAGTGAATTTACCTCAAAGGTTAACAGCAGATTTCATAACTTTCGACAGTTCTTTTGTTAAAAAAAATTTAATTGCAGTTCTCAAAATTTCTTTGCTGTTTTATCCTTTTACTTTACTTTTATTTAAATAAATAGACATAATCAACAGTATAAAGTACTATTTAATAACTGGTGAATTATTTTTACTATAGCACTATTGAGTAATTCAGTTGTACTCATAATTATATATTAATTAATAATTAATAAGTAAAAAAAATATGGATGCCGTTTGCGATATTCTTTTGCGTATATACATACATACATAAAAATATACCTTACTCGCATCAAAGTTTAGGGTGGTAATGAGAAATTAGAAAGTGTTCTGTTACAATCGAATTACAATTTTATTATAATATCTAAGACATCTTAGTTTTAAACTTTTGTAATTACTAATTAATTAATGTTTCGAATTACGAGCTCCTAAAAAGACAGGATATATAAAGTACTTACATAAAAAAATTACGATAAAACTTGACGGTAAAAAAGAGCTTTATAATGTTGTAAAGATTATACTAGTATAATTAGTTTAAACTATGATCCATAAAAATATTTAAGTTGGTTTCTAAAACTAGAAGAATGCAGTAAATTCAGTAAAGTTTCAATGTTACTTTCTAGGTTTTCCTTTTTTAAAACTCCATTTGGATGACCTTGAACTTTCCCCCTCCACTCCTTCCTTTTTAAAACCCAATTTAAATGACCTTGAAATTTCCCCCTCTACTTTTCGATAATGTTACAACTGACTGCAGCTCACCTCATTCCTTGCTTAGCTGCCATGGCGGAAGGAACTCTTTCTCAAGTTGACTCCACTACGGACGAAGCATTTCCCTTGCGGTGGACTGTTCATTTACAGGATGCGACAGAAGTGGAAGTCTTGTATCAAAAATTACTCAATGTATTCAACGGGAACCCTGGACCTCTTGAATGTAGAATGGATTTGAATTTTGATGCAACCAGGGTCGGCACAGAACCTTCAACTTCAAGCCACCCTCAGCAACGAGATTTTACACATTTATACACTCCAATATCACCGGAAGGTGTAACTGTCTGCGAGGCTGACTCAACTACACGTTATGTTCAGCCGAAGCCTTGGGTGTTGATTATTAACAATGTGTACAAAGTGGATTTGGTATGTAATAGATTAAAGGAGTTGATGGTACAAGATCCAGGCCTGCGCTTTCAAATAGATATACATTTCATCTGGAGAGCACCTGCGCGGGGCTCTTCGTCTGACAGCTCTCCAAGTACGACGGACGAGGAGGACGACTAGTCATTTTTTTTAAAACTCCGTTTGAATGACCTTGACCTTTCTCCCTTCACTGAGTTTATTTAAGGTACACTCTCACTGACTCTAGCATCATTTCATCGCGCACCTTCACCGCAGCAACATGGAGAGTCAACTCAACTACTGTTGCGAACAGAAATGTTTTTCATGGCCAAATGACATTGATGTGGTGGATGGCTTGGCTTGTAGAACATGTGAAGCTTTTGGTCAGTGCATGTGTAAGTGCAAGTCTTGGAAGAAGCCGAAACCGAAGTTGAAGACATTCCATGTGTACCAAATGAGAGGGCATAAGTACACTTGTTGCCCTGAACGTTGCATTGAATTCAAACTAAAACAGCTAACTGGCTGCAAATTGTGCAACAATCATTTTGCAGGTTTTTGCAAACATTATTTAGGAGCGTGTCAATACAGATCAACTTGGCATACCGAAGCACTCACTATCAATGAAATGGCTATAGACTCACAAGAGTAGTCTTTCTACTCTTTGACTTTTTTAAAACTCCGTTTGAATGACCTTGAAATTTCCCCCACCACTTCCCCATATATCTAGAGTACGCAGGGCCCGGAGGTCAGTCGCTCGGCGGCTGTCGTAGGATGCACATCCGTGTTGTGCAGTCTGCTGTGCAGTTTTGATTTTAACCAGTTCAAGGTCACCACACTTAAACTCTGGCGAAAATGTCAAGCTGTTAAACACAATCCTAAGCCCCAGGTTCACAGTCAACCTCAAGGTTATCCCACTTTAACATGTAAATTTAAGGTAGCACCAAAACGGTGCTACCTGGCTTGACATTTTCAAGTTTCCCGAGGTCATCGCAGTTTCCCCCACCACTTCCCATATACCTAGAGTGCACGGGGCCGGACAGTCAGTCGCTCGGTGTCTGTCGTAGGGTGCACATCGCGGTTGCTACTCCGATTCCTGACAATTTCAGGTAGTTCAAGGTCACCACACTTAAACTCTGGTAAATACACATTAAACAGTTGTACTAAGAGTAAATTTTTCTAAGTGTTGACTCAAATCTGAAGATTCTTTAGATACATCTTTAAAAACAATCCTAAGTCTCAAATTTACAGTCAACCTCAAGGTCATCACACTTTAACATGTAAATTTAAGGTAGCACCGAAACAGTGCTACCTGACTTGGCATTTTTAAGTTTCCCAAGATCATCGCAATTCCCCCACCACTTCCCATATACCTAGAGTGCGCGGAGCCGAACAGCCAGTCGCTCGGTGTCTGTCTTAGGGTGCGCATCGCGGTTGCAGTAATGGTCGAATGGGGGTTTCTGGGTCAGTTCAAGGTCACCCGAGCGGTGTCACATGACGGTTTAGGCAGAGTCACGTTGCAAACTTCAAGTTTCCTCAGCACTTTTGCTGTTTCTCATCGCAATTTCGCTCCAAGTTGTCAAGGTCATGGTAACTGTGACTGAAACTCGGAGCGTAGTGCGAGAAACAGCAAAAGTGCCAAAAAATTTTAGGTTTCAGCGTGACCTTGACCTTTGTGACATCGATGACGTCATCTTGGTGACGTAAGGGGTGATGACGTCATCAGCACGTCATTTTTGTGACGTCATGGGTGTGACGTCAAGGAAGTGACGTCATTGGTGATGACGTCATCGATGATGCAATCGATGACGTCATCAATGAGGTCATTGACCTCGATGACGTCATCGATGACGTCATCCCTCAGGTGACCTTGAACTGAGCCAAAAGCCCCCATTCCCCACTACTCACTCTAAACACGATTTAGAAAATTGTAGACTATAATTTTAAAACATTAAACATTCACGTTACATGTAAAATTTATAGATCCAACTATTAGTATATTTGTACATTTTTATATGAGCCTACTTTTTATTTAAATATTCCTAGTTTCCCTTGCTGCAAAAATAGTGAAGCTTAAATTTTTGTGACTGACTGTTTTGTAAATGTTAAAGATTTAAAGTTCATTTTTAAAGGCAGAGTTCTTAAATTCTATTAGCACAGGAAATCAGTTTTGGTTTCTATTTAGTTGTTAAGCATTGTGAAATAAACTTTTAAGATATGAAATAAGAATTAAGTCTAGCCATGTTTTGTTTAAAGGAAGAAAAAAGTTGTCGAAGAAACTGCAAATGCTGCTGCCCGTGCTGATGATGCTGAAGATGACGGTGCTTCCCGCGCTAGCCGTGATGGCGCTAGTGTCCGGCAAGGCGTTCTTGTTGAGCCTTCTCTCGCTAGGCGTCGCCCTGTTCGCCGCCTCGCTCCACCCTGCCGCTCTTAGTGCCTCCAAACGCCAAGAGATCGCTCCCCAACCTCAAATACCTTCCGACCGTCTGCCGAACAACTACTACTACGTTATGTGATATTTTTGTTGAGATTATTTTTAATTATTTTTTTGGTTTACAAGAAATCACGGTTTTTTATACTTATTCCTCTCTTCCATGTAAGATACCACTTTGCTCTGTGGTTCATAAATCAAGGAAAAGTGTATGTAAATATTTTACAGACTATGTTCCTGATGAAGAAAACACAAAATCGACTAAAATTACCAAAAAATAAATATGGTGAACTCTATTCAGACAATTTATACTCATAAAAATAAAAAAAAATAAAAACACTTATGTTGTTTTTAATTGATTAAAAAAAATCTTAATCTTAATTTGTTTAATAATTTGTTTCAATTTACTAAAGATACCATATGCACTGACTTCAAAATTAAAACTGCTTGAATAGTAAATATCAAACTTTTCAGTTTAGTTTTTAATAAACAATAGTAACCAAATCTATATCTACAGTACTAGTAAGCACTTTTAAGAAAAAAAATGTTTTCTTTTACCTAAGTAATTCTGAATAAAAATGATATAAAACTTTTTAAATATTTTTTTATCTCCTGTATTAAACTCATTTCAATGGTGGATAAAATTTTACATATACACATATTTAACTATCTTTTAATTATTAGCAATAATTTACTATTTTACATATTTTCATGTTTGGTGTATTTAATTTCCGCATTGCATCAAATAGCTATAAAAATACAAGAGTAAATATTTTTTTTGAACAATATGTATTGAGAAAAGAATGACGATACAAACCTGAAAACAATTTATTTGTTTTATGTTAATAGGTTATTTCCTTTTCGAAAACGTCTTTTATGGTAGCCTATTTCCGGCTAATGTATTTACAAGATTCATTAAATTGTTAAGGATAACCTTGAAACTATCTTATATACAATGGTTACTCAACACAATTTTGGTTTTAAAGTTGTAAATATAGATCCTTGAGAGGTAAATTCCCTGAAACTCTGAATAGCCTAATGATAATAGGTTTTTGCCTTGCTCAACACATCTGCAATACTGCTCGCAGCGCTGTTGAGATATTGCCTTCCACATGTGGAAGGAGACATTTCTTAGACAAGTAGTGTAGTTGGTCCCGTCCAAAGAAAACTCCACCATCTCATTTATTAGTGGGGAATAAAAAATTTTATACGATAATTAAAGTAAACATTAAATAATAATAATTGAAAATATGAACCGTTGTATAAGACTTAGTTTAGTTTAAAACGTCTCAGTTTCATTATTAAATTTTCATAACCATACGGAATGATAAAAAAATCTTTCAAGTATATTCAATATTCTGTGATTTTAATTTGTAACGATATGCAGATTCAATCCGTGCATATATTTTTAATAACACCTGTAGAACGTTGAAATAGTAGGACTGCCGTTAATATTACAGGAAAAGTACTTTTTGGTGACTAAGATGCATTGCAAAAGTTCTCATCGACTAAACAATAATATCTTATAATAAATAAAAACCAACCATATACTAATTAAATAGTTACATTTTAATACAAATAGAAACTATGTTACAAAATTGTCATTGTTATCAATTATTGTAAAAATTTATACAATTACGACTATAATTCGAAATAAATATAAAGAGGGAACTTTGTGTAAATAAATATTAATATCTTAACAATTTTAAAGGTATTCTTTTAACGTTACTTTAGTGTTTTTGAAAAGACTTTTAAGTCGGTATATTGTGAAGAGCACTGAACAATAGGAGTACAGATAGTGATATTTAATTAGACATAATGTTTTAAACCATGATATGTTAACTTTTTTCCTATATGTAAACCTAATGGTATAAAGAATATTTATATTTTTTCATGGGGAAAGATTTCAAAGCATTTATTTTACTTGAACCAGAAATAATGGTTAAATAAGACCCTTTTGCTACTGTAAAAAAAAAAAAAAAAAAAAAAAAACAGTATATCTTCGAAAGAGGGATATACAAATAGAATTTTAGTTCACCCTTTTTAATATGCACAAAAGAAATTTCAAAAAAGTTACAAAATAACAAACTTAACAAAGAATAACGTTACATAGATGTAACGCCTTCGCCTTACTTTTAAGTGTGGCAAAATGGCTACACTACTGTTGAGACTGGGTGTTTACTGCCACTGAAGGCTCAGTTCCCAACACTTCTTTCATTTGGATAGCGTAATAACTAACTATACCGAAAAATAATATTCAGAAATACACTGCTGTGTTTTTATTTATTGTAATGCAATAATACTGTATAAAACTTTACAACTTCAATTTTGCTCCTATGCCAGGTGATAGAACTTGCCCTACCTTTGAACTTAGAGAACGTGTGGAATTGCCTCTATACCGAAGAAAACTTTATAATTTTCAGCACTATAACCAGATAAATAAAATAAAAAAAAAAAAAAAAAAAAAACAGCTCGGCAAAATCTATTTATATAATTTAATAAAAGCAATACAATTCACCAAATGGAATAAAATATAACGCGTTGTTCTGGAACTCTTTAAAACAATATTTAAAAACTTGTTCCTCTTATAAGACAAACATATTTTGCTATAGAACCATTTATGATCAAAATAACTATTTTAAGTTTCGCCTTCAAAAAGTGCGTTTTCTTTCAGGAAATATGCATTATCTTAGTTATTTAGGCTACCGTCAGAGTTTCTCGTCGGTATTCATGATTATTGATTAAATATACAAAATAAAAATGTACTTTAAAATGGGAAAATTCATACTTCATACTTATTCAAAAATATATTACTAGTGGCTCATAGGGGCAAAAGCCCCTAAAATTAAAACAGCATGAACCATAGCAGATTACCAGTTCTTCACTAAATTTAATTTTAATAGGCTATATATAATATTTTAAACCCTTTGAACAGACCATTTGCCCCCAAAGCACTCTTTACAATCATATACTGTTATGCCAACCGAATGTTTCATTTTGTCTGTTGAACTTATATCATATCGATCTATATAAAATAAGTTTTGAAAGATATCATAGTCCCTTTGAGCTATGACGGTTTTTCTTAAATATAACATAGAAAAGCAGCAATGAGAAAAAAATATGACGGATGTTCAGCAACCATTTCAGAGTCAATAAACTTTTTGTATGAAAGCCATTTCATTGTCTTGTTTGTCCTCAAATTGAATGGATATTTTAGCTCCTTTCAGATTTTTATTTTTTATTTTTTAGTCACCAAATTTAAACACAGAACCTTAAAGTAGATCATCTTCACTTACTGTCAATATTCGCCCCTCCTAATCGAAGCTCTTTATTTTGTATATTTATAGAAAGCAGACTTTTTAAAATCACTATACGTACATGGAGAATCTTTAAGGAGGACCTTTCAGAAAATAGTTTTTATATACTGCATTTCCCATTTTGTAGTGAAGTTTTTGACCTGCGACATTTTCCCCTAGTATGTAGGACAAACTTCTTTGATTTTTACTCTCTCCTATAGTTCGGAAATCTATGAGATTACCAAAAGCTTTCTGGGAAAATTCAGGTAACATAATATCAATACTACGTTGCCTGATACACTTGAATTAAGTTTTAATTAATGTATCATCGTCACTCAATTTGATCATTTGACACTTTTCGTCTTAACATAAAACCAAAACATGTTTTAATGTAAATAATGTAAGCGTTTCTCAACCAAAATTCATTGCCCATTGCGTCTCTATCACGATAAGAATGTATTTTATATTTGTATGCACGCTCAGTTCTTTTTTCACAATTTAAATTATTGAAACAATAGTGAAAATCAGCAGTCAACTTGTAATGGTTTGTAAGGTTGTTAATGCTCGTAGGAGAATTTTTAGTCGCTCCTAAGCCACAAAACGTCTTATTATATATAGTATTACCACTCTAGATATATTTTTTGTCATTTGGTTATTAATAGTTCTTCACTCAATATTATCATCTGTCTCTCGTTTTAAAATAAAACCATGACATATGTTTTAATGTACACAAAGCAAGACGTTTTTTTGAATCCCAATGCTATTCTTATGGAGGACGTTTTAATATATTTCTCATTTCCTTGTAGCTTTATGTACACGGTGATAATTTTCCCTTGTGTATGGGACCGAGACCTTAAATTTGAGTCCTCTACCATCTTCTGCGATTTGTAAAACGCTCACAATTTTGCTCCAAAAATTTTGCTTACAGAATTACATTTTATAGATTGATTCTATTGGTGTGAATTATTTTATCATCTTCACTCAATGTTACCATCTGTATCTAGTTTTAAAATTAAACCATAACACATGTTTTAATGTACACAAAGCAGACGTTTTTCGATTCCCCATGCTATTCTTATGGAGGACGTTTTACGTGATTTCTCACTTCCTGTTAACATTATGGACACGCCGATAGTTTTCCCTCGTGTGTGGGACCACGACCTTTAATTTGAGACCACTCCCATCTTCCTGCGATTTGTATCACGCTCATAATTTTGCTCAAGAAATTTGGCTTACAGAATTATATATTACTAGTGGCTCATAGGGGCAAAAGCCCCTAATCATAAAATTCAAATAGCATGAACCATAGCGTATTACCATTTCTTCCTCAACGAAGGTTTCCAGAAAATTTAATTTTAATTTGCGGTATATAATATTTACAATACAAAACAATCTATATATTAAAAAAATTGGTTTTTCCTTTTCAGGTAATGTTTGGCTCTTCTACCCGACCGATTTTCATGATTTTAGTCTTAAATTAAAGGTAAGCAATCACAGATTTGCCATCAAGCATCGGAATTCACTTTTCTATCATATTACTCGATTTACACACAAATTAAATTTCCTCCCTGTGTATTTCTTATGGGAGTTAAATTTTAATTGTCTTTTCCGGATTTGTTTGGCTATTCTAACCGACCGATTTTGATAATTTTGGTCTTAAATTAAAGGTAAGAATGCACAGATTTGCCATCGAACATTCGTATTCAGTTATCTACTGTATTACTCGACCTAAAAACATAAATGTGATAATTTCCAGAATTTAGAATTGAATTAAAGATAAAATTTTCTGGTTATAGTGATGTAATGCTATATGTTATGGTCTAAGAACCATCTCTGGAATACCAGCTTTTATATGAGCCTTTGAATATAAAAATCGGGAGAAATTGAAGCTCGCTACAGCATTCCAAATAACATAATTTAATTTAATTTTTATGAATTATCTGCAATCAATGATACATAACTCCATTTCTATACAAGATATTTTAAATGTTTTTGTCTTCAAATAATCGTTGAAATTGTGGCTTTCTTTTGAATATTGATCGTTAGAATCGGTATTCATTTATCTACTATATTGCTCGACCTAAAAACATAAATTTGATAATTTTCAGAATTGGAATTGAATGAAAGACAAATTTGTACAGTTATAATTATTATAAGCTATATCTCTGGAATACCAGCTTTCATAAAAGCCATTGAATATAAAAATCGCACGAACTTGAAGCTCGCTAATGCATTCTATACAACACAAGTTGTAATTTTTTATGACCTATCTGCAATCGATGACTCATAACTCCATTTCTGTTTTAGATATTTGAAATGTTTTGGTCATCAAATAATCCTTGAAGTCTTGGCTTTCTTTTGAGATATTAATTGTTCGAATCGGTTAGTTTTGAGACGTTATAGTTAGTTTTAAAAAGTGTATTACATATAATTATAGGTTAGAAATTTTGTTTATGTTGGCCTAAAAAGATGTGGATCATTCAGCTTCCATTAAGCTCCTGATGATAGTAAAAACCAGGCAAGGTCATGAGTTGCTACATAATTTTATTCATTATAATTTTAATCATGGTATTCTAGAATTTGAATTTAATTGAAGGCATTTTTATACAGTTCTAATTAAGGTTATGGTACAATTTTTGGTCTGAGAATCTATAGGTCCAAGAACCATCTCTGGAATACAAGCTTTCATATGAGTCATTGAGTATAAAAATCGGACGAAATTTGCTACTGCATTTTAAGCAACACAAGTTGTAATTCTTTTATGACCTATCTGCAATCGATGATTCATAAAGCCAATTATATTTAAGATATTTTGAATGTTTTGGTCATGATATAATCCTTGATGTTAGAATCGGTTAATTTTGAGACATTATAAGTACGTAGTTTTAAAAGTGTATTACATATAATTATATTATAGGTTAGAAATTTTGTTTATGTTGGTCTAAAAAGTTGTGGATCATTCAGCTTCCATTAAGCTTCTGCTGATAGTAAAAATCAGGCAAGGTCATGAGTTGCTACATAATTTTATTCATTATAATTTTTAATCATGGTATTTCTTTATTAATTATTGTAATTCTTTTATGACCTATCTGCAATCGATGATTCATAAGGCCATTTATATTTAAGATATGTTGAATGTTTTGGTTATAAAATAATCCTTGATGTTTTGGCTTTTTTTTTAGATATTAATCGTTAGAATCGGTTAGTTTGAGTCGTTATGATATGTTTCAAAAATTGCATCAAGCCTACATTTAAGTAACAATACATTTAATTATAGGTTAGAAATTCTGTTTATTTTGGTCTAAAAAGTTGTGGATCATTCTGCTTACATTAAGCTCATGATGACAATAAAAATCGGACAAGCATGATGCGCTATATAATTTTATCCAACATAATTTTTAATCGTGGTCTTTTGGAATTTGAATTTATTTGAAGGCATTTTTATCCAGTTCTAATTAGGTTGTGGTATTATTATTGGTCTAATAATCTTAGATAAATTGCTGACTTCCAATCACAATTTCGTTTAATAAACGCAAGGAGAACAACCAATGTAAATTTTCTTAATAATGTATACCCTTTTATTAATTGAAACTTATTATTAGCTCCATTTTCAAAGCGTTTGTAAACTTCTGTACATTACGATTGGCTTTAAGCTATTGTTTTTGAGAATTCGCACGAAAATCAACAGTACCCTTTTCTACAAAAAAAAAAAAAAAAAAAAAAAAAAAAAAAAAAAAAAAAAAAAAAAAAACTTCATCGCAGTGCAACCTCCAGTTATAGAGAAGGTAAATATCATCCTTGGTTTTGGCATAAGTCTGTGGGTTAGGTACTCCTGTCAACTGTTTTTCTGTTTATTTCTATTCCAATGTAAAAACCTATCTTCTGGCCTTTGATTTTTAATTTAAATTTTTTTAAAATAGTCGAATCAGTTGTTCATGCCTTTTTCGAGTAATATTGTCTCGATTGAAAATCTAAAGCCAGTTTGCAACTCTGCATCTGCATACTCACAAGCCCATTTTAATATTAAAAAAAGCTTTTATGTTTACAAATTTTCACGTAGCGTAATTACCTTTGACTATATACACTAAACGTGAATAGACTTCTCATAGCATAGGCGTGTTTGAAACCTATTGACATTGGTGCGATCTTCTGCGGCATATATGAAGAACAAGTGACATATTATAGATGAATCAGTTTACCCTCTATTCTCAACCAAGAATGGAATGTTTTATAACTGATGGTTATTTTTATGTTGTGGTAAAGTGTTTTGGCAGCACTGTAAACCCAGCTGAATATAACAACATCATACGTGCTGAATATATGGAAGCGACTCTGGTGCCGTGTACACGAAACTTCCAAAATTTTGCCTCAAACTAAATGCATTGGATGAGAGGTCTATTCACGTTAATGTACATAGCCAATAGCATTACTACATAATATAGATTCCACATATCCTTTTAATTTTACAACATATCTCTCCCTTTCATAAATTATTTTACCATGTCCACAAAACATATGTTTAAATAAAAAAAACCACAGTATATGTTTATTGTGTTCATGTTATTTAATGTGTCATACCCAAGTTGTTTTTCTGTGGACTTTCACTGTTTCATATTTTGGGTTTATTGATGAATACTAAAACAAAGTTCATATAAAAGCGCTAATTATTTTTGTTTATTAACACGTCTGCAAAAATATCTGCTTAGTATCAATCATGTAACTGTAGATTAACTAAATTAAATGTTTTTATTGTTTTTTTAATTATTTTTTTTTAATTGTTGTGTTTTTTTGTGTTCTCAAACTCAGTTTCATATACTGTGGTTCTTATTAGGCACACCAAATACTAAGAATTATTTATTTCATTATTAGTATTATTAAATTATCAATATCTGTATGTAATGTCAATGCTGCGGAGCAGCACGGGTTCTCTAGTACCGTTTGAAAAGACCATTTGCCCTCAAGTACTCTTATCAATCCTGTACTATTAGGTAACCGGTTTGTAAAATGCTCTATTTTGTCTGTTGTTAAACTCATATAGATCTATGGAAAATAAGTGTTGAAAAAAATCGTAGTCCCTTAATTGAGCTGTGACAGCTTTTTAATATAACATAGAAAAGCGGCAATGAAAAAACATAGATTTTTTAGCTCCTGTCAGTTTTTAATTATTTTTTATATTTTAGTCACAAAATTTAAACACAGCACCTCAAAGTGCATCTTCACTTGCTGTGAAGAATATTCATCCCTCCTAATCAAAACTCTTGATTTTGTGTAAACAAAGCATATTTTTTTTTAAATCACTACATTGAGAATCTTTAAGGAGAACCTTTCAGAAAATTATCATTCTTATATATTTCCCATTTTGTTGTAACGTTTTTTACCTGCTGCATTTTTCTCTAGTTTGTAGGACAAACGTCTTTGATTTAACTCGTCTTCTATAATCCTACAATCTATGAAATGACTAAAAGGTTTTCGGAAAATTCAGCTAACAGAATACCAAAACTTCACTGACTGATACACTTTAAGTATTAATTAATGTGTCATCGTCATTCAATATGATCATTATTTGACACTTTTCGTCTTAAAATAAAACCAAAATAATGGAAATAATGTAGGTGTTTTTCAAACCACAATTCATAGCCCATTGCATCTTTATCAATGATCAGAAACATTTTATGATTTTCATACACGCTCAGTTTTTTTACAATTTAAATTATAGTAACAACAGTAATTCAGCAGTCAATTTGTAATAGTATGAAAGGTTAACTCTCCTAGTAGAATTTTTAGTCGCTCAAAGCAACAAAACGTCTTATTATAGTATTACCACTCTAGGGTTAATTTTTGTCAATTGGCTATGAATAGTTCTTTACTCAATTTTATCATTTGTCTCTCGTTTTTAAATAAAACCAAAACATATGTTTTAATGTACACAAAGAAGACATCCCCATGTTACATTTTTCGAATCCCCATGCGTTTGTTTCTTAAGGAGGACGTTTTTATATTTCTCATTTCCTTGTAACTTTATGGATACGCTTTATAGGACCGAAACCTTTAATTTGAGACTCCTACCATCTTCCTGCGGTTTGTAAAACGCTCACAATTTTGCCCAAGAAATTTCGCTTACAGAATTATATATGTATAGATTGCTTCTCTTGGTGTGAATTATTTTGTTATCTTCACTCAATGTTATCATCTGTGTCTCATTTGAAATTAAACCATAAACACATGTTTTAATGTATACAAAGCAGACGTTTTTTAAATCCCCATGCTATTCTTATGGAGGACGTTTTACGTTATTTCTCATTTTCTATTAACATTATGGACACACCGATAGTTTTCCCTCGTGCATGGGACCAAGACCTTTAATTTGAGACCCCTCCCATCTTTCTGCGATCTGTAGGACGCTCGCAATTTTGCTCAAGAAATATCGTTTACAGAATTATATATATAGATTTTTTTTTTTTGAGGGAGAGGCGGAAAAATGCATTACGTACACAGGTGGCCAACCTGTAGTGTGGGACTCCCCTAAAAACGGGTTTACCCACTAAAAAACCTCCTCTACTCTTTAGAAATCTAACCTGGAATTGTTTATCACATTACGTCAGGCTAGGCCTAAATTTGGCTTACGCCCGTGGGGCTCGCTCCTTATCCAGCCGCTCGATCAAGGGATCTGGGCCACTTCGCGATCCAGATCGGTTTTCTTTTCCAGGAGGATGCCCCGGACGAACTGTGACAAACAATCCCAGTTGCCCTCATCTTCCAAAATCTTTTGGCAGACCGAGTCCACCGAAAATGCACCAAAGATTTGTGTGGCCTCCGGGCGGGGCCCTTCCCAACGGGGACAGCGGAAGAATGTGTGTTCCGCATCGTCTGGAACACCCGGGCAATAAATGCAGTCCGGTGAACCGGTCTTCCCCATCCGGTTCAGGTACGACCGAAAATAGCCGTGACCTGTCAAAAATTGGGTCAGGTAGTAGTCCACCTCCCCATGCCGCCGTTCCACCCATGGTTGGACCTGCTTGATAAGTCGCGCAGTCCATCGTCCTCGGGTGTCGTGCTCCCAGCTGTGTTGCCACTGCTGGAAGGTTCGGGAGCGCTCTTCTGTTCTTGCCGTGTCCTTGCCGATCTCGCCTTGTCTCTGATAAATCGCTTTCCTCTCCCCTGCCAAGAGCTTGACAGGGATGACTCCGGCGACCACCAGGACAGCAGGCTCGGACACCGTTCGGTAGGCGGAACACACCCGGAGCGCAGCTTGACGCTGAACCCGGGCGAGTCGCAACCTGTAGCACTCCTTATCTAGAGCGCCTGCCCACACCTCTGCCCCGTAAAGGAGCACGGACTGGACGGCGGACATCAACAGACGTCTTCTACTGGATCGGGGACCCCCGACATTGGCCATCAGCCTACTAAGGTAAGTGACTACCTTAGCGGCCTTGTCCGCCGTACGGAAGATCTGATCCCTCCATCTTAACTTGGTGTCCACCATAACCCCAAGGTATTTGGCGGCACGAGTTGATGTGACCACCTCCCTTCCCACTCGGAGTGGGACGACGGTGTCGATCCTCTTCTTCGTGAGAATCACGATCTCCGTCTTACTGAGAGCAAGCGAGAGACCGTGATCGGACATCCAGTTGTTGACCACCCGCATGACTCGGTTCAACTTTAGTTGGGCCAGCTCAACGTTGCGTGCAGCAATGAGAGCTGCGACGTCATCGGCGTACCCAACCAAAGTGGTTTCCTCAGGCATCTCGGACCTCAGGAGGCTGTCATAGGCAACGTTCCAGAGATCCGGGCCGAGTATTGAACCTTGTGCGGCACCAGAAGTGACTTCCATCGTCCGCGTTCCGTCCCTCGTGTCATAGATGAGCCGCAACAGATATGCAGGAATACGAAAGGTGTTGCGAAGCGCATCCAACATATCGACCCACCTCGCCGAGTTGAAGGCATTCTTGACATCAAGCGTAACAAGAAGCACTACTCGGCAGGAGAAATGGTTGTGGCTCTCGGCTCTCTCAACAGCTCTCTGAACTTCGGTGACAGCGTCGATCGTTGACCGTCCCTTTCTGAAACCGTACTGACGGGGGCATAAGTCCCCGGCAGCTTCCACGGCAGAAGTCAGACGGGAACGGATCAGCTTCTCGAACAGCTTCCCAGCCGTGTCCAACATGCAGAGAGGCCTGTGGGACGACGGCAGTTCGGGATCACCTTTGCCCTTGCTGATCAGTACAAGCCTGGCTGTTTTCCAGGGAGCCGGAAACACCCCTTCTACCAAACAGGCATTGTACATTCTCAACAACAAGTCAGCGTTGATTGAAAATACTTTCTTTAAAGCCTCACTGGGAATCCCGTCCGGGCCAGGAGCCTTGTTGCTCTTCAGGGAGAGAACGGAGGTTTCCAGCTCCTCGAAAGTGAAGAGTGGAACGTCCTTTACCCGTCCGAAGTCAACCGGCGGTCGCTGTGGATGTTCAGGAAACAACGCAGCGACGATCCTCCCCATGGTGGCGCCCTCCATGATGGAAGGTGGAGAGCGGGCGCCGAGTTTCTGTGTTACAAGTTTGTAACCAGGCCCCACGGGTCGGAGTCAACGTCGTCACGAAGTCTCCTCCAGCTATTCGCCTTGCTCCTGTTTATCGCCTGGCGGAGAGATTTTCTCGCAGCTTTATAGGCCTCCGACTTACGAAACTCTGTCTGCGGAATTCTCGCTCTTGTGGCGGCTCGTCTAGTTCTTAAACATGTTCTTCTGAGTTCCGCAATATCTTCAGTCCACCAGTAAACGGGTTGTTTGTCGCGTCGGGGTTTCCTTCGCGGCATAGACTGGTCGCAGGCCGAGACGATCAGTTCCATCGTGGATGTTACTAGTGCCTCGGCCCAGCCTCACCAGGATTCCCCTGCGCTCCCCGAGAGATGACTTCGGTGAACTTGACCACGTCCAGTTTGTTGGTGTTCCACCGGCGTGGCCCTTCCCGAGATTCGTAAACTCGACGATTTGCCTGATCATGCAGGTCAAAAACGATGTATTGGTGGTCGCTACCCGTGTAGTCCTCCACAACCCTCCAGCCAGAGATCCTCGGAAGGAGCGACTCAGATGCAAAGGTGAAGTCGGGGATCGTGCCTCTCTGCCCGGGGCGCCGAAAAGTAGGTGTGTCGCCCTGGTTGAGGACGACAAGACCGGCCCTGGCGATGAAATCCAGGATGTATTTCCCCCGGGAGCTGGTAGAGGGCATTCCCACTCGACGGCCCTGGCGTTGAAATCGCCACCAACGACGACATGCCCGGTGGTGCCGAGAACGCACTCCTCTAGGCTATCAATCTTGTCGCGGAAGTCCTGGACGGCCTCGTTGGGTGTGAGGTAGCAACTGAAGATAGTCACGTCCCTACACCGAACCCAGACGAATCCTCGGCCGCGCCCGTGACTCCGCACCAAAACATATCGTGTATTACGTGCCCAAAATGCAGCAGTACCGAGGCTGTCCGAGATCCAAATGTTTGGGTCTCTGTCCCGATACTGTTCACTGATAAGGAGCGCGTCAGCACCAATTTCTCGGGCGAGCTGATCTAGAAGGTTATCAGCTCCCCAGGATCTATGAAGGTTGGCCTGGAGGATGCGAATTACCGGCCGCTGCCTTTTGCCTGTTCAAGTGCGGCTCTGAAGGCACCGCACTGACCATTCCCGGGTAAGTGACCGAGGGCACTGGAGCCTGAATCCTTGCAGAGGAAGCAGGAGGGGCTCGAGGAACATTCCTTACGTTTGTGGCCTTGGCTTCCACACTGGAAGCAGTTGGCACTCCTGTCGGGCCCTTTACAGTTTCGGGAGGAGTGGCCGAAACCGAGACAGCGGAAGCATCTCGAAACTACCACCCTCCGTTTGAGCCTGCAACTGACCCAACCGACTCTGAGGTGCTGAAGGCTAAGCAGCTTATTGGCGTGCTTTTCGCTCATCTCAGCAACAGCCATCCGGAGTTGGCTTCGGTTAGGCTTTGTCAGCCATACCCTCACTCCATCAGCCGGTATCTCCGGTAGTGCCACCTGGATCGCACGGGTCACCTCATCTTCGGTGGAGAGGGCATCAAGGTCCCGGATCTCGACCGAACACTTCGGTTCTAGGGCCTTGATGGAGCCTTTGTCCCCAAGTGCAGTCTTGAGGGAAGCGGCAAAACCGATCTTGTCACTCAACTTCCCCAGTTCGAGGAGGACATCCCCGTTCTGGGTTCGCCGAATAGACTTGATAACGGTGTCGGTCTCTTCCGGTTTGGCCTGCGATCTAATCTGACCCAGAACATCGGCAAAAGATCGCCCCCCTAAGGGCTTGATCAAGATTGCCTCCGTCCTGGGCTTCTTAGGCCTGGGTTGTTTAGGCTTTCTGACAGACTTGCCAGAGGCCTCCCCAACCGGGTTTGAGACTTGCGTCCGCTCCACCCTCGACGCACTTTTCGAAGCTGCCTCCGCTTGCTTCTGCCTCCTCCTTTCTTTCTTAGACAGGCGCGTCTTCCAGCCCCCAAAGGTGTTGAGGCAGAGTTTGCTGCCAAGGCAGGATCAGCCGCCGGAGCAGGAACCTCTGCAGGAGTAGCCGCTGGAATCACGGCAGCGCCCGGGGCGGATTGAGTAGCCTGGACAGGAGATGTCTGCGATGCCGCAGTGACAAAAACCGGTCTCGGCACTGAGTCCACCTCAGCAAGCTCAGGGCTTCCCGGCGAAGAAACCCTCTGCCTCTTCTTTCGCTTTCTGGCTTGACTGGGACTCTTCCAGATGAGCTTGAGGCGAAGCAGACATAACTCGGTTCACAACGTCGCGCTCCTGCTTCACTGCCTTCAGCCTGATCTTCCGGCATTCCTCGATTTCGCCAAGGAAATCCTCGAGTTTCGGAATTCCGTCCTTAATCGCCTTGTTGACGTTCTTCTGAATAAGGAGAGCCTGGCCATCTCCTTCAAAAGATCGTTCATTTTCTCCAGGGACAGGCTTTCCTCCTCGTTGCTCCTCGTCCTGCTGCTGCCGAAGCATTTGCATCTCGAATGCCGGACGAAGAGGGCTCTTCCTGGGAGGAATTCCTTGCATCCCGGCTAGAGGTGTTACCGGCTCAGTCACCCCCATACCCAGCTTAACCTCATCCTTCTCGTTTCCGGTTACGGCCGACGATCCGGCGACACCAGCAGCCTTGAACGGGATCGGCGGAGGGGAGGTTTTAATTCCCCCCGTCGGCGTCCTAGTCTTCGAGGTCGGAGACCTCTGCAGTTTTGAGCTGCGCTTAAAGGCGGCCTGCTCATTCTCCTTTAATTTCGTGTTTTGGTTTTGAAGATCCATGCTATCTTGTCACCAGCGCATCGTGCGGCAAGAGGCGGCCCTTCATCGGCCGAGAGCGGGTACACCCTCGGAGGTCTACCCCCCGTAGGAGATAAGACACCCCTACCCCGGTACTCCGGGGCCCGAACCTCCGTTTGCCCAGCACCGATACACAAAATGTGCCGGACGTGCTGGGGGTCGCACCGTGGCAATGCAGAGTCCGATCCCTGCATCCATGCCGCACTCCCTGACTAAGGTCCGAAGCGGCTGGCTTCTGACGACACACTGGAGGAGACCATCGGCAGTGCGAGGCACACATCAGTCCCTGCAACACAACAGGGACACTCCCAGGACCCCCCAGCATGCGCCGGTCGAAAGAAGGTGGAAGAACACCCTTGATTCGGGGTCGAAAACAAGAGGTGAGCAAGGTTAGCTCAGGAAAGAATAAAGACGGTGAGCTAAGACCTGAAAGATGAGAAGAAAGGCCCTAGCTCGGGAAGAACTGTGAGGAGGGTCTCACAGCTTGGCTCAGGTACCCCGGGGTCGCCAAGAAACACCCGTACAGTGGAAAGCC
>CM061534.1:81141023-81247774 GCA_030545055.2 Neoaliturus tenellus | reverse complement strand
GAATCAACAACGCGAGAGTGACAAAAATTTTAGAACCAACTGCGGCCATTCGGGGACAAGGCAGTGTTTTAAATTGTACGAAGTCACACATCACATTTAGTTCAATATAGAGAAAGAGGTATGAGATCTCATTACACAAGATAACCACTTAAAGACAGTTTTACTTATGTCGAAACATTAGTCAACTATTTGTGACTCATAAACATTTAACACATTAAATGAAGTCACATGTCCCTTGTGCATCACTTCAAAGGAGTAAACATTGGTTGAAAGTTCAACCGCAGCATCACTTCGCATGCAGCACACTCTTTTACATAGAAGCGAGTCGTGCGTAGAAAACCCAACATAACATTATCAAATTATTTTGACCACCTTAGATTGTCTCCTCGAACACATACACTGAACGCATGCGTTTATAAAAAATCAAGATGGCGACGTGAGGATATCACCTCGACAATGTGGACTGCTGCTACACCGAACACCGCGCAAACAAAAATCAAGATGGTGGCGTAGGAATACCGGTGGTCGACCAAGCGCACTCAAGCAAAATGCGAGAATTCACATGGTTTCCAGAAATAATGAGGTTTAAAGAGTCCGTTTAAGGACACTTGATGCATGCCGTTCGCGCGCTCGCATTCCATCCGCGCGTAAGATTCAAACACGCGCATTTTTGCGGAATGCATCAAGTGTCCTTAAACGGACTCTTTAAACCTCATTATTTCTGGAAACCATGTGAATTCTCGCATTTTGCTTGAGTGCGCTTGGTCGACCACCGGTATTCCTACGCCACCATCTTGATTTTTGTTTGCGCGGTGTTCGGTGTAGCAGCAGTCCACATTGTCGAGGTGATATCCTCACGTCGCCATCTTGATTTTTTATAAACGCATGCGTTCAGTGTATGTGTTCGAGGAGACAATCTAAGGTGGTCAAAATAATTTGATAATGTTATGTTGGGTTTTCTACGCACGACTCGCTTCTATGTAAAAGAGTGTGCTGCATGCGAAGTGATGCTGCGGTTGAACTTTCAACCAATGTTTACTCCTTTGAAGTGATGCACAAGGGACATGTGACTTCATTTAATGTGTTAAATGTTTATGAGTCACAAATAGTTGACTAATGTTTCGACATAAGTAAAACTGTCTTTAAGTGGTTATCTTGTGTAATGAGATCTCATACCTCTTTCTCTATATTGAACTAAATGTGATGTGTGACTTCGTACAATTTAAAACACTGCCTTGTCCCCGAATGGCCGCAGTTGGTTCTAAAATTTTTGTCACTCTCGCGTTGTTGATTCATTTTCGATGTGCCTCTACACTCTAGGCATACGCTGAGACTCAAATTGAGTATAGCCGATGCATAGTGCGCGTGGCAGGCAACCGGTATTCCTACGCCACCAACTTGATTTTTGTTTGCGCGGTGTGTCGGTGTAGCCGCAGTCCATAGTGTCGAGACGATATCCTTACGCCTCGAGTTCTCATACCTCTTTCTCTATATTAAACTAAATGTGATGGGTGACTTCGTACAATTTTAAACACTGCATTGTCCCCGAGTGGCCGCAGTTGGTTCTAAGATTTTGTCACTCTCGCGTTGTTGACTCATTTTCAATGAACCTCTACACTCTAGGCATACGCTGAGATTAAAATCGAGTATGCTCGTTGGTGATCGCCTGACGTGCCGCTGCATACTATGTACGATCCCGCGCCATTTTCACATTCCACAGCGTCTGTATTTGCTCGTTCACTCTCTCTCCAGACTTCGCGGCGATCGGACGTGTGCTCCAGTGCTCCAGTGCTCCAGTGCTCCGTTAGCTCCGCTGCCCTCAGTCTCTCTCCAGACTTCACGGTGACCGGACGTGTTCTCCAGTGCTCCAGTGCTCCAGCGGTCCAGTGCTACTGCCTTTCTTCGCTCAGTCTCTCTCCAGACTTCAAGGTGAACGGACGTGTTTTCCAGTGCTCCAGTGCTCCAGTGCTACTGTCTTTCTTCGCTCAGTCTACCTCCAGACTTCACGGCGATCGGACGTGTTCTCCAGTGCTCCGCAGCGCCCTGTGACATAGTACTACTGTCTTACCCCTGGGTACTCGTCAATTCAAATGTAAGTAGTATTTGTAATGTAGAATAGTTATCTATATTTAAATACGTATGATGTATGTGGATTTTTATTTGTGTCAAATGTCTTCGTTCTTTCTATCATGTGCTAACTGAAAAGTTCATAACATTATTTTCGTGTTTTACTTTGCGATATGTAAAATTTGTAAAAGAAAATAAAACTTACTTATTCATAATCTCCTTGCCTTTAAATTTACACTTTGTTGAGTAGTTTAACAGAGAAGAATGTTAATAAACTACAATGCATAGCTTCTTAAGCATTTATAAACATTTCTGAATGCGAAGTAGAATATTTACTTTCAAAACGATTTTAATAGTTTTGTCACTAGTGTGAAAATAGACTGCAATAGCATGTAACGCAATGAAACTCTTTTACACTTGCTTGTTGTGTTGGTTAATCATAACGAATGTTTCTTGTAATATTACATTCTTTGAGTTTTTCATAAAACTTCTCTGAATAGTTTATATTACGTAGAGTTATTTGTTTGTAGATCATGAACAACACTGTGGAACGCCGCTTCACTTGTGGGGAGTGTGGCAAAGCGTATAAGAAGAAAGATCATCTTAACCAGCACGCACGTTCCGCCCACAGGGGAGTCAAGTTTGACTGTCCGGATTGTGGGAAATCATACACGAGGGATTCTGACCTTCGTCGCCACATCGACATAACCCATCGCCAACATCCCGCATTCAGACCAGGTTAGTAACATGTGTTTAATAATATCTTGAACTTTGGATATAGTCACTAACTCCATGACACTGATCAATTGCATAACCAAATGCATATCCACGGACACTTACTTCAAGAAAACATTTCCTTTATAATATGAAAACTTTAACAAATTATTTCAAAATGAACAAGATGATAAATAGCAATAATTTCAAATGCTACTCTGATTATAAAAATCCAATGAAGTAAATGTGTTAGTATTTACTTACCAAATATTCATCACAACTTCTTATAAATCTGCTTTAAGATAAAATGTTCTAATCACATGTATGTTCGTTTGTTATAGATTTTGTTTCCACTCCTTCGGATCCGCGACCTGGCCCCTCTAACACTTCTGACCTCGATTCGAGACCGAATCCATCGCACGCAACGGATCTGACACACGCCCCACCACCTGTTGGAGTTCGCACAAAAGGTATGCATTTTTCTTTGACTTCAAACTAATGATGTTTGTTTTACTTAAAAACATAGATACGACATTTGCAGTAGTAACTGATTTCACACTAAATGGTTCGTTCATCATTCTTAATTTTCTAAATGAGTTCTGATGTAAAAACTTTTAACCGATTTTAACATTAAGTTAATTTCAGCCATGACATTATACATTCAGAACTTTCATAATGGTTTAGAAATTGTTTCTTTTTCCATTATTATGCATGTGACTACAACTATATGTGTTTTTCAGGTCATGTGTGTGGCGGGTGTGGAGGGTCCTTCAATCGCAAGGATGATATGCAGTTCCACGCTCGATTCCACTGTAGAGCTGCGCGTGTGAGCCAACAACCAGAGCAGACCGGTGGAGTCCAACCACCTGTGCCTGTCATCTCGACCACAACGACTATCCCCTCGTCAACAACGTCTGTAGGAACAGTCAATGACGAGATCGTCAATGGATCCTCGATCATTCCCAGTGATTTGGCGCCAGATGGCTTCGTGGAGACCGAGACAGGATTTCGCGGGCGTTTGAAGACGTACAGGCTTGCGGAGCCCGCTGATGAGACTGTTTCTCTCCAGGAGTTTGTCAACTCATTGCGAACAACGATTGTCACACTCATGCGACGGATTTTATTGATAGTTCATGCCATTAAGGTCAATCTCTGGATCGAATGTCAATTCACAAATATTCATGGTGAGACTTGCAAGCGAGCCTTCAAGACCAAAAATGTCCCTATCCTCCAAAATAGTGATGTAGATGAAATATGTCAACAATTAATCAATAAAATTTTACTGGAGAAGGAGACATGCGAGATGAAGGGTTCCGGGTGGAGCTTTGTTAGGGTTTTAGACATGGAGGTGAGAGTCAATGTTTATAGCCCTCTCAGAGGTAGCTCCTTCATCCCCCTTCCTCGCGATATCTCCATGAGACACTCTGTGGTTAATGTGCTAAACGAATCGGATGAGCGGTGTTTTGAGTATTCAATTCTTTCTAAGTTTGTTAATGAAGCTCGTCGTGATCGGCTCACCTCTAAGCACTTTACTACAGAGGTTAGGGCCCGAGCTAATTTAAATTTTGAGGGACTTGAATTCCCAGTAAAAATCAATGACATCCGCAAGTTTGAGCGCAACAACCCGGGGGTGAGTGTTAACGTGTATGGTCTGGACAACAAGAAGCGGAGCAAGCAACAAAACAAAGAAGAACACTATGTCTTCCCGCTTCGCGTCGTGGATCAGGAGCTACCAAACCACTTCGATCTGTTGTTCCTAACAGATGAACGGACCACTCACTATGCATACATGGCAGACTTCGAGAGGTTAGTTTCCAGCCAGCTGACACGTCGCGGCCATCGTTTGTTCATTTGCAGGAGATGTTTCGCACATTTCGACAACCGACCGAACAAACTGGGTCTCACTGGAGCTGAACGGTTGGAGGAGCACAAGCGTTACTGCTCTTCGCATGATCCTCTGAGGACCGATTTGTCTGAAGATAAAGAGATTCGGTTTAAGCACATCGAGCGTACGCAAAAAGCACGATTCACTATATATGCGGATTTTGAGTGTGCGCTCGTACCGACTGAACCAAATCAACTTATTCATCCCACACCAACGTCTCTTCCACCAGCGTGGGATCCGGCCACTTCAAGAGGTGCTAATATAAATCACAACGAGAATGCGCCAAGTAATGTGAAGAAACTCCACACGCCATACTCGTACGCGTACTACATTCATGATAATCACAGGAATGTCAACGATGATGATTGTGACGACATTGATCCGACTAGCAACACATATTCAAAATTGAGACTCTACAGAGGTGAGAATGCCTCCGAACACTTTATAAACGCAGTACGCGATGACGTAAAGAAGATTGGAGAAGTTTTGGATGCACGTCACAGACCCGAGGACCGAAAGCAGGAAACTATAAACATCTATTTCCATAATTTATCAAACTATGATGCGCATTTCATAGTTAGAGAACTAGGTATCGACAAAGGTGATGTAGAAGTACTCGCCAACATGGAAGTAAAGTACATTACATTTTCAAAACGATTTAAATATCCTGGTCAACATAGTAACATCAAGCTACAGTTTGTCGATTCGTATCGTCTGATGGCGAAATCATTAGCGACTCTCGCGTCCATACTACCTGATGACAAAATGAAAATCATGAAAGCTAGATACCCGGACAATGACGATTTCCGACTATTACGTAGGAAAGGAGTCTTCCCCTATGAATACATCACTTCACAGGATGTTCTGAACGAGGATCTACTTCCACCTAAAGAAGCCTTCGGAGATGAAGTAACTGATGTTGATTATGAACATGCACAACAAGTGTGGCGTAATTTCAACTGTACCACGCTCGGTGAATACTCAGATGTATATTTACGAACCGATGTGCTACTATTAGCCGATGTGTTTGAGGAGTTCAGGGAGATGTGTCTAACACACTATCAGCTCGACCCTGCACATTATCTTACGCTTCCGTCGTACGCCTGGGATGTCATGCTGTACAAAACTGGTGTGGTACTCGAAACCCTTCAAGATGTGGATCAATATGTATTTTTTGAGAAGGGTATTCGAGGTGGTCTGACTCAATGTGTAACTCGGCACGTCATCGCCAATAATAAATACACTAGAGGACGCGGTGACCGAAACGGCCATTGCACATCGACGAGTGGAGATTCCGTAGAGAGTGATAATGATACATTTTTAATGTATTATGACGCTAACAACCTCTACGGATGGGCCATGTCGGAACCACTTCCGTACAAAGATTTTGAATGGCTAACACAGCAGGAAATTGACGCATTAGACATCTCGAACATACCGGCGGAGGGTGAGTACGGGTACGTATTGGAAGTAGACTTGGAGTACCCGAAAGACCAAGGTCTACATGATAAACACAGAGACTTGCCCTTCTGTCCAGAAGTTAGAAAATCACCAGCGTATCAACTCCCATACACATCGGAGCAAGTAATCAACAGCGGTGCTGGATCATCTAAGAAATTAATGGCCACCCTGACGGATAAGGAGGAATATGTAATCCACTATCGCTACCTTCAACAGGCGTTAGAGAATGGACTACGTGTTCGTCGAATCCACAGAGTTCTACGTTTCAAACAGTCACCGTGGTTGAAACCGTACGTGACGCTAAATACTGAGTTAAGACAGCAGGCCAACAATAAATTTGAAGTGGAGATGTTCAAATTGATGGTTAATGCAGTATACGGTATGAGTCTCCAGAATGTGAGAAAACACCTAAACGTAAAACTAGTCACATCCCATAAAATGTATACTAAGCATGTAGCTAAAGCGAATTTCAATGATCGTGTTTGGTACAATGAAAACCTAGCATTGCTACATATGGCCAAAGTGCGAGTCGTACTGGACAAGCCTGTATACGCGGGAATGTGCATTCTGGACCATAGTAAACGATGGATGTACGGTTTCCACTATGACATGGTAGAGCGGTACGGTATCGAAAGGATTAGAATGGTCTACATGGACACCGATGGGATAGTCTACGCGATCCGTACCAGAGACGTCTACCGTGACATGTTGACACACCTCGACGATTTCGACACAAGTAACTATCCCAGGACCCACGTTTGTTATGATGGACGGAACGCTAGGGTGTTGGGAAAGTTTAAAGATGAAGCCGGAGGAGTAGCCATCGAAATGTTTGTCGGATTGATGGCAAAACTCTACTGTATGACATTCGGTAGGTGTACTTGTAATAATGAAATTGATGGAGATGATTGCATCGCGCCTCCCCCCATCAAACGAGCGAAGGGTGTTAATCGTGCCGTCGCTCTGCGTGATCTAACCATACAAGATTACATCGATTGTCTTCATAACAGAACGACAAAGAGTACGGAAAATCAACGCTTTCAAAGTAAATACCATATGATTTACTCAGTGGTAGTGAGAAAAAGATCTCTGGCTCCGTTTGATGACAAACGATACGTGATGCCGGAGGACGGAATAAACACTCTTCCGTGGGGGCACTATGCAATACCACCAACAGCACCACCGCTACCTCCAGCTCTGCCTGCACCGATGGACGTAGACGAATACACAATTTAATTTATGTCGCATGAGTGTGATGAACTGTGATATGAACATTTATTCTGTTGTCTTTTTATAAATGTTATGATTTTTGGATAATGTATAAAGTTTCTATTTTGCTGATTCATTTTTCAATACACTTGATGTTAGTTTTAAGATTGTTTCAATAAATCTGACAGTTTGTATTGACATACTTGTTTTCATTTTCCAGTTTTACACATAGTGTTAAGATCATTCACTGTCAGACTCTTTGCTTTTTTAAAAATACTAAAGATATCAAACTCTTTTCAATTTGAAAGTAAAATATAAATGATGAGTCTACACAGAGGTGTACAAATACTAAACTATCAGACTCTTTTGAAAGTAAAATAGCAATCTACTAGACTCTTTTGTCTTTGAAAGTAAACATGTAATGTCGAGTCTGCACAATGGTTAAACGAAAGTGCTCTTTTCAATTTGAAGTGTAAAACTTTTACATGCTATGTCAAAGATGTACGATGACTAAACTAACAGACTCTTTTGACTTTGAAAGTGAATTACTAGACTCTTTTGTCTTTGATAGTAAACGTAATGTCGAGTCTGCAGGAAGGTTAAACTAACAGACTTTGAAAACTTTTACAAATGCACTTTTGACTTTGAAATAGTGAGTCCCTTCAAAAGTGAAACTTACATACGAATTAAAAAAGAAAGATGTTTGTTAAGTGCTAATTTTTATTACAAGAAAAGAAATATCTTAACATACAAGAGAAATATTGTTTTACAATCCAACCAATAGATGTGAATAGAAAACAATAGTAGTGTTAATACAATTTAGTGAAAACTTCTGATCATCGCATCAATGTGAGCAGTAGAAGAGTCGTCGAGGAGCTGCACAGAGTCAGTTGTCTCACGAGTGGAAGTCCCAGAGACAGTAGAAGATTACTGTTAAACCTTAAAACCTTAGTTTCAGTAATGCTTGTAAGTACAGAAAAGAAAAAGCATACGTAAATTAATTGAAATGAAATAAAAACAGGAAAAAGAAAAATAGCTATGAAACACAATGTGTCATGTGTAAAAGTTAAAGTGAAAATAATGTTCAATATGAAAGTATATGCAACAAATGTTAAAAGAGTTGCATGCTATTAAGGTAATCATATTAAAAGATTCTAGTTCTTTATTATTCAATATGAAAAGTACATGCACCAAATGTTTAAAGAGTTTCATTACACCTCTTGACCTATATGTCTCCAAAACACACTACTTTTTCCCCACCGTTGCCCCACCACCGTCCCCACCATCGGCCACGACACCGTAAAAATAATAATAACCGGCCGAATGCCCCTACTATTTTAGATTCGCCGCGGATTGCCGCGGATTTGCCATACAACAAATGTTAAAAAGAGTTGTATTACTATTCATGACTTATAGCAGCACTGGCCGAATGCCTCTACTGATTTGGATTGCCGCGGATTGCCACGGATTGCCGCGGATTTGCCATACAACAAATGTTAAAGAGTTGTATTACTATTCATGACTCATAGCAGCACTGGCCGAATGCCTCTACTATTTTGGATTGCCGCGGATTCGCCGCGGATTGCCGCGGATTGCCGCGGATTGCCGCGGATTTGCCGCGGATTGCCGCGGATTTGCCGCGGATTGAAACGGATTGCCGCGGATTGCCGCGGATTGGCGCGGATTTAGCAAAAAAAAAAAAAAAAAAAAAAAAAAAGTGGACCAGTTGTACCAAAGTCCTCTACTGTTCCGCCGGGGGGGGGGGGCTCGCCGCCGGTGGTCCTCCGGGGTGGGGGGTCGGCTCCTCCTGCTCCTCCTGACAGTCTTCGGCCAAAGACCCCTACTAGTGGCTTTCAGGACCAAGCCAGAAAAACGATCTAGAAAGTGATGGAATAAGAAACTCAATATATGTTTAATAGCATTAATCTTTATTTAACAGTAGACTACCTACGCTTTTATCTGGATTCTATGAGATTAATTCCTTTTGTTTAATCATGTAACCATGGGCGGAGTTTCGGGGGGGCCTGGGGGGGCCGGGCCCCCCCCAAAAATTTCAAAAATATTATGTAAAAACACAAAGTTTAGGAGCTTAACAATTATCCATTCAGCTAACGCTCAAAGTTTTATCTCACTTTAAAATACTCTAAAAAATAACATTATTTTCGCTATTTACATTTTCTAACTATGTTCATGTATGATGCTGAAAAGTAAATTAAACAATAATAGATTATCGTAAATTAAAAACTATTTGCCCAAACTGAAATAATGAAATAAATGAAATAATGATTTATTCCTTCTTTTAAAAATACAAAATGATACAATTTGATTTCTCAGGAATTTTTGTAGGCCGGTTTAAAGTATATGGCCTACAGAAAACAATCAATTTTAGTCCACAGTTGATAACACGGATAAGTGAGTTCAGCTGCACGATAACGATCACTTGATAACAGAGCAGTTCTCCGCAGCGTCTGCACACACACACACACACACACACTACTTAACTAGTTACATTTAATTCTTAACAGTAAAACGCATTTCATACTTTATTACATAAAAAATTAGAAATAAATTACATATTTGTTATTGTGATCTATACATGTATTGTATTAAAAAAAATTACATCTTCTTGTTTAAATTTATTTAATTTAAAGGCGAATTCTTTAATGTTACTTGCTGATCTTATCTCGCAAGGTAACTGATTGAAATATTTCGGTCCACAGTATACAAATGAGTTTTTGAAAACGGATTTTTTTACTTTTGGACATCTAAAAACCTTACTTTTTACGTTTCTAGTAGAGTAATATAATTCATTTGTCCCTTGGTTTCCACTTCTGATGTAAAATAATTTTAAAACTTTAAAAATGTAATTATGTTGGATTGGCATTACTTTTAAGTCAACAAATAGTGGAAAAGAACTTTCTCTAATGTTTTTGCTCATTATAATTCGAAGAAAGTGATTCTGAGTTATTCTTATTTTTTCAATTAAATATTTAAAAGTACCTCCCCATGCAGTAAGTCCATATTGGATTCTAGAGTGAATTAAAGCGAAATAAAGACTTCTTAGTAGCGGGACATCACAAATATTCTTTAAAAAATAGAACTTTCTAATACTACATTTAATTTTATTATTTACTTCTTGTATATGTTTTTCCCAACTGAGTTTTTCGTCTAAAATTACACCTAAATATTTTAAATGGGTTGCTTTTTCTATTTGTTGACAATCACAGTTTGTATTTGTACAATCTTTATTGTGAAAAATTATAGGTTGTTGATGATTAAATCCTTTTAAATCAAAATTAACGAACTTGGTTTTACTTACATTTATTTCCATGTCATTTAAGTAGCACCATTTACTCAACACTTTTAAGTCTAAGTTTATATTTTCCCAGAGGTTTTGAATATTTTCATTTGAATAAAAGACTGCAACATCATCTGCGAAAGCATTTACAGATCCATGAAAATTTTTTGTCAAAAGGTCATTAACAAAAATTAAAAATAAATTTGCAGAGAGGACTGCTCCTTGGGGCACCCCCCGGGTCACAAGCAGCGCCTCACTGAGGCACCCGGCCACCCTGACGCGCTGCCTGCGGCCCGTCAGGTAGCTGCGAAACCAATCCTGCGCAACGCCTCTTATCCCAATAACTTCCATCTTCTTCAATAAAATATCGTGATTAACTGTGTCGAATACCTTCCTGAAGTCAATAAAAAGGCCGGTTACTTTTTTATTTTCATTGAAATTGGTATAAATGAAATCTGACACTTTTAGTAGGGCGTCCTCTGTGCATTTTCCTTTTGTAAAACCAAATTGGTTTTCACTCAAAAATCTAATGTTCTGAAGATACTTAATTAGTCTAATTTTCATTATTTTTTCTATTATCTTGGAAAATATTGAGATCAAGCTAATAGGTCTTAAGTTGTTTACATGTAAAACATTTTTTTTCTTGAGTAAAGGTACAACAATACTAAGTTTAAGGTCTTCGGGGAACACTCCAGTAGAAAAACTTAAGTTAATAATATATGTTAATATACTAGATATTTCATTTGAAATACATTTAACTAAAGCTACGTCTTATCCAGAAGATTTTTTATTCTTGAGGCCGTTTATAATGCTTACAACTTCTTCTGGAGTTGTGTAATTAATAAAAAAAGAATTTACTATAATTGTAGGCTCTATATATGAATCATCAAAAGGAGAATTGTTATCAGTACTATGGGCCAGGTTTGTAAAGTATTTGTTTACTTCTTCGGCAACGTTATTAAATCCACTAATCACAGAACCATCTATCAGTGTAATCTTATCTAGTGTTTGCACTGTTGAACCCTCTGTTATATTATTTATAATTTTCCACTGGCGAGCCGTGTCGCCTTGACAATTTCTGAGTTGATCAGAATAATAACTACTCTTTGTTTGATCTATTTCATTTTTTAAATCTGAGCAAAATTTAGTGAAGTAATTTTTGAAATTAGAATCATACGGCCTTCTTTTCAAAATACCATAAAGTTTGTTTCTTTTATTTATTTTTCTTAAAATACGTGATGTAATCCATGGGCTTCTTAGCTTAGCCTTATCTAAACTATTTTTTAACAGTACAGATTTGCTACAGCTATTTACTACATCATTCAAAACATCAAAAAATCTACCATAACATTTATTAACATCTAGCATTGCATAACACTCATCCCATTTAACTGTACTCAATTTTTGTTTTACTAAATTGAAATCTATTATTTTTTTACAAGTAGTGGGCATGGGATTTTCATTTGTATCTGGCGAAAGGTTTTTAACTGCAATAGATAGTCCCAGTAAACAGTAGTCAGTTAACCCAACGTCAAAAACAGCGCAACGAAAGTTATTTAAATTTCTACTTTTAACAAAACAATGGTCGATGCAAGTATTTGAACTTGGCGTAATTCTAGTGGGAACATTTACAAGTGACAAGTAGCCGTTACAATTCATTACACTTTGGTAATTAGAGGTTTGTTTTGATTTTATCTACTATATATTTGCCAAATACCACTCACTCACGTATCAGAGTATCTCCAAAACTATAAGGCCTAGAGAGTTAAAACTTGGCATGTACGTTCATCTTTGCTAAAAAACGCTCACTAAGAAACGGTTTTGCAAAATTCCGTCAGGGCTCCGCCCCGGACGACTTGAAAATTTCGTTACAATGTTATTCTTATGGGGGATTTTAATGCAAACCAAAGCAACAACGAATCTCCAAAACTAGCCAGCCTGAAGGATTAAAATTTGGTATAGACGTTCCTTTTGACCCATTGATGCTCACTAAGAAACGGTTTTGCGAAATTCCTGCAGGGCTCCGCCCCACACGAGTTTGAAATTTCGTTACAATGTTATTCTTATGGAGCACTTAAAATACGAATCTAGGAAACAACGAATCTCCAAAACTATAGGACCTACAGGGTTGAAATTTTGGATAGAAGTTCCTCTTTTCCTATAGGTGCTCACTAAGAAATGGTTTTGCGAAATTCCTTCAGGGCTCCGCCCCACACGACTTCAAAGATTTGATGTAATTAGCTGTTGGTGTTGAAGATTCAAAGCTATCAGCTGTTAGTGAAATAATACATTTAAAGGATGACAAAACCATATGACAATATTTTTATCTTTGTAAACAATTTAACTGGTGTAAAAATGTTATAGTTCGAGTTTTTGTTAGGTTAGGTTTAATCTACTTTGTCAAATACTACTCACTCATTATCATCGAATCTTTATAACCATAGGGTATAGGGAGTTGGAATTTGCCATGGACGTTCCTCTGTGTTAAAAAATGCTCACTAAGAAACGGTTTTGAAAAATTCCATCAGGGCTCCACCACATAGGATTTAAAAATTTCTATCTAATGTTATTCATAGCTAATTTTTAGTTTGAATCTAGGAAACAACGAATATGAAAAACTATAGGATCTATTATGATGAAATTTGACGTGGACGTTCCTCTTTGCTCATATGTCCTCTTTGCTCACTACGAAACTGTTTTGCAAAATTCTATCAGGGCTCTGCCACACACGATTTCAATTTTTGTCTAATATTATTCTTATGGCTAATTTTAAATATAAATCTAGGGAACAACGAATATGAAAATCCAGATGACCTAAGGGGTTGAAATTTGAAATGGAAGTCACACTTTGCCCATAGGTGCTCACTAAGAATTGCTTTTGAAAGCATCTTTAGGGCTTCGCCCCACCGGACTTCGAAATTACTTTTGGGGCGTACAGGGTTGAATTTTGGCATGGAAGTTCCTCTTTGCTCATAGGGGCTCAATAAGGAACGCTTTCACAAAATCCCTTCAAGGCTACACCCCAAATGTCTTTGAAATTCCAATATATAAGGTTACAGTTATGGCCAATTGCAATACGAATTGAAAGAAACATCAAATCTATAAATTATAAGGCCTGCGGGGTTGAAATTTAGAGTAATCTCTTTGGTCATAGGTGCTCAATAAAAAGTGGTCTACACATTTCTTTCAGGGCTCTGCCCCAAATAACCTCAAAATTACTATAGACCCTACAGGTTTAATTTTTGGCATGGACGGTCATCTTTGTTCATAGCTATTCACTAAGATACTAGAAACTGGAAGGGAACCAATAAAAATACTCGAAGGACCTGAGGTAAACTATTAAAAAAAATTAAGACCTTGAAAAGAGAGATGAGATGGAGGTATTTTCAAAACAAGAGTAAAGATGTTATAAACAATGGCATGTGAATTAAAATACAAATATTGAAAAGATATGATAATTATAGAAAATTATTAAACTAATGGGATGTGATTGGCTTCATGTATTACTGTATATGAATTGAACAAATACTGTTTTTCAAATATAGTTTTTGAAGTCCTTTAGGGCTTCATCCCACTGATCTTAAAAATTACTCTATGGCCTACTGGGTTAAATTTGACATTGATGTTCCTCTTTGGTCATGGGCATTCACTAAGAAACGATTTTGCGAATTTCCTATAGGGCTCCGCCCCACATAGAACCTTTAGGTTACCATGGATCCTACTGGTTAAAATTTGACGAGGACATTTCTCTTTACTCAAAGGTAGAAAGAAACGGATTTGCATATATAGTTTTTGAACTAATTAAGGGCTCCGCCCCTCAGGACTTAAAAACTACTAGATAGCCTACGGGGTTGAAATTTGACATGGATGTTCCTCTTTTCTCATAGGTAGTCACTAAGAAATTGTTTGGAAATATCATGTTTTTTAATTCATTTAGGGCTCCGCCCCACTGGCCTTAGAAATTATTCTATGGCCTACAGGGTTTGAAATTGACATGGACGTTCCTTTAAGTTACCATAGATCCTACGGGGTTAAAATATTTAATTTTACATTCTTCTTTACTCAAAGGTAAAGTACTAAGAAACTGTTTTGGAAAAATAGTTTTTGAAGTCCTTTGAGCTCCAACCCACTGGACTTAAAAACTACTCTATGACCTACGGGGTTAATATTATTGACATGGATGTTCCTTTTTGTTCATGGGAAGTCACCGAAAAACGGTTTTGGAAATATAGTTTTTGAAACCCTTTAGGGCTCCACCCCACTGGACTTAAAAGTTACTCTATAGCCTACGGAGTTAATATTTGGCATGATCGTTCCTCTTTGCTCATATGTGCCCCGCTCACACTATTTCAATGTATTAATCTTAATATATATCTTAAGGAAGAAGATTTTGTAGGTCTTAAAAGAGATTACAAACAAATTCAACACGGGCGAAGCCGTGACGGGCAGCAGCTAGTATTTAATAAATTAATGTTACCATCTGCAAAATAAACAGTATTTTTATGGATTTTAGGAAGAATTTCTTCCAATTCATTAGTAAAACTGTCTTCAGAAAAATGTTGTAATCTGTATATACACAATAAATTAAGAACAAAATTGCCAGTTTTTATTTCAAGTAACAGATTATCAGATGTTTCCATTTTTGGCATATTTGAGTTTGTAACATAAATATTATCTCTAACGTAACAAAGAACTCCTCCGGCTCTATAGTCATCGTTACAACATCCATACACACTATAGCCCGGAATTTTATACAAATTAAGTTCACAGCTCTCTATCCAAACCTCGCTAAAGATAATAAAATGTATTACAGTATCTAACTGACTAAATTCTACAAGAAAGCTATTAAAATTTTTTCTTACACTCCGGATGTTTGCGTACAGAAAATTTAAATAGTTCCCAGAACTATTTGGCAAGAAAAAATTACAGTCGAGTTTGTTGTATGTTTTTACGTCTGTGAGATCCATGAAAAATCAGACTAATACAAACAATAATAATTTTTAAATAAAATGAAACTTCAGTTGATTTTTATGAAGACTATAAATTTAAACATAAAATAAAAAGTCTTACTGAATTATTAATACATACTGGTCTTTATGTTTACTACCCAAGAGTCTTACTTTAATTTTTCCAACTCTGCGTAGGTGTTGATCCTGCTGCATTTGTCCCCATCATTTCTTCGGATGAAGAATTTTCCCTCCCGGCACCAGACGTATTTTATTCCGACTTCCGTTGCCCTCTGCTTCAGTTTTGCGAGAAATAATTTATTTTCCGGTGAGAGATGCTCATTGATAAATACCCACTGAGAAGTGTAAGCGGGGTTGACATCCTTTGCCGTGATGGCCCTTTTGTCCTTGTATTTGGCTATCCAGCTGTCCCTTGTACGGTAAATATTCAGTGTTTGCGGAATAAGGTAAATGAGTTGGAAATCCTATGTTTTGAAAGTGAAATTGACATTTTATGTATCTGTGAACACTGGCTTATAAGTGATGAGGCCCAATGTTACCGTAATATTGGTAACATGGAACTTGTGGCTCATTATTGTAGGCAGTCACCTAGTGGTGGTACAGCTGTGTACCTCAATAAGGAACTTGTAGGTGATTGCAAGTCCTTGGATTTGCGCCGTTTTTCTGAGGATCTACAGGTTGAGTTTGCTGGTGTTATTCTAACTTCTTTGTCAATGGTGATTATAAGCATGTATCGCTCACCAAATGGTAGTGTAAATAGATTTTTTGAACTGCTTGAACTATGTCTAGGTTATCTAATAATACTGGGCTATTTTATAATTATTGGTACAGATCATAACATTGATTTACTTAATCCAATTAACCACTCTTCAGACCTTGTTAATCTGTTGCGAACATTCAACTTGTATAGTTCCATAACTCAACCCACTCGAGGCCAGGCATCCCTGGACACTTTTTTTACCAACTTAAACAATTGGAACTATGTGGCTGCCCTTGGTGAGTATAAAATAGCAGACCACAAGCATGTGCTACTCTCTGTATCTACTGAGGTTGTTTGCCAACAACGTCACATTCCTAAAGTTTTATGCTTTAGGCTATATACTGAAGAAGCCGAAGCAAAACTGCTTAGTTTAATGAAGTAAATTTGCATGCTTGGTTTGATGTCATAAAAACATTATCTGCTGATGACGCATTCACGTACTTTCATAATAACTTTATCCAAGTGTTTGAATATTTCTTTCCACTTAAATCTAAGAAGGTGTCTATTGGCAAGTCTTATAAACACAATGATGGACCATCTCTTAACAACTGGTACACTGCTGAACTCTCTAGACTTAAGAGTATGATTATGTTAGTTAATGACTTAGTTAGTGTGAGACCTGATTTGTCTAACCTGCTTAAAAATCTTAGAACTGAGTACAGAAAAAAGGTTAAGGAGGCAAAGATAAATTCAAATGCCTCACACATAATGGATTCTCCAAATCCGTGCAAAGCGGCTTGGAGCCTCATTAATCAAAGTAGGCCTAAACTAAAATCTGACACTCATGATTTGTCCTTTGCAACTGCAGATGACTTTAATTTTTATTTTACTGAGTCTGTAGATACGATATTGTCAAGTATAACAAGCATTAATCAAAATATGCCTGTTTTGCTATCTGGCATACCAGTTGGAGCACCTACTTTTAACTGGAAACATGTATCCGAACAGGATGTTGTGGATGCCGTACTAGGATTTAAATGTTCAAATTCAAAGGATGTGTATGGCATGACGCCCAATCTTTTGAAACGCATTGTATGGGTTTTAGCTCCATTACTAGCTCACTTGATAAATGTATGCTTTCTGGTAGGTAGTTTCCCAGCTCCATTGAAACTCTCCAGGACTGTACCAGTCTTTAATTAAAAAGGGGGATCACAACAATGTTGCTAGCTATAGACCTATATCGCTGATTCCTGTATTTTCTAAACTTTTTGAAGCCGTTATGTTCGCTCAATTGTACGACCATCTTGAAGCACACAGCCTTCTAGCGCAAGGTCAATTCGGATTCCGAAGATCAAAATCCACAATTTTGGCAGTTGATTCGCTTGTACAATCAATAATCGATGCTTTTGAGTCCAAAAATTCAATATCTGTAATATTTTGTGATTTATCACGCGCATTTGATTGCGTGTCACACGATATTCTGCTCCTAAAGCTAGAGAAGTATGGCCTAGAGGGCAGTGCTCTAAGATTGGTCAGGTCTTACTTAAGTAACCGTCAACAAGTTGTAAGCTGGAATGGCGGCACGTCAAATCCACTACCAGTAAATAATGGGGTCCCCCAGGGCTCTATTTTAGGACCCTTATTGTTTCTAGTGAGTATTAATGACTTGTATTTTCGATTGGAAGGTAACTGCCTTTTATATGCTGACGACACTTCCCTTATGGCACGTGAGACCACTCGTGAACTGGCAGAGTTTTCAGTAAGGCAACTTTACAACTCAGCCTCTGGTTGGTTCATTGAAAATAGGTTAGCACTCAATAACGATAAAACTCAGTATATAACCTTTAGCCTATGTGAATCCCAGCCAACCCAGTTTCCCAACCTTGAACCAATTAAACTCCTTGGTATTACTCTTGACCCTTGCCTAAACTGGCTTGATCATATTAACCAACTGTGTACTAAGTTAAGTAGAGTACTGTACCTTCTTAGGCGATTAAGGGACCAACTGCCCCCAAATACTCTGAAGTTGGCTTTCTTTGCTTTCTTCCAGTCTCATGTGTCCTATGGCCTAATTCTGTGGGGACACTCACCCAATGTTCACAAAGTCCTGCTACTTCAGAAGAAAGCAATGAGAATATTATGCCATGCCAAATATAGAGACCATTGTAAGCCACTGTTTAAGGAGCAAAAGATTCTGACTGTAGTCAACTTGTATATATTTCAATGTCTTGTTAGTATTAAGAATAATCTTGATGATTTCACTGTAACTAGTACTGTACATGACCATGACACAAGGTTTAGTGCAAAGCTGGTGATACCTAGGTCAAGAACTGATAAAAGAGCTAGGTCTTTTCCTGTTTCAGGGATAAAATTTTATAATCACCTACCTAGTCGCATAAGGAACATGAATGGCCTAGGGTTCAAAAATGCAATCCTTAACTGGCTTGTGCAAAATCCTATGTACAGAAGTGAAGAATTTTTTAATGCAGTAGTTAGTTAAGTAAGTGATGCACCTGTTTAGTTTTGCACAAGATTGATTATTATTTTTGACTGCATGGGTTTTTTTTCTGCATGGTTTGCTGCATGTCGATGCGTGCATTGTTTTGATGTGTGATTTGACTCTATGCACTGCATGGAATTGTACTTAGCCTTTCTTATGTTAAGACATTGATTGCTTGGTTTTTCCTGTATTTGTTAAACTATGCTGACCTAGCCTGTAACAATTTGTATTGTTGATTGGCCCAATAAAATCATTGTATCAAAAATCATTGTATCATTGTATCATTGTATCCCGGAATTGTACAACTAGTGAGGAAGGGCGGGTTTTCTTGTACGATGGGATCCTGTGGGCTGCTGCAATATCGGACTCTTGGAGCACCAAGCCAAGCGCAGAACCAACATCCTTTATGATTTCTATTACATTCTCGTTGGGTGTTTCTGGTATTCCACTAATCTCAATGTTATTTCTTCTTGTGTATTGCTCCAAAGACCACAGACGTTCCCTCATTTCATCAGTCATCTTTTTTAGCTCACAGTTTTGATTTTTTAGTTCGGCATTTTCTTTCTTGATCTGAGTAAGTTCTCCTTGTACGGTTTTCATTACACTGTTAACAGAATCGACTGCGTTTGACAAAAAGTCCACTGAAGTTTTTAGTTCTGTAACCTCTTTTTTAACATTTTGAAATTCGCTGCACATATCATTTTTAAATCCTTCAAAAACTTTAATGATGAATTCTTTTGTCAGAGCATTAGCTGCGCCAGAAGATGCCGATTTTACGCTACCTTGTCCAGATGGGGTCCTGCAGCTGCGGCACATCCAGTTCTTGCCTGAACGCAATTTTCGCCCGTCAGTGTCTTCTTTGATACATTCACTGTGAAATGTCTTTTTACAGGGTCCACCACACTTCACATCACTCGCGTCAATTTCACATTGTTTGTTACAGACGCCGCAGAACACTGCCATGACTATATAATTACCGAAATGCTTTGAAAACGCACGTTAAAACGCGTCACGTCGGACTAGCGATACACGCTTACTTAGTTCGGCGCGCGGCGGAGCGGAGCGATAGTAGGCTCTTATCTGCTCGACTGCTCGAGCTGAACTACTAAGTAGGGATATTTCGTAGATTGCCAAGGAAAAATATAACCTTAGGCCCTACAGTTGGCAAAACTGACTGTCAAGCTCAGGTGGGTAGGCACCTCGCTACGACGCTTATACCTTTATGTGTTAGTATCTTTACACTTTGAATTAGTAAAGATGTAAAATTAACATGATTTGAAATTATTGTTTATTTTCTATACATCCCTATGTCACTAGACTTTTTATGCATCCGTAGGCTAAGTTGGCAGAGTTTTTATGTTATCGGCAGAGGCACGTCAGTGTCACGATACACCCTCGTTAGTCCGAGGATACACCTCACTCATGATTGATAAGTGTTCGGCCTAGAAGACTAGCGGTCCAAAGTGCCGCAGAGACTTTCTTTCTGTAGATGCTTGCGGAGGACAACTCCAACCATTCAAAAAGTGCGTTTTACTTGCTGTTCCATTCATAATAAAAAAGGGTTTTGCTATATAAGGGTACTGTATCTTTAAAAGTACGTCACAAAGCTTCATAATTAAATTAACCAAATTTTGGTTAATTGGGTCAAAATAGTTCAAATTAAGGTATATATCTTGAAGTATATTTACCTTTACCTAGATATCCACCATTTTGTTTATCCCACTTAATAAATTTTATTTCGGTGACGGATTGCTGTTGGAACTTCATATTTGGAATGGACCTTTATAATAATACCAATGTCTATTTTTCCCTATATTTTCATATTGGAGGATATTTTAAATGTGTAAACATAAATATATTAAAACCGGTAAATTTTATAAAAAATGTACATGGGACTAAAAAGTTTTAACATTTAATTATCTAACCAATGATAACTTTGACAACTTTTTTTATCTGACAACTTTGACTTTGTATTATATTTAATGCGAATTATGGTTATTTTAATACAAAAATCACAATAACTCCATTATATGTTGTGAGATCCTTACGACTTTGGTAGGGCCCACAGTAGGACCTATAATTGGTTAAATAATTACATTTTAGAGCTTTTTGTCCTATGTAAAATTGTATAACCTATACCAGTTTAAATATATTTGAGATTATAATTTTTAAATGGCCGCTATTTAAAAAATACACAAAGTAAAACAAAATGTATGTTTTATGGACATTGATTATTAAGTAGCAAAACAATATGGCGGATATCTAGGTAAATATGCATTAGAGGATATAACTTTATGAGAACTTTTTGCTTATTTTGACCCAATTAACCATATTGTGAAGTTTAGTGACGTATGGTTTTTTAAAAATCAAAATGTCGTGCATCTACTACATGGACAATCCTTTACTTAATAAATCACTAAAACAGTTCAAACAGGTAATTACTTATTGGGAGTCTAGACAACGGGAGCGCTATAGTGCAGTTCCCCATTCCTGGGTTTCATTAAAACGGACCTAGTGTCATGACTCTACTTGTATCCCCAAAATACTTGTATCAGACTGTACTATCCACCATAAGTGTTCCACCATACTTCGAACACCGCGGCCTAGTTAAAGACGGCTGTGTGTCAACCTGAATGTAGAGGTTATTGGTATTAAATGTCCTTTATCACTGACCCCTTGGTGGCCCCCCCCCCCCAGCGGTCAGAGGTAAACTCCGCCCATGCATGTAACATTGTTTTTATGTAGTTGTTTATCCTTACTTACTTACTTCATACTTCTTCAGTGGGAGTCGTCCTGGGGATTGGGATTGAGTCGTCAAGTTTATTCCCTTCGGTAGGATCTTCGCAGAATGAGCAAAGAACGCCCTAACTTAGTATTGTAGATTTTGATACGTGTGCTCATTAATGTATTCAATTATTGTGTAGTAGGGTCTATCTTGAAGGTATTGTTTTAGATTGGTAGTAAAAATTCTGTTGTCAGGTATGAGTTTGATGTGGTTTGGCAGAAGATTATAAAAGAAAGAGCCTGCGCATAAAGTGGAGTTTTATTTACTGTTTGAAGAGTGTGTTGTGGGAGGTCAATATTGTGTGTCTGTTTCTTGTATTGTAAGTATGCTGGTCTTGTCTGAGAGTGGGAGCGGAATTTTTGGCAAGGATTATGGTTTCGAATATGTGAAGAGAGGTTACTGTTAGGATGTTGTGGGTAGGTACGGAAAAGAGGTCTGCAGTGTTCTCTGTAGTGCGTTCTGGTACGGATTGTCTTCTTTTGTAGAATGAGTGCTCTTTCTATGTTTTTCGCAGATGTTGCTCCCCAGGCTATATGATTCCGTATCTTATTTGGGAGGAGAAAAGAGAGTGGTAGGCAATTTGTGCTGTCTCTTCGCTGGTTGCATTCCTTATTCTTCTAATTGCATAGTGGATTGATGCCAATTTTTTACAAAGTATGTCTATGTGAAATTTCCAGTTTAAATTTTGGTCTATTTTGTACTCCAAGAAATTTTGTTGAGGTCGCTGTTTGGATGTTTATATTTGCCCATTCATTGTCATTCCTATTTCTATTGTTTGGGGTGAAGTTTATGTATGTAAATTTAGTTTGATTGACTTTTAGGTTTAGGCTATTACAGTATTTACGTCTTCCAGTGCTGTGTTTACATAGTTTTCGTTGCTGCCTTGTCGTGGTATTGGAAGGATGATGGTAGTGTCATTAGCGAAGAGTGTACATTTATATTCTTGGTTGAGTGAGCTGGGTAGACTATTGATATAAATAGTCTCTGCACGGCTATAAAACTGTTGCCACCTGGAGTTACGCTTGAATCAACTTCCAGCAGAAAATAATATGTAGATAATGGTTTTATAAATTCAGAATGGATATAAAATGTGAATCTTCTCAGTTTACTGACAAATTTTATACCAAATGTTACGAAATTTTGGACAACATTCAAATTATGCAAACATTAAGCAACAGCTACATTATTTTAATGTTGTCCAAATTTCATAACATATGGGATCAAATTTATCAGTAAAATGAGATATGATTCATAGTATGATATCCATTCTAACTAACATTAGAAATCTAACATCTACATATTTGTGGTGGAGCTGGCTGACCCAAGGCACCACAGTTTAGTGGTTGCAGGCACGAGGTGGTGGCGAAATTAAAATAACATCTGGTTGTGGAGAAAATCCGGGAATTCAGGATGGTATTGAGGTAATATTCCCTGTGGTGGGAAATAAAATTCCGTCTTTTGACCGCACATTTATTTTAAACGGGGTATAATAAAAGGTTTGGTATAAAGTCAAATCTATGTGATTCTTAAAATTCAATTGCCAGGTAACAAATTATAATTTTAGTTTTCATTTTTTGAAGTTGAAATGAAAATTATTTATGTTTTAAACAAGGTCATGCAAGATAAAGAGTTTCTAAAGAAAAATTTTGAAGGAGGGGCGTGAGTAAATATATTTTAATTTAAAACTTTACGGCACCCAATAATTTACTAGTTTTGCTGACAGCAACGTTAGTGTAAGCTGTGTGGTTAACTGTATGGATTTAACCTTAGGCCTATGTATAATTTACAATCAACATCTGGGAAAACGAGCATTTGCTCGAAAACTCATAAAACATCACACATCACTCATCTGTGGTCACATACATATAGCTGAAATGCTGAACCAAAAAATCCTATCCTTGTCAAGATTAACTTCTCACTTGCCACATTATGGACTTTGCTGATGTATTTTTAGAAAACCGAGGCATAAAATGTAACAAGCTGGTTTATTTCTTTAATTATAATCTAATTTTGGTTGATTTAGAGAGAGAGAGAGAGAGAGAGCGAGGGGGGAGAGAGGGAGAGAGGGAGAGAGAGGTTCTAATTATTGTTTACATTAAATTGAATTAAACGTTTCCTTACTCCAAGAATTGTTTGATGATGTATAAAGGTCAGCATACAAGCCATTTCTTAAGTTCTGTCTTGAAAACAGTGGGGCAGGTGCGTTTTATCTCTTCAGGGATAAACAATTTTGCAATAATGTAAGAAACTTTATTTTCATACCTCTTGTTAAAATAATGTTCCTGCAAAACGAAGCAACAGCATGCAATTGGAATACACGTCTCAACCTGGAGGGAAGAGGATGGTAGAGGCTTACATTGCACATTGCAAATATTGGATTGTATTAATATTTAATAAATTTTTTTATGTGTAATCGCAACATTTAGGCAATTTTTTATATGCTACTGTAACAGGGGTTGCAAAGTTTTTCCCTACAAAAGGTTACCTTCAATGTGTCATCTGGAACAATCGGTACTCAGAACAATCGGCATGTAACCAGACAAACAATACCATTGTGCTGCTGTCTTGCCTCATTAAAGGGAAATAATTTGAGAAAAACTAATCATTTACACTACCTATCAAAATTGGTGTTTTTCCTCTTTTAATTTTGTTTTTCAAGCGCCCGCCTTCCTCTGACTAACCTCTCGCGATAACCGGAGCAGCGATTAGTGCCCCCCCCATAACCGGGGCTCCCTTTGGCACTTCCCTAGGTGTTTGGGCTGCACAGAACACGAGCCACTAATGATCAGTTGCAAAAAGTGTCATAAAAAGTTTAATAGAGCTGTAAAAATGTTTAAACGTGATTCTGATTGGTTGGATTCTTAGCTGAAGGAACAGATAAAAATTGGGAAATTGAAATCTGCAACTCGACAGCACATTAATTTTGACTGGACTTTATTTTATATATTTGTGTGTTTTTTGCATAATAACTGTTATAAAACGTAATAAAGAAATAAGGGAGCCCTCCCAACCTCTCACCTGCCAGCTTTAACTGCATTTAATAAATTGTATACACATATATATTCTACGTTACAAAATAGCTTTATACTTTGTGTTAACGCAAGCCCTGGCCAATTCACAGAAGCATAGCAATCTCGACTCTTCTATAGTGAAGTGAAACTATGAATTATGGCAACAAAATAGTTCCACAGTCACCAGATAATAACCTTTCAAATCATGAAATTTATAAAGTTTAGATTAATTTGCTTATCATTCTGGAGGACTGTAAGTTAGCCTCTATTAAAGATACTGATATGCAAAGTTTTATCATCATCTGTAAATCAACATGATAATTTTTCAGTCGGAAAAGGAGAACTACTTTTTAGATACGAAAAATCTGACAAACAAATGTTCTCAAATTATAGGTAGTTTCTGAACAGTATTCAACATATGGTTCCAAGTATCAAGCTTTACATACGTTGTAATGTAATGTAATATATCATCGTAAAACGCTATTCATTAAATATTCAAGATAATGGAGCTTAAATTTAGGGATCAGGTTTTAAAAATGTATTTGATGTTATTTTCCTCCATCAACCTTTGATGAAAATGCCCTAGTGGTTAATAAACAGAAATTTGACGTAAGAGTTAAAAATTGGAATATTGGAATGAGTGTTGATTACATTTAATATTTATTTCTTTATTTTTTATTTTATTTTATTTTATTTTGCCTAGCAACACAGGACAACTTGAGAAGTAAAGCAAGTTCTTTCAAACAAGATGAAGCTCACAACTCAAATCCATGAACATGGTTTGACATCTGTCCGTGAGTAATAGAAAATAGCTTTATGCGTATTTGATTAAGATATCAATCTTATTTATCATGTTTGTATCCTGTTTGCCATGAACATAAATTCTGTAAAATGTCATTTTTTTAAAATACTTTTAGTCAAACAATATCCAAGGTTCAGTTTTAAAAACAATACCAAACCACTTTTCATTTTTATACTCGTACAATTGAATGGAAAATTGTGGTTGACTGTGTAAAATCTACCCTTTAGCCACAGATCATTATTGATCCATTAACTACCATGCTTCAGGTAACTAAATCGGAGATAATTTGAGGGGACCAAGTGATAAATAGATGGAATGAGACATCAGGGAAAATACACGTCAGGGCTGACTCTAGGGTTTCTGGTGTCCCCCCCCCCTTAAATTTATGTTGGAGAAAAAAGTATTTGAAATATATGTGTATGTTGTTTGAATAATTTATAATAAGGCACCAGCAATTCATATACTATTTACAATTTATTGTCGACGCAATTTGGAAAACATTGGGGTGGGGGTTAACTCGTCACCACAGGCGAAGGCACTAGTCTGAGACGAAGACAAGGGGGTGTTCAAGTCTGTCAATCGCAGCAATCGTATCAGCAAAAGGGGGAGGGGGGCTCTCTTTACCGCCGATCGGGAGCTCTCATCATTAGACAGGACAGGGGCGTTCTTCATTGCCAACTGAGAAAGCTCAATTCTGCCATTTGGTGACACTCGTACTCTCAGATCAGCGACACTTTATGACTGCTAGAAGGGGGCTCTTTAAGGTCGATCACAAGGGCGCTCTTTATTGCCAATTGGGGGCTCTCTTTCTCATGTACTCAACATACTAAAATAGGGTGCTCAGTCAGTGGCACTGATTAGAGGTGCTCTTCACCATCAATCGTGGGCACTCGTGTCCGCTGACGTCTCCAAAGATCGGGGAGCTTATATGCTCCGCAAAGAGCACCCTTCAGGCCTCGGCATCCTAGGCGGTTGCCTAGTTTGCCTATACGGTAGAGCCAATCCTAATACATGTAGATTTTTAAAGGATCGATTCCGGACCCAGTCGCCATTTGTCATTGGGCTATTATTTAATGATGCTTTCTAACAACTGGTCGATGTTAGATAGTAACAAGACTGGGGTTTGGACCGTTCAAAATCAACATTTAAAAAAATGCCACTGGCGTAAATTGACACAAAATAAAAATGATTAGAATATTTCACCCCATAATATAGTATTTTATTTCTTTATTGACCAAATTTTATTTTAGTCAAGATTGGTTACAAAGAGCAACACATTCCAAAAAACATTGTTTGTATTTAATGTAGAAGGCCAATTTACTCAAAGGATGCTGCAATACACAAGGTAATTTGTTTACTATGTTATTTTTCTCTATCATTAGATTTACAATATAAATTTAAATACTTTATGAAATTTTTTATTTTAAATTTGTTGTTTTCAGTTTATACATTGAAACAAGAATTATACTTTGTTTTCCGACTAATAATTTAAGCTTCCAACAGAAAAATATGTTTATTTCGTAATTTTATTAAGTGCAAGGAATACTTTGTTATAGGAGGAAAAGGGAAAACAAACCTTTGGCAGGAATCCGCTAATAATTTATTTTGACCATAAAATCAATAACTTATTTGAAAAATTACTTCCAATTAACTGATTTTATATTGGGATGTTTTAAAATCCATCTTAATCTGTCAATGCATATTTGTGTATGACTACTTTCCATAAACTGTATGGGCCAATTTGTGGGAGATAAGCTTTGGAAGTCATAAGCAATTAAACTATTGATATGGAACATAAAGCAGAGCAACTAATTCACACAGGAATTTTTTATTTATCACAGTAATATTTTTTATTAAAACATTGGGTAATAAACTTAACATCATAAAAAACTTTTAAAAATGTTGTAAAGAATTTTTTACGCTGAAAACTTTATTTTTGGATCAGGGTTTGATAAAAAAAGATAATAATAAGTCTCATAATACTATTTTTACCACAATAAAATATCCTAATGCGTTTTGTTTTCTCTTTTGTTGCAGATTATCTTCATGGAGAGATGATGGCCTTTGCATAGTCCAATACAAACTTCTTCTTTCATTTCCCCTTTCTATCCCCACACCAAGGTGGCCCAAAAGGTCATTTTACAGGGCTTTTTCAGAGGGGTAAAAATGCTATGTCTCTGAGGGAGTAGCCCGTATTCCTCACCTTAAGAGTAGAGTCTGATTCACCATTAGGCTGACTGGGTCCCGGCCAAGTCAGCTGCTTCAATTACAACATCAATTTTTCTAGCATTTCAAGTATAAAGTAACAGTTCTTAATCTATAATATTTAATTCACGAAATTTGTGAATCCGGCACTGCTTGTGCGGGGGCAAAAATCTGTAAGATGACCTATCCTACTCCCCAACATCTTTTCTTTATCCATAAAAAAAGAAATAGCTAGAATACTTCAAAGATGTCACTACATTCTTCCTTTTTCATGTCTAATAGGTGATTTTAAAAAAAATTCTATTAGATCTTTGAAACTAAACTTTAAAATTCTGTTTACATTTCATATTCTTTCCATTTATTTCTGAACTTAAAAAATTTAGTTAATTTCTCCCCTAAACTCCTGGCCACCTTGTTCCCTCTCCCTCCATTCCCTCATCTACGCGACACTTTGTTAGGGACAATTTTTTTATTGTCTTAGTGTAAGTTGAGCATAAGTGCACTGACCAATGTACTCAAGAAGCGGGGCTTGGGTGCGGTTATTTTTTAGAGACTTATGCTCTACACCTAAGAGGTCCAAGTATAGTATGTTCACCCCTTGCGGGTGAACCGAACTCCTCTAGGTGTCCAACGAGGCAACTCAAGCTGACACTCCGCTCAACCAGTCTTCTCCAGAGTGACTTCGTACCGTCTTCACTTCTCTCCAAACCAGAAACAGCAGCAGCCTTGCAACTAGCGGACGTGCCCTGCTTCTGCCCTCATCCCATCCTCCCCTTTGAGAGCTACGCGGTTGTGGAAGATAAACGTTTCAAGATGTGACTGCTGTTTCTACTCCAGACCCAACTTTCTTATATAGGTTAGTAAATCATCAATTAACAATCTAAATGCTGTTCCGTTATATTCCACACCGTGTCCAAAAAACTGTAAGTATATAGTTTTTTTTTTTAATTCAAAACTAATACTATTTGGAATGTGTTGCTCTGTATATTTAATGTTATGGATAAAATTACTAAGACAAATACAACAACTCATTATAATTTTCTAAAACGAGATATAAGGGCCAATATCTTAATTCGGAACAAATTGACCTAAAAAATTGACATAAAAATTGCAATAAAATTAAAGTTTCATATTTTTAATACATACTAGTGGCTTAATTATAGGGGTAAAAGCCCCAAATCATAAAATTAAAATATGTAGACCTTAGTGGATTACCAATACTTTACTAAAAAAGCTTCTAGAAGTTTTAAGTTTTATCGATGATATTTTAGTAATATATCGTTTGCATAGACCATCCACTTCCAAAGCACTTCCTTACAATCTTGAGACACTCGTCATGAATGAATGCTTAATTTGGCTATCTTTCAAAACCTATATCGATTTTGAGTCTAAACTGAGTTAAAAAAATCATAGTCCTTAAGCTAAGAAAAAATTAAGATAATGTAGAAAAGTTGCAATGAGAAACAAAAGTGACAGATGCTCAGCACCAATTTGAGGAAATACTCGTTCAATAGTGTTCATCAGATACAATCCTTTTTTCAACCATTTGAGTATCTTGTTTGTCCATAAAGTTTAAATAGTATTTTATCCCTCCTCAGATTTTCTTATATTTTAGCGTCACAAAATTTTAATATATACCACCACAGTGTAGACCGTCTTAACTCACAGCCATTCGTGTTAACTAACATTTAGTTTACGTATGCCCCGAGTGCACCTGGTTAACTAACTGCATGTATGAGTATTGTCATGCCACTCCACCTCGAACCAGAATAAGCCTTCAGAGAAAATAAAGGCATACCTCTTATCCAGGCTCCGATTATCCATTAGGCTGGCGAGGCTGACCCTAGGGTGCCACAAAAGCCTATTTATGTAATAATAATAAATAAAATGTATTTATTTCTATATTGATTCATAGTTTTTTTTTACCTCAAGGTACCCCTAATTGACAGTAAAAAGCACCATCGATCAACCGACATGAATGCCTCTGGTTGGCAGTGAAGACCACCCCAGATTAGTGGTTAAGAGCGCCCTTTCCAGCGGTGTTGGGATTCCAATGCTACCTTTTATGCTGCCCACATAAAATGACGACTAAAACTATGAATTTGACTATGACTATGACTAAGAACCCTGTTTGAGTTGATGTCAACTGCCCTTCCCATATCAAAGCATTACCTCTACTTCAGTGTCGGGCATGATAGTCCCCAGTGTAGAAATGGGCACAGTTAGTTGCTACTAGTATAAGTTGAGTTTACCTGAAATTAAAATTTAGGGTACAAAATTCCATTTACCTCCGAAGTCAGAGCATCGGTACAAGATGTTGGTGTCACAGCCAGCGTAGCCTATGTGATGGTCGGTCAGTGTCTTATAGGGGTCTGGAAGCAAATAAACATTTCTGGTTGACCGTTCTTACCCATTCAATGAGTTTTACATTTTTCATTGTGGTTTTATAAAACCACTTAGTTATTGTTAGAATCAATTTCAAAATTGAAACTATATCAATCAGTATCAATTAGTGGCAAATAAATACTGTATATTGGATGTATTGACATGGAATACAAAATATCATAAAGCCTTATAAAACTACATAATTATTTTTCTTTATCAAAGATAGAAATAAAATGGTGGTTTTCATCACTAGGACGGAAAGGGGCTTTTTACTGTACGCAATCAATTGTGTTTTAAGAGCAATGCGAAGCCAAGCTTGGAAATGCGACTAAGCACAGAAAAAACCCTTTTCTGTCCGAGTGATGCAAAAACTGCAGCTCCTCATACTGCAAAAATATAAGAAAATAATAACTAGTTTTTCCTACAACCGCGCGTAAAGTGTCAGTTTACACACCGATAACCAATCGTAAAACAGTTGTTTACTGAGGAGCGAGCGATAAAGTCTTTAACTCTCGTCACTTGATTACTTTAACGCTCACCAGCTGATTTTATTCTTACTCGGGTGCTACAGTGCTCCCTTCCGCTGGCGCATCCAGCTACAATGGATGTGATGTGAGTAATTTACTCATTTTCTAACTGTGCTCATTTTGTCACAGACATGAGTAGCCTAACTGTGATTGAATTTATCATGTGGGAAATTAAAACGGGAGTTGTAGGAAAAATTTAGTATATTTTGCGTGTAAAGCTCTTTTATTGATTTCACTAAAAATACCGCGCTCCACTACGCGTCGCGCAGTAACTGCTCAGCTTAAGCGAGATAGACCAACTTTAAGCTCTTAATACAAAAATTTAAAAAATTAATTAAAACTTCATTAATTTGTTTACGTTCAGTAGAAGTTGACTTCAGTCATAATTTTGAAATTCCTTAAAAATCACTGATAGGGTAAATTGAATGAATGAACGTCAAAATCTTGCATTCAAAATGTAGTGTGCTGTTTACATTGCACTCATTTTTTTGGATCAGTCCGATTTTTTTTCACGACTAACACATCTTTTGAGGTTATTGCACGGAAAAAAGTAACATATGTTTTTTAGGACTCTATTAAAAGGGTAAAATAAACACCAACTTTGAGGAGTAATTAGAGGCCAGAAATTGATTATTCAATGTGCAGTATGATGAAAAACTTCCGAATTATAGTGGATTCAGTGTGTAAATTACAGTTAACATGTATACAACAGCACATATAATATATACTACTTAATTTATAAGTATATGTTAACCTACTTGCTTTTCGACTCGTCCCAAAACCAACCTGTGTTTCAATCATAGAGGTGATGTCTGTAGATCCGTCACAACTGAAATCAGAAACATTTTTTAACTAATCGTAATCATAGTTTAAATAATATTGAATCATAATTACTATTATTGTAATAAATCGAATACTAATTACTATTAATTATTAAAGCAGTACAATATACAGCTTAACACGTTCGCTGCGGACAGCTGCTATAGCAGTTGCCGCCCACTGGCGCTGCGTGCGGGCAACTGCTAGAGCAGCGGCGCGCTCCCCTCCCAGTTATTGGTTCAGTGTGAGCCCAGCACTTGGCCGGGAAGGTTTATATCGTCCCCGCGTTTTGTGCCGGTTTCGCTCGTTACTAGTTGTGGACAGTGTCCTGTATTGCAATGGAGGAGGACAATGATATTGAAGACATTGAAAATGTGTATTCGGATGATGAAGCCGAATCAGATGGCAGTTCAGAGAGCTCGGACGACGATGGTGAGAACATTGACCCCCCCACGTGGTCGTAGACCCCCGGTGCAACGGCGCGCCTTCGTGACATCCCTTTCACAGGGGGTTATAAATATTTTTATACTATACATTTTATGCACAAGTATTTTATAAATTATATTAGACGTAAAAAAACTACTTAGCGCTTGTCTGTGGGGAAGTGCGACCAAAAATATGGAAGGGGGCGGAACACGAACCGGCACCAGTGGCGGACAACTGCTATAGCAGTCCCGGAAATGACGTTATCAATTCGTGCTCTGATAGATGCCTGGACATCTGGAAACTTCATTTTGAACACCAGGACGTCATTTTTGGTTGAGTTAACCAATTTCTTTATTTCCGCATTTTAAGGGGTATAATACATTTCATTTTCCGCAGCGAACGTGTTAAATTTCTAGTTAAATTTACCAAGCAAAAACCTATCTCCGCTTTGTATCTAGTTGGATAATCTAATATCTACCCAGGCAGCAAGGTTATATTTTAAAAATATTTTAAAAACCTCACTTCGTTGCGGAAATATTTTCCACATTTAAAAATATTTTAGCTTTGTTTTTAAAACAGCCTTTAAAAACTATTTTCTTTGAACGGAGAAAAAATATTTTCTTTACACTCCTTTTTAGTAACATTAAAAATATTTTTCTAAAAACAATTTTAAAATAACTTTACTTTATTTTTAAGAAAATGTTTTGTGCAATTCTAAAAAAATATATTTTTAAAATCATGTGCCAAAGTGAAAAGAAAAACATTTTTAAGCCAAAGAAAAAAATGCTTTTAAAATGATTTACTAAAGTTTCTTAGAAAATATAATTTGTAGTTGAAATAAAAATATATTAAACATGTATTTTTTCATCAATATAAAAAATGTTTTTCTAAAAACAATTTCAAAATAACTTTACTTTATTTTTAAGAAAATGTTTTGTGCAATTCTAAAAAAATATATTTTTAAGATCATGTGCCAAAGTGAAAAGAAAAACATTTTTAGCAAAAGAAAAAAATGCTTTTAAAATGATTTACTAAAGTTTCTTAGAAAATATAATTTATAGTTGAAATAAAAATATATTAAACATGTGTTTTTCATCAATATTAAAAATGTTTTTCAAAAAACAATTTCAAAATAACTTTACTTTATTTTTAAGAAAATGTTTTGTGCAATTCTAAAAAAATATATTTTTAAAATCATGTGCCAAAGTGAAAAGAAAAACATTTTTAACAAAAGAAAAAAAATGCTTTTAAAATGATTTACTAAAGTTTCTTAGAAAATATAATTTATAGTTGAAATAAAAATATATTAAACATGTGTTTTTCATCAATATTAAAAATGTTTTTCTAAAAACAATTTCAAAATAACTTTACTTTATTTTTAAGAAAATGTTTTGTGCAATTCTAAAAAAATATATTTTTAAAATCATGTGCCAAAGTGAAAAGAAAAACATTTTTAGCAAAAGAAAAAAAATGCTTTTAAAATGATTTACTAAAGTTTCTTAGAAAATATAATTTATAGTTGAAATAAAAATATATTAAACATGTGTTTTTCATCAATATTAAAAATGTTTTTCTAAAAACAATTTCAAAATAACTTTACTTTATTTTTAAGAAAATGTTTTGTGCAATTCTAAAAAAATATATTTTTAAAATCATGTGCCAAAGTGAAAAGAAAAACATTTTTAGCAAAAGAAAAAATGCTTTTAAAATGATTTACTAAAGTTTCTTAGAAAATATAATTTATAGTTGAAATAAAAATATATTAAATATGTGTTTTTTCATCAATATTAAAAATGTTTTTGGCTGTCCAAAAAAGTCCTTAAAAAAAGTTTTTTTATTGATATAAAAATGTTTTTTTCAATGAATAAAAATGAAATTGTAAATATATTGTACTAAATGGACAAGTAAAACAACGGCAAGTAGGGGAAGTAACACGATCATCAGTATTATTTTCCACTCTGAATTTTAAGGGTGAACTTAAAATAACATCTGATTGTGAAGAAATTTGGGGAATTGAGTAAGGTGTTGAGGGAATTTTCCTTGTGGTGAGAAATAATTATTCTGGCTTTCGACCGCACATTTATTTTGAACGGGGTATAGTAGTTTTAGCCTTTTAAATTACCTTTATTTACAAGGTACAAACAGTTAGAGTTTAATCGAAGGAGACTGTTTTTTTATAAATCTTGCTGTTTGTTTTAAATATTTTGAGATAAAGATGATAAATGAGCAGTACTTCAAGAAAAATGAGAAATAAATTGAGTGATAAACAATTAACTCCGGATGACGAAGCGACGAATTTTGAGGCGCTATTGTTTGGGCAAAGATGGATACGGGGTTTAATCGTTACAATACAGGACGATTTTACCACCTCGGCCACCACTTGACAAGGGTGGCGAACCTGTCCCGACGTGGACAATGGACATCCCCCGACATTTACGACAGGCAGTGAGGCAGTGCGCTTGACTAGACATTACTGCGTAGCATATTGTAATGCGGCGGTGTACGTGACTCTCTCAATACAGTAGGATTTGAGGGTTTGTCATTTTCTCGATCACATTTGCGTTATTACTTTCACGTTTCACCTACTTTGTTAAAAATTATATCATTGAATAATATGTACTAGAGATCGCCCCCTGATCGAAATTCGATCAAAATTTCAGTTGATCTGGACCAACACCACCTAGAACACAAAGCCGGAGTGCTGCAATTTTTGTTTGCCTTTTAGCATCAGCTGATAGCGAAAACAAAAACATTTTCCGCTCAACCCTAACCCTAACAACTAACCTAGAGATGTATCACAATGGAATGTATTCATTTTTAATATATGATTTTTAAAAAGGTATCAATCGTAATAAATATTATGAATTATTTGCTTTCACTTCATGAAAAAGTTTAAACACTTGTCTAACTCAAATAATTTTATATATAACAATAATGTTTTCGGACACAAAGTGATACTAATTTTTACACGAATTAAAAAATTAGAATAGTTGACTAGCAGTAGGCCTAACTATTATTTCCCTTCTAATGAAATTGTTGGCAATACCATTTAATTAGCCTACACACGGTAGGCCTACTTTTCTAAACTATGAGTATGAAATGTGTACAAATATTTAACCACAACGATTCAAACATTTTATTTGAAAATAACATATTAACTGATAGGCTATTCGTTGTAATCAATGAAATACTGTATATAAATGCAATTAAAACTTGTGTTGCTTGGATTTAGATTGAAAAATGTCTGTTTTTGAATACTACTTTCGTCACTTCTTAGTTAGGTTATTGGCGTATCATCTTAATTCTTCACAGCAACATCATTGATTGTAGTTTCTTCATTAAAATTTTTAAATCACCGCCTGGTCCTTTCAATTAATTTTCATGAGTAGGCTGGAAATGAATCTTCACACGCTCAATCTCGGTACCCATGAACCTTTGAAAGAAAAGGTGCTAGCAGGCAACCATGGCTTCGTTGATATAATTGATGTTAAGAATAACGTTTAGCCCAACCATCTAGAAGGTACTTTCTGATTATTATCTAAATTAAATACGCCTCTCTCTTCCTCATTGTTGCTAGTACAATCTTTCTAATCTTCCAAAGTAAAAACTGTTTAGCTTGGTCGTAATACAACTCAAAAAACTACTCAGAACACTCAGATATTTAAATTGAACTTCGAGTCAAGATGAAATAACCATATTTATGAACAAAATTGTTATTGAATGAAAAATAATCAGTTTTAAAACACCATACACTATACATTACAAATTTTACAAATAACACGAGAAAATTTTATTGGAGTTTACGAAAAACAACCCATGTAAACAAAAACAAATGATTGTTTTGACATTGCCTTTTAGGTGACGTCACAAGGCATTTGACGTCAGAGCGCTCCGGCTTTGTCTTAGTAGCAGGTGTTGTCTGGACCCAAGAAGATCTCAAACATTTGAGAACTAAATCATCTGTTCTTCCTAATTTTCTAGCAGTTGTTTTTACAACAGCTGTCTAATGATTCATTCAATTCTCCTTTCTCCATAAGATTAACATTGGAACTTTGAAAGCCTGTGGGGCGTAGCCCGGGAGTCCGATGTGAATTAGAATGTGATTCTGCTCATCTACAGGACTATACCTTTCTAACGGTATGCGCGGATTTATCCTACGATGCACACGAGCTGAGAAAAAAGGAGGAAATGAAACATGCTTGCGTATTAATATATAGATAAACCGCTTTAGTCCATAGACTTTTATTTTAAAAGTTTATGTTAGGGTGATGTAGAGCTGTTATATTTTAAATACTGATTTAATCATTTGGATAAACCTCGCCTTTGTAGATTTTAAGACGTTTTCTTTCAATGTCCGGTGTTTTATTTTTTTCTATGCCCCAAGAATTTTTACTGGGTAAAGTTTCTACTGGGTCAAAAACATTTTTTTTTTTTTTTTGCAAAATATGTTATTACCTAATGATCGTTTGACTCGTACATAGGTTTCTTAAATTTTGCTCCGTTTTTAAGTATTTTGTAATTACATATGTCTTTGAACATTTTTATGACTCACTAATAATAAAATATAAATAAAATATAATATAAATATAATAAAATATAAAATTAAGGCTCCGGTGCACCGGAGCCCGAATGCCGCCTCGCGGCCGCGGCCATAGCGCTAGGCGAGTTTGATGGCTGCAGAGGTTTACGGGAAACGTGTTTTAAAACTAATTCATTAAGATAGAGATCGACTCTTGACTTTTTCTAAATGTAGAAAAAAGATCTAGTCGGATCTATTTTTAGAATTTTTTAATAAAATTTATAATTTCAGTTATAACTGTCTAAAATCATCTGTTTTTCTCTAGTGGCAGGTTTTATAGATGCAGAGGTTTACGGGGATCGTGTTTTAAAACTAACCAATTAAGATAGAGATTGGCCGTTAACTTTTTCTAAAAGTGAAAAGACGAATCTACTCCGCTATCTTTTTAGAATTTTTTAAATAAAATTTCTAATTTCAGTTGTAATTGTCTAAATTCATCTGTTTTTCTCGATGCAAATACAAAGGTTCTTTTAGAAATGTGTTATCTCCTGCTAAATGCAGCCTAGAGCAATAACTAAGGTGTCATATTAAAGAAGAATAACGGTGCTAAATTTCCTTTGTTACACTTTGGTTATCCCACTTTGGTAGTTTCTTCAAAACTAATGGAAAAATTTAGTTGAAAATCGAGAAAAACAGATGATTTTAGACAGTTATAGCTGAAATTAGAAAATTTATTTAAAAATTCTAAAAATATAGCCGACTAGATCCGTCTTTTCAATTTTAGAAAAAGTTAACAGCCAATCTCTATCTTAATTGGTTAGTTTTAAAACACGATCCCCGTAAACCTCCGCATCTATAAAACTTGCCAATAGAGAAAAACAAATGACTGGAGGGGAAGAGGGAATATTATACATATTGTTTTATTGTTACACATTATTGTTGTTATACATTGTTATATTTTTTGAACATTTTTATATTGTTACATGTGTTTCATCTTGTTCTCACAACCATTTTGAAACGTCGTGGCCTATTTATTGCACTTTTGTAATTTCTCTAAAATGGTGTTTGCTATTGAAAACAAAGAAATAAAATAAATAAATATCCATAATCATAATCATGTACTCAAAATCGTGCAGTATGTGTAAATGTGATCCAATAAGAGTAGTGTCAAATTGTTGGTGCTGGCTCAGTTCAAGGTCACCTGAGGGATGACGTCATCGAGGTCAATGACCTCACCGATGACGTCATCGATGACGTCATCGATTGCGTCATCGATGACGTCATCACCAATGACGTCATTTCTATGACGTCACACCCATGACGTCACAGAAATGACGTGCTGATGACGTCATCACCCCTTACGTCATCAAAATGACGTCACCGACGCCACTGAGGTCAAGGTCACGCCGAAACTTAAAATTTTTTGGCACTTTTGCCGTTTCTCGCACTACGCTCCGAGTTTCAGTCAGAGTCCCCGTGACCTTGACCACTTGGAGCGAATTTTCGACGAGAAACGGCAAAAGTGCCAAGTTAAACTCGAGTTTCTGACATGACCCTGCCTAAATGGGCAATCGGTTATCCCTCAGGTGACCTTGAACCAGCACAACACCAACAATTTGATATTACTGTGACCTTGAAAACCTAACAACGGAGCGCCGACACCGATGCGCACCCCACGACAGCCACCGAGTTACTGACTGCCAGGCTCTGTGTACTCTAGGTATATGGGGAAGTGGAGGGGGAAATCTCAAGGTCATCCAAATGGAGTTTTAAAAAAGTTGAAGAGTAGAAAGACTACTCTTGTGCTTCCTGGGCGACCTCATCAATCTCTAATGGATCTGTAAACCAATCCGATCTGTAGCGGCAGGAGTCCAGAAAACAGGTGCACCACCCATCAGGTTGTCCGTAGCATTTCCGACAATTGGTAAGATTGGAGAAGTGAAATTTAATACACCGCTGCGGACAACAAGTATAAAAGTATTTGGATTTGTAGATTTTGAAAGTTTGTAGTACCGGCGGTGGCAGCTGTTGGTTCTTGCATCTACACCTGCAACATCCGAAGCATTCACATTGCCGGCAGGCCAGCCCATCCACTTGCCACTTTGGTAAGAGGAAACACTTATCCTCACAGCAATAGGTTGTCCCCGTCTCTTCCTCCCAACGCTTCTTTGCACAATATGTGACGCCTTGTATCTCCAAACACCTATGCTCGCAACATGAGATGCGCTTACTTTCCATAGTTGACGTTGCTTTGACGAGGGAGCACGATGAAGTGATGCTGTGGTCAGTGGGAATGGGGTTTATATAAACTAAGGTGAGTGGAGGGGGAAAGGTCAAGGTCATCCAAATGGAGTTTTAAAAAAGAAAAGAGTAGAAAGACTACTCTTGTGTATCTATAGCGATTTCATTGATAGTGAGTGCTTCTGTATGCCAAGTTGATCTGTACTGACAGGCTCCTAAATAATGTTTGCAAAAACCTGCAAAATGATTGTTGCACAATTTGCAGCCAGTTAGCTGTTTTAATGTGAATTCAATGCAACGTTCAGGGCAACAAGTGTACTTATGCCCTCTCATCTGGTACACATGGAATGTCTTCAACTCCGGTTTCGGCTTCTTCCAAGACTTGCACTTACACATGCATTGACCAAAAGCTTCACATTTTCTACACGCCAAGCCATCCGCAACATCAATGTCATTCGGCCATGAAAAACATTTCCGTTCGCAACAGTAGTTGAGTTGACTCTCCATGTTGCTGTGGTGAAGGTGCGCGATGAAATGATGCTGCAGTCATTGAGAGTGCACCTTAAATAAACTCAGTGGAGGGGGAAAGGTCAAGGCCATCCAAACGGAGTTTTAAAAAAGATAACTAGTCGTCCTCTTCCTCCTCCTCATCCGTTGTACTTAGAGAGCTGTCAGACGAAGAGCCCCGTGCAGGTGCTCCCCAGATGAAAAACAAATCAATCTTAAAACGAAGACCAGGATCTTGCATCATCAATTCCTTTAATTTGTCACATACTAAGTCGACCTTGTGTAAGGTGTCAACAACAAGCTTCCAATTCGTTGGTTCAATTTAACTTGTAGTAGAGTCTGCCTTGCTGATAACCACATCCTCCGGCCGTATTGGAGTGTAAAGATGTGTAAAGTTCTTCGGCTGTAGCTGAGGTTCAGGCTGGCTGGAAGTAGAAGGTTGAGTGTGGACCCCTGTCGCATCGAAATCCATAGTCATTCTACATTCAATGTTGGGGTTTTCGTTTAATACATACACCAATTTCTCATGCAACATATCCACTTCTGCCGAGTCTTGCAGATGAACATTCCAGGAAAATGGCCATTCTTCATCTGTAGTGGAGTCAACTTGAGAAAGAGTGTTGTCCGCCATGATAGCTAAGCAAGGAATGATGTGAGCTACAGACTGTGGTAACAGTATTGAAAAGTAGAGGGGGTAAACTAAAAGTACGTGGAGGGGGTATTTTCAAGGTCATTTAATTTGGGTTTTAAAAAAAGGAAATAGTGGAGGGGGAATTCTCAAGGTCATCCAATTTGGGTTTAAAAAAAAAAGAATGAAGGTTACTCCTCTTCAGCCTCGTTGTCCCCCACATCCTCATTAGCCTCATCTTCATCGACGTCAGACTCGCCGTAAGGGTAGATCGGGGACATGGGCGAATATTGTGGAGATTGTTGACCGTTGTTATTGTCCCCTTGCATTCTGACTTGGGACCAATCATAATTTAAATTCATTTGTATTATGATTCCAGGGTTGTCCCGCAGTATTTCCTTCATCCGTTCGCAAATTGTTTCCAAATAGTGTACACTATCGATCGACAGTGTCCAACCCGTACTTGTACCAACATCAGTAGTGGAGTCAGCTTGGCTGATGGTGTTGTTGTCTGCCATGGTTGCTTGTCGGACAAGGAATGACGGTTGATGTGATGCTCATGCAGGAACATGGTGAAGTGGTGGGGGGTGTGGTGGAGTAGTGGGGGTATTTTCAAGGTCATCCAAACGAAGTTTAAAAAAAAAAGGAAAACCTACAAAGTGACATTGAAACTTTCCAATTGATGGTGGCGAGCGTTTTCTTCTGCAACCTTGCCGACACATGTGACTATGCCATACAGTATGAAAAGTACAACCATAATAAGGCCGAACAATAAAAGATAGCCGTTGACTATCATGATATTTTCTGAGTGGATCTGCTTTCTTCTTATCGCCCTCTCCTGCATCCTCTTCTCCAACTCGTGGACGAAGTCACAACACGCGTGAGGACATCTTTCATCTGTTGGTAGGTTTGCCATTGTTGATGTTGTCGATGTGGCTGTTGAAGATGGAATGAGGTTTCCAATTGCGATGTGCCATGTACACCAATAGTCAAGTGGTGGGGGTAACAAAGCAGCGGAGGGGGAAGTTTCAAGGTCATCCAAATTGTGTTTTAAAAAAACCTATCTTGCTACTGAGCTTATATGTCAGTAACAAGATAGGTGTTTTTGCTCTTTTACTTCTTTAATATAATGAAAAAATATACATATTCTACAATGGTTAGGACAAGAAATACAACTGCTAGTCAGCTGAAGTAGTCCAAGTTGTCTGGCTCGGTCTTCATCGACGCCGGTGAGGAAGCTGTCGAGGAGTGTCCAGGCTCTTCCTTTGGCTGCCGGGTGTTTCGTATATTGCAAGCGTAAACCTGCACGTTTATACGGTAGCCTCGTGCCACCATCAACTGCAACTCCTTGTACAAGTCGTTTAGCTCCTGCTGAGTCTTGATGCTCACCTCCTCGTAACTTGCGCAACTAACGTTCAGAGACATCTTGATGTTGCTAGGTTGGCTGCTGGAGTAGAAATGAAGCCGAGGCACAGCGCTTGGAGGTACATGAAAAAGTGGTGGGGGTAATAGTGGTGGGGGTATAGAAAATCCAATTAAACAGTTCTAAACTTTTTCCATCGATACAATGGAATGGAACAAATAGCGCAGGTGTCCTTGTAATTTTCAAATCGAAACAGTGGCGCTAGAAATCCAAATTGTTTTATACCACCATCCTGTACGAATCGCCGAAGGTCTCTGACGGCGGCCTCGCCACAAGGCCTACAAAACTTTTCCCCGTCGTGGAACTTATACCAGGAGTATTCCGAATACCCTGTATTTTCCCTCCTGTAGCGTTTGACATCTTCTTTTATTGTTAGTGGGATATTGTCTTGTAAACATGTTGGGAACAAGTCCTTGTGAGTTATAACTCGTTGTATGCAAAGCTCGTACAAGGTGCTCATCGTTTGCTAGTTGGCAACAGACTGACCGTTTTTCGCATCCAAGCAGGTTTGAATCCTAGTGCGGTAGTGGGGGTAATTACAGTAGTGGGGGTAATTGTGAAATGCAAAGGTCAAAGGTCAAGGTCACCCGCGAAGTTTAAAAAAAAATGCAACATATCAATACGTGAAGTCTGTCACATATTGATATGTTGCATTTTTTTGTTTTTTTTATCTTTTTTGTCTTTTATGATTCGTTTATTTATAAAACATTACAACAACAACATATGTACAACATTAAAACTTAAATCTAACACTGCTGCTTGTCAGCGATGTGGATGGTCAACTCTGTAGAATTGCTACCCGTGCAGCCGTGGGACACCAGGTATAGACACCCGGGTTGAATAGAGCGAAGATCCTCGTTTTGTAGAAGATGGACGAATCTCTTGGGCAGGTACACCTGGAACTTTGGTTCATCCCCCGGAGTAAACGGTGCCTCGCTGAGACTGCAGCAGATGGCCTCCCCAACTGTAGTCTCCATCTTCTTCATAGCATGGATTATGTAGTGCTTCTCGTCTTTTAGTTCCGAGCACTTCTTTACAGGTAATATTGTTGACTTGGAGTGAGCATTGAACTGCTCGACCAAAGTCTGAAGGAACTGGTGAGATGCCATGGTCAGGTTACAGATCGTCTTCTTGCTCGGAGATGTTGTCGTCTCGGAATCTCGAGTAATACTCATGCCAGGTCCCTGTCTGCTCCCCACTTATATACTCTCCGTTACCCCCACCACTCCCCAATTCCCCACTTTGAAGGTAAGAGGCGAGTTTATAGGCATTTTTCAAAGCGCAATGTCTATCTTTATCATGTTCAGGGCTTTTTGTACAAATACATATGGTTTCCAGCATGTATTGATAATTCTTATCCAATTCCACATCATTAACCGGAACATGAGTAAATCCTTCGATCCATCTTTTCTTTTCCAGCCCCTTTGTGTAAATATTGGTAAACTTGTCTGAAAAGTGATGCATAATGTGATACAAGTCCGTGTAACTTGTAAAACCATCATACCAATCGATATGATGGAAGTGTTTTGAAATCCATCTGTTGGTAGTAGCGGCTTTACTAGTTAAAGACGAATAAGAACATGGTGGTTTAAATAAAAACGAATAAGGAACACTTGTATTCATGTCCAAAAACACAAGTTCTTTTATAATGAATCTATCATCATTACCACGAAACGCTTGAAACTCAATAATACCAGGCTTGGACTTTACTTGTTGTTCTTCTCCCTTGTCCATTTTGAAGGTCACACGTCTGCTCATTACGAAGTCAGGAGGTCAACTGATTTCCACACCACGGTAGGTACTACTTTTATACCAGGCCGTACAGTTGTTGGCGCGTTGGTGTATATTTAACGTGGGCACCGTCCCCAATAGGCCTAACCCCACAAAATGTTGGTTATTGTTTTAAAAACTAACCATTGTCATTTAAGTTTCCATCTTTATATTTTCCTTATTTTCATTTTCATCACTAACACTTGATTCTTCTCCTCCATCTTCCTCTTCTTCCTGTTTTACTGATTTCTTATGTAGTTGGGCGTACTTTTCCAATTGTCTCCACATCTGTACTTCATGAGGAACTCTATTAAATATAGAAGTATCCACAGGTCCGTATAATATAGGTGCGTCCGGTTGTTTGTCCAAAGTGTCTTCCAGATAATCTTTAATAATCGAACTTGAAAACACCAGTTGTCTCAAGTATCTTGTTATAGGTTCAGTAGCACAAGTTAAAATGAAAAACTCCTCTCGATTAAGTTGAATTTTGTTATCATGTCTTGTTGTGTCTCTAAACCGTAGCTGATGATCACCACGTTGTTTAATGATATCAATTTCCACATTTGAATCCAAAAGTCCTACTCTTGTCTTTCTTCCAAACATGTTACTACTTAAATAGCATTCTAGTAGATGCAAATGTTTCATAAACGATTCCCAAGCACTGTCCGTAAACAAAATCATTTTGGGTCCATGAGTTAAAATTACAGTAGGGGAATAATCTGTAGATTTCATAACACCGATTAAAACACTTTTATCCAAACTGGAAGAGATTGGGTAAAATATTCGCAAAAATACCTCACTCAATATGTTTGGAGAAATATTATCTTCAATATCCCTTTTTCTCTTTTGTATAGTCTTTCTTCTTTTACCTTTTTCTTCAACATTATTACTGGCGTGAAGTTGTCCGCAAACGTTTTGTTCACCTCCTTCCTGGTGACCTTGAGGATCTAAAAACTCAGATATCTCCTTCTCAATATCTACCACATTTTCAGGTGTACCACTAGGAGAAGCCATATTGAATACGATGCTACCCATACAACAGTAGGCAACAAACTGATGAGGAGCGGTCTGTACGCTCTGCTTTTATACTCGCGGAATGAAACAAAACCGGTTCTTACAATACATTTTTAACAATTCCAGTTAAAGGTGTGTATGTTACGATTTTATCATGTAGAATTAAACAGTATGCAGTTGTATTAGCCGGTATAGCATCGTTGAATTCCATTTCTATTTTTATATCCACACTTGAAGACTTTACTGATTCATTTTGTTTAGAACAATCGATTACAACTATTGGGTAGGCATCGAAATATTTGTCAGGTGGTAATAAAGGTGTATTTGTTTTACCGTAATATGAACTTTGGAATCTCGCGTACATATCGTACAATATACTGTATTTCTTCTTAGTGAATGACACATTTAAATTGTCGTATGGAAAGAATTGTGAATTTAAATAAACTTTAATATTTTTCAAGTCACAATGATCAAATTGTCCTGCATGTTTAGTAATGGCGTCTCTTCTACCTGTTTGTAAACCAAATATAATATACCTGGCTCGTTCTACATAATTCGATGTTTTAACAGTCCAAGTGTGTCGATCCGTAGTAGGTAAACTGGGATGCTCATGAAATTCCCAACTTCTAAATGGAATAACAATATCACGATCGGCTTTTAATTTTCTTAAAAGTAGCATTCTATGCTCGTCAGCCAATTTAACATGTGGAACTCTCCATACAATTTTGTCTAATTTTAATTTCCATTCTAAAGTCGCATCTGTAGTAGCATCTGCAGCTTTAATAATGTCTTTATCGTTAGAAGATCTCAACAAAACTAATTCTTGTTTAACGTTTAATATTATTTTCCTATAATCTTCAGCAAAACCAAGCAGCAAACGTAATGGAATATGAAAATCAAAATATCCATTTGGATTTGGAGTGATCGTGTCAATCGTAGGTAATACCCATCCGGCAGGTTTAAGTAAATTGGTTTCATTGGGTGTTATAGATGTTAATCCTTTTAAAGTTGTCGTAATACCTACTTTTTTAGTGGAATCAACTGTTACACCTGATATTTCATATCTAATTTCATCAAATAGGAAAGCCATAGGATTATTTATAAATGGAACTGTTGTACCAACAGTAGTACCGTCCTTTTTAGTAACTTGTCCTTCAATATACAAGTAACTTTCACATGGTAGTGTGTAAATGTCTTGATTTTGTATGGGAATACGAATTTCATCGTTATTGTTTAATTTCGATGAAGTGTAAGGGTTGTGGGTGTGATATTCTTTTTCCCATAGGGTTTCGTCGAATGTTGGACCCTGCGCTATATCCAGTATATCCATACTCGGTTAATTTTAATCCAATTCTCTCTAAGAAACGAATGTTCTCGCGTGTTAACTCCTCCACAGCTGAAGAGCTACTAATGCGGTTTCCCGTAGGTTGTTCGCTTTTAAATGTTAAACCCATGGTTTTGTATTAAAGTGTCGATTTTAAATGTAATCTAATCGTAATAGGCTCTTCTCTGAAGTCTACCAAGTTACCGTCTTGATCCAATACGCTCAACACGATGTCTGAAATGAAAGTGGTGTTCAACGGTAGATATACCAGGTTTTGTGGCTTTTCAACAATTTTAAATCCAGGTGGTACACTTGGGTAAAAAGTATGTATGATGTGGGTGTTAGCCCCATCCCTGTAAGCACCTTGTATAATGTTACAAGTTATGTCTATACTATTGACTTTTAATATTGTTACTGTTTTCTTACCGGAATGTGTTACATCTGGTTGTAATACAGGCCCATCGTTGGAAAATCCTAATAAATCACCAATTGAGTTTGGTTGAGTGAAATCTATATAATATTTGGAAGTAATTTCAGCTTTCATCGTATTATTATTACCTTTTAATGTTATATTGTCTTTTCCCATTTTAGTTTGCAAAAATTCATTTATATGATCGATTTCATAAGAACCTGTGGGTAACCTGCACTCTTGTAAGTCTGTAAATTTTCCACTGGCATCCTTTCCCTTATAATAATGCAATACGTTATTTTTACCTTCCGTAACATTGGGAATAGAGTTGTAAGTTGTAAAATCCAATAGTGCCGCCTCCCAAAACCTTCCTTTTTGCAAGCGTAACGCTGGAAAAAGGATACTTCGTAAAGTGGACGATTTTCCTGTTAATGATACCGTATAGGAAGACATCTCAATAGTGACTGATACTTTTAGCTAGAAATTCCAAACATAAATGGCCGCATATTGAAGTATTATCAGGTTGTTCTCTTTTATAGTTATAATATATGTTTTTAGCAGATTTAAAGTAATTTTGAATTTCTTTTGGTGGTGGCAAATTACCGAAACTATCAAAATAATATACATTGTTATTTAGTTTCTTATAACAAACCCAATGGGTGCCAGGCCCTTCAGTATTATCCAAATTTACAATTCCAGTCTCATTTTGCCACATTTTCTTTGGTAAACTGTCTTTCATAAACACACCGCGGAAAAATGGTATTTTTAAACAGGAAATATATTTAAATAATTCAATATTGGTTAATGCTTTATGTGGTATGATTAATTGATTTCTTTCATTTAATATGCACGATAAGGTCTTAGGTAAAGACCTGCCCCGTTTTTTACCATTGACCACACGGTGGGCTTCTTCCTGCCTTTTCTTGTAGATCGTCGTCTTCTTTTTATATTTCCTCCATGTTTTCTTGTGGTTGACCTCCTTTTTACTCTCCTTCTCCTCCTTCTTCCACCTCCTACTGCTGTTTTAGCCTTCATACCTGCTGTTACTGCTAAAGCTGCTGCTTTTTCTGCTATGCTAGCGTCACTTGATTTTACTCGTTGCCAAGCTATGTCCGCAAGCTTTTTGTCAGCTATTGATCTATTTTTTGAATCGGCAAACGTGGAATATGCGATATCGTGTTCTTTACAAGCCTGATCTAACTTATTTATGCCAGGATCGCCTCTTTCCAGTCGTTTTTTCAATTTAGTTCCTGGTCCGCAATACTGATAACCTCCCGGTATATGAAATTCGTATGGTAATGCGTCTATTGCTCTATTTACTATGGATCCTACTGGAATTCGTTTTAAAGCTTTACTTAACAGAGAAACCGCTGTGGACGTGATCCCACCTCCTCTCCTTACAGTGTCTCTATATGGACTGATGTACTGGAACGTCATTATTGTCCTTTTATAATCGCAATGTACAACTTATGTGTTACCTCTATGACAAGTTGGACATAAATGAAGTCGTTTATTGTGTTCTTTTATTAAATATCAAAATCACCCCAATCCGATGATCTAAACTTTTTTGTATTAGGGTTGATAAAATATTTATGAACAATTTCCCGTTTAATCCAAGTACCTCTCTCAGATTCCAACAAAGGAGTACGACCTGAACGAATACCAATAAGATTGTATACATCAAATAATGCATTTCCTAAAACTTTTACAAGAAAATTAACAGTGACAGCATTATCCACATGTTCAGGGTCTTTAAGGTCTGTTATACGTTTATTATTACAAGTATACACTTTGCTATCCATTTGTGATAATGTGATAGCCTGTCCTACAGTTGCAGCATCATTTGCTTCTCTTCCTTGCGCCATGTTTGTTAATTTTTTATTACTACATATAAAAAACGCATGGTAATTATTTGGATCTAGATGTACTGTTTGTCCTAAGGCAGCCGCGTCTCTATCTGCATGACCCCATGACACATTTGATAACCTTCCATGCATGCAATCCCAATAAGCGTTTTTGTATGTCAATAAATGAAATTTTTCATTACCTTGAATAAAGTCATCCCCTTGCTTTGATATTACTTCATCTCGTTTTGCAAATCCAGTTGTTTCTTGTTTTAAAGTCTCTTTCATTTGACCCACTGTTGCACCATCAGATGGTGCTGAACCATCTTTTACATTCGCCAAACAATTGCCAAGACAATCGATAACTCCCACATCACGTATGACACAATGATCTTTTATATATTTGAGATTTACAGCATCATTTTCATTTTTTGGATAACCTATATCGTTAATAACAAATTTATAAAAAGAAAATCCATCTTTTGTCTTTTCAGGTATCAAAGAATGTAAATAGCGTCTATTTACGCTGTCTTTTGCATCTTTAGGGTCATCTACGTTGGATATACGTTTATTGTTAGCACTATACGTTTTCCCATTGAATTTTAACGTATTTTTTAATTCAGATGACAAATAACCTTTGTTTATTGCATCACCGTTTTGATTTGGTTTACCAACGTTGATGATTCTATGATCTTCTGCGTCATATGTGTTATTTTGTAGTCTTAATGTTGGCGATATCTTTTCCTTTAATATTTTTAGATTTATTGCATCGTTTTCATCCGTAGGATCTTTTATGTTTTTTAACCTTTTATTACTCATATCATAATCTCCATCAGGTGTTTGTGGTAAACCAGCACTTCTTTTTAAACTATTGGCATAATATAACCCATCCGAGGAGTAACGTCCGAACTTGTCGACACTCATGGTGCAACTGAATAGTATTCTAGGGAGTAACGCATTTTTATGAGATTACCCCACGGTTTCGGAGTTCATCCACTAAAGCCACCCATTCGTTTTCCAATCCAGTATGACCCGCTTCTTTAGCTTCATGTATTAGTTTCATTCTATCCACCAATTTATTGATATTATTGTAATAAATCACATTTGTGTTATATAGTTCCTTCATTAAACCTGTACCCGTAACGGACTTACTTCTTTTTCTTCGTTCCTGAGCACTTACATCCAAAGTGGATGCCATAAATCTTCGTTTTACAGGTTTTCTTTGTGTTAACGGCATTGTTTGTCTTCTAGTTGGTATTAACTTGGATACAAATTCTTTATATTTTAAAGACTTAGATCTAAAAGGAGGCTGGTCAGGTAAATACTTTCTTCTATATGCATTTGTCTGTTCCAAAATATTTTTATATGCTTCCATGTCTTTTTCTTTCACTACCGATACTGAAGGCTTATTTTCAAATAATAATTCAAATAATCCTTTTGTGCCCTTATACCTTTGATCACCAATGACAATATTATCATGTTCGTCAACGTTTAACGGGCTATTACCTATCATTAAACCGTCTTTTGTTAATCTCGCTCCATAACTATGGTAATTCTTATTAGGAATTGTTCCGAGTAACATTTTTACCATGTATTTCCTTCCTAAAGGTCCTTTGTTATGAATGGTTTCACCCAACAAGCTTATGTTTGACGGACCTTCCCTTGTCTCTTCTTCTTTTTCCTCTTCACTAGCAGTTGATACAACTTCATGTCCTCTTTTGGCTTTTACTTCATATAATTCTTTTATTCCACTATAGTCCGGTGATTCTAGCTCTCTTTCGGGTTCTCCACCGGTAAAACCACTATACGTAGAGGATTCCAGGTCTTCATCACTAAAATCTTCTGATTTTACATTTTCTCTTTCAAACTTCGTAATAGGTGCAATCGCATCTCCTTCCAATACAGGTTTAGCAAATTTTTTGTTTAATTGTTTCAAGGGTTCAGTAATAGGTTTAAAAGTAGATTCAAGGAATTTCTCCCTCTCGCTAATACCTAGTTTCAATGCTCTGTTTTTAGCCCGAATAGAATCACTAAGTGATTTTATTTCTTTTACTAATTTTTCTTGGTTAACCATGTTTGTAGCAAGACGTGTTGTACAACAATGAACGTGTTATACCACGTTTAATGTATTAATATAAATTTATCAAATCCTATCCTGTATCGACCATTGTTTAGCGGTTGTTCCTTCATAATTGTTAGGAACCCATACTTTTCAGCCCAAGCCTTTCCACACAACTCTTTAAATCGTTCAAATGTCATATCCGCATTTACATGATCAAAATATATATGTTTTAGGTTGGTTTCGTCCTGTTTAAATACAATTAACATGTTTGCATTGTCTCTAATGAGTTGTTTAGGTATTTTGCTGTAAGTTTGGCCAATATAAATGCTATCTATGTTGTTATGTCGACCCATAGCGAAGTAATTCCTTATTGTGTTTTGGTTTTCACAAGATACATCGTCGAATATAAACACGGAGAATGGTTTAGCTTCTTGTGGCTGCATGACACTCTCGCTTGCATTAAACTTTAAATATTTAACTTCAGGCACATTAGTCAGTATCTTTTCCAATAATTGATACTTTGGTTGTTGTAGTGATTTTGAAAATACATATAGATTGTTAAATCGTAATCCTTTAGGGTTTGTAATCAAATTGAATACTACATTAGTTTTTCCACAGTTGGAAGGTCCGGTAACCAGACAACGAACGGTGTTTGGTAACAAATTGCCATGTTTCCCACTATTGAATTCTGAATTATCCACTGTGAGTTCATCTATATTATTAATAGTAAAACTCTCTTTTTGTGGTACTATCTCCATCCTTTGTAATGGTTCAACCTAAAATGATTCTCTATCGTTATATCAAATCCTTTTTAGGTATCCAAGAATCTTCCGTCTTATTAAATCCTAACCATCGTACTTTGACCTTATCTTTTTTCCGTTGCAACACCTTTTCAACTAAATATACATCGCCTACTGTTGATTTTAACATTTCATGTCCATAAAACCCTCCTTCAAGCAATTGTCCTTTATTATCTTTTAAAATATATGTCTCAGGTACTGTAGGTTGTACTTTGAATACAGTAAAAACCTCATTGGTCCAATTTGGCAGGTATCTTTTACTGAATACACCTTTATATTTACTTATTCGCACTTTATCACCCACATTAAATTTTTTAGGCTTTAGTTTTTCAACTTTTGGTTTAGTATTCGTTTTTATACGTTTTAATACAAGGTTTTCATTTTTACTAGTTACTTGGTTTGGTTTCATCCCGATAGTCCTATGAAATTTGTTATTGTAATCGTTTATAAGTTTTGGTAACATATCAATCCATATGTGCGATCCTCTGTTGGAAAACATTTTATACATTGCACTTTTTAAAGTTCTGTTGAATCTTTCGATTATTGAAGCTTTTACCTCTGAATTGGTTGAGTAATGGTTTATATTGTGTTTTTTCATTAAATTTGCAAATTCCTTATTAAAATATTCTTTTCCATCATCTGTTTGTAAATGTTTAATAGTATGTTTGTCTCTTTGTATAGCTGTTTCCATTGCTTTTGTAACACTTTTGCCACTTTTATCTTTTAGTGGTAAAGCATCTGCCATTTTTGAAAAACAGTTAATAACAGTCAATATGTATTTATATCCTTTATTTTGTTTGCTATAAGGAATCATTTCGATTAAATCCGCTTGATATAAATCATTAATTCCTTTTATCACCGTATTTCTTCGTGGAAACTTTCTTCTTGCAGGTTTATGAAGTTCGTTGACAATTTGTTGCTTCAAGTCCTTCATATTGCAGGTTTCAATGTTTGTTGTATCACATGTATAATCACAATGAATGTTGTTTTAAATATTCACATCATTTATATGGGTCAAGGTCATCCAAACTTGTGTAAAAAAATGGGGAACACGGCGTTGGACTTGCCGTGTTCCCCATTTTTTTACGGAAGGAGAAAGGAATAAGGTCGTAGTTGTAGAAGGACGAAGAATAGGTTACTAGTTGATAGGGTTTAGAGAGTAGTGGCCAAAAGGAAGAGTGTGGATTTTGTCGGGCATAATGTATCTTTTATCATCCCGAGCTGACAACGCTTTTTTAATTTCGGTGACACTGTAGACTTGATGCTTGAAGCTTCGGATATTGTTGAATGTTGCTGATATCGTAGTATCTTCAAACAAACAAGTCTTGTAGTGGTCAAATGTCACGTGTTTTTTCAAATAAGATGTCTTCACTCCTTTTGCTTTCTTCACTGTCGGTGTGTTGTTCTCGTGGTACATCTTAAATGAATACAATTTCGCCATCAGCGCCACTATTTCTTCTAAAGGCATTCCATTTGCTTCATCTTTGAATTTTCCAATTACTTTTTTATATTTTTCATTAAAATTTGGATGGTTCTTCGGATAGTCAGAAAAATCGAAATCTTCTTTGTATGGAAAAGTCCTTAGGTCTTCATACATGTCCAAAGTCTTTATCCAGTAGATAAACGCGTCCGTATCCATGTATGCGACTCCAATGTTTTCCCTTCCGTAATGTTTAACCATTTTGTTATAATGGAAATCATACATCAGGGTTTTACTTATATCCAAAATCGACATACCTATGTATAACGGACGGTCCATGACTATTGTTGTTTTCTTCATACTGACAGCGACTAGATTTTCGTTTATAATCATGGATGTTCCGAAATTTGGTTTTTGCACTAATTTTTCCAATTTTCTAGGATCACTCACTAATTTTACATTTTTATGTTTTCTTTTGTTCTCCAAGGTCTTCCCAAAGATGGCGTTGTTCATTAATTTATAGAAGTCCTTTTCAAATGCTGTTGTTGCTGCAGCTCTTCTTGTAGTGTTGGAATCAATGTATGGTTTCAACCAACAAGACTGGGTGAATTCAATTGCTCTATGAATTCTCACTATATGTAGACCCAATTCAAGAGCCTGTTGAACTACCCAGTAGTGAGCCACATAGCGATCTTTATTCTCCAAGGTCATCATCAATTTTGGCCATCTTCCTGTCGGTGAAACTTCAGTCTTGGCTAGGAGAGGCAAGTCGTAGTGATGGTCATGAAGGTGCTCCGGGTATTCAAAATCACAGTCCAAAATATAGCCTTTTGGACCATCCTTTGGAATCTGTGAGATGTCTCCGATGGTGGCCGGGTCGATCCACTTGAAGTCAGCGTAGGGAAGCGGATTTGACATTGCCCAACCATAAAGGTTGTTTGCATCAAAATAGCCAAGGTAGACCGATGGTTGTTGCTCGTCGAAGCCGGGGATGTACTTGTTGTTGGCTTTGACATGACGTGTTACAGCTTGTGTCAAACCGCCCCGTACACCAGATTCCATCATGAGCACCATATCAATATCCGTTAGAAGTTCCAGTCGACAGTTGGTTGACTTTAGCATAGCTTGCCATGCTAATCCTGGAGATGTGTACGAGTGTAGAGGGTCCAGTCCATAGGCGGAGAAGCAGGTGTTTCTGAATTCTTCCATCACATCGCACAGCAGAGTTACGTCCAATTTTATATAAAAGTCAGAATATTCCCCTAAGGTTTGAATGTTTAGTTGGTTCCAAACATTACATGCATGATTGTAGTCTTCAACGGAGATTTCACTTTCGTTTAATTTGCTGTTGAAGGCTTCAATCGGCGGTAGACTGGTTTCTTCAAATTTTTCTGTAGAAGTTATGTAATCGTAGGGGAACACTCCTTTCCGTAATACTAGGTCTAATTTATCTTCAGGTACAATTTTTCTGGTTTCTTTTAGGTCTTCTCTTCTTAGGTTCTCTGACAATTTGGCTAAACTAGATGCCATAAATCTGTAAGAGTCTACGAAGCGAAGTTTAATTTTACCTACTGTTTTTGAAAAGCTGATGTACTTTTCCAATGTTGTAGCAAGAACATCAATTTTACCGTCATCTCTTCCTAACTCCGGGATAATAAAGTGGGAGTCGTAGCCGCTAAGATTGTGTAAAACGACAGGAATAAAGTTTGGCAGTTTGTAATTTATATTGCATGAATTACAAGCAGCTCCTCTGTATAACCCTGTCAGGTGATCGTGATCTCTTACTTTTGGATTTTCTTCACTGAACATCTTCTTGCATAAATAGCATCTTGTCGCTAAGTTGTATTCTTCTTGTTGATTTTGGTTTAAAGGTTCCATAGGTACAATATTACCGAACAAGCGTTGAACCTTTCCAGCAATATCGTACAGTTGGTCTACAAAATACTTAGCGGCTTCTTCACCACGGTAGAGTATTGGAGTGGATGTTAAACCATAGTCTTGCAATTGGTTTTCAGACAAGGTTGATTTAACTAGTAAACAAAAACTGTTGGGCTGATGCAACTGATATTTTGTTCTTCTAGTCACTTCGCCGTCCGGCAGCTCCTGTGGTACTAACGTTGATTCAAAATCTGCATAGACCACTAGTGGAATTCGGTATTGGTGAACTGTCTTGTTAAATTGTATTGAAGCTCGGGTAGGCGGTGGAAGACTTATCTTTACTTCATAGTTCTCGTTGCAAAGTCTTTTATGTTCCAATAACCAGTCCAATCCTCCACGTCTTGAATCTTTCCAAGAAAAGCAGAAACATCTCTTGCAAACTGTAATCCTATTTACTCTTTTGGTCAATTGTTTTACAACTAACGCTTCAAAGTCTTTTATCCATACATAATGGGAAATTTCACCCTTGGTTATCAATAGCAAATCCGTATGGTTTCTTTGCTCAACCTTTACTACCCGCAAAGGATAAACGTTGTTGGAATCATCCAGACCAAAAACATTGACTGAAACGCCAGGATTTTTCTTTTCAAATTTGTCAATATCTTTTAAAGTAACTGGGTAAGTAAGACCTTGAAAGTTGTAGCGGTGTTCATTTTCGTAGTATTCTCTACCAACTCTACAAGGATTGTTTTTAACATACTTGGTTAACATTGCATACTTGAAACATTCATTACCCTCATTTTGAACATTTCTACACGAGTTAGTGTTTTGGATTTTCTTTGGTAGAGGGATAAAACTACTACCTCTTAAACCATATCCATGTTTATGAACCCTAACATCCATACCTTCGATTGATGACAAAGTCCATCCAGATCCTCTTCCTTCATGTTCTTGGAGTTTGGTTATAAGTTCCTCCAAGCATTCTTCAATAATATCATCAATGTCGGAGGTGAAGGTAAGGGTTCGATTTTTGGTAATGAATGCTCTCAATGCTGTTTCACCATCAGTATTGTTAAACATAGCCTCTAACACCATTCCAAATTTAATAAAATTTAGCCTTTGTAATTCTTCCCTCAACGTTTGACCAACAAGTTCCTTAGCCTGGGTTATGAATGTTTCCAATTCCAATTGAACGTTATTAATTTTGAAATGTGTTACAACTCGTCCTGGCAAGGCCGTGGTGCGCAGTTGTCTTACATCTTCCAGTTCTTCTTCTTCCATATCCTCTTCTTCGGTGTCCTCTTCTTCGGTGTCCTCTTCTTCAATAGGTCTTGTAGCAGTAGATGGTCCAGCACCAGCAAATTGTATCACACTAGGTCTTCTTCTTTGCATTTGCTGTAGATAGCTGTCCCAGTAATTCGTCTGATTCTGGTGCTCTTCCAAAAACCGGTCAATTGAGTCTAAGTCTATTTCATCCATGGTAATATCTTCTTTTCTATCTTCGTCTTCATGTAATTCTCTGTGTAGGGTGAAAAGATCTTCGTCTTGAAAGATTTCCCCACAAATGTCGCAAAGAGCCATTTCAAACAGTTTGGCTTTGAATGCACACTCTGTGAATGTCCACGCAATAATGAGCAGCGCACTCCACCGGGACCCTTTATATCCGAGGCAGATAGTTGGGGAAAGTGACGTCATATGGAAACAGGTTATCACTCATGTGCTAAATTTAGCCTTTACACAACCGTTTGTAATACATTTATCAGTAGGCTTGATAAATTGATGATATTTGGTCTAGATTCAATAATTTGTACAAGTTTTTTCAAAGACGTCTGTTTGAGCAAGTTTATGTAGGTCAAGGTCATTTGGAATTATTATTTTGAGCGGGGGATAGAGCACTAAGCAGTATCATTTACTACAAAGTGCTCTATCCCCCGCTCACATTCTTTTTTAACTTTTTGTTTAAACTTTTTACAAGGGTGAAACATCACCATCAGAGTCGGAATCATCCTCATCACGGAATAGGCAGCGATGACAATACATAATTCTTCTGGCAACTAACATCCTATCCATTGGACGATGGGGAGTGTCTTGTTCTTGTTCTTCTTCTTCTTCGATTTCCAATTGGAATTCCATTTCCGACTCAGATGACGACTCTAATGTTTCGTAGGCGTGCAAGTCCACCTCATTGTCCGTTGAACCAGCTTCGTCAGAGTCCGTTTCAATATCCATTATCTCTTCCTCCTCCTCTTCTTGATCAACCGCAGGTAGTTGGTCCTCTACTTCTATAATTTCTAGAGGTATTACCTCCAGAATAGAGACAATTCTGTTGCGATGGAACACGGTGTTGTCAAGTGGAGCCATGGTATGGAAGTGTTGTATCCATCCAATTTGCTTACCCTTTTTATACCCCCACCAACTATACAATTTATGTGGGTCAAGGTCACGTAAAGATACCCTTTGAGCGGGGGATAGACCACTAAGCAGCATGCTAGTCCATTGCCGCAAAGTGATCTATTTCCCGCTCTATTCCGCAGACCACACTCAAGTCCAAGTCCACATCCAAGTCCACATCCATATGTTACACTTTATTATTACTGCCACCAAGTAATTGTCACTCGCACATTTACTTGGTTTTGATAAAGGTACTGCACAAACTCCATATTGGTTGTTTGTTCGTTATACAAATGCATCATGAAATATGCAATCTTATCGATTGCGGCATTGTCCAACGGTTCGCAATTCACAAGTTCCAATGTGCCCTGGCTGGTCTTATCCTCTATAAGTTCCACCACTTCGTTGATGTCTTCTTCCAAGAGGATGAACTCAACACTGAAGCTCTCCATTGTTGTTGTTGATAGTGTCTAGACAAATGCTTGACTAAATACTTTATTCATCAGTCCTACATATATACCAATTTCCCCCTCCTATTACCCATTCCCCCTCTACCTTTATATAGGTCAAGGCCATCCAATAATACCCTTTGAGCGGGGGATAGACCACTAAGCAGCATGCTAGTCCATTGCCGCAAAGTGATCTATCCCCCGCTCTGTATTCCACACAAGTCCTAGTCTTTACACACACATAAGCCCCCCAGTCTTTTACACTTACTCATATACTCTGTCCTCCCTGCCAATTAAGAGTTCCCCATGTTTGCCACTATTTTCAATTAACCTTTCCAAGTCCCAAAACACAATGTCCAAATTAACCAAGTTCGCTCGTCCAATTTGAAACACACTATTCCCCCCAAAGTCACTTGCTCTCACTTGTTGTCCTGTATACTGCTTCTTCTTCCACGCTACAATCACTACCCTACCTTCTTCAACAACCATTCTTTTAACATTATCATACACCTTCTTCAACATCCCTCTACAGTTTAAATAGTTTATGGTTACATACTCCCACTCCTTACCAATGATCAGTGATCCACTCATTTTCTAGCGTTCCACTGGAAGGTTCAAAGCAGAATGAAGTCGGGATGTACAGACCCCCCTCTTTTATACCAGTTAACCGGTTGTCCTTGCTGTAAAGTGGGTCAAGGTCATCCAATGCTACCCTTTGAGCGGGGGATAGACCACTAAGCAGCATGCTAGTCCATTGCCGCAAAGTAGTCTATCCCCCGCTCTGTATTCTACACACACACACACATGTCCCTGTCCAAGTCTTTCATTACATACCCAATATATATTCAGTTCCTTCATCATCACTATCACTCATCACTGCTTCCACAAACTCCACAGGATTAAAGTTAAATTGTTTCAATTGTTCTTTTAAGTTTTCAATTTGTTGGTCCTTTACTTCTAAAACACTGTGAAGGTGTAATATGTAGTCCGCTGCCTCGTTGATGCTTGCTACTCTCGGATCGCCTAACTTCAAGCTGGGAACTACACCCTGCAGTTTGTAGTACGCCATACGCCTTTCTTGCTCCTGCCGTTGACCAGGACTGAGCAAGCCTTGCCCGTCTTGGCTCACCTCCAGCAAGGTCCGTAGCATTGGAGCTTTGCAGGCGTTTGCCCGAGCAACAGTTATGCTGTGGAATGGTCGAGCAGGTCCACGAGTAGCAGGCAGGACGTTGGCAGCACGCCTTCTTGAAGAAGAAGAGGAAGCCTGAGAAGTTTTGCAGTTGGAAGCCATGTTGAAGTGAGGTATTCAGCTAAGCGATACAAAGCAGAATAACCAAACTGCACATCAATACCCGTATATATACACTTATCAGTGGTGGGGGTACTAGCTAGCCTTGGTAAAGTGGGTCAAGGCCATCCAAAAACATTACCAGAACGGGGGATAGATCACTAAGTGGCATGTTAGTCCATTGCCACAGAGTGATCTATCCCCCGCTCTGTATTTCACATTCACGCACACATTCATACATACACACAAGTCCCAGTCCAAGTCTTTACCCACACACCTATCCACTCTCATCCTCACTATCATCACTGTCCAACAGGCTTTCACACTTCTTAATCAGTTTTTCCCATTTACTCCTGACATAAAGTAGCTCCCTGCGAGTATTCTCTAGCATTCTGTCCCTTTGCTCTATCACTTCGTCGTACCACTCGATGATGTTTGGTGGAGTCTGAGTTGATGCATCCGTCGTGGTTGGTTGAGACGCTCCGCTGCTCCGCAACTCCTTCCTCACAGGACCAAAGCCGGAGAATCGGACACGACTCCTTGACGAAGGCCCCGATCGGATTGGTCCAATGCTCGGGCTGGAGTTGGAGGCGACCGGGCCAGAGGTAGAGGCTGGGACGTTCATAGCAGACATGGTGGTGTTCAGCTTAACGGTGTAAAGCAGAATGAGAGGACGGTTGATCACCACTCCTATATATACCCATTTCTAGTGGTGGGGATAACACGGGGGGGGGGGGTTAATAAAAATTTTGCTTAGTCTTCCCGGTCATCAGTTTTACATACCTTTAGCACACCCATTATTTTGGTTTCTTCAATAACTTTACACACCTCAAACACCCAAGCAAACAGCTCATCTATGTTGTTATAATTAATTTTTGTCCAGTGTTCATACTTATGAGTTTGGTTGTTTATAATACATAGATAAAATGTAGACCCGTCTCGTCTTATACAATACTCAACTTCCATTCTATGCTGGTTTAGCACTTCCCAAGCATTGTGTTGATCTATCAAGAAGTCACCACCTTTGTAATTGTACCGTGACATGTTTACCACGGAGCACAGAAACAGACTGAAGCAAATGAACGGCTAATACAAGCTTAGTAAGGTTAGCAGTTTACTTTAAACAGTAATTTATATGGGTCAAGGTCATTCAAACTTTAAAAAATTTTTACCTCCAAACACTTGTAGCAAGCTACAAGCGTTTGGAGGTAAGTTTTTTATTTGTTAAAGATTTTTGTAACTTAGTCTTCACCCTCAAGGACACGGTTTGAGATTGTCCCAGTGAGTTTACATCACCGCCAGGTTAAAGTATTATACAAGTCAAGTGTTTTTTTTTTATTACTTGACTTGTATAATACCCCTCTCCCTTACTTTAAGAGGGTTAAGACTAAATTTGGAAAAATAATTTGGAAAAAGACTTTTAAATATTGTCCAACACAACCTAACAATTTTGGTTTTTTGGTGAGCCCATGTCCTAGTCCATTTCCCAAACAGATAGGCATCCTTTTCTTCGAATTAAATAAGCCCCGGGGACAAAAAATTCTCTTTGTACCATCGCAGGTGGTACTTTCATTCTATGAAGGCGGCCATCACCTTTTAGAATGATTTGCACATTTATGTTAAATGCTCCATAAGCTTGAACAATGAAATAATATTTTTTGTCCCTCTTGAGCCTATTAATTTTCAGCTTCTGCGGACTGTTGGGGTGTTTGAACTTGGACTTTTCAGGCATAATATTAAGACTATAGGGCTTTGGTGTCGGAATTTTGATTTTCTTATTCAAGTGTCGTTGGCAACGATCTTTTTCTGGAAGAGCAAAACTCGGACAACAAAGAACCACAGCCTCTCTGCTAAACCAAACATAATCGCATTTATCACGCTTGCCAGCAGGGCATAAAGTTAGAGTAGACTTCGCTAAACACTGAAGGCGCCATTCAATGTTTAGTGATGCCTATGGCGGTCCGTCCCGATCGTTCACGTTCAACGCGCGGGAGCGGACTGCGAGCCGGCTCTGGCTGGGCCCCCTTATATCCCCACCGGGGCTGCCACGCCCAGGATATCAGGGGTGGGGGTGGGGGTGGGGGTGGGGGGGGGGGTTCGCACTTTTTGTCGGGGGGGGGGGGGGGCTCGCACTTTTTGTCGGGGGGGGGGGGTTCGCACTTTTTGTCGGGGGGGGGGGGGGGGGTTCGCACTTTTTGTCAGGGGGGGGGGGTCAGGTAAGTTATGTGGGTCAAGGTCACCCACAACACTTGTACTCTAAGTGTTGGCTATACCCCCACCACAACTGGGTCCCTAGGCTGCACAACACCGCTTCGCCAGTATGTCTCCGGCTTCCATGCGGTGCGTCTCGCTGTTCTCTAGCTCTCTATATGTAAGTAATTTTACAAGTTCTGAATGTAGGTCACTACACTTTAACTCTGGGACGATATCGACTTGTAGTATTTCAGTGTTTTGACTCAAGGTCATCACACTTTAACTCTAGCACATCGGTTATCGTACCAGAGGTGCTCAATAACCTAACTTGTAATGTTTAGGGTGGCGTTTTCACGCCACGTGGTATCGCCATGAGTGTCCAGTCCAAGTTTTAAGTTAAATTAATTTTACTGTAATCTTTTCCATTTCCGCTTCGTTTTGCCAAAGTATAAGGTGTCGCTTAATAAAGTGGTATTTCTCTAAAGTTATAGGAGATTGCAAGGATACAATTAGTTTATTTAGGAGACTCTTCATCTTGGAGTTTAACACAATTTCCACTTTGACTTTGCTTCCTCGGCTCTCACAGCCTAAGCTGTACAGAAATGTTTCTTCTAGTGCCAACTCGGGCCAAGAGAACAGTGTGTTAACTGTAGGACAGCTCATGGTGAAGTGATGCGATACTCCAGCGTACTACCTCACCTTCCCCCACCACTGTGACCTTCCCCCACTCCTGTTGTTTCCCCACCTCTTTTCCCTTGACTCATGCGCTACGAGCAGTCTCTCAGTATTGTGCGGACTTTTGTGAGGGGAAGCCATGTCGCGGGACACTTTAGGTAAGAAACTTAGCCGTGTTAAGGCTTTATTAGTTGCTCACTGTCCACCACTCAAAGTTAAGAGAGTTTCGACTTTAGCTAAGTGGCGCAAACTGTTGCGCGGACACCCTAAGTTTTATACAAAACAGACTAATGTCAGTTTTACTGATGAGGATTTGTTTAAAATATTGGATGAAATGACTTTTCCTTGCAAAATTCAGTTAGTTACTCCCATTCCTGACAGTTTAGAGTCTTAGTCTCTCAAGCCGATATACCTAGCATACACAGAGCCTGACAGTCAGTAACTCGGTGGCTGTCGTGGGGTGCGCATCGGTGTCGGCGCTCCGTTGTTAGGTTTTCAAGGTCACAGTAATATCAAATTGTTGGTGTTGTGCTGGTTCAAGGTCACCTGAGGAATAACCGATTGCCCATTTAGGCAGAGTCATGTCAGAAACTCGAGTTTAACTTGGCACTTTTGCCGTTTCTCGTCGAAAATTCGCTCCAAGTGGTCAAGGTCACGGGGACTCTGACTGAAACTCGGAGCGTAGTGCGAGAAACGGTAAAAGTGCCAAAAAATTTTAAGTTTCGGCGTGACCTTGACCTCAGTGGCGTCGGTGACGTCATTTTGATGACGTAAGGGGTGATGACGTCATCAGCACGTCATTTCTGTGACGTCATGGGTGTGACGTCATCGAAATGACGTCATTGGTGATGACGTCATCGATGACGCAATCGATGACGTCATCGATGACGTCATCGGTGAGGTTATTGACCTCGATGACGTCATCCCTCAGGTGACCTTGAACTGAGCCAGCACCAACAATTTGACACTACTAATAAGTGTTTTTTTTAAGTTAAGTTACCAAGAACATTCTTCAAAAATTTTATTTTCATCTCACTGCACGTAGAATAGCCGTTTTCTGGCTTGTAAATAGATAGTCCGCAATGCTGGCGTTTTCTGTAGACTCTTAAAAGTGCACGCAAAAAAACCTGTTGATTTTTCCTTGCGCTGACCTCAAAGTTATTTTCTTAAGGCAGAAATCGTAGGCCTACTATATTAAAAACAAAGAAGGGCAATGTAAACAAAACACGACTTGCATCAGACTACATTTTTAATGTAAAATTTTGATTATATTTCAACCATTCCGCTTTCTTATCAGCTGTTTGTTGAATATTATTACTGCATAATGCAAAACGTAGTTCATCCATCACTCGGACGGAATTTGTTTTTTTCTGTGCTTTTAATCGCTATTTCCGATCTGCGCTTCTCTTCGCTCGTAGACCTAAGCGATTTCGCACAGACATTACCCACTTTTTGTCCTAGTGACGAAAATACTATTTTATCATACCACAGAAACGATATCGTTTCCTTTTTCTGTGATCACATTAAAGTCATAGAAACAACGTTTTATGGCCTGTAGGACGCCAAGTTGGCATTTTCTACAGCTTTTTAAAAGTGCATTTAAAACCATCTGTTCATTTTTAGCGGATTTTCCCTTATAGTAGAGAATAGGCCTTCGCTATTACGGTGGTCGGCATGGTACGACCTAGCTAAGCCCGGGACCATGTTAGTTTTTCATTTAGAGGCCAACAGAATCTAAAACACCATTTGTTGATTTTCATGTACCGGTATATTTAAGTATGTTTTCTATTTATATGTGTTAATGGTGCTGATAACTTTTTGAAGAAACGTCGTATTTTTAATCAAATTTGGTATGGAGTTGTAAAATCAGATCTATTTACATGAGTTCGCGAACCAGCATGATCGGATTGTGGTAATGGGGCTTTAAAGGGTCAAAAATGTTTCTTTTCCTTTATCAACATAACTTTTTTTAATTCAACATTTTAAACTATAAACTCATGTAAAAGAGCTTGAAAAAAGTAATTTAGTTTTGTAATTTTTAACTTTAAAAAAACTTTATTAGAAATTTTTTAAAACTATTTTGGCCTTAAAAATCAATCAAACTAATTTTCCTTATTTCACAGGAAATATATGCACTGGATGTTTTTTTTTTGTTTTTTTTTTTGTTTTTTTTTGTTTTTTTTTTTTATAAGGCTAGTGACGTTTTGGGTACTATTTTTACATCGTTTAACACGCTGATAAAACAGCCGTTGTTTATTAGGCCTACACTACAGCAGTTTTCCCCAGTCCTGGTATTTAACCACAATAACGGGCTCTATTTCTATGGTAGGATTCACGAAATAGTCCGATGAGAGACGATATTGTTGCCAAATTTATTCTGAAACACACATTTTTATACTGTATTACACAATATTGCAGGGTGAGGAGGGCACAACAGTTAAATTTCCATCAGACTATTTTCGTGCAGTTTATGGTTAAGGAAATAAATTACAGTTAAATCTTTTAACTCGAAGCCAACGAGAACCTTGTTGCTAGAAGCCCTCAATAGGTGGACTATTTTTGACGATGAACCTCATCTCTTGTTCGTAATAAAATAATTACTTTTATTTAGGATACCACCAAACAAAACTTCCAAGCCATTTAAAACATGTCTACGTTGTCGCTGTGAAATGTCCTATATATGCTGTACAGCAAATAAGTCAAAGATTTTGTACGAATTTTGCAAGTAGAGTTACGCGGTAAACGTGTTTAATGTTAAGTTCAGTAGCAGTAACTGAAAAACGTTTGTTAACAAAAACTGTGACTCTGTCATTTTGGTTTTGGTACAGTAGTCATGAAAACGTAAAAAATTCTCGGATTACATATTTTGTAAAACCGTTCATAACAATACCTTTTCGTATTGGAACAATCAGATGTTTTATCAAAAATTTTGCATTTTACAACATTATACCACTGTATTTTTAGTACGGAGCTCGGCTTCCCGGTACTGAGAGGATATGCATGTTCTCTTCTCTTCAAACAGTTGTCAAATGGAAGACACAACGTGAGTCGTAATAACCACAGCCGACGGCGGAGGCATGGACCAGCGGTTGTGTTTTTTTATTTTTTTATTTGATTCAATAACGAGGTTTTTAGGGTACAACGTTTGAAGATAACAAGAAAAAACGTATTATTCATTTATCAATAAACAATAGGTCGTCTGCCTTGTCTACCGAACTCCGAAGTTTTATTGTTAAAGATAGTGAAGCAGAAATTTACTTCGTTTTTACAATTTATTTCCATAACATCAAGTAACTTTATAGATTAATATACAGTTTATTTCATTTCCTTTCATTGCATCTTCGGATCTTCACCGAAATGAAATGGGTCACCCAGCAGGAGTAGGGTGCGGGATTGGCATGCCTGCTCAGATGAGAACGACGCAGGTTGGCAGCCCTGCACCAAACCGGTTTATAGGGGTTGTTGACGTCGTCGTTGTCTGCCTGCAGGGCTGTGGGTCTGCGGGGTGGAGGAGGGTTGGTGGGGAGACGGAGAGCGAAAAGAGAAAGTTCCTCAGTAAGTTCGTTATCAGTTATTCTGCTTCAAATACCCAATTTTAATTTTAAGTTGTTCTCGTCAGTTAGTCAGCCTTCGTTTGTGAATATAAAGTTTTAAAACTATCAGTTCAACACTTTCGCTCTACATCCAGCTTGGTGATCAAGAAAGTAAGTTATTCAAGGAATGTCTTCTTTTCTGCTCCAATTTACTCTTTCTTTGGACCTAATAAGGTAAGTAGACTGATTTATTATTTTATTTTTTCCCCACTGACCACACTACTGGATTAAGTGGTCAGTAAATTTTCAGAATTTCTGTCTCTTTTGTTGTGATTAATTTGGAAATAGGCCAAAATCATTTAACTTATTCATTATTAATTTATTCAAGTTCAGCAAAATATTCTTGTTTACCATACAACAGATTTTATAATATTATTCTATGGATTGTACCAGGAACCATTTTAGGACATGCAGGCCTACAGGCTTACTCCAACCTTTTTGTTCTTTTTGGAGAATGTGTACAATCTTTAACTTTTTACTGTAAGTTGCATAAAAACCACATAAGGAAGGAAAATTTATGTTATTAAGTGGTTTTTAGGAAATATAATTTTAAATCCAACGGTATAACAACTAAGGAAATTGGTGCATTTAAATATGCATAAGCAAGATAATGATTTAAATGCAAATAAACTTAGTCTAGCATAATCTGAGCTATGAAAAGTGCTGTTGCAGGGCTAGCTCAACAATGGCACTCATGCCCAAATTGCTCCCAGAGAAGTAGTAAACTTACACCAATTACTAACCTCAGTTAAATTGCTCTGATCTTATTTATTTATGAACCGATTTCCATGATAATCTTTTAAACATCGTTGGATTTTAAATTAAATTTTCTAAAAGAGTAATAGCATAAACATTGCTAGGATTACCTTATGTAGGTTTTTGCAATAGGAAGATAAAATATTTTAAACAGCTGCCATGTAAAAAAATATGAATTCTGAAAAAATGATTAACTTATATATAGCTAGCTAGCATGCTGAACAGCATGAGTTTGACTCTAAGGCCCGCCGCACATTGGTGCGAGTGGGAACGAGCCGAGGCAGAGGCGAGCGGTGCGAGGAATGTGTGCCTCTGCTGGTCAGCGCACATTGGTGCGAGGTGCGAGGGATGTGTGAAGGGGGTGTGAAGGGGATATTTGATTGTTGTCCATGGTTATATGCTATATCATGGTTATATGTTATATCTTCGGAACCGTTTGACATCGAGTAAAGGTTGAATATATTAATTTTTTTATAAATATTTTTTTTAGCTGAATACACTTGTAAAAACAAAAAGAACAACGTTTTATAAATGAAATAAAAAATCTTTAAAATATCTATTTTTTAACTTCCCAAAAATATCTTGTATACAGGCCAAACCGATTATGCTAAAAAAAAACTAAACAATTACGTAGTTTGAATTATTAATCTACGACTAAGGCCGGTTCCTACGTGGGCGACAGATGCGACGCGACGAGAGCGACAAAATTTCAAACAAATGTATAAGCATTGGAGCGTTCTTAGTGGGCGACAGGAGCGACAACAATTTACAATGTATAACGTTATGGCAATGCAAGCTTGTCGCTGGTGTCGCTCGAGTCGCTCTCGTCGCGTCGCATCTGTCGCCCACGTAGGAACCGGCCTAAGGGTTTTGGACAAGTTTAAATTTATAGCATTTAAGTTCATAAATCAGTGAATGCTATAATTAAATGCTATAAATTAAAATTTTCCAAATCCCTTTAGTCGTAGAATAATAATTCAAACTACAAAAGTGTTGAGATTTTTTAGCTAATTCTGATAGTGATAAATACAGATTGATAAGATTAGACTGTTTGGCAGACAATAAGAAAAACGAAATTTTGAATAGGTACTTAATCCCTATAACCTTTAATTAAAATTTTTTTCCAGAATTTGGGAGACATAATTTTTTATTAGGCCCTACTTTAAAATCTAAAAACTAGTTTTTTTTTTAATTTGATTCATCAGTTTTTTTTAGACTCGTTAAAATTATCATTTTCCAAAATCGCTCTTCTTAATAATATAAGGCCAATGTGCCAAATTAATAAAAAAGGTATAAATTTAAAACAAATCAAACAATTATTTTCAATTAAAAATAAAAAAATAAATACAGACACACATTTTTTAAACTTTTTTTTGCATTCAGGGGACCAACGGGCGATACATCCACCTAAATTATATATAACACTGATATTTTTGGTGATCACTATACTACTTCCCCTTATTACAAAATAGGGAGAAATAGAAAAAACTCGCCGAGGACTGAACGAGGACCGAGGAAAACTGTGCATCAACTACAAACCCAGCGAGGCCTGAGCGAGTCTGCTGCCGCCTCGCTCTGCCCTCGCTCCAATGTGCGCCGCTCCACCTGAACGTGTGTATTACAAAAACTCCTCTTCCTCGCCTCTGCCTCGCCTCGGCCTCGGCTCGTTCCCACTCGCACCAATGTGCGGCGGGCCCAAAAACAAATACCTAGCTAAACTTCTGTGACTCTTAAAACGTGTACTCTGCGTTTACAGCTAAATTCTATATTTATTTTTTTAGCTTGTTAAAGGTGAAATGTAAAATTTATTTCAAGCTAATTTTTTTATCTGAAAAATTTATTTTAAAAACACGTGCTCTATAATTTTTGAAAGCAAATTTTCTCCGAGATGAGGTTGGTGTCATTTTATTCAACATTTTAATTTTGATAAACCACACAATTTGAATCAAAATCATTATGGAGCAGTTTTTTTTTTTTTTTTTTTTTTTTTTTTTAATACTGATTTTTTATGTTATTTGAGGGTTTTTGTTGGTAAACTACCATTAAAAATAAAAAATATTAACTAAAATGAATAAAACGCCTAGAATTATCATGGTATTGGAACTACATGACTTTCATACTCCCTATGAAATACCGTATTTCCCATATTATAGCCTACTCCCTATAATTATACACTAAGTCCACAAAGTTTCAAACTATTGAGATTCTACTGGAGTTTGGTTTTTAGTTCATAGTAACCTCCATTTATTTGTTACTGTTTCAGATTAAGTTTGTGGTTTCATTGAGGAACTCTAATGTCCTTCACGGTCGGTGTGCGCCATAAAGAAAAAGCTGTTGGTTGACAACATTGCTGCCCAGTTCAGTTTCAAAGGACAGAAAAGGAAAATCATTCAGACACTGGGGTGTGGAAAGCTGTTTTAGGTAGGCCTATGTTTTTAATACTTTGAAAAGTTAAGCAATGACAATTCCCTTTTTACATAATTTTTATATTTACTGTCACAACTATTCAAAATCTACTAAAAATAACCGCCCACAAAGAAAATTAAGCATGTGCTTATTGATGGTATGTCCTGGGGATCCGGCACAGCTTGAGCGACAACTACGGTGTCAGAAAGGTGGTCGAAGCCTCGACCTGCTATATGATTAAAGTTTTTTGTGATGCATACCAGAAGGAAGCTTTCTTATCGAGACGAATGCTTTATATATTTTTGTTTATTTAAGTTTGTTACGTCAAGGTACACTTGTAGAAATACTGTTATGTAGAAGCTAAATTTACTAAGTTTAGGCTGTACTTTAACAATAATTCACTACAGTTCAATGAGGGTTATTCATTTTAACGATGATATTAAAAATCCACTATGCCAATAATGTGATTATGGTTTATACTTATGTAGAGCTGAAATTTGCATTGTAATAATTGGTGGGCTCTAGGGGATTTAAAAAGATTGTTTAGGTATGGAATTTATTATATTGAAGCTCGTTATGTTATGAATGTTTGACTGTATAGTTTTTTTACATTTACCTACAGCACAGACCAACTTTTTAAAATTTCTTAATTGGTTTTGGTCTTACATAAGATGTAAAATTTTCAGGAATTTTGAAGGGATATGCAGAACTTAATCCTATACGGGATAGTAAATTTGAATGAAATTCTGTAATTCTAATACCTTTAATACATTAATACCTTTATTGAAATAGCGACCTACAAATCATTCCCTTGAATTTGACACATACATAATGAAAATAAGTTCAGTCAGTTCAGTAACTACTGAGGACTTAGCTTTACAACAGTCTATTAATTTTATAGTTGCATTTTAAATATTTTTAATTACCTAACCTTTGTTACTTTCTAATCATATATATTTTTCAGCTGCTGTGAAAGTCGTTCACAAAGAGGCAACAGGAAAAGACGTTATCCAACCCCTTGCAACTTGGCTGGCTAGAGCACCAGCAAGGATTCAAAAGAGGTAAATGAAAACCAACTTAATCTTTACTTTTGACATGTTATGTATATACAGTAAATTTTTTAAACAGCTTTTCTGTAAAATTAATAATTTTGTAAATGTGTTGTGAACTATTTGAGAGCAAGAGGTACACCTTGTACCTCGCTAATGATACCTGTGCTCTAAACTATAAACATTTTTTTTTATTAGCATGATACTTGTTGTTTTTAATCAGAAGTGAAAAACAAACATCTACAACTCCCAAAAATATATTTACACTTATACTGCAAAGGATACAGACTGTAACTATATGAAACTATGGATAGTGGCAATCGATTTCGACCAGACAAATCGATCACCATCAGGCCCAAAGAAAGAATCCCAACTGGCTGGGGGGGTTCTCTCTATGGGCCTGGTGATGATCGGTGTGTCCGGTCGAAATCGATTGCCACTATCCATCTTTTCATATGGTATAAATCGTATGTATCCTTTGCAAAGTATAAGTGTAAATATATTTTTGAGTCTTGTAGACGTTGGTTTTTCACTTCTTTAAACTATCCTGCCCATTATGACTGTTGGCTGAACTAGTCTATTTAAAATTCCGATAAAGCGGAGATGGCCATAAGTTATCATTCCCACCATTCCTTACTATTAATGATAATTTTCACATCACTTTTAAGCTAATAGTCAAATAAAGGGTTAGGCCTACTGTATTGTAATAGTTTTCATATGCATACTTCCAATTATTTTAGTAAGTTATGCACAAGTTTCGTAGTTGTTGTTAATTAGGGGTGTGTGAATATGTAAACTTTAAATAATTTTGAATTGGATATCGTGGTATTCGTTATAAGAAATTTCTGAAAATACTTTAAGTTTGAACTGAATTGTTTTCAAATAGTTAGCTGGTTACCCAAAATCGCTAACAAAGCCCAACGTCTAGTTACAGTATAATAAAAAAATGTAGGAATAAAAAAATTAGCATATTATAGAACAGAACAATTGGATTTGCAACTACCAGCTAAATTGACAAAGAAAAATGAATAGCAGTTGTTCTAAGTTTGTAATTTGATATTGCCACGTTGATCAGTTGTGCAATAATTCTAACTAGAGATCGCCTCCTGCTCGAAATTCGACCAAAATTTCAGTTGATCTGGACCCAAGAAGTTAAAAAAACATTTTATAACTAAAATATCTGTTGTTCCTGTTTTTCTAGCATTTATTTTTACAACAGGTGTCTAATGAGCCAGTCAATTATCTTTCCTACATAAGATTAACAGTACCAGGTTAATCGAGCTTTGCTCGTTGGTTTCAATTAACTTTTGTTGTAGTGTCATGGTAATAAAGCTATTAAATTTCCACTAACAACCAACTACAGTAGACTCCCTCTTAACCGGCCATCTTGGGACTAGGCCTCGGCCGGTTAATGATTTGGCCGATTAAACCGATGTACATTTAAAAATTCCAAACTAAAATTTCATATGGACTAAATGCAATTATGGCTTGAAAAAAAACCAACTATAAATATATTACTCTATATAATTTATAGCTAACATCCGATACCGATGAAACCATGCAGTGACCAAAAAAACTAATAATAATTCGTTTCCTATATTATTTATTGGATAGCAGGTCCACATTCACTTCCAGTGGTGGCATACACTTCCGTCCAGGACAGTACATTTAGGTGGTTTGAGAACATCATGATATAATGTGGAATTGAATGATACATTAGATAAGAAAACAAAGATTCCCACGAAACATGGCCGGTTAAAGCAATGTTGAGATAAAAAATGGCCGGTTAAAAAGATGATGTTTTTGTGCCAGGGTAGGCCGGTTAAAGCGGAGACCGGTTAAAAGGTGGCCGGTTGAGAGGAAGTCTACTGTATTCCTCTTTACAGCTTACAGCTGTTTCAAAAAGACTGCTTTACACTAATGTTCCTCTATTTTTGTATACTTTTCGTTGTTATTTCATTACCAAAATAGCAACCCATAAGGCCAATGTTGAAACTTACTATTTTAAAACTTAATTTTAGACTAAAGTTTAATTTTTTCTGGGGTTGACGCTGTTTCTAAACTTATTTTTGGGCCAAAACACTCTTAAATGCAAAGTGTAAGCAAAATCTACCCGCTAGATTTCGAGATCGTGAAACACACATCCCTTCAGACAGTGCTCGTATTATCGTATAGGAGTACCAGGTACCAGGTTAACTGAGCCTTGCTCGTTGGTTTTAATTCACTTTTGTTGTAGTGTCATGGTAATAAAGCTATAAAATTTCCACCAACAACCAACTACACCTCTTCACAGTCAACAGCTGTTTCTAAAAGACTGCTTAAATAAATATTACTTAATTTTTTATACCTTTCGTATAAATCGTATACAACATCATATCATAAGAGTAACAAAAATGAGCACTCCCACCATCTATACCCACCAGTGGCCACTGATTTTTATATGACATTGAAAAATCTGGGTACTCAATGTTGCCAACCCTAAATTGATGAAGTACTTAAAAAAAACAAAATTTATTTCGAACATCCTACAACATCTCTCGGGTTAACTAAAGAAGAGGCAGCAGAGGCGGATTTGGAAATTTGCCGCCCCTGGGCTATTCAAAAAGTTCTGCCCCTCCCTCCTCCATGGTTTCCTAATTTATATCCACAATTATTGCCCTAATTCATATGCTATTTCGACGGTAGGCGACATAAAAAGCTTGTTATACGGAACTTAAAATTTTAAAACTTAAAATCAAAGATTTTGCGTTGCGATGCAAGAACTACCAAAGTGTGGCTCAAAGCACGGCTATTTGTGTTTGACTGGTTCTTTGACCAATCCGAAACAAGTTTCTTTGACAGACGAAAACTAGCCTTTGTGCGCGTGCGTAGTTCACGGCCGGTGGAATAGTGCGGAATACTGTGACCTTCGTTCCCAGTCCCAGTCGATTTTATGAGGTTTGTTAGACACGCCTGAGTGTAGCAATAATAAATTGGCATAGCGATTTTAATTTTATTCTAGATACAAAACCATATAGGCCTACTACAGTATTTCAAATGAAGTATTAGATAAAGTGCAATTGCTCAATTACGGCTATTTATGTCTTTTCCCGTTAAAGTTTGAAGTAACAATAGTGTCAATAGATGTATCAATTATCACTGCCACATAATAACCTGACATAACTTCAAATCACAGATCCCAAATGCACTGGTGCAGCTCGGTGGTGGCGGATGTAAATACGGGGGGAGGAAGAGGGGGCGCGGGCGGCGAGGTGGTGGATGGTTCCTTTGCTCCTAAGCGTGGATCGCTACCGTGACAAATCAACGTAGTGCTGAGTTCTCCTAGCTGCTCTTTAATGACCCCTTGCGCTAAGATATTATGAAAATATGCACATTATGCATATTATGAAAATATATCGGATTCGCTTAGAAAATATGCACTCTCGGTTCTCAAATTTTTCTGTACAATTCTTCCAAAAATTTTTCGCCTCCGATAATTTGAGTTTTTTAATTTGAAGCCTAAAAAATGCCGTTTTCCAAAATTTGCCGCCCCCCGAATTCTGCCACCCCCCACTGAGCACAAGATTTCCCCGGGATATCCCAACCGAGTCCCAAATATCCTATTCAAATCCCGGGATATGGAGGATATTCTAGGACATTCTAAGCATATCCCAAAGGGACTTAATAGAAATACAAACTTTTTACATAAATAGGACTAAAATTAAACAATTTCAAACAAAACAAGTTTATAATGGATTTATTTTACTTTTTTGGCTATAAGACACCCGTCAAACAAAATTTCAAAGGATATTCTAGAGATATACCAAGGATGTGTCAGAGCTGCGTAAACGGCCATATCCCAAGGATATCCCTAGGATATGTGCGTTTTTACAATTTATTTCAAACATTCCAAATAGGGGTTTTGCTAAAAGTCTAAAGTGATGAGGTCATTCAAAAAATACCATTTTTCTTTGAGGACTCTTTTCGAAAACTTCTGAAAAAGATCTCCTTGGGAAGTCCCTGGAATATGTCCGTAAGCATAGTTTTAATTAAATTCAATAAAATATCGTTCATATCCTTAGGATATTCTCAGGATTTCCCAAGTAAATATCTGTCGACACAGTGTAAGTTATTGAAATACTGAATAAACTTTTATCATATAGGTCCAGGAAAATTAAATAAACAAGCTAAAGACATTGGATAATAACATTGTTTACAAGCCAAATAGATTTGTTTGAATTTAAACATTATAGTTGTAAGGATCTACAAAGAACATCCCTAGGACGTGTCAGTATGGTTAAATAAGCTTTAATGCAAAATAGTGCATAGATCATTCACTATAAAGTTTTAATAATTAATTTTCTTTAATGAAAACCTCTGAAAATAACTCTTAGTAAAAAGTATGGGAAATTTTCATAAGCAATGCCATGGCTGCCTCTCTTCATGACAGGAGTTTCAGATGGGTCTCGAAGGTTATATATCTCTTAAAAATATTCAATGTCCTGGGGATATCGTTAAAGGATATCCCAAAATGCATAATTTGCAATATCCCTAGGATATCCTTGGAATGACTTGGAAAATATTGGGGATATTTGGGTTTACGCTGGGATATCTCGATTTACCATTACACACCATAACGTACACAGGAAAATTATTTAACATCAAATACACTTTCAAAATGTCAAACTACATAAAATAAAATGTATTGATTGTATTCAAATTAAAATATATCAAGTATAATTAATAATCTTTTGGTGTTCAAATATACAATCCAAATTACATACAACTGTTCACATTCAAAAGGTTTTGCTATTTTATTTCAATTTTTTAAATACCTGAAAATAGTCAATTTGTAATGTTACTTCAAATTCAGGCTAACTTTTTTACTTTGACTCGCAAAACTTCAAAGTGCGCCGATGAAGGTCAAGTTTCAATACTTAATAGTAAATGAGAACACCACTGAGCACAGATGAGGTGGCTCAAGAGGCTAGAGCGTCAGGTCATGACGTGAGAGGTCACAGGTTCAAATCCTGGCATGGATCTATACTTTTTGCTCCGATTTATTTTCATTTTTGTAATTTGTTCGTTAGCAGAAATGCATTTATTTATAAACTTTGATGCAAAAAGTTACAATTTACAAGTTTTAGACAAGTTTTTAACGACATCCCTTAGGGATATTTGAATATCCTAAGGATATCCCGAAAGGATATCCCAAAACGCGGGATATGCGCGGACATTCAATATCCCCAGGAGATCCCTGGGATGACTTTTTGAGAATATTGGGGATATTTAGGATTTCCCCGGGATATTCCAATATCCCATAAGGATATGTTTAGGAACTCCTGGGGATGTACTTGTGCTGTGTGGGCCTGGGCTATAGCCCATTTAGCCCATATGTAAATACACCCCTGAGAGTCAGGCAATATGTAAAAAGGTTAATTGCATTTTTATTGTCAGCGCTGGTCAGGTACAAATAAATAGGAACATTTATCAATTGTAGCCTACCTCTCCAGCTACTGTTGTAAGCAAAATTTCTTACAGCAGTTTATGTTTTACAGGTTGGCAAAGAAGACGAACGAGCAAAGAAAGGAGATACCGGTAGTCAATAATGATGACTCATCATAGATGTTTTTCATATAATTGTTTGTGAATAGTTTTATAAATATTATACATATTATACAAGTTTAATTTAAATTTTCTTGTTTATATATAAATCCTGTGTCATTTTTCAATCATTTTTTCATATTGGCTTGCATTTTTTAAGTTTCCATTTTTTTACCAAGAACACATATATATTCTACTCATTAGTTTAATAATGTTAGAAACTTTTTTGTATTTTCCTTAATGACATTCAGATTTGGTTGAATTGAAATTTATTTGATATTTTGTTTAATTTATTTGTGCTTGTATACTTCTGGTAAGAGTATATATTTATAGATGATTAAATGGTCTAATGAGGAAGGGGTTTAAAAAATTCAGTACACCTATTATTAATGAACAGAGTTTCTCATAACAGTTTGAATTCATAAATCTATGATTGATTATCATATTTTTTGTATTTGCTTGAGTGTGTATTAATTGAACACAATAAAATTATGCTCAAAACTTTAGTTAACAGCACTTACATTTTTTATTTAACACAGGAAACTATTTTGCATATGTATATCCATATATTTTTTAATTCTTTTAAAAATACTTTCTAGTTTGAATTTTTATGGAGGTAAACTTCCCACTCTAGAGGGGGGGGGGGGGACTTTATTTTCCACATTCAAAGCTAATGTTGTAAATCCTTTTTTTTCTGTATTAGTTGATATGAGTGGTAGTTTCCATCATGGAAAGTGTTTTTTCTATGTGAAATAGTGTTTACAACAGAGGTAAGCCAAGGTCTGAAGATGTGATTGTGCCCAGAAAATGACTTGCGCTCCAAGTGATGAACAATGTGCTCTGAGATAGTAAAAAATGCTTGTAAATGGTTTGAGTAGAGGTTTCAAATTTTTGCTTGATATTTGGGATGATTTAACAATGTTTTTCAGGATCTATATGAAAGGTTTTGGAGGGAAGTTATAAACATTTATAAAAACATTTTTTAAGAAAGTCAGACATCTGCTAAAAGTGATTTTTAGAGATTTAGAAAAGTGTTTTTAGTAGCTTCATAAAACATTTTTTGAGGAAAGTAGGAGTCATTTTTAAAATGATTACTGAAAACTGTTCTAAAATCATTTTTTTTAATCCTTAGGAAAATATTTTTGAAATCATTTGGAGCACCTTTCTAAAGTATGTTTGAAACGTTTTCCAGGTCTTACATAAAACGTTTTCTGAGGAAAGTAGGAGAGATTTTTAAAATGATTTCTGAAAACCGTTCTAAAATCATTTTTTATAATCATTAGGAAAATATTTTTAAAATCATTTTGAACGCCTTTCTAAAGTATGTTAAAAACGTTTTCCAAGTCGTACATGAAACGTTTTCTGAGGAAAGTAGGAGAGATTTTTAAAATGATTTCTGAAAACTGTTCTAAAATCATTTTTTATAATCTTTAAGAAAATATTTTAAAAATCATTTTGAACATCTTTCTAAAGTATGTTTAAAACGTTTTCCAGGTCGTACATAAAACGTTTTCTGAGGAAAGTAGGAGAGATTTTTAAAATGATTTCTGAAAATCATTCTAAAATCATTTTTTATAATCATTAGGAAAATATTTTTTAAATCATTTTGAACAACTTTCTAAAGTATGTTTAAAACGTTTTCCAGGTCGTACATAAAACGTTTTCTGAGGAAAGTAGGAGTGATTTTAAAAATGATTTCTAAAGTCATTAACAAAATCTTTTTTTACATCCCAAGCAAAATATTTTCTTAGTTATTTTTAACACGTTTTAAAATATTTCTAAAAATATTTCCTTACATCATTTTAGAACATTTTCCGTGAAAAGTAGGCGTTGATTTTTAATATCTTTTTGGTGTACGTTTTGCAGTCATTTTAAAAATATTTCTCGCTACTTGGGTAGTTGTAAAAGAAAGAATAACTATCACTTTACTAGTACAGTGGGGAGGGTATGACAAGCCAGGGCCGGCCCGAGGGTAATAGGATTTTGATCTGCGCCTCCTAAATTAATCAATTTGCCTATCTTGTGAACTGGAATGTTAAATTACAAACGGAAGCATTAAATTAGGTGCAAGGCTAACTTTTTAATGCTGTTAGTTTAAACAAAAGATTTTTTTTTAATCACTAAATTTTTTTTAAGGTTTGTCGACACAACCATTTATTTTTGACAACACATGTCCTGGGTCGGGGCGGGTAGGGCCTACCATAGGCTCAGGGCCGCCCCGACAGGGCCAAGGGGGCGCCGCAGCCGCGGTGAAATCCCCGTTTTATAAAGGCTCAAACACTTCACAAAAACTATAAAATCAGGAAAACTTAAGATAATCAAAGTGACGATACATACAAATTTGAATGACTGCTCATAAAAATAATTTATTTGTTATTTTGAAATTTTATTTGTCCTTTAAAACATCATTCTGTATTCACACTGCTGTATTAGGCATACATTTAGATCACGAAATAGTTATGGTTTAATTGATGACTCCAGTTAAATATTATTCTTGAATCACGACCCCTTTTAGAAAAAATCAATATTCTTTTTTAATATAGTACTAAATCAACTGTTAGGATTTTTGAGGTGCAGGTTGTCTTTGGTTATTAGGCCTATGGCCTATCGTGTGACAGTCTACATGACAAGACTCAGACCCACACCATGTGTTGTCAACAAGATAAAAACTTAGAATTTTTTAATTTATTTTTTCAAACTAACAGCATTGAAAGTTAGTCAAGCATCTAATTTAATGCTTCCGACTGTAATTTAACATTACAGTTCAAAAGATAGGCCAATTAATTAACAAATTTCGGGGGCGCAGATCAAAACCTCGCCCTGGGCGCCGATTACCCTCGGGACGTCCCTGCATAGGCCCCAAGTGGGCACTCGAGCCGTTTTTTTTTTTTTTTTTTTTTTTTTTTTTCAGTGTGTAAGATCAGCTGGCCAGTAGGCCAACGTGTAACCAAATATGATGCTATCATGATTCACTTCCACTTACTTTGTAAAAAAAGGTTTATAATAATGAATTAGCCACTACTCATTTCCGACTGATTAAGGTTTTGAACTTTAATTTTAAGTAATGTACAAAATTACTATTTAACTATTTGTTTCTAAAATATTTATTGATGCCGGTTTACAATTTTTGTAAAGTGTTTGATTCTTTAAAAAAATTTCAATTTTTCCCTCGGCCACAGCGCCCCTTTGGCCGTGGCGCCCGGGGCAGCTGCCCCGGTCGCCCCATCTTTGGGGCGGCCCTGTGACGAGCAATGGGAGTTTGGGTAGATAAGAGAATGTGGGTGGGCCAACTGGTTCAACCATTGACTTTGTACACTACGTGAGTAGACTTCTCATAGCATAGGCGTGTGTGAAGCATATTGACGGTGGTGCGATCTCGTGCGGCATCCATAGAAGTACACGTAACATATGACAGATAAATCAGTACTACCACTCTTCTAAACCAAGGATGAAACATTTTATAACTGAAAGTTATGTTTATGTTTTGGTAAAATGTTTTGGCAGCACTGTAAATTCAGCTGAATAATAACAACATCGATGGCAGGGACTCTGGTGCGGCGTCCACCGAACTTCCAAATTTTTGCCTCAAACTAAATGCATTGGATGAGAGGTCTATTCACGTTAGTGTACATAGTCAATGGTTCAACCCATTTTACAAGTTCACAAGGAAATCATAAACCATGTCTTCGTCCACATACAGATATTTGAGACAAATGAATCTGTATTGAATTAAAATGATATAAAAAATAGTTAACATTTTTGCTGCATGAGACATACTGTAATTTCATGGAAATATACATTCTATTGATTTAGTTAAGCCAGAATTGTACTCTTTATATACATAGGTGTAACCATTTACCAGCTTGACTAAAAAGTTATTTTCATCAAATTCTTGCGATAAACGATTGTTTTCTGAACAGTTAGCTGTGTCTAGTCGATTCCTGATGGGTTGGATAAAAAGTCTCGTAAACAAAAGTTTTCGGGACAAGGCAGGAAAATAGTAGTTTTTGGGACTAGGCCAGAAAAAAACTTCAAAGATTTTACAACGCGAGCGATGTTATTCTACTTATAGGGCCGGTTTCCGAGTCCGGGGATATTTAATCCCGGAGTTAGTTAATCTGTGGAATAAGATAATCTGTGGGTTAAAAATATTAAATAATCGGGTTTCGGAGATCGGGGATAACTTACTTAACTCTCGGATTATCGTAGTCCGAGAATATATTTATTCTTTAACTTATGCCATCGGTTAGGAGGGAATTGCGGGGAATTCTCTATTTTGAGTAGTGGCATTCACGTTGTACAGCCTACAGACGACACTCTGTCGAAGGATTTAGTTTACGTTTTTGGCCACAGCTCCCGTGTAGGCCTATTGTCCCTTATCAGTTGAATACGCTGTAACGTTTATTCTAGATTTCCCCATTCTTTAGTGATTTTGTTCAAGAAGGGATTCAAATGAAACTGGCACAATTGAAAAATTAGGTTTATTGTACATTTTACTTTAGTCCAAAACCTGTCTCACACTATCATACCTAATCATAAATTCACTTCAAGCCCAATTACAATTTCCACTTAAGTCTCTCTTTTTAATGAGCCCAATTTAAGTTAAAACAAAATCAAATCAAACATACTTCGCAACGCCTTAATATAAAATAAAATAAACGACTAAACCTTTTGTGCTAAAATCTTTTGATCTGGGTCAAACTTGAGCCCTGCAAACAAACAAAATCCCCTTTCTTGCTTAAAAGTAAAAAAAAAAATAATCTATACCCTACATAATTGTTACAAATCATTCATTTCTAACAACAAAAAATTTCCAGTCATAATAAAATATTCCCTTTAAATCTGGTGACAATTCTTTGTTAATAATTTACAATTATTTATTATTTATGTATCAAAGATTTTAAAATTGAAATTAGGAGTTACAATATTTTCTGAATTAATTAAACATAATCAATCTCTGTATTCCAATCTTAGTTTTAAAATTTTCTATTTTAATACATTTACTGGACATTAAAAGAAAATAGATAAAATCAATTTCATTACTGTGGTTGATTTAAATTTAGCAGAGAGAAGGAAACCATGAAAATAAAATAATTAAAATAAATTAAACTTACTACAATATTTGTAGGCTGCTGCATAATCACTAACATGACAAGCACATGACACAAATGAACAACTGAAAGAGGAAGGGTGCCCTCAGCACTCTCAATATATAGGGAAGCTGGGCTCTGGAACGTTCTACCCCCCTTACCCCCTTACCTGGCCTCAGCATGTGATCTGTGAACTGATAAAGAAGCTTCTAGATTGTTGGCTTCTGATAGCAAGCAGCTACATGATTTATTCCAACAACAAAACATTATTTCAATATAAAATTTCTATTTTTTATTATTTTTTTATTATTATTATTATTTGAACACGTTACAAAATTTCCCCCTCTCTCTCTGAAATAGAAATTGGTTAATACAATTGAAATAATTTTTGTTTACATTACATCCATAGTTCTAAATTATTTACAATCTTCATTCTTCACATACAAAATCTTCTTTCTTGAAAGACGCTCCCCGTCGGTCACAGAAATGAAGGCCGGAACCCGCTGTGCGAAGATTCACCCTCCCCGAAGGTGTCACTTCCGTAGCGTGCCCCGTGGCGCGGCGCGTCGTCGTCTGGCCCCGGTGTCGTTCCGTCCGTCCTCCGCGTCAAAGACGTCACGGCCCACCTCGTCGAGTGGTCGCTGCTGTAGCCGGCATCAAGCAGTCCTCACTCCCGTCACTGCACTATTGGGGCCTACGCGATTAAGTCTTTACTAATATTTCACTCCCGTACGCGGCAGAGAAAAGAACATTTTTAGTCTCTTAGATAAAGTTTCACTTTTATAATTATAAATATATATTTTTAATGGGCTCTTAATAATTCTTTTCTCTATGAGTCCATTTAATGTTTAAGTCAACATTTAATAGTCTTTTATATTGTCCTTTATCAATTTAAACACCTATAAACGTCCATTAACACCTATTAACCTATTAACGTTAATTCACACAATATTTACAAATAACCAAGTCTTTAATTTATATACAAAGTTTTCAGTTTACACGTTTTCAATTGTTTATATAATATACAATTATTTACTCTTATTTAGGCCTTGTTAAATTTGTGAAATTAAAATTTTAATTATTTGGCAGGGTCCCTGCTACTTGCCTCTGTATTACTTTATTTTATTATATTGCTCACTTCTAACTCCTTTTTTTTATAGTTCACTTCTATAGTTGCAACTTTATAATATATTCCAAATAGTCATTTGCACCATTCATTGACTCTACCAATATCCAACAAGGAAAGTAGTTTACATTGTTGTGGGCATTGTTGAAAGTCCAATGGCATGCTCCGTTCTGCTAACAAAAGATAAGGAAATTCCTGTAGATTCCAAAGTCTCCAGTCTTCAGTGCGCGTCGTCCTCAATACGTCGATGTCGTGTAGGGCCCCGTGTAGTCAAGTCATAAAGTGTAATTTGTCGTTTTATTTCGAAGTCTTATAATTCGAGTGTGATATAATAGTGCATGTGAAGTAGTGATAAAGTGAAGAAGTGTCCTTGAGTCCATGTGAAAGTGTTGTGAAGTGTTAACAAAACAAATCGTGCCATCAGATCGTATCCTTTGCTGAATTAATTATATTTATTATAGGCTAAGTTATTGTAGATTTAAGTTTCAGCTCGGAAATTTTATTTTCATAGTCTGAGCTCTTAATTTTTAAGTTGATTTTTCTTTTTGTAGGCTTTTAATTCGTAACTTTATCATTATATATTATTTCATTAAATGATGTTGTAATATTTTCCTTATTTTCTTAGCTGAGAAATATGAGCCTTTTTAATATTTAAAACATTTTCCAAACCTTGAAGTAAAACTGTAACATCGTTTAAGAAAAATATAATTCTGTATGGTCCTGAATATTTGAGTGCCAATTTACTAGTAAACTTTTTTGCCTTGTCAGATAAATAGTGCGCTTTTAAAAATACGTTGTCTCCAACTTTGAATGGGTGCTTTGACTTATCTTCGGAATATCTCCCCGACTTAGCATTTTTTAAATATGCTTTTCTTTGAGAGACTTTTACTTCTTCTAACTTTTTGTTTATTTCCTCTGGAGTTAAATCACTTTCCAAAATACTGTGTAGGTCCCAGTAATTAGATAACTCACAGTTTGGCTGATGATTGAACATGACACTGAAAGGACTTTTACCTAATGCTTCATTAAAAGAATAATTCAGTGAGTTTTGTACAAAAGGTAGCGATTTGTCCCAATTTACTTGATTGTTGTGGTGTAGCGCCCGCAAAATAGCCTTAGATGACCTGATATACCGCTCTGCAATGTTGCCACTAGCCTTGTAAGGCGTTATCTTAAAATGCGTTATCCCCTTTGAAAATAAGTACTGAGTCATTAAGTTTGAAGTAAAGCAGCTTGCATTATCTGTGACTAAATTCTTGCATATAGAAAAATTATTAAAAATAATTTCATCCAGTTTTTTTATTACAGTTGTGGTTTTACTGTCTCTAGTCGGAATTAAGAATGTGTATTTGTTGAAGTGGTCCACATATATTAATACATATGCGTTTCCAAGTTTTGATCTTACAAATGGACCAGCAAAATCCATGTAACCTCTTTCAAAACATTGCTTCGACGGTGTAGATATTAGTTTCCCCTCATATATTCTTAACGCAGGCTTACTCATCTTACATACATTACAATCAGATATTTTCTCCTTGATTTCTCTTAGTAAATCAGGCCTATAAAAATGATTACTTATTCTTTGATAAGTTCGATTAATTCCGGGATGACAACCGTGATCAGATGAATGATAATATTTATAGACCATATCCAATAATTTTTCCGGTAAGTAAATTTTTCCTTTGTCACGATCATTTTTCTTATAAATTACTACTCCTTTGCTCAACGAAAACCTTTCTGAATTTGTTTTATTTCTGATACTATCATAAATTTTTTTTATAGTACCATCTTCTTTCTGATTATCTTCAATACTCTTAAATGCCAGCGGAAAATCTGTTATAGTATTTATTTCCTTAGTTTTGGGCTCTTTTTTCATTGGTAATTTTGGGTTAACAGATCTAAATTTCTTTGGCAATTTTCTGGGGTCCAAAATTGTTGTTTGTTCATAAACGATATCAACCTTATGTTGGTCACTAAGTTCTCCAAAAACTCTTGATAGGGCATCGGCAACGGGATTGCCTTTTGATTTGACATGCTCCACTGAAAATGGTAAACTCAATATTTTCTGGCTCCATCTTGCTAGTTTACTTCCTAATCTATGACTGTTTGATAAAACAAAATACAAAGCTGAATTGTCAGTAATTAAGTGGAAAGGTTGAACTTCTAAATAATTATAGAACTTCTGAATACTCAAAACAACAGAATATGCCTCCTTTTCATATGTAGACCATGCCATTTCTGCATTAGACAATTTTTTGGAAAAATATGCTATAGGCCCCAGATCTCCAGTTTCATTTTTCTGCAAAATAGTTGAGCCTACCGCAACCGAACTTGCATCTGTCATCAAATAAAACTTCTTACTGAAATCCGCTATCTGTAAGACCGGAGGATTAGTAATTTCATTTACAAGAGCTTGATAACTATTTTCGCAAGCCTCGGTCCAAGTAAATTTAGCGTTTTTCTTGCGCAGTTCGTTTAGTGGGCTAGCAATACTTGCATAATCCTTTATATATTTTGAGAAGAACTGAGTCATTCCTATGAAGGTATGCACTTGCTTCACATTACTCGGTCTTGGATAGTTGCGAATCGCAGTTGTCCTGTCTGGGTCTATTGTCACACTATTTTTGCTGATGAGGTTTCCTAGAAAGCTAATTTCCTTATGGAAGAACTTTACTTTGGAGGGATTGACTGTTAGGTTGTTTGCTGATAATCGTTTTATTACTTGTTGCTTATGTTGTTCCTTAGTTTTAGAAAATATTATTATGTCGTCTGCAAAATTAAGCATGTATTCATACTTTATGTCATGAAATAGTTTCTCTAAATATCCACTTAAAACTCCTGATCCAAGGTGAAGTCCATATGGTACTCTTTTGAAGCAAAACTGGCTGTAGGGTGTTGTAAAACTGGTTATATGTTTACATTTTTCTGCAATAGGTAATTGATAAAAACTGTTACATAAATCCAAAACTGTAAAATATTCACAATCTTGCATGTAATGCACACTGTCATGTAAGTCCCCAATCGGTTGATTATTTCTGATGATTTTTTTATTTAATTTTGCATAATTTACCACCAGCCTGTATTTATCAGTTCCAGGTTTACTTACTAAAAAGCTCGAACTACTGTATTGACTCATGCACTCTTCAATAATACCTTGTTTTAGCAAGTCATCTGTAATTTCCCTCATTATATTAAGTTTTGGAGGTGACATGGGATAAACCTTTTGTTTTACCGGCTCACTATCAGTTAATTCTATCTCTATTTCATGATTTAAGGCCTTACCTATTTTGTTAGTAAATACATTCTCATATCTTCTAACTAACTGTTCCACATAGACTTTCATATCCGGACATCCAACTTTAAGCTCCTTTTCTTCCATATTATTTACAGACCTATTTAATTTTTCCAAAGAGCAAAATTTTATTTTTATATCTTTCTTAAATGCAAACCAACATATGTTGTTTGCCAAGTCTAAGATCAACCTTGATTCCTTAATGAAGTTACTTCCAAGTATTACCTTATATGCTAGGTCATCAACAATTGAAAATTTTACATACCAGGAAAGATTAGAGATTTTAATCTTTACTACACATTCCCCAAGGGAGGCCATTTCATTTTTGTTTGCCGTATAATACTTTGTATGTACGGTATTTTCCCTTCTTATTAAATTATTTTCCTTTAAAATACTGTACATTTCAAAAGATATCGCATTGATAGAGCTTCCAGAGTCCAGTAAAGCATTGTAATTCAAAACTGAAGTAAATTTTATGTTAATCCTAGGCAATGTGCATATAATTGGATCTTCTTTATGAAAATGTTTTGACTTTATATTATTTATTTTCTTTTTGAACTTCCACATTTCTTTTTTGTATTGTTGTTTTTCCTTTTTATTGCCTTTTAACTTCACATCTTTAGTTAACTTTATTGAGTTTTGGGGTCTTAGAATAGTGTGGGTCCTATCATTTAACTGCGGGGAGACATACCCGCACCACTTGGCTTCTCCCCCTATCCATTTAAAGATCCGGATGGTTTCGATTCCCTTTTGGAGCTGTATTGCCTGGGTTTGAAGCAGTTCCTAGCAATGTGACCAGTTTTCTGGCAATTGTAACATTTAATGGGCGAATCACCCTGTTTGGCAGCTATGTTGTTTACAAATTTATTTGCTCTGGGGCTTGGTGCTGATTTGTTCATTTGATTCATTGTTCTTCAACTAGAATTCATGTTATTTCTTTCCCAGTTAGCATACCCAACATTTTGGCTCTGAATACATAATTGATTGAGGTTGGAAAATGTTTGAGGTCGTGGCATGAATACCAACCTGCTCCTGTCTTCTTGATTCATGTTCATACAAATCAGCTGGACTAATTCTGTTTCTGAATAGTTACAACACAAAAGTTTAGAATTCTCCTTAACCATGCAAATGTAGTTGTGCAAGGGTTCATTTGCATGTTGTGGTCTAGTGACCAGGTCTCGTTTTAAGGCTTCTCTCAACCCTAGCGGAACAAAACAATTTAAAACTTCTTTATGAAAGAATTCCAAGTTTTTGTGGGTGGATTTACATTCCAAAAGTTTGTTGCGCAAAGGTCCTCGACAATATTGTTGACACATCTCCAGTATATGACCATTCGATAAACTAGTTTCTGCCTTCAATCTCAATACCACCCCTAGAAATTTTAATAGAGCATCAATTTTGAGACCATCACAAACTTGTAAGTTTTCAAAATACTTCAATATTGGGTTTGGCAGTTTAGAGAAAAAATTATTTGTAGTTGACACAATACTAGTCGGGTTCGAAGGTTCAACATCAATCTTCGATACATCTCCTAAAATCTCACCTTGATTCACGGTACTAATATGTTTCTCCTTATGGACATCTACTTTAGTCTCTCCATTGCTTGTTTCACCTTTACCAACATCAGCTAAATTTACATTCTCAAAAACATCATCTAAATTTTCTTCCTCTATGTTACTCTCACTTAATCTACGCAATACTCCTGCCTTAACTTCCGTGTCCACAGATTTATTTATCTCATCAAACCTTAAATCTAAAGCTTTAAGTTCATTTGCATATTTTTCAATAATCTTTTTGGTTTCCTCCGATGCTTTAAATTTACTGATGTTCGTTATTCTTAAGTTTAAATGTTCACTTTTGGCTTCATATCTCAAAATGTCTATGGGTCGACTGTTATCATTTAAATCTTCTAGTTTACCGGATAATACTTTTAAGCTGGTATCTATGTACTCTAGCTCCTCCTGCATAGCTAACTTATTGCTCAAATGCTTTACATCCTTTTCTACCTGGTTTCGAATTGCCTGTCTTAGCCTTTTCCTTAAAGATGAACTGGTGCTTCGGACATCTGGATCGATGTTTCTTAATTTTAGTTCGTATTCCAATTCACTTTTCGAAAGCAAATCTATTTTTGACCCCATCTTGACTTTATTCAAATTCTATCTAAGCTTAAAATCCGAAATTTCAAATGAAGAATAAGTAAATCTAAAATAGTTCCACCTAAGCAGAGGCTAAGATGTAGCAGAGTGCGCAATTTATTTTGTAACGTTTATTCTAGATTTCCCTATTCTTTAGTGATTTTGTTCAAGAAGGGATTCAAATGAAATTGGCACATTTGAAAAGTTAGGTTTATTGTACATTTTACTTTAGTCCAAAACCTGTCTCACACTATCATACCTAATCATAAATTCACTTCAAGCCCAATTACAATTTCCACTTAAGTCTCTCTTTTTAATGAGCCCAAATTAAGTTAAAACAAAATCGGATCAAACATACTTCGCAACGCCTTAATATAAAATAAAATAAACGACTAAACCTTCTGTGCTAAAATCTTTTGATCTGGGTCAAACTTGAGCCTACAATATTTGTAGGCTGCTGCATAATCACTGCATGACAAGCACATGACACAACTGAACAACTGAAAGAGGAAGAGGTTCCTCAGCACTCTCAATATATAGGGAAGCTGGGCTCTGGAACGTTCTACCCCCCCCCCCTTATCTAGCCTCAGCATGTGACCTGATCTGAAAAAGAAGCTTCTAGATTGTTGGCTTCTGATAGCAAGCAGCTACATGATTTATTCCAACAACAAAACATTATTTCAATATAAAATTTCTATTTTTATTATTTTTTTTTATTATTATTATTTGAACACGTTACAAAATGGAAAAAAAACATAGGAAAAGACATTAAACCTATACAGGCAGGACCTAACAGTCCATACATCAAATTTTAATATAACCCAGTCGTTGCATCGTTTTTGCTGTCCGTCTCTGTCAAACGTACTTTATTTTAATTTTATTTGGGTTGAATAATCTGTCTCAGATATTATTTTAAACCCCTTAAAACCACTAGATATTGCTAATTATTCAAATGAAAAGTTTTGGACAGTTTAACAACCATGTATAACTTAATTTGTAAGCAGACATTTCATACTAGTCGTTCTTCATATTAACGGTTTCTGCCGAAGAATGTGGGGGGACAATTAATTATCCTGCGACACACTGTTTTGGGGGGAAATGCAAATAAACTGGTTCCGAAAATGATTTCTCCTGACGAAATGCAAATTCCGCACGTGTCCTCGCCACAAATTTACATCAACTTCGGAATTATCAGTAATTAATGGAGATTGTTATTGATGACTCTTTGTCGATATAGGGTGGTCGGCCGGACTTACGAGGTTTTAAGAGCTTATATTTGTTACAGGATTGTGCCACTTTGATTACTTATCAGAGTTTTTATTGAAATAGAATATTTCCTTAGCACGCGCTAATTAGAATACAGGTTTATTTAAGTATAAGGTAAAAGGTTTATTTAAGATAACATACGTTAGTAGTTTATATAAAAACATATAAGTGCAATATTTTTATGGACAGTTTCTCCAAGTAGTTTCTGTTCTTTAACCCTTCCCGGGCTATTGACGGATATATCCGTTAAATTTCATTTCTATTCCAGGCTGAAAACGGATATATCCGTTTTAGAAATTTTCTTTTCTGGGATAAAGACGGATATATCCGTCCAAAAGTACGAAAACATATGTTGTATATATTACGATTATAAACATTATATTGACTTTTTGACGGGTAATTTAGTTTTTACAGTTGGCAAGATTATGTCCCGTGACTTTTTCACCTGTTTCATGCCAAAACAACTCACGTGTAGCGCGAAACTGTCAGTTTGTGCTGGGGCCTTACAGTGAGTGTTTGTTTATGTTTTTGTAATGACGTACTATGAGTTTTTTTCGACTCAAATATTGTTAAAGATGTTATAAATTGCTAAATATGAAGTGCATCTGAAGGAGATTTCATATTTGGCTGTCAAAATAACTATAATATGAAAAATTATTCTGGCGAAGAAAGCGATGCAACAGGCGTACAATATATTGTAGTTCTTGCATTTTTAGATTTTTTTTACTGTTTCTAAGAGGAACTTTTTTTTAATGTTATATTATGATAGGTAGTAAATAAAAAAACAAAATGACATAAACGGATAAATCCGTCCTCCGCCCGCAAAAATACTCCAAATTATATGCAGTTTTCATATTTCTTGATTGTCGTTCTGGGCGGCGGACGGATATATACGTTTACTGAAGTTTTCTTGCGGGCCAAAGACGGATATATCCGTCTTCTCAAATTTTATTTTCTTTATAACATGTGCAAAAAAATTATTTCAGCACTGAAAACAGTTTTTTATAACACATGAATTATTTTGAACAAATTAACAACAAGAAATTACCACATTATGTTTTGAACTTTTGCTTAAAATAATTCCGTCTCAGCCCGTGATTTAATGTAGCCCGGGAAGGGTTAAATAACAGTGAAATGTAGATGTAACAAACAAAAATAAATATGAAATAATTTACAAGAGTTCCTTCTTATTCAGATTATTTATTTCAGTTTTATGAACATTTCTGCCTATAAATACCAACTAAGTTACATTTCGACCAACTATCACAATAGTGTTTAACAAAAAGTAAAAACAAATTAAAACAGCGCCAATAATATATGTGTATAGATAGTTTCAACTAAATAGATTCCTTACTTCTCTTAGGCGCATTCTGAATCTAAAGGGCATATAACAAAATATGTCAAATATAGAACAGCACACCATGTTGTACACTCCGATGTGTTGAAGTACATTCAAACAAAAGTCAATTCCCAAAATATATCCACCCCGAGCATTGATATATCAAAGAAAATGACACAGTTAATCGAACAAGTTGTCCGACAAGTCCACTTCTTGTAGGGACCAAGCAGGAAAAGTATCGGAGCCACGCATTCGCCCTGGGGCACCCTGGGCCTGGCCGGTCATCTTGTGCACTCGCATCGCTCAACGGAACCGACGTTTAATTCGGTATTTACCGACTCCAATTACACTCGGGATGGGACCGCGATCGCCGATCACTGCGTCGCCGCCGCGGCTCGTTATGCTGCGTAATGGTTCAGTGCTATAACCATCCATTTCGGCGAGTTCCACATCTCGTTGTCACAACTGATATATTCGGTGTTGCGTCTAAACGATGACGTTGTTACCGGCTGTAATGACTCTCATATTTCCCGGTACTCCTTGTCCCCTCGGTACCGTCGCCGCCCCGTGTAGCCCTTCGGTTTCTGTTTGCCGGTCGGCCGTTTACGTGTGTCCTCTGAGCGTTTTCACGGTCGAAAACTCCCGAGGACCGTTTGCCGGTGGGCTTGTCGTGGAGTTTGTTTTGACAGCATGCGAATAATTTGCGACGTCCAATCAAAACAGCCAACTTGCATGAGGAATGAGGCTGTCGCGTTTGGAGAGGACGGTTTGCTTCATTTACATGGAAGAACTACCTGTTAATTCGATAAAATTATAACAGTAATTTAACGTTTAATTTTCAATATAAGATAATAACTGTACTATTGTGTTGACGTTTTAGTAAATTTATCATATTTTATGGTTTTATGGGTATTATAAAAAATTATAGTTTTTAAACAACATCAAAATATTGCAGATCAGGGAAATCTTGATAAAAAGTTTGGTCGATTCTCTATGATAATTCACTACTAAAATTAAAATCCAAAATTGACGAGTTATTGGTATTTATCAACTAACTTGTGAAAACGCCAATTTGTGAAAACCCAATCTTTCTTGGTGCAAAATAACAATGTTGTATTTTAAATCACTCATTAGACTCTAATTGACGACTTTACAAACCAAGAAATTGTCAAGTGCTCTTTCTTAATAATACAAGAGTACAAAATATCCGTATATATGTAAAATTTATGACAGTCAAAGCGTCAAATTAAACAGATTCGCCGATATTGCTTGGAGATAAACGACCCTAATGATTACTGAAATTAATGTCCTTATAATTTCATCTAGATAACTTTCTCATTATGGAACAGTTACAGATAAGCGTTCAATCAATATTTATTTGTTTCTCTTAGTGATTTATGTTTTAATTTAAAGTGGATGAGTTCTGGGCGGTCTTGTGATGTAATTGAAACATAAAAAAATCTGACACGGACGAGCGTGGTTTGCATATTCGGGTGTGAAAACTACAGTTATAATGACAGAACCAGCGACGGCTGTTAATGCGGCTGATAACATCGGATGATAAACCTTACCTTATCCAACTCACCCGGCCGCAGCCGCCAGCCGACCGACACGCCTCATTTTACTTCTCGCCTCAACTCGCTCCTAATTACGATCGGCTCCAAAAAGAGTTTCTCTTTTAATTAAACTAGATATGTTTTTTCTGCCAAAAAGTCCCGGAACGTTCATTTTATTTTTGTAAACTAATGACAGTGAAAAATTGTTAGTTTTAGGCATATACAAATACAATTATTTTTCAAGGCATATATTTGTCATTTTACATTTCAAAAGGTTGGCCCACTGAGGAAGTATAGTAAATATTGAGAGTAAGCATTGATTGATAAACACATAAAATTAAATGTCCCAGTTATTAGAGCACAATGTAGTAAGCCGACTGTCGATAGGATAGCCAAATCAAAAATGGCAGTCAAACCTCAAACCGAGGGCAGTGGACTCGGGAGGGGATTTTACCAGCGGAATGCAATTCATTGACTATATACGTTCATACCCTTTAGTTGCAATTAATTGACTACATACGTTAATAGTCTATAGATGCAATTCATTGACTACACAAGTTCATAGCCTGAGGGCGCCCAATTCAACGGCTACCGATCTATTCTGTCTGTATTAGGAGTCTCAAATTCATAAAAAATTCATCGTGCTGTGCTTCGTGAGTTCCTATTTGGTGCCTTTATTTAAAATAAGATAAAAATGTAAGAAGTTTTTAATAAAGATAAAAACTTGGCCTCTTTGATTCGCTTGTAGATTTTTTTATATTTAATCCATATTAAGCTATAATGGTTTAAAGTTTATCGTGGTGTTTCTTTAAAAGGGAGGAAATATCATGGAACACGTTTGGTAATTTTCATATAATTTTGTAAATGTACTCATTTTTAATAGTATATATATGGATTAGAAAAAAATTATTAATGTGGTTGTGGTTTATAACATAAATAAAGGCCTACACTAATTTTATGAATCCAGTCTCTTAAATAATCTGCCCAATCATTATAGAGTAAGAGCATAAAAGTTAACTCCACTCAATTCCATATTCAAACTGTACATAAAATAAACATTCCACAACCTGCTATTCAAAATTTCTAGAAAAATGTTGTCCGAAATTTCGAGATATCATCATTAACTCCTGGGAATGCAGAAGTGGCTCCTGTCAAAATGTTGACGCCGCCGGGAGAGTTAGTCGTCTCTGTTTCACCTCTGAGTCTGAGGTAGCCTAGACGAGACAGTGAATTATAGTCAAGCTGACGACGGCTGACACTGCGTGTCAGGAAAACTATAAATATCAGAGCCGGACACGCAGCTATATGTCACTTCTGACGCAGCTACACACGCATCGACATATTTCTTTTAGACGCCCTCAACACATTTCTGTCTTTTATGTGAATAGATTTATGGTGTTGAATTCTGTTTCGCGATGGCTTAATTTAGGATTGCATTTAGGCAAATATTCATTAAAATTAACTCTAAGTAATTGATTTGCTTCTTTAAATAGTCTTGTTCTGTAACAAATAGCAAACAAAATTAATATTCTTTTTGTCAAACTCACCGGGTACCTGAGATTGTGTTAGCTCTAGGAAAATGTTTTTATTCAAATCAAATCAAATAAAAAATGTCTTTATTGAAGTAATAACATATACAAACATATAATAATTAAAATAGTTCCACATGGGTCAGAGACCTGTGCGTAGAACGGTTCTTATCGTATGAAATTAACACTTTATAAAAAGAGAATAAAAATACCTGTAGAATACTGGATCAGCCTTAAATATATATTTTAGCAAAATGTGACATAAAAAAGGTAAAGCAATTATGAATTAAACAGAAGAAAAAATATATAAACAAAATAAAAGAAGAAAGAAAGACGACGATGAAGGGATCCTTTTGTTAGGCAGTAACTTGTAGCAGTGAATCACAGTGATAATTAAGTAAGTATTGTTTGAATAAGTCACCTGTAAATATATTCAGAGGATATGAGAGCATCTGCTCCAGCTGGACCGATCCCCAACAACCAAGCGGAAATGATTCTTTTGTACGCAGCCTGTGAAACCTGCAGGTCCCTTATCTCTTGCGGAAAAGTTCGCAATGTAAAAAGAATTTGTAAGGTTGATAGATTTAAAAACTCTTGGAACCTGCAGACCAACATGAACTGCATTTCTAGTTCTGTAGGGATGAGTCAAAGGAGCAACTACCAGGTCGCTGTAAGTGTAGGAGAAGACCAGCAAAGCTTTAATAAATAATTGTCTCACTGAAAATAACTCGGCCTCTCTAAAAAGAGCTTCTGTCGGATACTGCTTTGGCTTTTTTAGACACACTTTTATTAACAATTTTTGAACTACATAAAGGGAATCAAGAACACTTTTATTTGCCCCACCCCATACTATAATAGGCCTACCATAGCCTACTGTAAAACTGACTGAACGTAAGAATAATAAACTACTTTTATTTCATTCAAAGTCAAAATTTGATTTAAGTTGAAAGAATACATAAATCAATTTTCTAAGTTTAGTTTTTAACTGAGCAACGTGTTTATCCCACCTTAACCTAGAGTCCATAACTACTCCCAAATATACTGGGATTATTGAATTATAGCTATCTCTAAGGGACAACATTATCTACCACGATCAGATCGAAAAACTTAGTCGAAGAAGGAAAAATAAATAATTAGTGTACACAAAGGAAAATGGATGGACCACAAACTCTTAAAAATATTTATTACACTTACGCATTACTAATATAAAAGTGTTATGTGCAGAATATGCAGTGTCTGCAACCAAAGAGGATTTGTTTAGACGAATTTCCCTTGGGTTTAGGCCTATCGACTTTTGGAAAGACTCGACAAACGTGTTTGGTGTTGAAGAGTCTCGTTTTTTCACATCAGATCGCCCAACGACCTTTCCCACCACAATCATCGGAGCCACCTACGAACAAGTAATCCCCAAAAATAGAAATAAAAGCAAGTCGAGGATTACGTCGCCCCGGTTATGGTTGGAGGGCATCGACACCGGAGAATAGACCAGTGAGATGTTAATCCCGGTCTTACCCGGTTGTTTACAGCACTGTCGTCCACAAGAATGCGCGAAACAAGCCTAAACCGCTTACCGCCATTCCCGGCCAGCGGCATAATTTAATACTTTAATTCCGGAGAGAGCGGGAGAAGGAGAGGGCGATAGGGAGAAAGCGTGAGTGGGAGAGAGAGAGGGATAGCTACAAAGTAAACAAGAAGGCAGTGGTCGCGTGCCGAGCACCTGCTGACTTGATCACCTGTCCTGTCTGACTTGCCGCCTGCTCGATCGCATCATACTATATAAAGTGAGTCAAGTAGGCTACAGAACCGGGGCGGTCCGCCGCTAATGCGATCCAACGGTAATGTCGCTCAAAGCTTCTGAACCCTGAATGTGTTAAGAGGTTTTAACATTTTTAACACAATTGTTGAAGTTTTTGCACAGTAATAATAGGAAGGTTTAAATCAAACTAAGTGTGGTAAAAAATTTTAATTGAGAATTGAGGATAAAATATATCCCATTAGAAACGAAATTCCTTAGTAATAATGGTTGCCAAGTAATAATAAGAAGTACTTGCTTATGTAAAGTTTAAAATATAAATACGACATTCCATTATTGTGTATCTAACAATGATTTTGTATGATAACCAATCTCAACTATTGCGACAACGAGGAACGATGAAATTAATCAAATCGTATATGAAAATAGCATAAAGATGTACTATAGTATATTTCGTTACAACGGCGAAAAATGGTGTTTTGAAGGCCTAGAGATCGTGTTTCAAGTTGAAGACGAAGTCGAGAATTTGAAACGATTGAGAGTGGGCAAACGTTTTTGGCCGAGTTATGCCTACGAACGATATTTTTCATTAAGTATAAATTACAAACAGATTGCACTTTTTCGCCCATAACAAACAAAACATATCCTCAGGAATGCGGGTAAAATTTATTTTTATAAAAAGAAACAGAAGAGTACGTTTACCAAATTTTACACAATTATATAACCATTTCTTACACGCAAACCGTAATATAGTTAACAATTTAAATTTAATTACTACTTTTTCAAACAAAGCTGGAAAGGATATGCCCATTTAAAACGGTGCACCGACCACACAGTGTAGAGCTACGATGAAATAATTGTATTAATTAATCAGCTGGACGGTAGGACCGGTTCCCGAAGGAACAACAGGTGTAGTGAACCCACAGGCCGCGGGGAAGAGACTAACAATGGCCACAGTCACATGACCCTGCCCTGACCTCTCCACTGCCTACCAGATTATAGGGTTGTTAACACTGAATCACGTGATACACTCATTGTTGCCCGCGGACATAGATATGACGTGTACTACGAATAACATAACTGTGATCTCTCAGTCGGCTACACCGTTCTCCCATCAGATGAATTTTTAAATATTGTTTACAGAAGATGCATGATTGGTTGTAATGGATGGAGATATTTGTTTTGTAGTCACGAACTGTATAGATTCGAATATGAAAAATCAAAATAGAACCAAAGTAGTATATACGCTAACGCTGGACTGTTAACTGGGGGGTATTTAATTTAAATGTGATGTTACGTAATATGTAAAAATTCTGTTCTTCGAATGTTTGCTGATATTTTGCACTATTACTGAAGAAGTATAGTCTAAAATAAATTATAAGTGGTTGTGGGTTAGAAAGGATAACTGATCATATTTTAGTCATAAAAAATGCAAGGTTGATTGATCATGAAAAAGGAACAACTACTTAGAATTTAAAGAATATATAAGTTAATGCATAACACATTTCAGCAAGGTTATAGGTTGTCATAAAGATTTGTTTTAAAGCTTTTTTACTGTTAGCTAGCCCTTTTCGGTTTCTAAATGTTTCGCTGGTACGAATGTAAATTACAGTTAATGCTGCCAATTTAGATGGTAAAAAGCTGTTCTTGTTTCCACACTTGGCTAATCGGTTTCGAAGTCAGTTTCGAATTTTCCAACGACTTCTGCGACTGTCCCACATTTCTACTTGATTAAGCGGCAAAAATCATTAGCGAGTTTTGGACAAATTCCAGTCGAGATTCCCAATTTCTTTTGGAGACTCCTCCTATTAATTATTTTTTTCATGCCCTTTACATTTTTTGAATATTCTATAATCATTTCCAGAAACACCGAGAGGCATTTCTACAATTCCAGTTGGTCGGTGAATAAAAATAATATTTAATTTATTTCTTAAATTACGACTTTGAATTCCCTTCTATATAACATTCAACAAGGATTAAGGTTTAGTTTCTAGATGGAGTGGAAGAGTGGAAGAGTTCTTTTCATTTCACTTAACTTATGCATATATTTTTTAGTTCTTCAATTAAAATAGTGTATCATTGACATTCGTGAGCTTATTAATTTGGCAATGACATTATAATAGCTAATGGGACAAGGCATAGAGTATATCTGAATTGAGAAAACTGTGCAGAAACCCAGCAATCCTTGATAATCCTTAGCATCGAGCACTTTGGCTATTCAAAACGCGACTATGTATAATGTTAGCGGCTTATACAACGAAGAGTCATCTTATGAACAAGACATCGAGATGGAAAGAACAGTTTAGTAAAGCAACGAAGCTTTTTACACCAGTTGGCGAAACCACTGAAGTCTATAATAAAGATTTTTTCTCATAATGTTGTTTTATCGATACATTCTGTTCTCACAATATTAAAGAAAATCGGCAAAATGTAGCCTCGAGTTGAGAGCAATAAATCAGAATGTCCGTGACCACATTAGAATACATTAGTTGCTGGGAGCCGTGAGCTGTGAGTCGGTAGTCGTGGCACATTGATGATGGTGCGTCCGAATTGAGACGAATTAGTCACCACTGAGAGGCCACCAATCATCTGGTGAGACCATTGGTGAACAGTTTTAAGCCTTTCTTATACATAAAAAGTGTAATATTTAATCTTATTCTAAATAATTAACACTGAATGTACTTGCAAATATTAGTATAAATAATTTTACTTCTTTATATAATTTTAATGTTTTTTATGTTGATAATAAAATGTAACTATCCTCATTTCCATGCTTTTCAACTACTTTTGCTATTATCAACATTTTTCGGCATATATTACAATTTCAATCACAATTATATTATAGGGTGTCCTGAAACTCTCAGATATCTTTTGTGTATTTGTTTCTTGCATCGAGCTAAACATATTTTAAAAATAAACCACGGGTCACAGTTGTCTAGTTTTCTGTCTGATATGTAACTTTTGTTTGGTTCGCGAGAACTTCAAAATCACTTGAGCCATTCAGCATGATTATTATGTGCGTAAAAACCATTATAATTTTGAACTTTGACACTTCTACCTTTTCCGTTTCAAAGCGATTCAAAACGACAGCATAACTATTTTTTTAATAGTGTAAATTGTTTTTTAAATGTAGAATATCATATAAAAAGTTTACAAACACTATGAATGAGTATAATTTAATTTTCTAATCATAAAAACAAAGTTTAAATGTATTTGACCATGAGTGAATGAGAAATTGTTCTTTTCTAAACAAAAGAATGTTTTCGTTTAGACAAATCTTAATTTTTCAGTTATTTATGGTCACAATTGTTAATCACCTTCGTAGGCATACTTTGTCTTCTAACTTTTCTCATGAAATGTCATAGACTATAATAGACGAATTCGATGCTTTCAAAAGACCAAATGGCCAGCTGAACCTCCCAAGAAAACTATAAACGATCAACTAACTGTTAATTTTCAGGCACAATTTGAAACACTCATACAAACACAACAAAACCCACTCTTCAACTAAACTATCAATTTAGCTCTCCGTCGCTGAACCGCAATAGTAAAATGTTCTCTGCTATCCTGTAATCAACCGCCATAACCCTATAACTTCAGTGGCAATCATCAACTATCTCCAGCAGGCAGTCAAACTATCTGGCCACATCTTCACTAGCAGCTCTGCAGCGGAATAATTAACAATCGCATTTCTATTAGGAAGGAATTTGTTAACCACTTTGACTTTGATCGTTTATTTCAAACGCATTCTTGAATTTCGGTTTTAGCTTTTCAAATGTAGCCACAAATGTAGTTTTTAAATGTAGTAACAAAAAATGTAGCGCAAATGTAGAATATAGAATGGATCTATACTATTACTTATATGCATTTTTGACAGCTAGCACATAATTGAAATTATATTTATGAATATCTGTTCTGTGCTCGCTTTTAATATAGATTGAGCAAATTCAAGTGTAATTTAAATTATTTGTTATAGCTCAACCCTTGTTAAGGAGATATATATTTATATTCTGACCCAAATTCGTCTGTAATGAAAATTCTTCATGTAACTGATGCTTCCCATCTCTATGACAAATGCTGCGGCCTTCTCATCAGCCAACAGTAATCGCTCAGTTTACTAATTCTATATCTGCTTTTGCGCCCATTTATTTAGCTTGTAAGTTGCTCCACATTAGTGAACCCGACATCTTTAATGTCTTTAATGTAGCCAGTTTGTTCGTCTTTAGACCGTAACAACCAAACACTATTCTTTCCTCTTCCAGCCCGTGTCTACTTGTTATTCATTATCAGTACTGATCAATTGAACTATAGGCCTACCTGTATTTCATACAGAGAATTCACTCAAGAATCGTGTACACAAAAATTTCGAAAAAAAATCTTGCACTTCGGTTTGCACAAAAGTGGGAGAACCTGAGTTCTACTCAATAGTTGTTCTCTTCATGAACAAAATCACTTGATAGAAGGTGATAACTTTAAATACTTAAACTTAAGTTATGATAAATTCTAAAAATCCATCTACTTGTTTCCAATATTAAAACTTTAAAATTTTTATCAAGACACTTAACGGCGGACACGTATTATAGACGTATAACATACGATAATACACGTATTATCTAGAGAAATATTATACATTCATGAGACAAGTCAAAATAGAGCTATTCATAACAGAGCTGACAGGCCAATAATTTAAGCAGCTTCTTGGTGGTTAAGTACACAACATTAAAACTTTCTCCCGCACGACAGTCACAGCGCCCGTGCCGTCCGGTGGCAGCGGTGATAATTGTTTGTTAATCGCTACCTTGATCTATCACGCCATCTCGGGACTAACTGTACCGCTACCGAGGGGCATAAAAGCTACTTAGGCGGCCACACACCTGAACCTTGGGGTACCCCACGTTGATCTATAGACTCTTGTACAAATGCGAGCATTTCCTCTGACAAATTACAAAATTAGACGTTTGACCGCTCGGGCAACCGTTGCCGACCTAGTCCACTCGCCGACCCATCACTCAGGTCTCCCAGCGGCCGTCCGTCGCCCGACTCATCAACGGGGCGGCGGCTCTTCTAATCAGTTCTGGAATGGCTTTGTTTTAGGGAAATTTAAAGCATTAATAAACAGGAATGTTTATTGGCGCCCTGGCAAGAAGTATTCCTTCACTTGGCGCTCTTTTTTGGGGTTGAATTTCATTATGAGGTATTTTACTGGAATAAATTGTTTGAGGTTTCAAGGACTTTACCCATAAAGGAAGCTCAGTAGGGCGTTTAGATGATTCATGGCTTCGCCATACGAACTTGTAAAGGGATATTTTGTTTATTTTTAAAATTGATTAAAAATTACACGGTATTTAAGTATAGCTTTTCAAAGCGTCTGCGTTTGGTAAACAATTTTAACGCAACCAAATCAAATCTACTTCTTAGTAATTTGGGTTTTAACAAAATTACTAGGAACAAGGCGTACTGTATCACATATAAAATAGCTTAAACTTTCTAGATTATATACAGAAGCAGTTCTCTACTACTGTAATAGATCGTACTTGAAGACAGTTGTTGACATTTTATATGATTTTTTTAACGAGGTAACAAAAGCTTTGAAGTCCACTTATAATAGATTTGAAGTTTAGTCTAGTGAATTGTAATATCACTGAGGAAATGCATTTATGCGACAGGATTTAGCACATTTGTTTTGCCATACATTGTCGGCTGTGACTGTCTGGCCAAGGGTCAACTCTAGAGTGTCAAACCGCCAGCGGGGAGCCGCCAACCGCCACCGATATCGACGGCGTTGATGCGCCCATGGCAGGGACGATCGTCTTCAGGTCAAGGCTCGGCTGGAAGTCTCGGACGGCGGCGAAATAGAGACATTCCGCCGCGTGGACCCTTAATGGAAATTTATGGCAAATTTATGCCCCATACAGTCTGTGGTTCCCGAGAAAAACCCATATCAGACATAATGAGGTAGGCGGGAGGCCGCGACGAATATATCGCCGGGCCGGGATCCGTGGGGCAACTCCCACAAATAATCCACTCTGTGCCATTTTTAGTATAGTATTAACTAAAGTTGGCAAATTACTAGTGCCCTTTTCCTTCCTTATCATCCTTTATGTCTTATCTAAATATTTGGCAAAACGCTAAACTTTAATCACAATTTTCTACAATTCTATAAAAACTTACAGAAATGACGCAACGCAAAAATAATATATGTTCAATATATATCTAACATAATATATGTGTAATATATGTATAATTAATGTATAATAATTAATAGGGGTTTATCTTTTGCATTGATGAAGATAGTTGAGAGTTTATTATAAACATATAACCCAGATATTAACAGACGAAGACAGTTTTTATCACTGTTTAGGCCCTTTAAAATCTATTGAAAGACGACGGGATATTTTATTTTCGAGACCGGGCAAATCCAAACTGAAACTAAATTATCAAGTACTATATACATATTTATGAAAATAATTTAAAATTTTTACCTTCTAATTAATATTAACTATGTGTCACATTGGCGTGGAATTAACTGTACAATTGATTTTAAGAATATTGAGTATTACCCGATGGCAAAAGAATATCTATGATTGGTAATTTTCCTTAAATTGAAATTCTTTTAGGAAGGCAGGCCTCTTTTTGCTTTATTTTGTCCGGTCCACATGATCTGTGTGTGGATCGTATTAGAAAAAGTAAGGGAGTGAACCGGTACAGTACAGAGGTAGGTACTGAGTACTAAGAGTCACTTTCAGAACGCGGATTCGAACCCATGACATTATCTGCCATTGCCCCGAAGTCCGGCGCGCTAACCACTACGCCACCGACTCGCCCCGCAAATTTTACTTGGTATTTTATTTGGATTTAAAACCTATTTACTTTTTTAAAATATGTAGAAACGTATGTATAATATCCTGTTATTAGTGCATCGCAAAATAAATAACTGTGGAGCAGGCAGCAAACAAGAAAAGTTTTGAGTCCAGTATTTTGAAAAGTGATACATTACTGTAGTATCATGAAAGTGATATCTAGAGTCAAAGTTAGAGCATAAACGTGACAGTTTTAAATGAATCCAAAAAACTTGATACTCTCGACATGTTATTTCACTATATAAACTCACTACTACCATCAAAGTCATCTCAACATCACCATAATATATTCCCAACTGCCACTTCAACTGCGCCAAGTTCAAGCACTAATTCATCTAGTCAAATAACACCTTAATTAAGGCCGGACATACGACTTCCCGTCATTCACATTTCTCATCTAGAAAATTTACACCTCCGTAAACATTCTGGTTAACAATGGTTGGACATAATCCTAATTTAGGCGTTGCCGAGGCTTGAGAAATGCGCGGGAGTTGGATATTAATCGGCGTGTGAGGGAAGGGATTAAGGAAATAAAATGGTTTCGGTCGAAATTAAAAGTGTGGGGAACGGCGCGGCGGCGGCGGCGGGCGGTGGTGGCAACAAAGACATGATTGGTGGCCGACGCGTCGTTAGCTGTTAAATATATAACGCGGGCTACTTGAAAAAATACACAGGTAGGTGTGAGAGCCGAGGCTCGTTTATTTTTTCGCTCTTCTGGAAGATGAGTTCATTAGAGTGTTCAGTAAATCTGAATAGTCGGCTGGGAGCCGCGAGGATTCCAAATTTCAATCTGCGCCGCCCCGACCTTCACGCCCACCCGCTCCCACCGTTCATCACACGGTTGTTAAATGGCTTTTTTGTGCCTTGTTCTATTGGTTTTTGGAGGGAAAACCTATAAATATAATATTAAAAAGGGGATCTGCCGATAGAAGGTGTGTTTTGCTATGGTCTATATCGCTAGATCCACTGATCTAGTGCGTCTAGCGATATAGACTGGGACAATATAGACATAACAATAAAGACTGGGACGGTGGTGTCGTCCAGCTGTAATCCAGCTCTTTGTAGGTCACGAATTGTGGATAGTTATAAGCGATCGCTTGTGGATGCGATCCCAAGTGGGGATTTACGTCCGCAATAGTGAATACTAGTTCATCCATAAAGACCATCCTCATAATTGACCAATTCGTACATATGAGATCGAAATTGTGGTTACCATCCTACGTTAAACTGTGGGTCCCTAGATACCATTGTTAAAGCTAATTAACCATGGTAAGCTAGATACCATTGAGCTATTAATTAACAGTCCTGTCTAAAGAGAATGTCGGCCTTAGACAGTATCAAGACTACAAGATCGCCACGCCACATCATCCTACACTCATTCCTTGTTCATATTCGGGTTAAAATACCCACAATGTGAGGTCCCCGTCTCAAAATAGTGATATAGTGATCATCAGCGAAAATGATTTTTCGACCTCAGTATACATAGCCTGAGTATGATTGTAATTACCTTTCACCACATTGTCGCCGGTGTTGACAATCTAAATACTTATTTTTCGCTAGTTTTGCTTCTTATTCATTGTTACTTAAACGTTATCTCTTTTTATAGGAGGAAAAGAGGAAACTTAGGTTTTAAATTCAGTCACGTTTTCCCATCCAACAAATAAAAATTGATCAAAACTTGAACAACATACCAACGTTGTAACTCATTTTAGTACCCAATACTTTAGCTCACTTTAGCCAATATTAGGGACAAAATAATTTCTGCAAATTTAATTTTTAAATTAGCCAAAACTTATTCAATAAACTTCCAACAAAATTGCGACCCACTGAATTAAACCGTTGGACTGACCTAATAGAAAATCTGCCCGCTCCCTAATATTGACGACTAGCTTGTAAATCCAAATTAATTTAAATAACATAAAGAATATAAAACGAGGTTGTCGATTACGCGTTAGACGACGACACTAATATCAATTAGTAGCGGAGCGCATGCGCGCAGCATACAAACGAGAACACACACGTCGCTGCCGCGGTCCTACCAACCCTGCAAACTGAAAACTTAATTGTTGTTTATCGGGTGGCTGCATTGGGCATTATTTATATGGCTACCAGTTCCTCCACCGTCAAAGGGAATGCATTAAATTGCAATTTTGCGTCGAGATGTCCGGCAATCACCCGAGTCTCTTCGCTAATAACCGGACCCCGCTAAAGAGCACTGCACTTCCCCAGCCTCCGTTTTGCAATTTATTTGTACTCAGTTTTCCGCTACGATATGGTTATGGGAGAATTATGCAAGAAATATATTTGTGCATCATGCGTATGTTATAGAGGAACAATTAATTTATATGAGTAGTGGAAAAAGGGGGCTGCTGGCTCACTTCAAGGTCACCTGAGGGATGACGTCATCGAGGTCAATGACCTCACCGATGACGTCATCGATGACGTCATCGATGACGCAATCGATGACGTCATCACCAATGACGTCACATCCATGACGTCACACCCATGACGTCACAGAAATGACGTGCTGATGACGTCATCACCCCTTACGTCACCAAAATGACGTCATCGATGTCACAAAGGTCAAGGTCACGCTGAAACCTAAAATTTTTTGGCACTTTTGCTGTTTCTCGCACTACGCTCCGAGTTTCAGTCCGGTTCCCATGACCTTGACGACTTGGAGCGAAATTAGACGAGAAACAGCAAGTTTGCAACGTGACTCTGCCTAAACCGTCATGTGACACCGCTCGGGTGACCTTGAAGTGAGCCAGCAGCCCCCTTTAGACCAGTACTACAACCGCGATGTGCACCCTACGACAGACACCGAGCGACTGACTGTCCGGCCCCGCGCACTCTAGGTATATGGGAAGTGGTGGGGGAACTGCGATGACCTCGGGAAACTTGAAAATGTCAAGCCAGGTAGCACCGTTTTGGTGCTACCTTAAATTTACATGTTAAAGTGTGATGACCTTGAGGTTGACTGTGAACCTGGGGCTTAGGATTGTGTTTAACAGCTTGACGTTTTCGCCAGAGTTCAAGTGTGGTGACATTGAACTGGTTAAAATCAAAACTGCACAGCAGACTGCACAACACGGATGTGCATCCTACGACAGCCGCCGAGCGACTGACCTCCGGGCCCTGCGTACTCTAGATATATGGGGAAGTGGTGGGGGAAATTTTAAGGTCATTTAAACGGAGTTTAAAAAAAGTCAAAGAGTAGAAAGACTACTCTTGTGAGTCTATAGCGATTTCATTGATAGTGAGTGCTTCGGTATGCCAAGTTGATCTGTATTGACACGCTCCTAAATAATGTTTGCAAAAACCTGCAAAATGATTGTTGCACAATTTGCAGCCAGTTAGCTGTTTTAGTTTGAATTCAATGCAACGTTCAGGGCAGCAAGTGTACTTATGCCCTCTCATTTGGTACACATGGAATGTCTTCAACTTCGGTTTCGGCTTCTTCCAAGACTTGCACTTACACATGCACTGACCAAAAGCTTCACATGTTCTACAAGCCAGACCATCCACCACATCAATGTCATTTGGCCATGAAAAACATTTCTGTTCGCAACAGTAGTTGAGTTGAATGTCCATGTTGCTGCGGTGAAGGTGCGCGATGAGTCAGTGAGAGTGCACCTTAAATAAACTCAGTGGAGGGGGAAAGGTCAAGGTCATTCAAACGGAGTTTTAAAAAAGATGACTAGTTGTCCTCCTCGTCCGTCGTACTTGGAGAGCTGTCAGACGAAGAGCCCCGCGCAGGTGCTCTCCAGATGAAATGTATATCTATTTGAAAGCGCAGGCCTGGATCTTGTACCATCAACTCCTTTAATCTATTACATACCAATTCCACTTTGTACACATTGTTAATAATCAACACCCAAGGCTTCGGCTGAACATAACGTGTAGTTGAGTCAGCCTCGCAGACAGTTACACCTTCCGGTGATATTGGAGTGTATAAATGTGTAAAATCTCGTTGCTGAGGCTGGCTTGAAGTTGAGGGTTCTGTGCCGACCCTGGTTGCATCAAAATTCAAATCCATTCTACATTCAAGAGGTCCAGGGTTCCCGTTTAATACATTGAGTAATTTTTGATACAAGACTTCCACTTCTGTCGCATCCTGTAAATGAACAGTCCACCGCAAGGGAAATGCTTCGTCCGTAGTGGAGTCAACTTGAGAAAGAGTTCTTTCCGCCATGGCAGCTAAGCAAGGAATGAGGTGAGCTGCAGTCAGTTGTAACATTATCGAAAAGTAGAGGGGGAAATTTCAAGATCATTTAAAATTGGGTTTTAAAAAAGGAAGGAGTGGAGGGGAAAGTTCAAGGTCGTTCCAACATCAGTAGTGGAGTCAGCTTGGCTGATGGTGTTGTCCGCCATGGTTGCTTGTCGAACAAGGAATGACGGGTGATGTGATACTTATGCAGGAACATGGTGAAGTGGTGGGGGAAGTTTCAAGGTCATCCAAACGGAGTTTTAAAAAAAAGGAAAACCTACAAAGTAACATTGAAACTTTCCAACTGATGGTGGCGGGCGTTTTCTTCTGCAACCTTGCCGACACATGTGACTATACCATATAGTATGAAAAGTACAACCATAATAAGGCCGAACAATAAAAGATAGCCGTTGACTATCATGATATTTTCTGAGTGGATCTGCTTTCTTCTTATCTCCCTCTCTTGCATCCTTTTCTCTAACTCGTGGATGAAGTCGCAGCATGCGTGAGGACATCTTTCATCTGTTGGTAGGTTTGCCATTGTTGATGTTGTCGGTTTGGCTGTTGAAGATGGAATGAGGTTTCTAATCGTGATGTGCCATGTACACCAATAGTGAAGTGGTGGGGGTAGCAAAGCAGTGGAGGGGGAAGTTTCAAGGTCATTCAAATTGTGTTTTAAAAAAACCTATCTTGTTACTGAGCTAATATGTCAGTAACAAGATAGGTGTTTTTGCTCTTTTACTTCTTTAATATAATGAAAAAATAAACATATTCTACAATGGTTAGAACAAGAAATACAACTGCTAGTCAGCTGAAGTAATCCAAGTTGTCCGGCTCGGTCTTCATGGACGTCGGTGAGGAAGCTGTCGATGAGTGTCCAGGCTCTTCCTTTGGCTGCCGGGTGTTCCGTATATTGCAAGCGTAGACTTGCACATTTATACGGTAGCCTCTTGCCACCATTAGCTGCAACTCCTTGTACAAATCGTTCAGCTCCTGTTGTGTTTTGATAGTCACCTCCTCATAGCTGGCACAGCTTACGTTGAGAGACATCCTGATGTTGCTAGGTTGGCTGCCGGAGTAGAAATAAAGCCAAGGCACAGCGCTTGGAGGTATATGAAAAAGTGGTGGGGGTGTTTGCATTCAAACAGGTTTGACTTGTAGCGTGGTGGGGGTAACTGTGAAATGCAAAGGTCAAAGGTCAAGGTCACCCGCGAAGTTTAAAAAAAAATGCAACATATCAATATGTGACAAACTTCACATATTGATATGTTGCATTTTTTTGTCTTTTGTTTTTTATGGTTTATTTATTTATAAAACGTTACAATAACATATTTACAACAGTAAAACTTAAATCTAACACTGCTGCTTGTCGGCGATGTGGATGGTCAACTCGGTGGAATTGCTACCCGTGCAACCGTGGGAAACCAGGTAGAGACAGCCGGGTTGGATGGAGCGCAGATCCTCGTTCTGGAGGAGATGGACGAACCGTTTCGGCAGGTAGACTTGGAACTTGGGCTCATCCCCCGGAGTGAATGGTGCCTCGCTAAGACTGCAGCAGATGGCCTCTCCAACTGTAGTCTCCATCTTCTTCATGGCGTGGATAATGTAGTGCTTCTCGTCTTTAAGTTCGGAACACTTCTTGACGGGTAGTATGGTAGATTTGGAGTGAGCATTGAACTGCTCAACCAAAGTTTGCAGGAACTGGTGAGATGCCATGGTCAAGTTATAGATCGTCTTCTTCGTCTTCTTGCTGGGAGATGTTGTCGTCTCGGAATCTCGAGTAATACTCATGCCAGGTCCCGGTCTGCTCCTCACTTATATAACCCCCGTTACCCCCACCACTCCCCATTTCCCCACTTTGAAGGTAAGATGCGAGTTTATAGGCGTTTTTTAAAGCGCAATGTCTATCTTTTTCATGTTCTGGACTTTTAGTACAAATACAAACATTTTCCATCGTATACTTGTAGTTTTTATCCAAATCCACATCATTAACCGGAACATGAGTAAATCCTTCGATCCATCTTTTCTTTTCCAGCCCCTTTGTGTAAATATTGGTAAACTTGTCTGAAAAGTGATGCATAATGTGATACAAGTCCGTGTAACTTGTAAAACCATCATACCAATCGATATGATGGAAGTGTTTTGAAATCCATCTGTTGGTAGTAGCGGCTTTACTGGTTAAAGATGAATAAGAACATGGTGGTTTAAATAAAAACGAATAAGGAACACTTGTATTGATGTCGAAAAACACAAGTTCTTTTATGATAAATCTATCATCATTACCCCGAAACGCTTGGAACTCAATTATACCAGGTTTGGACTTTACTTGTTCTTCTTCCTTGTCCATTGCGAAGATCACTCGTCTGCTCATGACGAAGTCCAAAGGTCAACTGATTTCCACACCACGGTAGGTACGACTTTTATACCCGGCCGTACAGTTGTTGGCGCGTTGGTGTATATTTAACGTGGGCACCGTCCCCGGTAGGCCTAACCCCACAAAGTGTTTGATATTGTTTTAAAAATTAACCATTGCTGTGTAGTTAATTGTCATTTAGGTTTCCATCTTTACATTTTCCTTGTTTTCATTTTCATCACTAACACTTGATTCTTCT
>CM061534.1:80892937-81140923 GCA_030545055.2 Neoaliturus tenellus | reverse complement strand
AAGTACTATACTGTAGTTAGTTTAATATAATCACGCAAAAGGGTAGGGACACCAGGACTAAAATTATGTATATTACTGAGGCCTTTTTTAAAGAAATTTTACAAAAAAAAAAATGAACGGTGGGCCTTACGGCCGTACGGCATAAAGTACGGAATTTTAAGATTATTCATTCTCATTTATATCCTCACCTCTGAACCCAAAATATTATTTAGCATATGTAGGATTTTACCATCATTTAAAATTTTGTAAAAATGTAATTGCAACGTCAACATTAAAAATTGCCATTTCAACTCGATTTTTTAAAAGATGGGATTTGTAACATTTTACTCTACAAATGGAGACCTTCAATTTTAAATACGAATGAAACTTTGCTTAAATCTGACACAATTAAGGTGTCCCTATATTGGGAGTATCATGTCAAAAAAAAAAAAAAAAAAAAAAAAAAAAAAACCCCGGTCAAGAGTAGATTACATTTACAATTGATTAAAACATATCAATCCGTCTACATATGTTCACACTGTAGTGTGAATATAGGTTGTAATAAACATGCCATAACATGTAGTCCTATATTTTGCTAGGTTTTATTTCTGTCTGTGATGTTAAAAAATAGGCCTAATATTTCATCATACTGCATGCAAAACAGAGGTTTTCCGTCCTGTTATTATATAGTCCGCTAGGTCGGTGTTTGCAATTTGTGGTCTGAAAAGTGCGATGGCCAAAAGGTCTGTTCAGGACTCCTATACGAAAAAGAATGACAACCGTAGCTAAATTGACTTTTAAGTTACTTGTTTAACTTAGGTATGTTTGAATGAAATTATTCATTTAAAGTTTATCTGTTACTGTATTACAATTCTCTTAAATAGAAACGAACTGTATAGATTAAAATACAAGTATGATAAACTAACTTAAAAATAAAACTAGTTTATTCTTAATGAAGTAGTAAGCTAAATTTGAATACAGAACTGAGTTAAACCCCTCCTGCTTAATAACAAAATATTTCTCTGTTAACCTTTTACTAAATAAGATCCCGCATTCCAGTTTGAAACTGTCACCGTGGTTGCTTGTTTAGGCTACTTAAAGAGTGAGATAATGAGTAAAAACTCACCTCTACACAGCAATCCTTTATGTTCAGATTTAAAGGATCATCTGAACATAAAGGATTGCTGTATTAGACGGTGAGTTTTGCTAGTAAATCCTGGTTGCCAGTCACCACAATATGATTTAAATAATCTCGGCAATTTTCAACTGTTTTCAGTTTTGCTATTTCGCACACCATGCAAGATTGGACCGTAGGGTTATAGGGTTAAATAAATATAAAATTTAAACGAGGGCTCTTTAATGTATTTGATATTTCTTATAGTTTTAAATTCAATTTTGAGTCAACATACTCTTCTTCTGTTTTACAAATATGGGAATACTATTTGTCTTCATTCCCCCCCAAATCCAAAAAATCCCCGCTAAATCACAAAAATCCCCCCGCAATTTTGGCCCGATAGCGCAAAACCGCACTATCAATCCCCCCGTGGGCACCCCTGGGTATAGGGGGCGCAACAAAGCGTGAGGTTGACCCATCGTAGGATTGACCAACCAACAAATATATCCAAAGTATACTCAACCATATGTTCAGTGTGTTTATTTGTGCAATTTATATTTTTTTCAACAAAATTTTTTTATGAATGCATTTTTACTAACTAGTGGGTTTTAAAATATAAGTAAAATAAAGCAAAAATATTTGACCCACGTGAAGATTTGAATCAGCTACTTTTCGCGCAATGTCCTAGCACCTACATTCACACTTGGCTAGTTACTAGCTGCGAGTGACAGCTGTATTAAAAAATAATTCAAAAATCCTGCTATTACTCGCTGGTAAGGTAATTTTACATTCACACTACGCTAGTTGCTAGTAGAAGAAGCGAATGTAAACACGTTTTGTATTAAACATATGGTTTATGAAAATTAAATTATGGACAGTAAAATAAGCAGGTTTACTATTTTAAATATAAGAATATAATATAAAAACTGTTTTGGTTAAAGATAATATATGGGAGAATATTTATTATCATAATGCTATTAATCGGATTTATTGGTTTTTAGTTTGTCCCATGACCACAGAAATTGAGCGTGGTGGGACGATTGGCTTCTCCCACGACGCTTACAAATTTGGCACGTGCTTTTTATTTGGCACACAGTATTACTTGTGCTTCAATGTTATTATTGCTAGAGTTTTATTTTAATTTCTCACAATTTAAATGATTTTAAGATATGCTTAAAAGTTAATTTAGTTAGGAGTGTCACGTGCGTCTGACAATGAGCTATCTACCCAATAGGCTGAGCTATTATCAAGCGGTAGGCCTACCTACTACTGCTCTTACTGGCCTTCTTAGATTAAAATTATTTTTCTAGGGGCGTCTGACGCTCGATTTCGAGGCAGTTGTAGACGCTGCGACCACGTATATTCCATAGTGTATAAACCTCAAATAAGGAAAAAGTTGAAAGTTTAAAAGAAAAAGTCACAAAAGTTTGGCATTTTTGTGAATATGAAAAATTATTTGGTAAGGCATTAGTAAAAAGTTTCTTCTGCCTCTGGGGGAAATTATGGTACGGTTTCTGCTACAGGAAGTCTTCACATAGGCTACCGATACCAAAATGAAACTAATTGACAATGTAAAATACTCTGAAAACTTTATTTGCGACCATCCGTAAATGATTAGGCCTAGTTATTAGGTAATAACTTAATAATGTTGCATTAAATAATCTAAATACAGTTAATCTAAATCATTTATATTAATTTAATTTATAAATTTTATGTGCAGTTACACTTGATAGCTATTATTATTTACAAAACCACTTCGTTCATGGCTGAAAATACATCTAGTAAAAAGGTCGAAATTGTAGGCTACTTGGCGGTACTCTAAATAACAAAGCCAACGACTAGATAAAAACTGTCACCCGTTGTTATATGTAGGCATATCGAAGTGTGAGTTCCAGTTTTGTTTTCGGGGTGATGGCTTTTATTAATCTTATATCTGATTTCATTAAATTTGTGTAAAGGCACTCGCATCACCCTCTGAAATGAATCAGGATCTTCCACTCTCTGCTCATCAAATAGCGTAGGTGAAGCTAAAAGTTCCTATCTTCGACCAATCCAGGGTCCAAACATGGTCCAACCCACCATCTCCTCTTTCTCCTATACTAATCTCTTTCTCACATAACTCGGAAATTGCATTTTTTAAGGTTGTATCTTTATTTTCTTTGAAATGCTACTAAAGGAAATTTATAAATATTGTTATTCCTTTTACTTTCTCCCCCTATACCATAGTATATGGAGAAAGTATTGTTTTCGTCAAAATTTTCGAATTTGAGTTGTTGGTGGATTTATCCATTATGGTGCCCCCTGAGTCCAAAAAAGTGGTTTTCGGAGTGATGTCTGTCTGTGTGAACCGACATTGCCGCCCTTGTGAGCATATTCTCCCGCACCACACACCACTTCCGAGCATATGCACCTTTGTGAGCATATGCTCGGAAGTGCAGATAGTGATATTGGCTATCTCCGTTACACGCTAAAATAGAAAGAATGAAAAAGTCATTCTTTGTTCAGAGTGAATGCGTGTTCATTCCAAAAGAATGAAAAGTAACTCGTGAAAGAACGGAAAACCTCCACTCTTTCTAAAGAGTGAAAATATCCACTATTTAAATAAATGGATTTTCACCTTTTCAATAGATGGTTTCTCAGTCACTCTATCAAAGAGTGATTTCCTTACAGAATCAGAAGACCGCCATCTTTAACGGGTCCGGAACAGTTTTATATCCGTTATTTATATTAAGTATTGGGAAACGTTTTGTGTGTTTGAATGGCTATGGCTAAAACTTCAAGTTAGCTCTGAAATCAATCATCGAAAGCATTCACCTCCAAAAAAATCTTCCTCCCCGGCATTGGTGTCACGTCACGACGGCGTTTCTTTCCAGAAGTTTCCTTCCTCAATAGCAAGCACAACTAGGTAAGTTTAGATGAAGTAATTTAGTTCTATATGCTAACATACTCTATTATTAACAGGATATTGTGTAGTATACAAGACTGAGAATCACTTATAATGAAGACAAAGCCACCTTACCTTTGTACACTTTGTCTTGTAGGTTATCATCGAGGTTCAGTTCAGTGGGTTTTAATAGAATAATATTAACATAAATAACAAAATAAAGGACAAATTTTAACTAAGTTAATGTAGCCTAAAACATCATCAAAGAACAACACAAAATAAACTAGCTAAGTTTATTTTGTATGTGTACCTATTTTGAGTAATTGTGAGAAGACTTCATTTGATAGGTTAGGTTAGGTTAGCCTAAAATGGTTTGACACAAGTGCTTCCAAATACGAATCAGAAAGGTACTTTTTATTTAGTCTATGGAGGAAATGAGTTATGCATTTTAAATTTTTCTTAAAACCATTGATTTGTTGTTATAGCCTTAACATCGCGGTCCATAAAAGTGATGGAGGTTTACTGTTGGACTGTTATTATAATCCATTTCTTACCTCAATTTATCTTTGATGAATCTATTGTTTTCATCGCATAATTTTAATCACTAAATTGAAATTTTAACATCGATAATAATGGTGGAGGAGGATAACTAAGTTCCGCCAATTAATGGATGGCTATTAATCTAGGCCTTATAATAAAAATTTTTTATTTTGTTAATTTTCTGTAAACTTTACCATGGATGGTATTACAACTGTTGGGTAATCACAATAAAGAGATCTTATTTTTTATTGATTGAGCTGTATAGCCTAGGCCTAGTAAGTTCACCTGATGATGTGGTAGGTAATATCAAACTAGCACGCCTAGTGATATGTAAATTATTCACCAGTAGGCCTATAGGTGTAGCAGGTTAAATAATTGGATAAAAGGTAGTCTAGTAAAACTAAGGTGCCATTCAGTAAGCTTCCTACGTGTGATTCAGTCAGCCGTATACATATACCTTTGGAGATTATAAATCGAGTCATTTGATAACTCTATCTTAACGTAGGCCTAACATATCCAAACTTCGATATCTCACATAAATCATAGCCCAAGAGAGTGTAGTAAAACTTAGGGTGCAGTTTATGATGCGTCCTACGATTGATTAATTTAACCCTCCGAGCATTATTCGGCGAAACTTCATTATCCGACTCCGCGGTTATTATCGATGTGAAAAATTCGATATTGCCATTATTCGATACTTGTAATCGTTTGAGTTAAGATATGTGTAACACAATCAATCATATGATAGTTTATTTACAATAACACAAATGTATCATAATAATAATCTAACCTAACAATCTAACCGTAAACCTCGTCACTTTTATTGACAGTGATGTTTATAGCAACAAAATGAATAGTGTTTGGAAACATTTAAAATGCATATTCCTTTAATACAATAGCAAAATAATACCTTTCTGATTCGTATTGGCAGCATTTGTGTGACGCCATTTTAGGTCTAACATAGTCTGCTTCTTCTCACAATAATTAAGATACACAAACTTGGGTAGTTTATTTTGAGTTGTTCTTTGATAATGTTGTAGGTTATGTTAGCTTAAAATTTGTTTTTGTTATTTACTTGTTTGCATTACATTTGTTTTATAGTTAAAAGGTATGTTTAATTATATTTGAACAAAACTAAATCAGGTGATAAAATCGTAATCGTATGGTGTAATTATATTATCGATAAATATTATTGCAATATCGCCATTTTCACATCGATAATAACCGCGGAGTCGGTGGATTCGGACGGAGTTTTGCCCATTACTATTTTGCCTTATCGATATCGGGGAATATCCGATTTATATCGTTCCTTAGCACTTGTTGGGTGAAAGGCGAAGCACGATATATCGTTTCTTAGCATTTCTCGGGGGAAAAGTCGAGTAACAATATGTCGTTCATAGCACTGAAAGGGTTAAATATACAGACACTCCCATATAGGCCTATAAATCATTTTTTATATCCTTACCATAGTTGTTGATTATGGTAACAGCCATTGGAAATTCGCTGAATAAACAGTTCTGCCGCGACAATACTTTTAAATATTATTAAGATTTTAGGCATAAAAGCACAAGTAGTAAAATCGGACACAAAATATTATTAACAATTTCATCCTGTCATTTATTAAAAAACTGGCACTTAAGAATTCTTGGCTAGGCCTATGCTCTTATATTTCCCTTATCTAGAATAAAAGATTAATTCAGATACCAGGTTGTTACAATTAGTAGTCTGCTGTGTATTGTTTATTCAGGGCCCCGCTTAATCATGCTACTTGACCGTCTTGTCAGCCGAGCCATGTGAAGTCTTGCGTCAACACCTGTGATATCTTCGTGTTGCCTTCTGAGGTCTTTCATGGATCTTCACAGGTTTTTGTCAGAAGGTATTGAGCCTTTATGTTTTGAAAAGATATATTTTTTGTACCGCTATAAAGGGTGTTGGTCTCTTTAATGGAAATTATTATGATGTAGTTTTATTGGGAAGATGTTACACCCTTGGAATTTATAATTTTCCAATTGTCATGAAAAATTATTGGTTCAACATATGTTACCACTTTGTAAAATTTGTTTGCTTGCTTAGTTCTGGAGTAAGTCCAGACACAGTAGTTTTATATTTGTTAATTTATGCAGTATACCACTGGTCTGCTTCTTTTCTAAAGATTTATACAAATCTGTTAATAAATTATTAACTACAAAAAGATTTTTAGTATGTTTTTTAGTGAAGATTTTTCAGGAAATATTTGGCTAGAGTGTCATGTTTATGTATTTTGTCAAATGACTCACCGTGTAACACCATGTCCTATAAAATGTAATATCAAAAGCTACCCCAGATGAGTCCCTACTTTCAAAAGCCATGTGATTCAAAAGTAATTTAAAAGTACGGTGGTTGTTAGAAGAATTAGGCCTATGTCATTTTGTCCGACCGTTAAACTTAATGTTACAGTCCTCATTTGTTTTTTGTAGTTTTTGTCACACTCATTGAAATTAAATATTGGAGTGTAGCCTAACTTATACAGTGTAAGTCAAGTAGGGTTGTGCGAATATTCGAACTTCGAATAATTTTGAATAGAATATTGCGATAATTCATTCGATTCGAAATTCCAGGAAATATTTGAAGTTCGAACCGAATAGATTGATTCGTTCGAATAGCTCGCTGGTGACCCGAAAACGCTAATGATGCTCAACGGCTAGTTGTAATTTTTAAAACAAACGTTTGAATGAACAAATCTGCTTATAGTGTAAAGCAGAAATATTATTTAAATGCAATGAATGGATCAACAATTATTAACATGTTTATTGACAAAAACGAACCAGTAACAGTAGTTCTGAGTTTCCAGTGTTGCCACGCGTCGACCAGTAGTGCAATAGGCCTACTCAAAATTATAAAATGATTGCATTTTTTTTTTATAAAGAAGGGTTTACTTAATCTTTGGTATAGTATTGCTATCTTTTGCTAGCTACAACTTTGTATAGTCGATCTACAAATTAACATTGACTAAAAGTTGATACTTCGCGCATGTTGTAATCCGGCGGTGGATAGGGCTATATTGTGAATCAAAACTTTACATACTCTGTGTCAGCCAAGCCAAGTCAGGACGGACTAAAAATTCAAATGACGCTCGCATTTATTTTATCTCATTTGCTGTGTTGTTGACTTGTTTTACTTCTCGGCGGTTTGGCAGTAATGTTTAGTTTTTTATTGTTGTAACTAAATTATTGTGATTGTGTTGTGACTTAGGAAAAATAAGTTGGCTGCTAAACCTTTAGTGGTTTTATCCACATATCTTGGAAAAAAACACTTTATTCTGACCCAATAATGTGGAATACAGTTTGTTTGTGAAATGCTCATATTTTAAATTCTACATGCCTGAATTTCATTGTCAATCTCAGTTAAAATAAATGATAAAAGAAATTTCAACATTACTATTCGATTCAAAACCAAAAATCACTATTTGCACACCTCTAAAGTCAAGTCATCTAACCTGGCCTCAGATTCCAGAAATAACCCATTTGATCACCGACTTAATTTTCAACGGTTGAAATAGACACGGCCGACACGGATAACTGGTTCCCAAATACAATCGCTAAAATATTTTATTTCAAAAGTCGATTTCCTAACAGTTCCGTTTCAGACGCCTTTTGAAATATTGAGATCGTGTACAGTTTGAATTTGTTTCTAATTAATATTGCTCCTCTAATTAAAATTGTTTTTCCTCCTCATAAAGAAGATTAACTTATATAGGTATTCTTTTTTCAGGATTTGGGCGAAGACCTGCGGACTCCACACATCTTCCTTTTATTTCTACCGTCTCACAGCAACTGAAGATGAGTGCATCTAATGGCTGAAGAATCATGAAGACTTTGGAATAGTGTTTGGTTTTAGTGTCAAGAAGTTCTGTGCAGTGATTTAGTATGGAATTTTTCCAGTCTAACTCATATTGTGTTAAGTGTAAATTTTATTGGATTAATGTAGGCCTACCAGGATATAAGGTACCGTATGTAAGGTATGAAACTTTAAATTCATTAGGCTCATAGGAAATATTGTTAGGCCTATTAAATTAGGGCTTAGAAGTTCAAATCCCATAAAGTTATTGTAAATTTGCCATCCATAGAATATTTTTAGATACACATGTGCAAGTTATTCAAAATGAAAAGTAAGGCAGTAACCTACATTTCGTCGTTGTGCCGGCATTACCGCTTAAGTGACATTTTTTTTCCCAAATTGAGTTTTGCATATGGTATTTTTGAAGAGACGCATCAGTTGGTACGGTCGAAGTTCACGTTATCACCACAGGAAGTGCTCCAGTCGCGTGAAAGCAATAAAGTCTAAGTGAATAGTTCGCGCAGCACCACCTATCTGAACAGCACAGATCAGTTTCAGCTTGTATGCAGTCATGCAGCATGAAGTCCTCTGTTTTTAACCTAACTATTCATAACTTACGACATGTAGAGCTTCAATTTTCTTTTAATAAACTGTTTGAGACTAAGAGTTATTAAAGTTGAGTTTAGATTACTGTAATCAGCGCTGTAAATATGAATTTAAATCTCCTGTCCTTTCAGAGGCACTTAGGCGGTATTGCAAGGATCACTTAGGCGATCCTGCCGGTTGCTTACTGTTGCTGCAAATTAGTTTTTCCTTCCTCCTGTAAACTTTGGAATTGGTCAGTTAGGCGGTACCTAATGCTGGCGCAACGACGATTTGTTCCTGTAAGTGCTAATCATGGTGGATTTCCCCTAACTATTTTTGAGCCGCCACTGACAATCGGCAAAATTAGGCTAATTTTGCAGTCATCTAAATTTTTCAAATTTTCTAATTAAAAAATAATGGGAATTGTAGGTTTTAACTAATGATGACAGGGAAACCTTTTTTTTCAGGATTTCTTCATGGTCAAATTTTCCCTGATGGCTAAATTGAATTTTTAAATTGTAATTTTCTGGTCAAATTGAATGGGCGAATTTTTCATAATTTATTTTCTTATAAGATATTACAGTGAACAGTAGCCTTCGGTAATTATTTAAAACCGTTTACAATGATTAGTAGGCCTACATATTACCAATTTAATAATGATTGTCTGTAGCCAATGAAATAGTAGTTTTCATCACAGGTCTTGAAAGTGACTTATTGCAGGGAAAGATTTCATTTACGACCGAGGCAAAGCTGAGGGTGGTTGGAAAAGGCTATCGAGCCCCGTAATGGCACTTTGGAGACTTAGTATTGAACATTATTTTTCATTACAATATCTAATAACTTTTAAACAACATGAATATTTTTGTTCATTCCACTTAGTACAAGAAAAAAACTGAACTCATAACGCTGAGTTTCCGTGCTTAAGGTACATACGCACGGAAACAATGCAACAACTGATCAGCCTAATGTAATAGCTGATCGGTCTGCACCCCAAAATCCCATAACGGTTACTTTCCGTGCACCACAAATGCAATAAAGTTAATGTTAGATAATTTTGCCGAGCAGTAGTGGGAAAAACTGATTTTCTTAGCTCATTTTATGTTTAGAAAGCGTACTTAGAAAGTGTGTAGAGTAATGAAATATTAGTTTTCATCAATAGGATGGAAAGTGGCTTTTTTTGCGCAATCGTGTTTTACGAGCCAGGCGAAGCCAAAGTCGGAAATAGCGATCAAGCACAGAACACTTTCCGTCCGAGTGATGAACAATGTTTTTCATCATACTGCAAAAATATAAAATGGATAACCAATTTAAAAATAAATTAGGCTTGATTAAAATTCATTATCATCTGATTACCTTTATTAATTGACTTTCATCCTAATTATTCCTATAGTTGTTTATAAATATTCCTTATAAACAACTGACTTATACGTAGCATGAAGACATGTCAAAATCTTGCATAAACATTGTAGTATGCAAGTCGTTTTTTCTTTACATTGGCCTTATTTGCCATGGATTAGTATGATTTTTGTGAAAAAAACAACTTTTGAGGTAATTGCACGGAAAAAATTCACCGATGTTTTTATGGAGCATTTTTAAAAGACTAGGCCTACAGAAAAGGCTAACTTTGTGGACTAAATACAGGCCAGAAAACGGCTGTTCTGCGTGCAGTATGATGAAAAGTATTATTTCATCTTCTAAACTATAATTGTAATAACCAGGAAGAAATTTCTCAAAAATATCCCCAAAAATACCCAAACCCTCTACGTAAGTCAAGGGCGCCTACCTTTAACATAACCCGTATAAAAATGGTTGTTTCAACTAAACTTGTAATTTCTACTAACTGTACTTCAGCCAACTTAGTTATTCTAAATTAATAATTTATACTTATTATTAGTTGTCCATTTAAAAAATATAGGTTAGTAAACCTTGATATTGGTTACGTTAACAACTTTAAAAAATAGATCAATTAGGTATAGTAATCTATTTTCCCTGTTAATAAACATTGATTACTTTTATTTTCTTTACATTGTAAATTGAACCAATTAGCTGGTTTTTCTTAATACCATAGACCCTCTTAACAGCAATACAATAGATCCTCTATTCAACCGGCACTCGGATTAACTGTCTCTGCCTTGGTACAAAGTAGATAGAGATTGATAAAAATTTCCTGAAAATTAAAAATGGTCAGTTTATCAGGCCTTTTCTGATGATTGAGAGTCTTCCGTTCCGATCATAATAACTTTATTTAAATATAACCATATCCAATCAAGTAGGCCTACACCTTTGATAGATATCACATGGGGAAACTAATAGGCCTACCGTACCGTAATATTGTAGAACATCACTATTGGGTTTATCGTCATCTATTTTTATAATCAACGAATTAGTTTTGTTTCAGGCCTACAATATAGCCTATAATATAAGTTAATATTTTTATTTCAGTGTATAATAGTACCGGTATACATGTTTATGAAGTTGCCCGCTTTAATCAGCCTTTTGGGTTATCCGTAGGCCCGGTCTCATAAGGGCCTGTTAAGAGAGGGTCTACTGTATTATTTACATCATGATAGACCTATCGTTTATTACATGTACCAAAAGTGGCTATTCAACCCTCACTCATTTTCACAACTCGCTTCGCTTCGGGCGTTCAAACTTAAGTTCATATCAAAAAGCATGACTTTGGCCCCATATAGTGATCTAGTTTAGTATTTAATGTTGTAAGTTAGGCCTAAGTAAAAAAAGAATTGTTCTTTGGTGTGATAATAAATAAAAGATAAAAACAAAAGACCATTAAATAAATGGTTTTATAAAAATTATTAAGTCTGCAGTTTGATTAGAAAATTGTAACTGTAACTTAGGCTATTACACCTATAATGTTAAACTTGTAATTTTGCCTTTGTAGTTCTAAGACAATGTTTTGTAGAACCAACAGAACTGAAAATGTTAAATGAAACAGATGTTATAGTAAAGTTGCAAAATAAAGACATATATTGTACTTTTACAAGATTTTTCCTTGGCATTTAAGACCTACATTTTTTGCGGTACCGCAATTTATCTGTATTTTGACAAAAAAAATTTTTGTTGTTTTCCAAAAAAAAAAAATTTTGGTAACCAGTTTGCCAAAATTTTTTTAAGTAGTAACTGTACAAAATTCAACCTTGTAAAATCACAAAAAAGATTTTGTACGATTACAAAAAAAAGATTTTGTACATTTACAAATCTTCTTGTAATAACACAACATTTTTTCTTGTAAAATTACTAAAAGTATATTTGTAAAAATACAAAAGAAACATTTGTAGTTTTACCAATTTATTTTTTGCCTTTTTACAAATTTAAATTTTGTGATTTTCCAAGAAAAAATTTTGTCTCATTGCGAGAAGTTTTTGTAATTGTACAAATCCTTTTTTGTGTTTTTACAAGGTTAAATGTTGCACAGTTACTTAAAAATATTTTGGCAAACTGGTTGCCAAAATTTTTTTTGTAAACCTACAAAAACTTTTTTACAGTGTATACATTGTTGTTTGCAATTATTATTCACTTATATGAATTCTACATAAAATGCCGAAGAGTACCCACATGACATACCTACTTCCAAATCAGTTCATCTAATAGCTTTTCCGACTCTTTTCCCACATTTTCTGGCTTATTTCAAATCGGATCGAAATAATTTTTAGGCCTACATATTCGTGATCAGCATAACTTCTCCGTTAATTTGAAAACCCATATGACATATTTCCGCAGAAGAACTATATAATTTTTAAAATCAGGGAATAATTTTGGATAGTCAAAAAAATTCAATTTTTGAGAGGGGTCACCTAAACTGCAGAAATACCAACCTTTCAATGGTTTTTATTTCAGTCTGTGATGGATGAAATTCCACTCTTCTAAAGAGTGAAGAAACCACTAATTTTAGGACAGAAATGAAATATTTTCATTTATTCATTTAATGAAATTCATCCTTTAAATGACCGATTATCAGTCTTTCATTAGATGATTTTCCACTCATTCAATAGATGGCTTGTGTCATAACCACTTTTCAAATGAATGATGTATCACTCATCAATAAATGATTATTCAGCCTTCAATAAAATGATTTTTCACTCTACAATTAATGAAACTCACTCTTTCGTTGAGTGGAAATCATTCTTTCATTGAGTGAAAATCATTCTTTCGTTGAGTGGAAATCACTCTTTTGTTGAGTGGAAATCACTCTTTCGTTGAGTGGAAATCATTCTTTCGTTGAGTGGAAATATTCACTCTTTCAAAGAATGACCCCAGTTCACTATTTTAAAGAGTGAATATTCATTCTTTCAGAGTGGCTCGGTTTTCCTACTTTCAAAGAGTTAAAAAGTCACTCTGAAAGAGTGAATTTTCATTCTTTCACTTTTAGTGTGTACCTAACGATCATGGGAGTATAAGAATCATTCAAATCTGACCATATGCTCGGAAGGACCTCCAGCTTAGTTCTGAGTGTGTTCACCAGGGCCGCGCTGTAAGCAGTATCCATATGAGTGTGTGGACATTTTTGTCCCTTGCGAGCTTATTTTTCGTGTGGGATGAATGTACTTTGTGAGAATATATACGTGTAAGGGATAGTGGCGGTGTGTGTCGATTTTGGTACTTGGGAGAATATTTTGAACAACTGTTGACTTCCTCCACTGCGTTGCCAAGTTTTGCGCAGTGTTAAGTATAGCTCCCCCTTTGCGATAACAACTTTCTAAAGTCCTGATTTCACTGCCGCCTTAAAAACGAGCCTTTTTCTTAACGTTGGTGGTTTATAAATGAACTAGCTTACCCGGCATGCCTTGCAATGCCAACCTAAGGATTTTTTGTCCTTCAGGAGAGTTGCTACGCTCACTTACCGTCAGGTTTATTTAGTTCGCTAGGCTCACTCGATTCCGTCTCCTCAGCGCATCGCGTCTCTTGAGCTACCTGCCATAATATGAAAGTTTTGACAGCCAGATTAGAATTAACAAAAGAAACTAACCATGGTATTAACTTGTTCCTTTCAGCATAGTACAGATGATCATCATAAGAACGGAGCAAATTTTGCATCTCATTGCAGACAAAATCATAAGTAACATAATGAACTTTAATTAGGCTTACCGACACTCGCTGTACTTTTGAGAATCTCGCAGTTAATCTTAAATGACTCACTTTTATATAACTGGAATGATTTTGTTTAACATTACAATTCAAGTCTAGTAATACAAAAAGCTGAATTCTGGTTTATTTTTTACATTAACAACATTTTCTACAAACGATTGAAATCTATACTTATTTAATACGCTAAGGGTTTTTTTGTCTTGAGAACTCCTTCTTCAATTTTCAACCGATTTTCAATTTTTTGGTGTCGTTGGATAGGGCTTAGTCTGTAGTTGTTTCCGCCAAAAACTGAAGAGAATCTGACGGAAAATAAAGGCGTTATCCACCATTGAAATCCCAAAATTTCCCATTTAAATAACATTGGGATTGAATAAAGCATTTTAAACATCTGTTAATAATCAGCTGTAAATACGTGTAGTTTTGGTGATTGCAGATATTCACAATATTGGATTGGTCGGACATCAATGATTTAGAGATAAAAGTAACATTTGTATTGTATTAAAATAAATTGCTCGATTTCGAGCAACACGTTTACTAGTAGTAATTAATTCCTTAACACAGTTCTAGTAGTTATCGAGGAATTGGTAGAATTTAAACCTTGTCCCTCACATAGCCCGAAGAAAAGATGGCCCGAAAAGGTCTTGGGAATGAGGTTGACTTTTAAAAGAGACGAAACATCTTCAGAGCATCGGCCAATCCAGTAGGTAGTGAATTTATCGTGAAAAAAACTGGAGCTCCATTCTATTGTAATTGTTTAAAATAGTCATACTATCGTCGGATATTCTGGTAGATGGGAGCCAATGATGTAGGTGGGAAATATTAAAAGTCCTTCTAGAAATTCACTCCACTCCTAACAGCTATCAATGCAACATTTTAGTAGTATTTAAAAACCAATTTTTTTTTTGTAATAATGGTAAAATTGGATTCTCCGTGTGCTAAAAACATGGAGTTAGACTCAATAAATGTAACATTCTGTCAAAGGATCACTGTTTTAGAGAAGGTAATTGCATTTTTTGTCATATCGTCCTAAAACTGTTTTATTTGATGAAATACGACAAAATACATAAGGACCAAAATTGTTCAGGAGATTATTTGAAAATTTTTAACACCATTAAAAGTTACCATATGTTTGAAATAACGCCTTTAATACATTAAATTCGTTTTTCCTACTTTTGGCTTGTAGCGCGAAAACTATAAGAAATCGAAACTGTAATAATGATAAAATTGGATTCTCCATGTGCTAAAACATGGAGTTAGACTCGTTAGATGTAGCATTCTGTCGAAGGATCACCATTTTAGAGAAGAAAATTGCAATTTTGTCATATCGTCATAAAACTTTTTTTATTTGATGTGATACGACAAAATATATAAGGACCAAAATTGTTCAGGAGATTATTTGCAATTTTTTAACACCATTAAAAGTTACCATATGTTTGAAATAACGCCTTTAATACATTAAATTCGTTTTCCGACTTTTGGCTTGTAGCGCGAAAACTATAAGAAATCGAAACTGTAATAATGATAAAATTGGATTCTCCATGTGCTAAAACATGGAGTTAGACTCGTTAGATGTAGCATTCTGTCGAAGGATCACCATTTTAGAGAAGAAAATTGCAATTTTGTCATATCGTCATAAAGCTTTTTTATCTGATGAGATACGACAAAATACATAAGGACCAAAATTATTCAGGAGATTATTTGAAATTTTTTAACACCATTAAAAGTTACCATATGTTTCAAATAACGCCTTTAATACATTAAATTCGTTTTTCCGTTTTTTTGGCTTGTAGCTCGAAAACTATAAGAAATCGAAACTGTAATAATGATAAAATTGGATTCTCCATGTGCTAAAACATGGAGTTAGACTCGTTAGATGTAGCATTCTATCGAAGGATCACCATTTTAGAGAAGAAAATTGCAATTTTGTCATATCGTCATAAAACTTTTTTATCTGATTAGATACGACAAAATACATAAGGACCAAAATTGTTCAGGAGATTATTTGTATTTTTTTAACACCATTAAAAGTTACCATATGTTTGAAATAACGCCTTTAATACATTAAAGTACCAGGTTAACCGAGCCTTGCTCGTTGGTTTTAATTCAGTTTTGATATAGTGTCATTAGAGCTATTAAATTTCCCCCAACAACCAACTATACCTCTTCACAGTTAACAGCTGTTTCAAAAAGTCTGCTTAATATTAATGTTCCTTTATTTTTGTATACCTTTCGTTGTTATTTCGTTACCAAAATAGCAACCCATAAGACCAATGTTAAAAATTACGATTTTTAAACTTAAATTCTGACAAAATTCGATTTTTCCTGGGATGGAGGCCTTTTCTAAACTTATTTTTGGGCCAATACACTTTTAATTGCAAAGTTTAAGCAAAATCTGACAGCTAGATTTCGAGATCGTGGAACACACATCCCTTCAGACATTCCTCGTATTATAGTATAGGATTCGTTTTTCCGACTTTTGGCTTGTAGCGCTAAAACTATGAGAAATCGAAACCGTAATAATGATAAAATTGGATTCTCCATGTGCTAAAACATGGAGTTAGACTCGTTAGATGTAGCATTCTGTCGAAGGATCACTATTTTAGAGAAGAAAATTGCAATTTTGTCATATCGTCATAAAGCTTTTTTATCTGATGAGATACGACAAAATACATAAGGAACAAAATTGTTCAGGAGATTATTTGAAATTTTTTAACACCATTAAAAGTTACCATATGTTTCAAATAACGCCTTTAATACATTAAATTCGTTTTTCCGACTTTTGGCTTGTAGCGCGAAAACTAAAAGAAATCGAAACTGTAATAATGATAAAATTGGATTCTCCATGTGCTAAAACATGGAGTTAGACTCGTTAGATGTAGCATTCTGTCGAAGGATCACCATTTTAGAGAAGAAAATTGCAATTTTGTCATATCGTCATAAAACTTTTTTATCTGATGAGATACGACAAAATACATAAGGGCCAAAATTGTTCAGGAGATTATTTGTATTTGTTTAACACCATTAAAAGTTACCATATGTTTGAAATAACGCCTTTAATACATTAAATTCGTTTTTCCGACTTTTGGCTTGTAGCGCTAAAACTATGAGAAATCGAAACCGTAATAATGATAAAATTGGATTCTCCATGTGCTAAAACATGGAGTTAGACTCGTTAGATGTAGCATTCTGTCGAAGGATCACTATTTTAGAGAAGAAAATTGCAATTTTGTCATATCGTCATAAAGCTTTTTTATCTGATGAGATACGACAAAATACATAAGGAACAAAATTGTTCAGGAGATTATTTGAAATTTTTTAACACCATTAAAAGTTACCATATGTTTCAAATAACGCCTTTAATACATTAAATTCGTTTTTCCGACTTTTGGCTTGTAGCTCGAAAACTAAAAGAAATCAAAACTGTAATAATAATAAAATTGGATTCTCCATGTGCTAAAACATGGAGTTAGACTCGTTATATGTAGCATTCTGTCGAAGGATCACCATTTTAAAGAAAATTGCAATTTTGTCATATCGTCATAAAACTTTTTTTATTTGATGTGATACGACAAAATACATAAGGACCAAAATTGTTCAGGAGATTATTTGCAATTTTTTAACACCATTAAAAGTTACCATATGTTTAAAATAACGCCTTTAATACATTAAATTCGTTTTTCCTACTTTTGGCTTGTAGCGCGAAAACTATAAGAAATCGAAACTGTAATAATGATAAAATTGGATTCTCCATGTGCTAAAACATGGAGTTAGACTCGTTAGATGTAGCATTCTGTCGAAGGATCACCATTTTAGAGAAGAAAATTGCAATTTTGTCATATCGTCATAAAACTTTTTTTATTTGATGTGATACGACAAAATATATAAGGACCAAAATTGTTTAGGAGATTTTTTGCAATTTTTTAACACCATTAAAAGTTACCATATGTTTGAAATAACGCCTTTAATACATTAAATTCGTTTTCCGACTTTTGGCTTGTAGCGCGAAAACTATAAGAAATCGAAACTGTAATAATGATAAAATTGGATTCTCCATGTGCTAAAACATGGAGTTAGACTCGTTAGATGTAGCATTCTGTCGAAGGATCACCATTTTAGAGAAGAAAATTGCAATTTTGTCATATCGTCATAAAGCTTTTTTATCTGATGAGATACGACAAAATACATAAGGACCAAAATTATTCAGGAGATTATTTGAAATTTTTTAACACCATTAAAAGTTACCATATGTTTCAAATAACGCCTTTAATACATTAAATTCGTTTTTCCGTTTTTTTGGCTTGTAGCTCGAAAACTATAAGAAATCGAAACTGTAATAATGATAAAATTGGATTCTCCATGTGCTAAAACATGGAGTTAGACTCGTTAGATGTAGCATTCTATCGAAGGATCACCATTTTAGAGAAGAAAATTGCAATTTTGTCATATCGTCATAAAACTTTTTTATCTGATGAGATACGACAAAATACATAAGGACCAAAATTGTTCAGGAGATTATTTGTATTTTTTTAACACCATTAAAAGTTACCATATGTTTGAAATAACGCCTTTAATACATTAAAGTACCAGGTTAACCGAGCCTTGCTCGTTGGTTTTAATTCAGTTTTGATATAGTGTCATTAGAGCTATTAAATTTCCCCCAACAACCAACTCAACCAACTATACCTCTTCACAGTTAACAGCTGTTTCAAAAAGTCTGCTTAATATTAATGTTCCTTTATTTTTGTATACCTTTCGTTGTTATTTCGTTACCAAAATAGCAACCCATAAGACCAATGTTTAAAATTACGATTTTTAAACTTAAATTCTGACAAAATTCGATTTTTCCTGGGATGGAGGCCTTTTCTAAACTTATTTTTGGGCCAATACACTTTTAATTGCAAAGTTTAAGCAAAATCTGACAGCTAGATTTCGAGATCGTGGAACACACATCCCTTCAGACATTCCTCGTATTATAGTATAGGATTCGTTTTTCCGACTTTTTGGCTTGTAGCGCTAAAACTATGAGAAATCGAAACCGTAATAATGATAAAATTGGATTCTCCATGTGCTAAAACATGGAGTTAGACTCGTTAGATGTAGCATTCTGTCGAAGGATCACTATTTTAGAGAAGAAAATTGCAATTTTGTCATATCGTCATAAAGCTTTTTATCTGATGAGATACGACAAAATACATAAGGAACAAAATTGTTCAGGAGATTATTTGAAATTTTTTAACACCATTAAAAGTTACCATATGTTTCAAATAACGCCTTTAATACATTAAATTCGTTTTTCCGACTTTTGGCTTGTAGCGCGAAAACTAAAAGAAATCGAAACTGTAATAATGATAAAATTGGATTCTCCATGTGCTAAAACATGGAGTTTAGACTCGTTAGATGTAGCATTCTGTCGAAGGATCACCATTTTAGAGAAGAAAATTGCAATTTTGTCATATCGTCATAAAACTTTTTTATCTGATGAGATACGACAAAATACATAAGGACCAAAATTGTTCAGGAGATTATTTGTATTTTTTTAACACATTAAAAGTTACCATATGTTTGAAATAACGCCTTTAATACATTAAATTCGTTTTTCCGACTTTTGGCTTGTAGCGCTAAAACTATGAGAAATCGAAACCGTAATAATGATAAAATTGGATTCTCCATGTGCTAAAACATGGAGTTAGACTCGTTAGATGTAGCATTCTGTCGAAGGATCACTATTTTAGAGAAGAAAAATTGCAATTTTGTCATATCGTCATAAAGCTTTTTTATCTGATGAGATACGACAAAATACATAAGGAACAAAATTGTTCAGGAGATTATTTGAAATTTTTTAACACCATTAAAAGTTACCATATGTTTCAAATACGCCTTTAATACATTAAATTCGTTTTTCCGACTTTTGGCTTGTAGCTCGAAAACTAAAAGAAATCAAAACTGTAATAATAATAAAATTGGATTCTCCATGTGCTAAAACATGGAGTTAGACTCGTTATATGTAGCATTCTGTCGAAGGATCACCATTTTAAAGAAAATTGCAATTTTGTCATATCGTCATAAAACTTTTTTTATTTGATGTGATACGACAAAATACATAAGGACCAAAATTGTTCAGGAGATTATTTGCAATTTTTTAACACCATTAAAAGTTACCATATGTTTAAAATAACGCCTTTAATACATTAAATTCATTTTTCCGACTTTTGGGCTTGTAGCGCGAAAACTATAAGAAATCGAAACTGTAATAATGATAAAAATTGGATTCTCCATGTGCTAAAACATGGAGTTAGGCTCGTTAGATGTAGCATTCTGTCGAAGGATCACCATTTTAGAGAAGGAAATTGCAATTTTGTCATATCGTCATAAAACTTTTTTATTTGATGTGATACGACAAAATACATAAGGACCAAAAATTGTTCAGGAGATTATTTGCAATTTTTTAACACCATTAAAAGTCACCATATGTTTAAAATAACGCCTTTAATACATTAAATTCATTTTTTCCGACTTTTGGCTTGTAGCGCGAAAACTATAAGAAATCGTAACTGTAATAATGATATAATTGGATTCTCCGTTAGCTAAAACATGGAGTTAGACTCGTTAATGTAGCATTCTGTCGAAGGATCACCGTTTTAGAGAAGGAAGTTGCATTTTTTTGTTATATTCGTCATAAAACGGCCGAAAGCGTTTTGCTAACCCTTGATTGTCTACGGGACCGCCAAAACTACACTTTCGGCCCTTGAGACAAAATATACTATTTAACCAATTGTCATTGAATATTTTTATTTTTTTTAGTATTTTTTTATATTTTTCTTCTTTTTGGAGGGATATATCCCCCCACCCCCTGGGTTTGCCCCTGGACTGTAGTATAGGACCAATACTTATAATTTTGATCCGTTGTGTACTCCAGATAAACCAAACAAGTAATCATACGACTAGGAAGTACGCTCGTACCTCCCGTAAGCGTCTATTCGAAGAAGAAATTTAAAATTTTGCATTAGGGGATTGTCACATTCAAAAAGTTTGATCCCACTTTGTAATAATTTCAAAAACAACTAAATCACTCGTAATAAAAAAATATGTATCTAAATAAAAAAACTCACTTTTCTTATAGTTGAGCGGAGCGAGCGAAGCTCCAATACTACATTCTGGCTTTTTATTTACACGTACTCCTCCTGAACGACTGAAGTGATCCTCACAAAATTTTGCTCGGGTCGTCAGGGGCGGCTTTAGCGGGTATGGCAGGGTAGGCATCTGCCTACCCAAAAATAAAAAATATGGTATTTATTTATTTTTATGTTTGAATTGCTGTAGCCGTATCGATAGTCGGAAATTTCGCCAGTTTTTATAGAAAAATTATGTTCGGGCATAAGCTTCAACAGTATTAAAAGTAATTAACTAACTATTCAGCACTGTTATCCTAAGTCTACGCAAAACTTGCGAGGATACAAGTGCACTATCGGTTTGGCAACGCTATAAAGATATGGCAACGGAGCGCGGCATCGCCCAAGCCGATGAAGATGAGAGGCAGAAGAATTCTCATATTTTTGTCTTTATCGGCTCCGGTCTGTTGCCTGACGGACTTAACAGACACCGTCATTTAACACAATCGCTATCTATTCTTGGTCATCTCTGACAGTTGATGTACATTCTTATATTTAAGATGCATAACCCTGTATATAATCTTCTTTTTATCAAAGTTTTAAATTCTTAGTAACTTACAGACCTAACCTCTCTTTGTTTAGTGTGTTGCGTTGTGATGGTTATGATACAATATGGAATGATATATTGTAAAGTTGAAGCGAGAAAGTAGGCCTACTGGGAGTACACCTAGCGATCAGGGCAATAAAAGGCCTAAGTTAGAGGAGCCAAATACAAGTGGAAACGTTTCTAAGACTAATTCTAGCTCTGATAAATCACCTTCACCTAAAATTGTTAAGCCGCGTCCGCACTGGCCGAACATTCGTGACGAACTTGTTCGGTGAACACAAAAAATCAACAAACATTCCTAACAAACAATTAAAGGCCATATGATTTACATTCCAAAAGGTTAGCAACGAACAAACAAAAGTTCGGAAGAACTTTGTTCGGCGAACATGTTCGGCCAGTGCGGACGCGGCTTTAGTTGTCTATTCGAAGAATAGGCTCCAGAGTGACTCATTTTGCAAATGTATTGTCCGACGATTACTCTCGATAGAAGTCACAAATCAGTCTCAAATTTAAGAAAGTTTAAGCAAATTTAAGTCTTGAATATTCTTTATGCAATTTTTAAGGCTAAGTTCGTTGTTGAAACATTTGGTGGGATAAACCTAAAATTTAACTTTTTTCATTTTCCCCATAAGAAATGCATTGAAGTAGTTTTTAGTTCTTTGTTTACATTTTGACAACGTCTTTACTGAGACGTTCTGATTGGTCTATTGGCCGGCACAATTCCAGTCCAGTCCAAATTATTAAATTCATAATAGGAACGGAGAACGGGAGCGGAATGAAGTAGTCGCATTAACAAGAACAAAGTTGTTTTTCAAGGGTCAAAATAGTTTGAATGTGACAGTCATTAATGCAAAAGTTTAAATTTCTTCTTCGGATACACGCTTAGGGGGGGGGGGGGGGTACGAGAGTACTCCTAGTGTAACAAACTAAACTATACGTCTACCAGCATCATCATCACAGATATCAGTAACTGTTATGCTGGGCCCTCGCAGCCAAGAATAAACTTTCCTAAGCTGTTATTAGTGGAAATTCTAGATTGTTTAAAAGTACATGGTACGATAAAGGTTTTTGGCTCGAATATTCTGTTATCAAAGATGCGGTGTTTTTGTTTTGGTTGTAGTCATTTTTTAGCTCTTTTTAAAGAGAGCTTAGCTATGACTTCCCTTGTCATCCTGTTTTTTGTCGTTTTTATTTATCAAAAAATGAATTAAATGTCTTCAAAGTTTAAGATGTTTATGAGATGGTTTGTTAAAAAATAGGTTGCTTTAATACAAATAATGAGAAAATGCGCCATGGCACTGTATAAAGCAGTGCAGCTTGGGAGCGATCGCACCCATCAGGATGGCATTAGGGTTCCGCATGGGACCGATCGCTCCCATGCCGCCGCGAACGTGTTAATATATTGTATACAATATATATATATATATATATATTATATATATATATATCAGATTTGTTAAACAGGGCTGCTAGGAATATTATTACAATAAACATATTTTGAACAAAACACCCTTTTTTTTATGAGATCCACTTTGCCCCAAAGGTGCTCACTAAGAAACGCTTTTGAAAAGCTTCTTAAGGGCTCCACACCAAAGGACTTCAAAATTACTTTGAGACCTATGGGTTGAAATTTCAAATGACACTCTCCTTTGTTCATAGGTCTTCACTAAGAAACACTTTTGTAAAATTTCTTCAGGGCTCCACAGGCCTTCAAAATTAATGTCAATATTACTATAGAGTTTACGCAGTTGAAATTTGGCATGGGCCGAATAGTGTTCTTTTTGTAATAGTCACTCTTTGCTGATAGGTGTTCACTAAGAAAAGATTTGTCAAATATATTTTTTAAGTTCTTTATGATTCTACCCCAAAAGGCCTAAAAAAAATATGAGTTATCCTTGTGGGCCAATTTTAAATGTGAATCAAGGAAACAATGGATCTCAAAGATTGTAGGGCCTACAGCCCTGCAGGGTTACCATTTGTAAAGGACTTTCATTTTTCTCATGGGTGCTCATTATAAAACGGTTTTGCAAATTTTGTTAACAGCTCTGCCCCACGGAACCTCAAAATTGCCATAGATCATAGCGGGTTGAAATTTAAAGTGGACAGTGCTAATATAATAGCAGTGCAGTATAATAGGTGCTAGCTAAGGTTTTGCAAAATCCCTTCAGGGCTTTCGCTAACACAACGTCAATGTTCCAATAAGAATTCTTAAGAAGAAGACTTTGTTACCCTTTAGAGATATTTTGTTATCTATAAAATAAAATCGCGAAGCCATGATGGGCCACAGATAGTAAAGGAACCCCCCTCCCATTACAGGTACATACTGAATTTGATAAAGTTTTGGTATATATTTTATTTTTCCCATAACAGCTTGCAGGTAGGTAGGTAAATTTGCCAACATATGGGGTGTTGTAAGCAAATATAGGTTACCCCAGATAACCTACAGTTATCTATTGGTTATCTGTGGTTAAACCCCTTCCTAGTTTAACCCACCGGATAGTACATCCGGTACTAAATTTTAAGAGGTTATGTTACCAATAAGAAAGTGAGTTAGAGTTTTTGAGTTGAGTTTTCATAAGAATAACATGGTAAATGTATTTAGGGGGTTTTTCTGTAACCAATCATGACAAGTTTTAAAAATTCAAAATAATTATTTTTTTAATTTTCAAGCTCATCTCAAATAGTTTAATGGTTAGGCTACTTTGTTAAAATTTATGGTTTTGTGGTGCCTTAAGTACACTATTGCCAAAATTGTTTGGGCAAGTGCTGGAGCAAGAGTGGGTTTAACTCGCTCAGCGAACTCATTGAAATACACTATCGCTATCACTGTATGAGCTGATCTCGAACACTTAGGCAAACAGTGAAGGCAGTGAAGTTAGGCATTACCAAATCCTTTTTCAATTTAATTTCAGTAACAGCATGATTACGTTTACCCCTCATACAACCCCTCACATCTGCCAGATTGCGTATATCTTAGATGTGCTCATGTGTCAGGGCCCCACAAACACAAGACTCCGGATGATAATAGGCCTACTGAAGAAACTCTAGGTTTCATTTTACCACTCCCTTTATAACAAGCAGTTATAAAATAACACCAAAAATACCCCCATCGCAGCAGACCTGCGTACTCAGCGAATTTCCAAATGATCTTGCTTGAGATATTGTATTTTCCCCATAAACACCATAAAAATGGGAATGTAGGTTTGCTGCCTTGGGATGTTGTTAGAAAATGTTAGTTTTGTTATTAAATGTAATAGTTACATTAGGTAAATGTCAAACTGTATCAATATTTGGCACTTTTTAATTTTCCCCATAAACCCCATGGGGGTGAATATGTAGGTTTGCCGCCATATGGGTGTTGTAAGCAAATATCAGTTAAATCCTACCTAGTGAATGTACATACCAAATATTATCAAGTTATGGTGTTCTCTTCATTTTCCCCATAAACCCCATAGGGGTGAGTACGTAGGTTTGCCGCCATATGGGTTGTTGTAAGCAAATATCAGTTGAACCCATCAAGTGAATGTATATACTCAATTTTATCAAGTTATTCCAATAAATAAGCGAGATACAGGGTTTTGTTGATTTCCCATAAGATTAACATGGAAAAACCTATTTTTGGCTTTTCTCCGTAACCTGTTAAGCTAAGTTAAGATTCAAAATACTACATTGTTTGTTTTTTTAAGCTTTTTTAAATGGTTTCAGTTAAAATTGTTGAATTTTGAAAATTATGCTCCAAAAATGCAAAAAAAACCCATTTTTGACCCCTTTGAAACCCCATAAAATCCTGTTCCCATAACCCGATCATGCTGGTTCGCGAACTCATGAAAATAGATCTAGTCTTACACCTTCATACCAATTTTATAAAAATTTGAGGTCCCCCTTCAAAAGTTATCAGTACCACGGACACATAGATATAATATATAGATATATAGATATATATATACATATATATGAAAATGAACGAACAGTGTTTTTGGCTTCTGGGGACCTCAAAATGAAAAAGTACCATGGTCCGGGGCATAGGTCTTACCATGGCTACTACCGTAATAGCGAATTCCCTATAGGGAAATTCGCTAAAATTAATACAAACCAACATACTCCAACTTTGGACCAGAACAGAAGAACCTCATGGCAGTATGTACTGGGTCACTGGGTGAATTCGTGCTGAATGCTTGGGTCTGCTCGCGTCCTTTGATTTGTGCAAAAACCGACCGCAGATGGAGCAAGCAGGCGAGCACGACACTTGAGAAGCGAACCATTGTGAACTAAGTCAACCAGAGTCAAGCTCACAGTTAGAACACTAACTGCTTGACCTTGCTCGCCTTGCTTAAAGGATACTGTACTGCAGGAATTTAATTAAAATTAAAGGACGATTAAGTGTTTTACTTTTATAACATCACGTACTTACCACTTTGAATTTATCTTCAAACAGGTGTTAATGTGTGGACTCAACTATGTATGACAATACTCAAGGAACTCTACAAGATTTCATTTGACCACTTCATTAATAACAAGCAGTTATAAATTACAATAACACCAAAGAGATCGATATACACAGAATAAACACCGAGACAAACCCCAACTCGATACCAGAACAAAAGCAAACTTAAGAGAGTGTGTACTGGGTCAATTCTTGCACGATGCTTGGGTTCGTGCAAAGAACCGACTCCAGATGTAGCACAGGCAAGTACAAACTAACAATGGCGATGCGAACCATAGCGAACTGAGTCGAGCGCAGTTAAGCACACCCAGCAACTAAAGTGCTCGACCTTGCTTGTCTTGATTCGACAATAGAGTACTGCAGGTTACAAAAACTGTTACTGCAGACTAATTACTATATTTCTCACCTCTAACTCTTGATATATATTTTTGTGATATTTAAAGCATTTTTAACTATGCATTTTCCTGATTTTGAGCGTTTAGTGTCAAATAGATCTTATAAAAAATCTAAATAATATTTTTGGAAAATATTTATACAATCTTACAGTTTTGGTAATATGCCTTATGTTCGCTTGTTAAACCTCAAAACCAAATTTAATTGCATAAAAAAATATTTAGTTTTTATTATTTTTTAAGTTAAGGTCTAGTGACTATGTGGTTGGTCCAACTGAACAATCTGTGAGATGTTTTTTGAAGATCTTCAAAAGAGCTACAGTTCCTATTGGGAAATTTGCTAAAAGTAAATACCCTCATCGCAGCAGACCTGCTAAACTCAGTGAATTTGGAAAGGAATTTGATATTTTGTATTTTCCCCATAAACACCATACGAATGAGTATATGTAAGTTTACTGCCATGGGATGTTGTTGAAAATAAAAAATTTTGACCATATGAAGCCATATACCAAGTTTCATCAATACAGTAGAAGACCTCAAATCCGGCCACCGATGGACAGGACCACTGGCCAGATTTCAAAATGGCTGGATTAACTGGCGGTATATTAAACATGTTAAGTAGAGACCTGTATTATATGTGTATTCCAACAATGAACTATTAGGATGTATTTAACAATGAAGGATATCACACTTGCCCAATCAATGTAATGTATCAACTTTTTAACCATCATGATTTGCTCCTTCTCAGAAGTTGTACCGCTGAAATGACGATCGGTAACGGACAAGGGGTCGCTAGCGATGAACCTGCGCTTAACAGAATATAATACTGGTCTTCTATCAACAAAGGCCCTGGGTAATAATGGGACCGTAAAAGCGACAAAATTTGTCTAGTTACCTAACCTCAACGATCGGACCGCGTAACACCCAACAAAAAGATAAAAATCACAGATAGAACACTAACAACAAGTTTTAGAAGATAGTCGTTGCCAAACAGTCCGGAAAATGCCAATTGAACTGATATATTTTAGTGACATATCATGGGAAAAGTTTACTCTTGCCGATTTTTTCCGTGGGAACGTCTGGGGCTGAATATTTCATTTCCGGAATACCGCGGCCGGATTATCCGGCGGCCAAACCATCCGAGTCCGGACTAGAGGGCATCTACTGTATAGGTTTATAAATAAAGGAGTTTGCCTATTCTCCATATGATTAACATGGAAAAAGAGTATGCAGGTTTGCTGCCATGATAATAACAAATACTTCCATCGCAGCAGACCTGCGTACTGAGAGAATTTCCTACTGATTTTGATATTTTTATTTTACCCACAAATACCATGGGGGTGAGTATGTTGGTTTTGGAAGCATGTATAAGTTGTACCTTTCCTAGTAAATTTACATACCAAATTTTATCAAGCTATGCCAATAAATAAGAAAGATAGAAAGTTTTCTTTATTTCTCTAAGAATAACATGGGAAACTTACTTTTGGATTTTCTGCACAACCATTTGAGCTTTTAACCAGATCAAAAATTAAAAATACTAAATTGTTTGTTTTTAGCTGTTTTCAAACGTTCAGGTTAAATTTGTAGAATTTGATAAATTAAGGCCAAAAAAGCCAAAAACCTATTTTTTACGATTTAGAAAACTCTTAAAACCCTGTTAACACCGCCCGATCATTCTGGTTTGTGAACTCGATAAAGTAAATGCTGCCTTACACCCCTGTATCAAATTTGATCAAAATCTGAGGTTTCGTTCCAAAGTTATCATGTTCACAGACACATATAACTTATATTCATAAAAGAGGGAATATGTATGTATGTATGTATGTTGCCTATGGACTCCAAAACCGCTCGACAGATTGCAATGAAACTTTCAGGTATTAATCAGCATTATTCAAGGATGGTTTGTGTGTAGTTAAGGTGCAAATCCGTCCAAAGGGCTCTGACCCAGAGGGCATACAATAGTTTGAAAAAATCTGAGAATCTAGATTTGTCATTTTTTATTGGTTGTTAAGAAACAAATTCAATGAAAAATTTTAATTTTAGGTATACCAGCGATTTCTTATATATAAGATGAGAGTAACAGCGAGTAAGAGTAGCACATGAGATAAACCTGATGGCGAATGAACGTAGCGAACGAGCTTAATTACCAATCAAATGAATTCAATCACGGGTCAAAGCTGTAGTGGAAAACAGCTGGTATAGATGTATATATTCATTCCACTCAAAAAAATGGTCAGTTACGTATAAACAAACTTATTCCCAATATAGCGGACAAATAAAAAATTTTTTTAAATTTGATGTTATGAAAAATATGATCTTAAAACAATATTTCAAAGAAATTTTTATTCATGAGATTATTTTATTTTACTAAATGGTTTAGGAGAAATAATCAATTAAAGTTAGCCTCATGTTATATTCTTATGGGACTAAAAATTAACTTCAACTGCCTGTAGTTCCCTAACCATTAAGTTTAGAGAAAGATGTCAATGAATGAAAAAAAATCTTCAAATTGCATGGTAAATCCAAAAATGACATTATAATTGGGGGTTCATATTTAAAATTTTTTATATGACTGCCATATTGAAAAATGGCAGCCATTTACAAAATATTTATTTACTTAATTTTAAACTTCTTTAAAATTAAGGGAGTGTTCCCCTTTTAAAGTTTACTGTAAGATGTATATTTTACAAAATCCCAATAGTGGCACAGTTAAAAAACACCCTGTATAAACAAATATGAATTTGAACGAACGGAGTTTTTGGCTTCTGGGAACCTCAAAACAAAAAAGTAACATGGTCCCAGGCGTAGGTCTTACCATGACTATGACTACTACCGTAATAGCATATTCCCTACATGAAAATTAGCTGAAACCAAGATTTTTTAAACATAAATAGATGGATCTCAACCAAATGAAGGTAAATACCATGTAGGTCCTACCAAGCTAAATACCGTACCAAGACTTTAATATCTCGGTAACCAATGGATATAGAGAAAAGTTTTAAAGTACTATATCATGTGTTTTTTTCAAGCTAATTCCTGAAGTAGAAATTTTGATTTTGCGATTAAAATTATGCGATTAAATCAATAGAATCAACAAGTTTCATTAAGTCACACTACTATTGAATGGAAATATCTTTGGATCTGATTGATATATCTATCATATCAACAAACTTACCAAATCAATCAATACCTAGCCTAAATAATAACTTTATACGTTAACAATTAGTAATTACCGTACCCCTATTTTTTTTTTAGGTTTTTATTCCCACATTTAGGCTTCAATAAAAAACAAACCATTTAACCTAACATAATCAATATCAACAAAACCAAAACAAAACTAATCATAATGACAAAATAACAAACATAGAACATAAGACCAATTAGGCCTACCGATGTATCTTACTTAAATGTGGACTTTCCTGGGCTTAGGATGGTTCATCATGTTAATGGATTTTAGTTGAGGTTAATGTTAGTTTTTGTTAGAGTAAATTTTGTCATGCTAAGTTAAATTTTGTATTTTTCACAGAAATTTTCAGTCCTATTCAATTGAAATATCTATATATATTTTCATTCAATAGTAGTGTAAGCGCTGTACGAAACTGTACCCACAACAACGATATTGAGGTAAGATATAGGCCTACAAACAATCAAACCTAACAATCTAACAGTAAGCCTCCTTCACTTTTATGGAAAGCAATATTTATAACAACAAAATTAATTGTTTTTGGAAACATTTAAGTCATATTCCCTCAATACAATTTGGTAAAAAATACCTTGCTGATTCGTATTTAGCAGCATATTGGTGTGACGACGCTATATTATGAAGTCTGCATCTCTTGACAACTAAGACCTACAAATAAAAACTTAGGTAGTTTGTTTTGTGTTTTAAGGTAGTTTGTTTTAATGTAATTAGGCTGTATTACTTAAAATTTGGGCGAAACTTCGTTATCCGACTCCACCATTAGGCCTATTATCGATGTGGAAATTTCAATGTTGCGATAATATTGCTATTTTATACGATACAATTATACGGTACGTTTACGATTTTATCGCCTGATATAGTTTTGTTATAATATAATTAAACATACCATTTGACAATAAAACAAATTTAGGCCTAAGTTATTGAAAACAAGTACGGTAATTGAAAATAACAAAAACAAGTAAATATTGTAACTAATGTAACTTGTAACATTATCAAAGAACAACAAAAAATAAACTAACCAAGTTTATTGTGTAGGTGTATCTTAATTGTAAAAAGAAGGAGACTTTGTTAGACCTAAAGTGGCGTCACACAAATGCTGCCAAATACGAATCAGAAGGGTATTTTTTTGGCTAATGTAATCGAGGTAATAAGCCTATGCGTTTGAAATGTTTCCAATCACCATTGATTTTGTTGTTATGAACATCGCTGTCAATAAAAGTGACGGAGGTTTATGGTTAGACTGTTAGGTTAGATTATTATTATGATACATTTCTTATTTCAATATTATTGTTTTGTTGATTTGATTGTTTTCATCGCACAATTTTAATCGCAATAGGCCTATAAAAATTTTCACATCGATAAAAACAGTGGACTCGGATAATAAGGCTTCGCCATAATTTGTACTTGTTTTGGTTATTTTCAGTTACTCGTTTGCAGTATATTTGTTTTATTGTCGCACGACATTTTTAGAACAACACTGAATCAGGGTACCTAATAAAATCGTACCTGTATCATGTGATTGCATTATCAATAAAATAGCAATATTATCCCAATTTTGAAATTTTAACCATTGATAAAAACTATGGAGTAGGAAATCAAACTTTTAACGATCTATCTAGGACTGTCTCTAATAATTCACTAAAACATATGTTAACGTTCTCAATTAGGCTACTCTAAAAATAACCTATGGTAGGCTAACTGGCAGAGATCCTCATTAAGTTATATTCAACTACTGTACATGTCAAGTAAGCTCTATTTTTTACACCAAACATTAGCCTAGTAACTTAAGCCTCAAGTCCTTCACATTTATAACACCCACAACAAGTTGTCTTCCATATTAAGTTACTTGACCCAACCGGGACTTCTTTTGGTTTATTTGTAAAGCAAAATATGTTCCATTAAATTAATTTTAATAGGGTCTATATGAATATAATTGTTACAGTTTATTGGTTTGGTTAACATATTGGCAGATTCAAAATTTGCCAATTAGCGCTTCTGAATTAGGCCTACTTCAAAAATTGAATTAATTAGCCTACAGTATGAAAGTAACAGGAATGATACAAACATAGCCTTTGTGGTATTCTTCTGTAATTCATGATTTACACTGCTTTTTAAGGTGTACAAAACCCACTAAAATCCAAAATGTAATGAATACATGGTGTAACTATACTTCCACTATGAATGAATACACATTGATACACAACCTGCACAGAGAAATAAAACAAGTGACCCCCTGGCCCTAAAAGGCTTTGCCTACCAAAAGTTGTCAAGAAATAAATAATCTAGAACTTACTGTTCAATTTACTTCATAAAACACTTTTTAAAGAAAAGACATTAATTAGTTGTGTATACAATGTAGTTGATTTTCTTTACTAATTTTAAACTTAATTGGAGCCGACAATATGACATTTCACATAACCTCAACTTTGTTTATGTTTATAATGCGATGCGACAACTTCACTCCGCTCATTCGCTCCGTTCTGAATCCAATAATTTGGACTGGCCTGGCCTGGAATATTGGTCAATAGACCAATCAGAAGGTCTCAGTCTTGATTGTTAAGACTCGCAAAGACGTTGCTAAAAAATAAACACAGCACCGACCACTAAAAATGTCTCCAATGCATTTCTTATGGGGAAAATGAAAAAGTCACTTTTTAAGATTATTTTATTAATATCCAACCAAATACTTTCAACAACGAAAGGGTTCTTAACAGTTGTATAAAGAATATACGACTGAAATTTGAGGTCAATCTGTTACTTCTATCGAGCGTAATCGTCGGACAAAGAATTAGCACTATGAGTCACTCTAGGTCTATTCTTCGAATAGACAATTACCTACCGGTAGTTAAAATAGTTAAGGAACACTTGTATCCTAACTCCTAAGCCATATTCAATAGCGGAAAGATACAAATTTCGTCAACAAAATCAACGTGAGCACGATACAGTATCTCAGTTTTTAAAAATCGTTCAATTTATTGTGAGTTTGGTTCAAATTTGAACGATTAGGCTATCTACGCGATCGGTTAGTTAGCGGTATTGGGAGTGAAACGACCAAACAGACACTCTTAGCGGAAGCCGACTTGACTTTCGAGAAGGTGGTGAAATTTATCTCAGCGATCGAGGCAGCGGAAAATGATGCAGCGTCAAAGTCACACGGTATTGTTCACGGGGCGGGAGAGTGCAGCGGATGGGTGCCAAAGGCGGCGCCGCCGGCAGCACCTCAAAAGGCGGCGGAAACACAGCTTCTGCGGGAACTTCGCAGCGAGCAACACATCGAGGTTCCAGTCACGTGAATAAGTGTAACGTGAAGTGCTATTGTTGTGGCAAGATAGGGCACATAAATAAAGATTGTAAGCTAAAAGATTGTGTGTGTCATATATATGACAGGAAAAATCACATTGCTAAAGTGTGTCGTTCTCGTGATGGATTTAGTAAGCCTACATCTAATCTTAAACAACATTATAGTCATAAATGGAAATCGAATAGAGATCGCAATAAAAACCACAACTATGTGGGAAAAGTAGATATTGAAGTAATTGAGGACGTACCTAATGTATTTCAAATGAATGAAAATGTGGCAGAAAGAATTAATGTCAAGCCTTTAACTGTAAATGTTTCAGTTGAAAGCCAACCTATTTGTTTTGAAATTGATACTTGTGCAGCAGTAAATGTAATTAGCAAACAATTTTACTCTGAAATTTTTTAATCCAAACCACTTTTGCCGAGTGACCTGACGCTGACCTTTTAGTATTTAGTTCAGCTGAATTCAGGTGTTGTATGGAAACGACACATCGACCAGTTAATGGCAGCAGAAATAGAACTCGCACGTGACAGGAAGTCAGGCGATAGTGCCGTTGTACTGCCTAGCCTAGTCCTCATAGAGAGCAACAGCGTTGCCAATCACTTTTCATCAAATTACCCTCGGTCCTTGCCAAAATTACCCTCAAATACCCTCAAAAGTGCCAAAATACCAGAAAATCACTAAATTTACCCACCATCTATGTTGTTAGCACACAGGGGTGATTAATATAAGTGTAGGCTATAAGCTGTTTAATTGGTATTAGCTTTCAAGTAATATTAATTACTCCTGTATTAAATCTACTTTCGGATTTTAACCTATTCCCGAAAATTCACATATCTGAGTCAAATTTGATAATTTCAGTAAAATTATCCTTTTATAAGCAAAAACGATTACCCTCGAAAATACCCTCGAAGGTCCAAAATACCCTCAAAAAGGGTAATTACCCTCGAATTGGCAACGCTGGAGAGCAATCAGCTGATCCCCCCTCCTCTCCCCTGACAGCATCCTCACCCCGTGACCGGCAGCCGACTCCCTCTACCCGGGGCCTACGATAACTAACGGGCCTGTATACTTCCCCCCCCCCCCCCCCCCACCAAAAGTGACGTGACTATATGCGGCCGATCTGCAGAACAAGTTTCCATAAGATAACATGGTGAAAACATGACATCTCTCACTTATTTTCAATCTCTTAGGGATTGGATCATAGGTTATTTGACAAGATTTTTATAGCCTATTCCAATTTAGATTTGTGTGGTGACTTTTGTCTTAATTTACCAATTTTTATCGGTCATTCACGGTATATTCATTCTAAATAGTCGGTATTTTGATACCAATGAATGACCGGTCATTCCCTGGGAAACAACGATCATTTGGTAGAGAGGCGGCCATTCGCTGGTGCAATGATTTATATATTTTAAATTGTATTTTTCAATACTCTGTTTTAACGTAATCATGGGCGGATTTAGGTCCAAATGTTTGGGGGTGCCAGCTATCCTAAAGGATGAGTCGTATGCTCATTCAAACACCAAAATTAATTCCATTTAAATGGTAGGTTTTAAGGCCTATTGCAAGTAGGCCCTAGCTGTTAAGGTACTTGTCTGTTATACATAAGCCAGCTACTTTTTTATTTTATCAAGAAATGGGATCTTTAACAAACACATAAATTGAAAGAAAAATACTTACTGAGCATTGTGTGAAAATTTCACGTTTCTAAGTTTTACGGTTTTTTGTAGTTCTGTTTTCCTAAACTCAGTCATGTTACTGATGATCGCGGCGAACGCATCTCCGCACGCGGCCCCGCGACACAGGGCCTAACACACGTAATCAGCCAAGTTTACAGCGCGCAGTTATAATTTCTGTTATTGATATATGTAGGTCAGAAATACTTTCAATAACTCAAAACAAATTTCACTGTAGCGATGAGTCATACACATATAAGTCATAGACCATACATATTGTAACATAACTGCTAACCCACCGCGCAGCGTCGCGGTCTCGGGAGGAGATGCGTTCGAAGCTTTCATCGGTGATGAAGACATGGATGAGTAAGCAAACACACCTCAAAAACTGTAAAACTTAGAAACATGAAAATTGTACACAATGAACTTTGTACACAATGTACACATTTTGTACACAATGTACTTTGTCTGCAGTAAATAGTCGTCTTTCAATGTATGTGTTTTTAAGACCTCGGCAATTCGAAATAATCTAAAAATAAATAGTGGCTTATGTATAACAAATAAGTAACGCTGCATTTAATTTATATAAAAAAAATTACAATAGCTCATTTCAGTTTTAGAAAACTGTCTATCTAACTTAGAGTTTTATTATGAAAACCACCCTGGAATATTGATCTCAACCATTGCTAGAAAAGCGTTTTTAGAATCCTTAAAGTGTATCAATTTCTTTTTAATGAAGATCTTTATCTGTTAACCTTCAATATAGGATAATTTGATTTGTTTAATTTCATTAATGTGATTTGTTTCATTAATTGAAGTACAACAAAAAGAATATAGAAATTAATGGTCATAACAAATTGAATTAAAAGTAAAATTTTTTGATAACGTACTGTGAAAATTTACTGTGAAAAATTACTGTTCGCTAGGCTCACTCGCCGTCAGGATTTAGGTCGTTCGCTGCGCTCACTCACCTTTTGGGTCAGCTCATTCGCTGATTATTAATTATATCATTAATTACTAATTATACAATCACAAATTTCTTTGTTAATAAGACAAGAATATTTATCAGAATATTCTCTGAGTACGCAGGTTTGCTGCGACGGGGTATTATACGTTTAAAAGATATTAAATGGTGCGTCGTCCAAGATTTGCACCTCCTCTCCGTAAACGTGGCTTTTCATTCTTGTACCAAGGTAAACAAACCACTAAAATAAACAAAACAACAATTTTACATGAAACTATTGTATCCACAAAGATCTGATAGAAACAGTCTGCAGTTAAATTTGATCCTTAGCTGTATAATCAACACAAATCAAATCAAAAATCAAAATCAAGTTTATTTAAAAAATATGTCAAGGTACAAATATTGATAACATAAATGAAATAAAAACTCTGCATAGGCCAAGGACTGTGCGCAGAGCTGAGTCTGAAATAAAAAATTGCACCATACTTAACAAAAACTATAGGCCCCTATTACAGTATAATAAAACTAAACTATCTGAATAAAAATAAGCTAATACACATTACTTTTATACTAATAACAAAACCAAAAGAAACAATCTATGATTCTAAAGCGTATAAACTAAATAACTGCACAGACAACAAAGATTGAATTTAATGGATAATCTTAAGTGAGTAATTAATTAATCAAATAAATAAATCATTTAGAAACTATAGTTGGCGAATTTCCTAAAAAATTTTACGATATCAGCAGTTCGGCCGGGAGAAAGACTTGCATAGTCGGGTCAAGTATTTTGCGTCAGTGTTAGTTAGTCTGCGGTGTTAATTGTATATGGAGATGAGGAGTTGCTCAGACGCATCTGTACCGATCTCCAAAAGCCAGGCGGTGAGGCGCCCTTTGTACACATTCACCGACACCTGTGCCTCCCTTATCTCGGACGGGACATTCCTGAACAGGACATTGGCTAAAAAGAAAGAATTTGTTTTGTTAATCGATTTTACAATCTTAGGAACCTGTATACCAATGTTTTGCGAATTTTTGCGAATTTCTAGTTGTATACCTATGCGTTACTGGAGTTATTATTAAGTGTGGATTTGCTTTCATGTACAAGAGAAGAGATTTCATAAATAATTGTTTAATAGTAAGCAAACCCGTTTCCTGAAAAAGCATCTTTGAAGAGTACTGTTTTGGTTTTTTTAGACCGGCTTTAATTATACATTTTTGAACAATTGACAATGGCTCTATAATTGAATTAAACGTTCCCCCCCATGCAATTAGACCGTAATGAAGAGACGACTGAACATGTGCGTAATATACAGTTTTAAGTTCTTTTCGTTTAAGTTGTCACTGAGTTCATAAAAGATATAGATCATTTTTCTAAGTTTGCTTTTGAGAAGTTCTATATGGTTTCCCCACTTGAGCTGTTTGTCCATAACAACCCCAAGATACTTTACGTGTCGTAACATCTTGTCCCAGGTAACATCTTGTCCCAGTAACATTTTGTCCTAAATTCCTCAGATGCCCAACTCTCTACCTGCTCCCTAGTAACATTCTGTCCCAAAAATTATTTGACAGGTCTTCCTTACCTTAATTGAGCATATGCCAACAAATTCAGAATGTTATTTTCGTCTTCTGCATTTTCGATCAGTTGAATTTCTCGGTAATTATTGCGGCTATACGAGTTACTACGGATTCAAAATGTAATAAAAACTGCTTTATTGTCTTCAAAGGCCCTAAGATCATGAAAGCTTCAGCTAAAACTACGGAATGGTTGTGACTGAACATTAGAGCATACATACAATTTAAACCTTCTTTACAGGTTGGGTAGTTTTTAAGTGTTTCTATCGCGGAATACAGCTTCTCTCCGTGGTTCACATATTTGTGAATTTTTTTACAGGCAATGAAAATGTTTCGCTTTTTCATGGACCGTCCTATTTATAAACAATTGATTATCAGTGTCACTGTTCGGCCGCTTCATTGGAAAGTATTACAAGTATTAGCACAATCCAAATCCAAGTAGTCTTAATAGAATTAAACTGTTATTTGAATAAATTTTAATAAAATTATATTTCCTTTGGTCAACCAATAACTTGAAACATACCGGTTTGTATAGGCCATACACTACATGTGGAGGCTACTTTTTTCAAGTTTTTGTTTATATTTTATTTTGATACAATGTCCATGATTTTTTGTGAACACATTAAGGACAAATCTTATACTCTAAAACAAGCTCCGTTTGTCCGTGCAAAGTTTTTTTCCCTCCAAGGATTTTTGATTTTTTTATTGATTATGATGGTTTTGGCCACCAGGAGTCGAATGGCGTTGGTCCCATATCTGGGAAAAATCCGGTTTTCGCGCTAGAGCCCTTCAAAGTTTCCATGTTATCCTTATGGAGATTTTATTAATTGAACAAAAATCAGCTGATAACTGTAGATATAAACCAATGTGTTACTCCTTTAACCTGTAGTTTAAGATAATTATATCAAAGTGCAGCACCCGTCGGCTTGGCGAGTGAGCGAAGAGAACGAGCTCGTCTTTAAAATGGAAGAGGGCGAGTGAGCGGAGCGAACGAGCTTTGTGTGAGAACGAAAGCAATAATTTCACCGAGTTTAAGCTCGGTCCCCCTGGTACTACATTTTTAATTTAATTTCAATGAATTAATTTGTAGCCTACAGATTAACTTATGGAATGTATTCTATTTCACTTTTAAAAGTCTATAAAAAGTTTAAATAAGACAGAACGACATTGATTTTGTATTTAATGATCGCCGAATATCAAATTTATATTTTTTATAAAAAATATTGGTTTTGGGAAGTATATTTCTCAAAAGTTCATCGACATAATATTTCATTTTTACTTCTGACATAAAGCTACACAAATGTAGTCAAGAATTGTTTCTGTTTTACATCCATTATAAACAAAACATTTTATACGTTGCCTAGAGTGATTGTCTAGAACTCATTTAATTAAAATTCTAATTTCCTTGGTCTCATTCTGGTCATCGAGGATTTAAAGGTGAACCAATAACCACGGAAAGTATGCTATTTATTTGTACATTATAAATTCTCGGTAAATTATTGATTTTTCTTGCAACGGATGTTGTAAACGTAGCACGACAACTTTCACAAAATAGCTGTTTTGGGTGTACGAGAATTAGTAAGGGTATCCTATTCTTTGGGAACGGTAGGTCTATTTCGGTATGCGCCCCCTTCCTCTTAGAATGTGCAGGACGATGCGTTAATTTGATGTAGGCAGGATTTTTTCGCTATCTGTCATTCGCAGAACACAGGATGAACGGATAACATAACATTTTAAAAATATTGAAAATTTCCTAGAGCTTCTTAGTTTATTACGTAAAATCCATATCAAAGAACCACAACAGTTGTGTGTCAACTAGGATTAAACAGAATATGTATATTAATAATCGATTTGGTTAATTATTGTGTTTCAGCCTTTGTAACGAAATATACTATTATTAACCACATGATATTTTCCTGACATCTGGATTTTAAACATGTTAATAAACAGAAATACCTCGCATATTTTGTGGTTTAAGACCAGGACTGGGGAAAACTGATGTAATGTAATAGACAACGGTTGTTTCATTAGCGGGTAAATCGATGTAAAAATTAGTACCCAAAACGTCACTATAAACGTCACTATTTTATAGCTGGTACATGTTATTCTTATGGACATCAGATTGATTACGTCACCGGCCTGATTCAAAAGCGGCATTTTCCAACATCAAAGGAATGAAACAGCCCTTAAAAATATTCAGCGGATGTAAAGAGCATAAACAGTTCATATTGAATTTTCACTTCCAAATGAATGTACAGCCTTTCATAGTAGGCCTACAATATCCTATACTATAATACGAGTAAGGTATGTTTGTATGTATGTATATATGAATTTATGTTTGCACACGTATCTCAAAATCGGCTCGAACAATTTTTTTTCATAAAATTTGTGCAAATAACTTAGTTCTGGGATAAAAATAATATAAATACAGGTGTCTATGTCAGGAAAAATCTTAATTCGTAATAATCATAGATTGACGTTTTAATCTTTTAACACTGGTCGAATGGAGTTAAAAATCAAAACAAACAAAGAAACAAACAAACAATGAAAACAGCGAAATGAACTGTCAAAGTGTCAAAATGTGGTTTGCGATTGCAAGCCAGTTAGTAAATTAAAAAATGGTACTATAATAACAATAGGCCTATTTAAGATCGTACTTGATATATATTGACATAAATGAAAGTTATGTAAAAGTATAAAACAATTATTTAGTTTGTAGAATTGCAATTACATTTTAAAATAAAACAATTCATAACTTTTATGAAATTAGCTGTTAGTCAAATAGGTAGATTCCCTGTGTTACAAATTCAACATGTTGTTCAACAAATGTACACCGGAGTGCAGAACCCGTAGGCCTACAATGAAATAGTCTGAAAGGCGAGTGAGCGAGGCAAACGAGCTCGTCTTGGTTTTGAACAAACCTTTTGCTACTTGTTACTTTAGCGCACTGTCTGTAACTGATATTACAATACAGAATTGTTTAAGTGTTTACCGAGAAAATGCTTGGCCCCCAGTTACCTAATGTTTAAATAAATAACAGTTATGTAAAAGTACAAAACAACTAATCAATTTGTAGAATTGCATTTGAATTTAAAAACAAAAGCTTTAGTGAGAATGATGATAAGGGCTGTTAACTTAATAATTAGAATCCATGTGTTAAAGATTCAACATGGGTTTCATAATGAGTAACATGGTAGTCTCACAAGTCCGGCTATTTCGCTGTTGTCTTGGGTTCGGACTCTCAAAATACAGCCGGCGGCTGTGAAATGGAACAGATTTCTTGGAGTTTAGCCGTCCCGTGTGTCCACGACCTTTGGCGCTATTTTGACACACACTACCGAATTATAGGCTATACACGGTTGTCAAGGCGTTAATTTTTGTAACTATCAAATAACACCGTAATTTTAATCTGCGTCCCTCCCAGGCCGGTGCTCCATGCGGCCGCATGCCGCTCGGACTTGATCTGCTCTTACTACCTGAGCTGCGTTCCTCAACCCTTGTCAAATTTTCGTTGGGACAAGATGTTACCTCGTTAGCTGATTTAATCAACTGTAAAAAAGATTGGGACAAGATGTTACTGGTTTTCCAAGAAATTCGAGTTAGGACAAAATGTTACTGGGACAGAATGTTACCGAACCATACTTTATAATGGTCGACGCGATCGATGGTTTGACAGGCACAGGTAGTACAGGTCACGTGCCCGCAGGTGTGCACTCTGACGACCACACAGTAAACAAACCAAATATTTTTCTCCTATTAAAATAACATGGTAACTTTAAAGGGCCGTAGGACAGAACCCTTATGTCCGATTTGGACCATTTCAGATTTATACCTTCCCATAGATGGTTAGGCCTACTATGACCGAGCAAAATTTCGTTAGGATTACTCCCTGCCGTTCAGGAGGAGTAAGTGTAAATAAAAATCAAGAGTGTAGTATAGGAGCTCCGCTCAATAACTATATTACAGATGTACATTATATTCAGAGGTAAATGACGAGAGAGGGAGATAGAGAGAGAGCGTCAGATCAGATTTGGTGTCGGTATTCGCCTTTGCCGGAAACCGTGCAGAGTTGTCGACATGAATAGACACACGCGACCGCATTATGTTCAAAATATAGTTTAAGAGTCTCCATCACCTTTTGCAAAACATCCATCGTACACTCTCATTTCCATTACAACTGTCCTAGTACAGTCAGGTGCGCCGGGGGTACATTTTTAAAAATCGGACTGCGACGTCCAACACACGCACGCGCAGACACGCTACACAATGAGAATTCAGCCGGTTCGGATGCAGCGTTGTCCTGTCTATATTTTGAAGAGTATTTTTAATTATTATAATCGTTATAAATTATTACTAGGCTCAAACTCTTTAATTTCATTACAGCCGATTAAAATTTAACAGCGAATACGATTAATTAATGGTCTGTAATTATTGTATTACATTGTTTAATCGACGCTTTTAAGGTGCATTCACACTTGGCTAGTTACTCGCTGCTAGTTGTTATTAGTTTACAAAATTAATTTTTGGATTGATTAGCAACTAGCCAAAAGCAAGCTAGCCTCCACTATCGTGTGATAATATTTGTAATCTGTATGAATCAAGTGACATATTAATTATATTATTGTTTTGTTTTAACCCTAAAAGGAATAACAATATTTTAAAATGTCCTCCAGAGGCATTTCGAAGAAAAGAATTAATACAACCTTAAAAAATGTAATTTCCGAGTTGTGTGAGAAAGAGATTAGTATAGGAGAATGAGGAGATGGTGGGTGGGACCCTGGATTGGCTGAAGATAGGAACTTGAAGCTTCATCTAGGCTAAATGATGAGCTGAGAGTGGAAGGTCCTGATTCATTTCAGAGGGTGATGCGAGTGTTTTTACAAAAATTTCATAAAATAAGATATAAGACTAAGAAAAGCAATCATCCCGAAAACAAAACTGGAAATTACACTTCGATACCTATAACAACGGGTGACAGTTTTCATCTACTAGTATTACATCTAGTAGTCGTTGGCTTTGTTATTTAGGCGGCATCCTAGCCGGGCGGCGAAATTCGGACGGCGCGGCGTTGCGTGCGTGCGAATTTGCCGACCGGTGGAAATTTCAAACCCACTGAGAGACATGGGAGTGTCCTAGCTGGCCGCCCGTTCAATGCGTTGACGCTGGTCGTTGCGGCGAAAGACAAACATCCCAAGTACAATTTCGACCTTTTCACAAGATGTGCTTTCAGCCATTAACGAAGTGGTTTTGTAAAGAATAACTTAATAACTTAACCAATAACTTAATCATGTGTTACTGTATCTAAAATTTATTAAATTTAACTAGGCCTATGGTAGAAATGATTAAGATTAACTGCATTTAGATGATCGAATGCAACATTATTAAGTTATAACCTAATAACTACTGTAATCATTTATGGACGGACGCATATAAATTTTTCGGAGTGTTTTACATTGTCAATCAGTTTGGTGTCGGTATGTGAAGACTTCCTGTAGCAGAAACCGTATAGCATAATTTGATCACAAAGACAGAAGAAACTTGTTATAGGCCTACTAATGTATGTGCTTGTGCATTCACAGCGTATTTGTACTTATTAATTAATTACTTGTATTTCGTTCTCTTTATCAAATGTAGTGTGTTTTCAAAACAGTTAAGTTACTGAAGCTCATATAAGAAATATGACCATTAACAAGTTTAAAAAAATGTAAATATATACATACAAGTAATATATGCGCAGTATTTATTTATAAGGCTCACAGCCTCTTAAAAAAGTTGGCACTTCAAGTCATGGAGTCAAAGATTACGATTTATTGAAATAATTTGAAATAATTGAGCCTTCGCAAATAATTTTTTGTATTCACAAAAATAAAAATAAAAATGATAAAAAATAATTAATGTAAACATTAAAAAAATAATTAATTAAAAAAAATATATATATAAAAAGTTTAGTTTACATATTTAATTTTTTTATTAGATGATAAACCCAAACATTTTATTGACTTATATCTGGTAAAACATAGGCAACTTAAAGAGCTCAGAAAATGTTGAAGAATTGATTTGGAAGGGCATGGAAACACGAGGTTTTAATTTTTTGGCAGGTTATAAATTTTCAACAAAAAGTTTTTAGCTAATTAGACAAAATTAAATTATTATTTAAGCAATTCATGATGCTGTAGCCCTTGTGTTTTGATCGTTGTTAATTGAATTAATAGTGAATCAAAGAAGTTCATTGTAAGGCACACCCTTTCGTGGCATCAGATTTCGTCGTTTTATTAAATTTCCTCCGAACAACATTGTAAAAATAATAACGTTTATTTACTCAATAACGCATATTTAGATTTGTAAATAAATAGAGTGTGAACATATTGAATCTTTAAAACACCAAATCGTCGTGAAATATCAAATTCTATTCTACAGTATAAAAGTATTTGTATCAACCAGTTCGGATTGCATGTAAACTTTTACCGTGATAGGCCTACTATTTCCGGTATGGAAGTGATGGAGGCTAAGAATATTGAAATTATGGTGGAGGTAGCAGGTAATAATAATGTAGTGTAATATTGTAAAAAAAGAGGATGTTTAAGTGTAAATTATCTATGATAGTAAAAAGAACCGCAATCAATTATGTTTTATGCATGCTATCTGTGAGACTAGCGGCAACAAGTAGGACTAGTTGACCAATCGAAGAAGAGAAACACGATTGAATCTGTACCCCATACTGTACTACGTTACGCTCTGTCTCGCCCCACCGACCGACCCTTCCACTTGGTGGCGAGATGCGGCGGGCCGGCGCCGCCGGCCGTGGCGGTGTACACCTTGCTCCTCGTTGGCGTCGCGTCTACGGCATGGCCAGCCACTGCTCACCGTCCCGGCACGTGCACACATCATCATGACACTTTGACAAAGGGGTGCCCATGGGGGGGATTGATAGCGTAGTTTGCGCTATCGTGCCAAAATTTGGAGGGATTTTTGAAGATTTAGCGAGGATTTTTGCGATTGAAGAGAAATAGTTATCACACATTTTAAAAACAGAATAATAGTTTGCTGACTAAAAATTGAATTTATAACTGTGTATAAGAAATATTGAAATTCGTTAAAAGAGCCCAACCCTACAACCCTTTTACGGTCCAATCTTGCATGGTGAACGGAATGGCAAAGCTGAAAACTGTTTAAAATTGCCGAGATTATTAGCTCATATTGTGGTAACTGGCAACCTGGAATTGCTAATACAATTAGTAAAACTCACTGTCTAATATATCAATCTCTGGTGATCCTACAACTTTTTATAAAATGACACTTTTATAAGGTAATGATTTTCCAAATACGATGTCCTTCAATTTATTTGTCAATCTTAAGGTACAGCTACACATAGCAAGAAAGGATACGGAAAGGACACGGAAACTACACGGACAAAATTCTGATGGGGTGGCTACACAAATCGGGATACGGACAGGACATTTCTGTGTCGGAAGGCTGCGCGCGCAGCCGTCAGTCGTCGGGAGGTTGCACGCGCAGCCGTCCGACACTGCTCATCCCGCCGGCCACCGTGCTCATTACACAGAGCTACCGTCAGAATTTTCTGATAGTGTCGGAAGGGGTGGCTACACATACCAGGAGGGGATACGGACAGGACACGACAGTGGCGGATGAGTGCTCGTCTGGCGATCCATCCGACACGACGAATGTCCTGTCCGTGTCCTTTCCTGCTATGTGTAGCCGCTCCCATTTGATAACACAGGGAGCATTCATCAGAAACTGTCCTGTGCGTGTCTTTTCCGTGTCCTTTCCTGCTATGTGTAGCCGCACCTTTAAACAGATTGACATCTATTGAATTATGAATATTAACGTAGCGTAGAAGTTGCGCCACATTACTTCCCACACTCCCGTGATGTGGACCACATCCGGCGACGACAACATACGTTTTCGTGTTCAATATAGAACGTATTACAATAATCAGAAACAATATTTAGGCATTCTTTCCATGAATTTATCAACTCCTTTATATCCTGGACTGTTAACTTAATTACATCAGCGTTGTAAAAAAGTCTAAATTTTGGCAAATTTACCACAACTGCAATTTTTTTATTTTATAATAAACGTTAAATCTCCGTAATTATAAGTTCTAGATAAACAAATTAAATACTTAAATTATAGGAAATTAAATTCGCTAAAACCTTATAATTCTCTTCTAGCTAAAACGCGCCGCACAGGGAATATAACAGAAAATATGAAAAAGTGCCCATTTTTTTGAGGTTCTCCCTATATGTCGGCGGGAGCGGAGAGTGGAAAATTGTGCATTTTGCATTTTAAACAACTACTAACCATCCTAGACAACATATAAAATTTTAGAACTACCTGACCGTTTGTAAGCAATCATCTCTTTATTCACTGCATTATATGGCGGATTTACCAATTTTTTACTGTTTAGACATAAGAAAACTATGTTGAAAAGTGAAAAAATATTAAAAAGCCGAACGTGGTTCAAAAAACAATTTATACTCCTTGTTATAATTAAAATTATAGCTTAACTCCTGCAGCTTACTGTTTTGCATACTCAGAATAATCTTGTGTAACAATTAATATATTATTTCAATTTAAAACACTTTAAATAAAAAACTGTAGCTTACTGTCCTATGCATATTCAGAATACTCTTGAAGTATCAATTATTATTAATTTAAACTAATTTAAAACACGTTAAATCAAACAGTGTCTTTTAGCGTGTTTAACTTTACTTTGAACATTTTTTCACACTGAACATGTGTTAAAGACAAGTTTCTTCGTAGGCAAAAAGGAAATTAGTGGATTATTGTGTGTACTGTATTTTGTGTGTAATCTACATAGACCGCTATATATACACCTGGAACGCTCACACCGTTGTCAAACCCCGCAACCTGGGGGAAAAAGGGCAGACAAGAACGACCAAAGACTAATTCTGGCAGTGCACGCGCTTTCATTCTGACGCTTGTCCCTCATACATACATAAAATTACAAGAATGGACCTTATATATTTGTAATCTGCATAAACTACTGATTTGAACGGTATGCAAACATATGTATTCTTTTACATTAGAAAAATATAATAATTAATAAAACAAATATTTTTGAAAACATGACATCAAAAAGTTACTACAATAAGCGAAAAAGGTTTTTATTTTTGGACTAGAAACAAACTTTCAGCGGCAAAGATTCAAATTATGAGTTGATCTAAAATTTTTACATTTAACATTTTCCCTAGCAGTTTTAGTTTCCGATATAATCGAGCATAAAGCGAGCGGTAAATGTACGCGCTGCCGTATTAGTGGCATTGCGACGAGTCGCGTCGGCCGTCTCAGATCAATGCCTCTTCAGTGCAAGGCAAATTGAATAAATTGTGGATTATTTACTTATTTTCAAAGTTGGTTTTTCAAGTCGTTTGTACCATCCACATATGAGTTCTTCGTTTATGTTGTGTAAGTTATGTAAAATAAACCAATTAAAAATTAATACTAAAATCTACAGTTTCCTATCAACAAACAACCAGTTGAAATAAAGACGGACGGGTATTTGAAAATATTAAAGAAATAAAATAATTGAAGGATTCAGTTTTTTTTTCAATTTTATATATAGGTCTATTTAGGCTATGTTTTAATTTATCTCACAATAATTTTCCCTACAGACAAAATATCATTAACATTAAATAACCATTCATAAGGTATGAAAGTGGAAGTGACTGAAAAAATACAAGAGTTAGTTCAACTATGGTTTATAAAAACACAACGAATACAATTTTATCTTTGTATCTTTTAATAAGTAAATATTTGTTAAGTAATAAAATTTTTGTGATAAAATCAAAACAATTTACCAAATAACAGTTAATTTAAAATTTTACATCCACTTGTGAAAAGAAATGCCGCCCCCTCTTATATTACGATTAGAGCAGTTAATGCTGAACACGACACCATTACCATAATGTAATAACTATCCAAATAAACGCATTAATTAACAATTAATTTAAAACTCACATAGTAAACTTAAACTGTCCACTCGTTATGAATGTTATGAGAGAAATGAGGAGGAATAAAAATATTCCATATGTGAGAACAATCGAACTACTTAAAACAGAAGAGATAATCTAAGATAATCTAATCTAGCACAGACGCGATTCCCCGAAATCTTCAGCGTCGCGCCACTTTATCTTTACACCTGTTTTCCGAGAAAACCATTCACTTCACACAAAAAAATGTTAAAGCAAAGATTAAACTTATCTAATCTACAACTTTGTCGCTTGAAGTTTTTTGCTGACCAATAAATACATATATTTACGCTTAGTAACATTTTCATGTTCTAGTTGTGTACTGACATTCGTTTTTATGTAATTAATAGCTTTTACTAGTTAAAACTAATGGTTAAGATATTTACATCGTTATAACCAGCAAACTCTTTTTCTTCAAAACCGCATGTGTTTCAATGAATTTGAATAGTTAGTGACCAATTATTAAGAATCGTAATAGTGAGTGCGCGCACCAAAGCTTCAGTTGCTCATTCGGCGTTTTTGCCTGCCCTTAAGAACACGGGTTGCGGTTTTTGGTTCGAGTTTTGCCTTTTGTGAGCATTCCAGGTATATATAGAGCTCTTTGGTACTGCATTGTATTGTGTACTGTATTGTTCGTTATAATAATGTTTCATGTTCAGATTTTTCTTCAATTTACGGAAAGTTTAAATTCTGCAGCACTATTAAGGAGTCCTGCATTATAGATTTATTTGTATCAGGTAAGTAGTTGATTTGCCAGTTATGTTAACATAGGTGATGGGAGTTATATAGATGGCTGGTGGATAGGATAGCCGGATGATACCCGTACTAGCTGCGCGGTCATCCGTCCGCCGGCCACCGGGCCATCATCACACATACCCAGCAACAAATGTACAATATTCATAGCTATTCTTCAAAATTCCTTAGTTAAACGCTGATCGAGAAGCAATACATCTCACTCAGCCAGGGCAAGGATATTTTAAATTATAGTGGAATGCGTATACACGTTTAACTCAATTTAAATTAATTTAATACATTTTACAATGAAGGTATACAGTTATTTAACTAACTCATTGCAACACATCCCTGTCAGCTTTAAAGGGATATTCTACCGCGACGGCGAACCACGGCGGTTAGCTGCTTACCGCCGGCCTTTATGGAGCTCCTTTTTGAGGGTACTAATAATAAAAATTTTTTGCTCAACCTGACCATCGGATGAAGTGTACTATTTTCAAAACGCCCCAAACATCGAACGAATTGGCCTACAGCCGATAAAAACGTTAGGAAGTAAACCATTTTAACGTATTAACCATAACATTTTACAATATGCTAACCATACTACGGTGGAATCTGGATAATGTTTACTTCTTTAATTTGAATTTTTCTCTTGGTACCTAGCATTTTGTACACAAACAATACTAAAAAAATTGTGTATAGTTCGAATTTTAATTGGATACTAGTTCGAATTTATCACGGTTCTAATTATGTTTATACTTTCAAGCTTCTACTCAAAATCATTGCAAATTTATCGGTGGCTACATTTCACTAACGATATTCGGCAAAGGTTTTCTGTTAGACCAAATGCGTGCCATAAGACTGTTTACTCTTCCACCCTCGCCAAGCCGACCGTCGAATCTATGGGTAGCAACAAAACAAAAATACATTATCCCCAAGGTCATTGTACTCGCACAAGCCCCCCTCGCCTACCTGTCAAACTGACCTTCGGAATCGCAATGACTCATTTCATTGTATTGATGCGGGCAAATGCGTATTTCCGTCTTTGTTTAGTTTTGAAGTCGTATTTTATTTTGTTGTGGTAATTGATTACGTGTACTGCATTTTTTCACGTGCAGTAACGTTTAGTAAGGTTAACTTTGAGAACTAACGCCCTACTTTATATTTAATTTTTCTTTCATGTATTAAATACAATAATTTAGGGTCTACTCATATAACTACTCAATAATTACCTCCATTAATAACTGATTCCTCTATATCAAATTAGGTAATGTATTATTTGTTCTTATATTAATTTATTTACTTTGTAAAAACGAATCACAAGTTTTCGAATTCGTCGTTAAGGAACCTTTGGAGACAAAGGAGCGTTATATTCTATGGTTTTATGGGGAATAGTGAGCAACGTGAAAATTATCATGTATATATCGTCCATATTCTAAAATGTTTATCCTTAATTTCCACTGTTTAAATCTGAAACATTAAAACAAACTTCACCTCGTTTGTTTTCATTAAAGAATGTTTGGGTAACATAGTGAATCAGTATTTGGTAAAAATATTATGAATGTAGATACTGGTAGGCCTATAACAACATTATTTAATGCTGCGTATCATCCGCTACAAATAACCTTATAGCAACTGAAAATATTGTGACCCAAACGAAAAAAGTACATAATACTGGAATAAACCGTGGGAGGTAACCACCGGAAGTTCGGAGCGATAAGGACTTCGTCTGAGCGAAAAGAGACATCCACCTGCGTATTTGGTGTAGCCGATGCCACCATCTTTAGTATTGAATGTTGCACGGCGTTGCGCGACGCTCGTTGAAATACGTCGGAATGAAAATGCATTGTCGCAAATAGGACCATTTATGCACGACGCCCGACGAGCGTACTCAAAAACCCGACGTCGGTATTAACAGTACGACCGTCGGGCGAGTGTCAAAAATTTTGTCTTAAGGCTACGGCCACACTTGGCGACTTAGTCGCCGCGACAAAGAAAAAAGTGTGATACATTGAATAAATTGAAGGTGGCCACACAAGGCGACCCGCGACATTCAATGTAGGGCCTATAAGGCTACGGCCACACATGGCGACTTAGTCGTCGCGACACGAACGCCGCGACCAGGTCGCGGGTAGTAGCCACATTTAAGCGACATACGCCCGTTTTGTCTTGTTTTTTCGTGGTTGGCAAAATGGCTCCAATGAGTTCGGGAGGTGACCATCGTAATTCGGCCCATGCTCGTAATTCGGGCGTATTAAAAAATAATAATATGAAACGACGGCTTGGAATGCATCTCATTAGTTGAGACTACGGCATGGTCAATTTCACACAAGAATTACTATAGCGGTCTCAGTATCTGCTTATCGTAAGTCCAGGATGGAGTTTTGAAAAAGGATACGAGATGGCGTCATGCAATTCCACCATAAGAACTTATATGCATACTGTTAAGTAGTTTGTTTTAACACGTTCGCTACCACAATGTTAAAAAAAATCGTAACCACAGCCCGCCGCCGCAATATTGCGGCGGGCGAGTTCTACTGAGAGCCCACCGCCGCATATCTGCGGCGGCTGGGCTCATTAAAATAGACTGCCGCCGCATATCTGCGGCGATGGTTCCATGATACTAAATACGAAATTTCTTCAGTGCGGTCTATTTTAATGGTCAGACAGTTTAGGCGCGGTCTACGGGATAGTCCGCCGCATATGTGCGGCGCTTGGTCTGTGGCTAAAACGATCACTGACATCACTAAAATGTTTTACGTACATTTTTATTTAATGTATTTTTGAAAGTAACATTTTTTAACGTATTTGATATATCTTTACACAAATATTCATCAAATCTCTTATATGACACATTGAAAAAAGTTTATTGTGTAAGAAAAATGTATAAACATTTGCATTTTGTAAACTTGTAAAACATCATAATTATACTACGTAAATGAATTGTAAACAACTCTTTTTGTAAACTAAATATTTCAATACAATGTTTTTATGTATAAGCCGTATTTTATTTTTCGCTTTTCAAAGGTTATGACTAAAAATAAGGTTATATTAGTGCCGACGCTAGCATGCGTCACTTAGTCCCTGACCATGCGCCGCAAATGTGCGGCGCTCAAAAAATTGCCAAAAATGAAGAGAAAATTGTATATATTTTTTTATTTAATGAAATTAAGATATTTTGAAGTGTGAAATCTAATTTTGGACGGTTTCTATTCGTGGTCTGTGGCATAAGTCACAACCACTAGGGCCGGTCTACAGGGAAGTCCATGATTATTTTCGTGGGCTGTGGGATTGGCCGGACCGCCGCATATATGCGGCGGCTGGTAGCGAACGTGTTAATATACCAGTCTACCCCACACATGAAAGTTTTTATCGCCAGGTAAAAAAGTATTTTATTGAAAAGAAAAAAAAGATGCTGTAGAGATTAACAGAATTTCTTATCACAGTAAAATTCTTGAGGAAAGTCATTGGTTTTTAGATATTTAGAAGTTTACAAATAATCTATGTCTAATACATAAGCAAAAATCCGAATATAAGTTGTTATAAGCTTACAAAATAAATATCAATGTTTAAAGAAATAATAATTTCATTAGTATATTAGTTAAGCGTATTTCTAACTATTTTATATCTAGGGATTTAACTTAGACATATACTCTCTAATCTTGGCTTCGATGATCGGTAACACCTTGATACCCGAAGCTAGTAAAACGATTATTGTACTTTTAATGTAGTTGTGTAATGCAAAAGCTTATAAATAATGCTTTCACAATTTTTGCAAATGGCTTTTGAAGGCTTCGAAACACTATGTTACCAAAGTCTTGGTATCTAGAATATGCAGAACTCGGTAATTACTCCTGAAAATTTCTAGGGGGAAACTAGCTTGAAAACAAGTTGATAGGCCAGCAGTGTTTGTATGATTGGTTACAAATCAATAGAAAAGGTGATAAACACTGTAGCGACATGTCGCCAAGTGTGGCCAGCTCCGTAAGATAACATGGGGAGCGTATTTGTCGTCGCCTGTCGTCGCGACCAGAAAACGCTACCGAACGCGTTCGATTTGCTGTCGCTTGTCGCTGGTCGCCTTGTGTGGCCGCCTCCACTTGATTCAATGTACCACACTTTTTTTATTTGTCGCGGAGTTTGTGTCGCAGCGACTAAGTCGCCATGTGTGGCCGTAGCCGAAAGACGCTCGTCGGGCGGACGTGATGGGGCGCGTGTCGGGCGCGCGCCTCACTGGCATCGTTTTTGTGTGGTAGCTTACCATCTAGCGCTGTGCGAGTGCGAGTGGTGATTAAAAAGAGTCATTTCATTTTGGGCTTCACCCCCCCCCCCCCTAGCTTTCAATTTATGTACAGAGGACATTACTTTAAAATGTTGATCAACTCATATTCTAATTGCCTTGGATCAACTTACATCATCAGAGTTTTAAATGTAATACTCAATTGTTTTTTAATTTATCAGCTGTAATTGTAATTGTAATTTATCAGCTGATTACCTGCAGATCAATGAAGTCACATTGCAATAAAAAGTAGGCTAAATAGTCTCCAACTGAAAACAACAGAAGAAACAGGTTAGGCCCCATCTATACGAGCGACTTTGTCGCGATCTTAAAATGGGTATAATTTCACCATGGGCAATCATTTTATGCTCTCTATTATCATTCACTGTTACTAAATTGATACAAAATTTATTGTTATTCGAGCGTTATAAAGTGTTATTAAAGTGTGTGTTACCTAGAAATTTAATATGAAAAACCCATTTCACTTAGTTGAAAACGACTATGATAAAAAACTTAAAAATTATTATTAGAATCTCACATTAAAAATTAACGGGTCTAAAGGAACGAGTGGTCGCGCGGGATTAAAAAATTGGGGGGCCCCAGACCCCCTATCGCAGACCGGTGGGGCAGACCCATAGTGACCATCGCTATCGGCGGAGCTGAACCACGCCCTAATATAAAAGTGGTGGTGAGAGAGTTAGTTTGGAGGAAGGAAAATAAATTAAATTGTAAGACGGTACTGTGGAGGGGATACTACCTGTACACACTGCAAAACCACTCTGGTGTTGAGTTTCATTCTGGCATTAATAACGCTTCGATGTTTTTTGGTGCGGACTTTCATGGTCGCCCACTAATATTCTCACAAAGCCCCACACATATTCTCACTAAAATCCACACATATTCTCACAAAAACCCACACATATCCTCACAAAAAATACACACATATCCTCACTAAAACCCACACATATTCTCACAAAGTTAAACACATATTCTCACAAAATCAAACACACATTCTCGCAATAACCCACACATATGCTCATAAATAAACGGTATCAGATAACTGACACATACTTTCTCCCAACAATATAAAAACATGTGTTAAAAGCTTTAAACATTAATGTCTAGATGACTCTGTCGGATAGCTACCAGCTGAGCAGCGCGAGCTTGACCCTACGCGCATCTGTGACTTTTAACAACGTACTGCGTTTACCGCTAAACGAAAAATTGTATTTTCTCCTCAACCATTTGACGTAGAGCAATAATTTAAAGTACTGGATTATTTAGTTTTTTGAGCTTGATTTAATGGTGATAAGTAAAATTTATTTTGAGACAACAGCTATTTTGAAAATAAAAAAAAAATGATTTTTTAAACACTTTTTACTCCATAACTTTTGAACGCGCATTTTCTCGGAGATGCGGGTGGTGTCATTTTATCCACCATTTTAAGCTTAATAAACCACAAAATTTTAATCAAAATCGTTAGAGCCGTTTTTGAGAAATTTTGATTTTTGACGATTTTTGAGGGTTTTTGGGGGTAAAATACCCTTAAAAATAAAAAATTCAAAAAAATGAAAAAAACGCCTGGAATTATCGTGGATTTGGACCTATATACAAAATTTCATTAAAATCGGACCATTAGCGCATTCTCTAGCTCTGTTTACATCCTGACACACACACACACACACACACACACACACACACACACACACACACACAGACATCACTCCGAAAACCACTTTTTTGGACTCAGGGGGAACCATAATGGATAAATCCACCAACAACTCAAATTCGAAAATTTTGACGAAAACAATACTTTCTCCATATACTATGGTATAGGGGGAGAAAGTAATAAAAACATGTGTTAAAAGCTTTAAACATTAATGTCTAGATGACTCTGTCGGATAGCTACCAGCTGAGCAGCGCGAGCTTGACCCTACGCGCATCTGTGACTTTTAACAACGTACTGCGTTTACCGCTAAACGAAAAATTGTATTTTCTCCTCAACCATTTGACGTAGAGCAATAATTTAAAGTACTGGATTATTTAGTTTTTTGAGCTTGATTTAATGGTGATAAGTAAAATTTATTTTGAGACAACAGCTATTTTGAAAATAAAAAAAAAATGATTTTTTAAACACTTTTTACTCCATAACTTTTGAACGCGCATTTTCTCGGAGATGCGGGTGGTGTCATTTTATCCACCATTTTAAGCTTAATAAACCACAAAATTTTAATCAAAATCGTTAGAGCCGTTTTTGAGAAATTTTGATTTTTGACGATTTTTGAGGGTTTTTGGGGGTAAAATACCCTTAAAAATAAAAAATTCAAAAAAATGAAAAAAACGCCTGGAATTATCGTGGATTTGGACCTATATACCAAATTTCATTAAAATCGGACCATTAGCGCATTCTCTAGCTCTGTTTACATCCTGACACACACACACACACACACACACACACACACACACACACACACACACACACACACACACAGACATCACTCCGAAAACCACTTTTTTGGACTCAGGGGGAACCATAATGGATAAATCCACCAACAACTCAAATTCGAAAATTTTGACGAAAACAATACTTTCTCCATATACTATGGTATAGGGGGAGAAAGTAAAAATCACACAGAATGCTCACAAGGAACACAGCTTAAACTAGCTTAATTGAAAAAGTGCGTGCTACCATTGGATTGCCGAAATTTTTTATAGTATTTTCCAACCGGTTTCATTAGTGTATGTTTGAATACAAGGGACTTCTCACAAGTGGCACCTTGTGCTGACATCTGTGTATCCTCACAAAGGACACTCATGTCGGTATGTGTGTGCGTGTGTGTGTCTGTGTGTCTGGATGTAAACAGAGCTAGAGAATGCCCCAATGGTCCGATTTTGGTGAAATTTGGTATGTAGGTCCAAACCCACGATAATTCCAGGCGTTTTTTTCATTTTTTTGAATTTTTTATTTTTAAGGGTAGTTTACCCCCAAAAACCCTCAAAAAAAGTGAAAAATCAAAATTTCTCAAAAACGGCTCTAACGATTTTGATTAAAATGTTGTGGTTTATTAGGATTAAAATGCTGATTAAAATGACACCACCCGCATCTCCGAGAAAATGCGCGTTCAAAAGTTATAAAATAAAAAGTGTTTAAAAAACCAATTTTTTGGATTTTTAAAATAGCTGTTATCTTGAAATAAATTTTACTTATCACCATTAAATCAAGCTCAAAAAACTAAATAATCCAGTATTTTAAATTATTGCTCTACGTCAAGTGTTTGCGGAGGAAATTCAATTTTTCGTTTAGCGGTAAACGCAGTACGTTGTTAAAAGTCACAGACGCGCATAGGGTCAAACTCGCGCTGCTCAGCTCGTAGCTATCCGACTGAGTCATCAAGACATTAATTTTTGAAGCTTTTAACACCTTTTTTTATATTCTTGGGAGAAAGTATGTGTCAGTTAACTGATACCGTTTATTTAGGGTTAAAACAAAACCATAATATAATAAATATGTCAGCTGTTTCATACAGATTACAAATATTATCACACGAGCTATATAGTGGAAGCTAGTTTGCTGTTGGCTAGTTGCTAGTCAATTAAAAAATTGATTTTGTAAACAAATAACAACTAGCAGCGAGTAACTAGCTAAGTGTGAATGCACCTTAAACCTCTTGAGCCACTTCAACTGTATTAACACTGGGTATAATTTACTATTTACATTTAAACTCGGCCAGTCGGCCTTCACTGGTGCAAATGAAAGTTTTTGCAAGTCAAAGTAAAAACGTTGACTCAAATTCGAAATTACTGCACTACAAACTGATCATTTCAGGTGACTTTTACGTTTTTCTCGATTTTAAAATTAAAAAACATCATTAGTATAATTTTATTATTTGAAAAGTATAAATCTTGATTTTTCAGTTCTATTTAGTAATTTATGTGCAACCCGATCATTGTGGAACATTAGAGAAATAAATTTCCTAAAAAAATCAAATAAATATAAATCATCGTGAAAATAAAAATTGAAAACAACCTTATACATGAATTCCACCATTATATTATTTTTATATTTTTCAGGTAAAACAGTGTTTTCAATTTTCATTTCTCTACTTTTTATGTGTAAAATAACGTTATTTTACATTTTGCAACAACGTTAGGATTTACCAATCATAGCTGTTGATCAACATTGGCTTTGGTTGGAATTGCTGATGATAACTACCCAACAATCAGTTCATTGACCCAACCGCGACATTATCAACCTTATAGCAAATTTTCCAAAGGTAGGATTTCCAACAATAGCCCAACGTTGGATTATGGTTGGAATTTTTGGCTGGAATTACCCAACAATGTATTCGTTGGGCCAACCCCGAAATGCCAACCGACCATTTCCCTAACGTATAATCTAACGTTTTTTTTTTTTTTTTTTTGAGGGAGAGGCGGAAAAATGCATTACGCACACAGGTGGCCAGCCTGTAGTGTGGGGCTCCCCTAAAAACGAGTTTACCCACTAAAAAACCTCCTCTACTCTTTAGGAATCTAACCTGGAATTGTTTGTCACATTACGTCAGGCTAGGCCTAAATTTGGCTTACGCCCGTGGGGCTCGCTCCTTATCCAGCCGCTCGATCAAGGGATCTGGGCCACTTCACGGTCCAGATCGGTTTTCTTTTCCAGGAGGATGCCCCGGACGAACTGTGACAAACAATCCCAGTTGCCCTCATCCTCCAAAATCTTTTGGCAGACCGAGTCCACCGAAAATGCACCAAAGATTTGTGTGGCCTCCAGGCGGGGCCCTTCCCAACGGGGACAGCGGAAGAATGTGTGTTCCGCATCGTCGGGAACACCCGGGCAATAAATGCAGTCCGGTGAACCGGTCTTTCCCATACGGTTCAGGTACGACCGAAAATAGCCGTGACCTGTCAAAAATTGGGTCAGGTAGTAGTCCACCTCCCCATGCCGCCGTTCCACCCATGGTTGGACCTGCTTGATAAGTCGCGCAGTCCATCGTCCTCGGGTGTCGTGCTCCCAGCTGTGTTGCCACTGCTGGTAGGTTCGGGAGCGCTCTTCTGTTCTTGCCGTGTCCTTGCCGATCTCGCCTTGTCTCTGATAAATCGCTTTCCTCTCCCCTGCCAAGAGCTTGACAGGGATGACTCCGGCGACCACCAGGACGGCAGGCTCGGACACTGTCCGGTAGGCGGAACACACCCGGAGCGCAGCTTGACGCTGAACCCGGGCGAGTCGCAACCTGTAGCACTCCTTATCTAGAGCGCCTGCCCACACCTCTGCCCCGTAAAGAAGCACGGACTGGACCGCGGACATCAACAGACGTCTTCTGCTGGATCGGGGACCCCCGACATTGGCCATCAGCCTACTAAGGTAAGTCACTACCTTAGCGGCCTTGTCCGCTGTACGGAAGATCTGATCCCTCCAGCTTAACTTGGTGTCCACCATAACCCCGAGGTATTTGGCGGCACGAGTTGATGTGACCACCTCCCTTCCCACTCGAAACGGGACGACGGTGTCGATCCTCTTCTTCGTAAGAATCACGATCTCCGTCTTACTGAGAGCAAGTGAGAGACCGTGATCGGACATCCAGTTGTTGACCACCCGCATAACTCGGTTCAACTTCAGTTGGGCCAGCTCAACGTTGCGTGCAGCAATGAGAGCTGCGACGTCATCGGCGTACCCAACCAAAGTGGTTTCCTCAGGCATCTCGGACCTCAGGAGGCTGTCATAGGCAACGTTCCAGAGATCCGGGCCGAGTATTGAACCTTGTGCGGCACCAGAAGTGACTTCCATCGTCCGCGTTCCGTCCCTCGTGTCATAAATCAGGCTTCGAGAGCGTAGATAATCCTCGACGAGCCGCAACAGATATGCAGGAATACGAAAGGTGTTGCGAAGCGCATCCAACATATCGACCCACCTCGCCGAGTTGAAGGCATTCTTGACATCAAGCGTAACAAGAAGCACTACTCGGCGGGAGAAATGGTTGTGGCTCTCGGCTCTCTCCACAGCTCTCTGAACTTCGGTGACAGCGTCGATCGTTGACCGTCCCTTTCTGAAGCCGTACTGACGGGGGCATAAGTCCCCGGCAGCTTCCACGGCAGAAGTCAGGCGGGAACGGATCAGCTTCTCGAACAGCTTCCCAGCCGTGTCCAACATGCAGAGAGGCCTGTGGGACGACGGCAGCTCGGGATCACCTTTGCCCTTGCTGATCAGTACAAGCCTGGCTGTTTTCCAGGGAGCCGGAAACACCCCTTCTACCAAACAGGCATTGTACATTCTCAACAACAAGTCAGCGTTGATTAAAAATACTTTCTTTAAAGCCTCACTGGGAATCCCATCCGGGCCAGGAGCCTTGTTGCTCTTCAGGGAGAGAACGGAGGTTTCCAGCTCCTCGAAAGTGAAAAGTGGAACGTCCTCTACCCGTCCGAAGTCAACCGGCGGTCGCTGTGGATGTTCAGGAAACAACGCAGCGACGATCCTCCCCATGGTGGCGCCCTCCATGATGGAAGGTGGAGAGCGGGCGCCGAGTTTCTGTGTTACAAGTTGGTAACCCAGGCACCACGGGTCGGAATCAACGTCGTCACGAAGTCTCCTCCAGCTATTCGCCTTGCTCCTGTTGATCGCCTGGCGGAGAGATTTTCTCGCAGCTTTATAGGCCTCCGACTTACGAACTCTGTCTGCGGGAATTCTCGCTCTAGTGGCGGCTCGTCTAGTTCTTAAACATGTTCTCCTGAGTTCCGCAATCTCTTCAGTCCACCAGTAAACGGGTTGTTTGTCGCGTCGGGGTTTCCTTCGCGGCATAGACTGGTCGCAGGCCGAGACGATAAGTTCCATCGTGGATGTTACTAGTGCCTCGGCTCCAGCCTCACCAGGATTCCCCTGCGCTCCCCGAGAGATGACTTCGGTTAACTTGACCACGTCCAGTTTGTTGGTGTTCCACCGGCGTGGCCCTTCCCGAGATGCGGAAACTCGACGATTTGCCTGATCATGCAGGTCAAACACGATGTATTGGTGGTCGCTACCCGTGTAGTCCTCGACAACCCTCCAGCCAGAGATCCTCGGAAGGAGCGACTCAGACGCAAAGGTGACGTCAGGGATCGTGCCTCTCTGCCCGGGGCGCCGAAAAGTAGGTGTGTCGCCCTGGTTGAGGACGACAAGACCGGCCCTGGCGATGAAATCCAGGATGTATTTCCCCCGGGAGCTGGTAGAGGGCATTCCCCACTCGACGGCCCTGGCGTTGAAATCGCCACCAACGACGACATGCCCGGTGGTGCCGAGAACGCACTCCTCTAGGCTATCTATCTTGTCGCGAAAGTCCTGGACGGCCTCGTTGGGTGTGAGGTAGCAACTGAAGATAGTCACGTCCCTACACCGAACCCAGACGAATCCTCGGCCGCGCCCGTGACTCCGCACCAAGACATCCTGTGTATTACGCGCCCAAAATGCAGCAGTACCGAGGCTGTCGGAGATCCAAATGTTTGGGTCTCTGTCCCGATACTGTTCGCTGATAAGGAGCGCGTCAGCACCAAGTTCTCGGGCGAGCTGATCTAGAAGGTTATCAGCTCCCCAGGATCTATGAAGATTGGCCTGGAGGATGCGAATTACCGGCCGCTGCCTTTTGCCTGTTCAAGTGCGGCTCTGAAGGCACCGCACTGACCAGACCCGGGTAAGTGACCGAGGGCACTGGAGCCTGAATCCTTGCAGAGGAAGCAGGATGGGCTCGAGGAACATTCCTTGCGTTTGTGGCCCTGGCCTCCACACTGGAAGCAGTTGGCACTCCTGTCGGGCCCGTTACAGTTTCGGGAGGAGTGGCCGAAACCGAGACAGCGGAAGCATCTCGAAACTACCACCCTCCGTTTGAGCCTGCAACTGACCCAACCGACTCTGAGGTGCTGAAGGCTAAGCAGCTTATTGGCGTGCTTTTCGCCCATCTCAGCAACAGCCATCCTGAGTTGACTTCGGTTAGGCTTTGTCAGCCATACCCTCACTCCATCAGCCGGTATCTCCGGGAGTGCCACCTGGATCGCACGGGTCACCTCATCTTCGGTGGAGAGGGCATCAAGGTCCCGAATCTCGACCGAACATTTCGGTTCTAGGGCCTTGATGGAGCCTTTGTCCCCAAGTGCAGTCTTGAGGGAAGCGGCAAAACCGATCTTGTCACTCGACTTCCCCAGTTCGAGGAGGACATCCCCGTTCTGGGTTCGCCGAATAGACTTGATAACGGTGTCGGTCTCTTCCGGTTTGGCCTGCGATCTAATCTGACCCAGAACATCAGCAAAAGATCGCCCCCCTAAGGGCTTGATCAAGATTGCCTCCGTCCTGGGCTTCTTAGGCCTGGGTTGTTTAGGCTTTCTGACAGACTTGCCAGAGGCCTCCCCCACCGGGTTTGAGACTTGCGTCCGCTCCACCCTCGACGCACTTTTCGAAGCTGCCTCCACTTGCTTCTGCCTCCTCCTTTCTTTCTTAGACAGGCGCGTCTTCCAGCCCCCCAAAGGTGTTGAGGCAGAGTTTGCTGCCAAGACAGGATTAGCCGCCGGAGCAGGAACCTCTGCAGGAGTAGCCGCTGGAATCGCGACAGCGCCCGGGGCGGATTGAGTAGCCTGGACAGGAGATGTCTGCGATGCCGCAGTGACAAAAACCGGTCTCGGCACTGAGTCCACCTCAACAAGCTCAGGGCTTTCCGGCGAAGAACCGCTCTGCCTCTTCTTTCGCTTTCTGGCTTGAGTCTGGGACTCAGCCAGATGAGCTTGAGGCGAAGCAGACATAACTCGGTTCATAACGTCGCGCTCCTGCTTCACTGCCTTCAGCCTGATCTTCCGGCATTCCTCGATTTCGCCAAGGAAATCCTCGAGTTTTGGAATTCCGTCCTTAATCGCCTTGTTGACGTTCTTCTGAATGAGAGCCTTGGCCATCTCCTTCAAAAGATCGTTCATTTTCTTCAGACATGAGTCTTCCTCCTCGTTGGCATCGTCCTGCTGCTGCCGAAGCATTTGCATCTCGAATGCCGGACGAAGAGGACTCTTCCTGGGAGGAATTCCTTGCATCCCGGCTAGAGGTGTTACCGGCTCAGTCACCCCCATACCCAGCTTAACCTCATCCTTCTCCTTTCCGGTTACGGCCGACGATCCGGCGACACCAGCAGCCTTGAACGGGATCGGCGGAGGGGAGGCTTTAATTCCCCCCGTCGGCGTCCCAGTCTTCGAGGTCGGAGACCTCTGCAGTTTTGAGCTGCGCTTAAAGGCGGCCTGCTCATTCTCCTTTAATTTCGTGTTTTGGTTTTGAAAATCCACTTTTGTTTCACCAGCGCATCGTGCGGCAAGAGGCGGCCCTTCATTGGCCGGGAGCGGGTACACCCTCGGAGGTCTACCCCCCGTAGGAGATAAGACACCCCTACCCCAGGACTCTGGGGCCCGAAACCTCCGTTTGCCCAGCACCGATACACAAAATGTGCCGGACGTGCTGGGGGTCGCACCGTGGCAATGCAGAGTCCGATCTCTGCATCCATGCCGCACTTCCTGACTAAGGTCCGAAGCGGCTGGCTTCTGACGACACACTGGAGGAGACCATCGGCAGTGCGAGGCACACATCAGTCCCTGCAACACAACAGGGACACTCCCAGGACCCCCCAGCGTGCGCCGGTCGAAAGAAGGTGGAAAGACACCCTTGATTCGGGGTCGAAAACAAGAAGGTGAGCAAGGTTAGCTCAGGAAAGAATAAAGACGGTGAGCTAAGACCTGAAAGATGAGAAGAAAGGCCCTAGCTCGGGAAGAACTGTGAGGAGGGTCTCACAGCTTGGCTCAGGTACCCCGGGGTCGCCAAGAAACACCCGTACAGTGGAAAGCCCACTGCCCCTGAGGGAATAATCTAACGTTGGCCCAACGATGTGTGCTACTAGGGATCTTAAGCACTATTTTTGTAAATTTCATCACCTGTGAAATTTGTAATATTTTAATGTGGAACAGTACAAACGCCCGGTTTTGACTACGGTACCATATAACGTCGCAATGTTAGCCTATTGTTTGATATCAACAGTAATTAATAGCCCAATGCCAAAGTTAACTGAGTTAAGAACTGACTGGTTTTGTCGAACTATAGCTACCTCAGAACTCAAGGTGAGAACTTTAACCACTAGGCTATATACACCAGGGGTGGTTGGGGAGAAGGAAAGGTGGGAGGGCTCTTTGATAATTTTATTATCTTATAATATATAACAAAAAAAATGAAATTAAGGGTCTAGAGAGGAAACTACTGAATGAATCGTGGTCGTTGTGGTGTCAATGGATTTCATAAGACCCCTCGATAGGAAAAATATTGGATCCTTGGAAAATGCCTTTTAAGTCCGGAAAATAAAAAGTAAACCTTATTTAGACCAATGTAAGAAGTTATTTTGATGATTTGTTTTGTGCTCCAGGTGATCCATATCCTGCACTAAAACTTGATACCACTACTTGATACATTTTCTTCAAAAGAATTATTGTAAACAAAACAGGAAACTTCAATTCTATGATCATTCCCATAGCTGAAAGAGCTGTCAAGGAAAGGTATAATGTTTTAGTTTTATTATTCAATTAAATTTTAAGACTTGGTCATGTACCTTCACAGTTGAAGCAAGCTCAACTACCAAAACCTGGCAAACCTCTGAATCGACTTACCTCATACAGACCAATTAATTTATTGCTAATAATTTAGAAATTATTAAAAAACATTTGCTGAACAGAATACATGTTTTATGCCATGAATGAGATAGTGCCAAGCCATCAGTTTGGATTCAGGCAAAAACGCGGCACAGTAGTTGAACAAGTTCACAGAGTAGTTGACACTGTATGACAGTTCTTAAAGAAAAAACATTGCTCAGCTGCATTTCTAGATGTAAGCCAAGCTTCGATAAAGTGTGGCATTCTGGCTTAATAATTAATAATAAATTCCTTACAAACAGGACCTTATGAGTGATCTACAACCAATTGATTCAAGGAAGTGTCCTGGACCGTTTCTTTACTGTGATAACTCTATGGACTTTCTGATTATAAATATAAAGTAATCAGATGTTATTATTAATAATTGTTAATCAATGTTTACATAACACTTTTCACATTGAGCACATTATAAACGATTATGCTGTGTTCGACTAATAAATTGCGGTCAATGTACTTTCCATCTAACTGGCTAGACATTTGTTTGTACAGAATTGTTCAGATATAAAAAAAAATCAACAAACGAGTATCAAAGAAATAATTTTATGAAAGATAACACACATGCAAAAACAAAATGATTCTTTAGGAAGTAGATCTCATACCAACAAATAAACCAACTTTTCTATGAACACTGCCTGCTTTACTATGAACACTGCCTAGGAGTAGCGTTCAATGGTCAATGATATCACCAATAGTAGTTGTTTTCCTGATATTTTAAAAACTGCCACTGTTGTCCCTATACATAAAAATAGTGATAAAATGTTGTGAAAAGAACGACCCTCCAATTTTGTTGCTTCCTGTTTGATCAAAGCTATTGGAAAAGCTATTTAAAGTAAGGATTATACAATTCTTAAATAATAACAAGTTTTTTCATCTTGATAATTTGGCTTTAGAGAAAGCCTTAGCACAGAATTGGCGCTTCAACATTTTTTGCAAATATTTATAGTTTGAATGATGTGTCTTGCAATAAAACAGCTGGTTTGTTTTTGAATGTTAGTAAGGCTTTTGACACGATCAACCATGATTTGTAAAAATTTGAATCAGCAGGTATAAGGGGGGTACCTCATTTTTTGTTCAAAACTTATCTATTTGGAAGAAAAAATTGGTTAAAATAAATTAAAGCAAAAGTGATGTTTTGAATATTAACTTTGGGGTACCACACATGGCTCAGTTCTATTTCAAGTTTTTTAATTTTATTTTAATTGTAATTAATTTCTGAAATAATTTTAACTGAGACTCCAGCTCAAAAACAGAATTATTTTTCTGCAAGTATTAGTTTTTTTTCAATATAGTTTAAGTTTCTCTTTGTAATATATGTTCTTGCGGAGAAATAAACTTTATTATTATTATTTATCTAGCAACAGTGTTGCTTAAAACACCTGGATGCTTAAAACAGTGTCACTATACACCTGGATCGGTGAAATGGCGGAATAGCGGTAAAAACGAGCCGGCTTCCCCCACCACTAGCCAGTATTGCCGCCGCTGCGCCGCCGGCGCCGCCGCGCCGCCGCGCCGCGCTGAATATCAGCTGACACGATTGTTGACGGTGCGACAGCTGCAATCTTGTTTACATTCTTTTAAATGTTCAGTTACAATTAATTATGATGATGAAAGATGGTTCTGTACTGTGCAACTTTTGGATGTATTATTGCACATTCCAAATGATGAAATTTATCATTTCATAGGTAAGAAAGGCTAAAAAAAATACAGTATTACTGTAGTTTATTTATTTAATTAATTTATTTATTTAAACTAAAGTACATAACTAATCGCACAGGGTTGGCAACACTGACCACGAATACTGGCTAGTGGTGGGGGTAACGGCTCGTTTTCGCAACACGGAGTTACCGATCCAGGTGTATAGTATATATCTATGAAGTTTATGCACAAAATCATAGATACCGTACCCCATGTAAGTTGCGTAAAAAAAAAACTTTGATGGGATAAGGACCCATATTAACAATGTTGTAAGAACTTTTTACGCTTAGTGTTTATTATAATTTTATTACTGTTTGTATATAGTATCTTCATAAGAACCATAATCAATGGTTTCAGTCACAAACTGAGGGAAAATCAGTTTTGATGCTTTAAGTCTGTTGGCCATTCTGGCTAAAATGCCTCTGGTGAGCAAGAAGTGAAACTGGAGGACTGGACCAGAGCGTAAAATTAACATCTGAAAGATAACAGTTGGGAAAACAGAAACTGTCAAGAAGTTGTTGTTGAACGGGAAAGGGTGCGTGTGTGTAGACTTGTTGTTGGAAAAGTTCGCCTGTGTGCCGTGTTTAAGTTGTAATTGTGTAGTTTACTTTCTTTAGAGTTACTTTATACATTCCCAATGACCTGTTGATCTCCGTCCGTTAAACTTTCATACCCTGGAACAATGATAAAGAGGAAAGTATGTTGCAGCTGACATTTGCTGGAAGTTCAAAGTGGGCCATATAGACTTGTACATTTTATATCATGATGAAGTCGCCTTATTCGTTGCTATCTCATATACCACCTTTGTATGTCAGACTATGTGTTGGATCAGTGCTTCTCTCCCTCTTTTGTTTACATGTAAGTATTGCATTTTGTTATCCAATTGAAGCCTAGTTTTCATGTTCTCACCTGGTCTTCCTCATAGGCTAATTTTTAGTTTCACTTTGTCAAGTGAAAACTAACACATTCAAGTCCACTGTTACTTATTGAATATTATAGGCCTAGTCTAAATAATATTTAGATCATTCAAAGGTTACTGTACAATAACTTACAGTAAAGTCCCACAAACCCAGACTTCGATATCTCGGAATTCTGGATAACTCGGAAAGCCTCTCCTAAGAGAAGAAAATAAAGTGCACTTGGTTTCAAGGAACTAGAAGCTTGTGGCATCAGCTAGAGCACAATGCGGTGCTTTGGTTAACCATAAACTTTGTTTTAACATGAGGTTTAAGTTTTTAGTACTGTACTGGTAATAGGTATATGTATGCTACATTATGGATATAATAAATTTTGGCTATAGGAATAATGTAAAACTACTAGGTACGTTTTCTTATGTTACTCCTTTTTTGAGAACCCGGAATTTTCTTGAACCCCTGAGATATCTTTCAGTCCACATTAGGCTAGTCCAGGTTTGTGGGACTCTATTAATGTAGGCAGTAAAGTAAATTGCAGCGAAAAAATTAGCAAAAATGACTTATGTTATAGCTGAAGAGCAGAGCTCGGTGAGCTTATGGCTCACTGTAGGGATATTTTTATTTTAGGGTACCGGTAAGCCCTCTACATTCTATTATTTAGACTAGGGTCAAGTGGGGTAAGTGGACGCCCGGGGCAAGTGGACTCCCAGCTAATAAAAAATTGGTTTATTATTAAAAAAAATTCAAAACTTAGACAAAGGTATTTCAACCTATGCTCTTTCAAATTATAATCACTAAAAAATTGTCTGGTTATTATTACTGTGTGTTTTGATGAGTTTAAAAACATCTTATGTTTCTACTCTAAACGCAAGTGCCACTCGGAAAATTTAAAAAATTACCAAAAATTCAAATATTAAGATAATTATTTTAAAATTGGTGATCTGACTAATTTTTTAAAGAGAAATTAAAAAATAATATTTTTATTGCCCTACAAAGTCATTTTGGAGGATTTGGAGGGGGGGCGTACACTTACCCATTGTTACATCGCTGTTGGGGCAAGTGTACTTTTACCAATGGGGCAAGTGTACACCCCCAAAATTGACTTTTTAGGGCAATAAAAACATTATTTTTTAATTTCCCTTTAAAAAATGAGTCAGATCAAAAATTAATTTTAAAATATTTATCTTAATATAGGCCCTATTTGAATTTTTAGTAATTTTTTTATTTTTTTAAGCGGCATTTAGGTTTAAAGTTACTTCACCAAGCGGAGGTTTCCAAGAAACTTCCAAACTATTGTATTTTTCAAGATATTTTGATGGACAAAAAAACAAAATAAAGCTCATTTTCTGCTCTTTAAGACCTATTAATTGTCAATTCACTGAAATAGTGTTATCCCTAAGTTTTCATTTACTTTACAATTTCTTAAAAAACTGAGTTTTCCGTTTTACCGTGCGGAGATTCACGAAAAAGTTCATAACTCCTGGACCGTTTGAGATATTTTGATAAATAAAAAATCAAAAGAAAGCTTATTTTCTCCTCTATAATCCACTTGCCCCAACATCAACGTATATGCAATGCAAAGCTACATTGAGGGGGGGGTGTACACTTACCCCAGATTGAAACACAAGTGTACGCCCCAAACATCACTTTACAAAAAAAATTCTAAAAAATACAAAATAACATTTTTAACAAAATAAAAATAATACATATACAAAACATTCCAAAGAATAATCATACAAAATTTTATGTTTATATCACTGACATGTGTTTTTTAATCTGCAGTCAAAGTGGTACTATGTGATTTGGGGGGTCCACTTACCCCACTTGACCCTATGCCCAATTTTGATGCTGAGGAATCTATTTCTGCCATTGCCCCATGTTTTTTCACCAAATCCCTATTTTTAACACAAAAATAAGTGATAGCCTGTCCTGGCCTTACAATAATTCGTCACTTAACAAACAATACCAGTAGTGGTGTTTTACCGTTTCTAATTCAGGCCCGACCTAGCCCTCTTGACCTAGCACGGGGGTGTCCAACTTGCCCTCTTGGCCTAGCACGGGGGTGTTTTAGCGAGCTTTCTTGACCTAGCACGGGGGTGGCGAGGGGCGAGAGTCGAGGGGCGAGGGGCGAGAGGCGAGAGGCGAGGGGGTGAGCTAGCTCTGTTGACTTAGCACGGGGGGTGGCGAGGGGCGAGGGGCGAGAGGCGAGGGCGAGCTAGCTCTCTTGACCTAGAACGGGGGTGGCGAGAGGCGAGGGGTGAGAGGTGAGGGGCGAGAGGTGAGGGGCGAAGGGTGACCTAGCTTTTTGACCTAGCATGGGGGTGGTGAGGTTTGATCTGTGACAGCTAGCTTTCTTGACCTAGCACGGGGGTGGCCGGATCGAGCTAGCTTTCTTGGTCGAGCATGGGATAAAAAAATATATGTAGTTTGATTTTTTTTGTTTTATTGTTTTTTATTTTTTATGTAACATTTTATTTAGAATGCAACCACCGACATAGACTACAACAGTTTGATAATATTTCTTGAAATGTCATAACTAAATGCTGTCTCAGAAACCACAATTACATATGCTGTAGTACCGGAATCGGCTTGAGGTGTTGCGATTGCGTTGGTAAAGTCCAACTCTATTTGAATATCGCTCCGTGACCGGTCTGTATTTATAGGATGAAGATGGGTGTCGATAACCATTAGCGGGTAGGTGTCCTTGAACTCATTTGGGGTTACGATCATGCTGGTGTCTCCATAGTTGACTAAACGGTATCTGATAAACTGGTCGTACAACACCCTCCATTTACCTTCACTGATATGCATGTTTTGCATTTCTTGTGGATAGCGATCTCCATTGATTTTGACACCCACGTTTTTAATATTGGATGTGTCAAACTGAGATGGAATTTTTGTTTGATCGTTCCATCGATTAGTCTGTAGACATACAATGATAAATTTTGGGTTGTAAATGTTTCGATAAACGTTTGTAATATCGAAATTGTAAGTTGTACCGAAAATTCCTTTCTTTTCAATGCATTGCCATTGGTTATAGTTGTAAATTAGCTTGTCATGTTCGCTTAAACGTGTTAACCCGTCGATCAGTTGTATTTTACTGGTTGCTGTATATTCTACTAGTGGAACTCTCAGTACGAAAGACTTTATTGAAACTTTTCCTTCAGCCGGTAAGGATTCTGTTGGGGCTACTTTCCAACGGTACAGAGCGTCATTGTCTTCGGCTCTTGTGAACACTATTTCAAATCCACCTTTGTACATAGGATGCCGTAGATGGTCGAAAAACCCAAATCCCAGATGAGAAAGAGTACCGATAGCTTCAAAAGCACCTCCACCTGAGAAGGTAGATGTAAATCCACAATTGTGTAAAGCGCCTTTGTCCGGCTCGGTATAATTGAGAATTCCTTTTACTGTACTGGTTATTCCAGGATAATCAACAGTATCTATTGTAGTGTTGTGTTTCTTTAATTCAATACGCGTAAACAAGAATGGTATGAAATTGTCAACAAGTTTTATTTTCGTACCAGCTCCATAAGCAGCGCCATCAGATTTTTTTACCACTTCCCCACTTATGTGAAATTGAATAGCTGAATCATAAAACATATCACCATGATCGAGTTTAAACACAGTATAGTTATTTGGAGTGTTAAAGTTGAGTTCGGACACCGGCATCACAGAGCGGTATTCACTCTTTACTATACCCGTAGAAAATTGATTGTATAATGCATCCATTTTTTGATAGTACTACTCAGTGGTATTACTTAGTAATAAACCGTCGGACCAAAAAAATAATTGTTTTTTTTAAATTTTATTTTTTATGTAATATTTTCTATATAGCCTTATATACATACACGTTTGGTGTACATGCACGGCTTCACAGAAGTTCCTAGACCAAGACCAAGTTTGCGTTTTAACCACATTGCCCCAGAGGTTCCTAAAGCGACGGCACGTTCATTTAGATCGGCATCAGAAGATGCAACTCTATTCCATGCGGTCTGCTGCAATTCCTTATCGGCTACCCATCTATCTTCAGCTCGTCTATGATCCCGATACCATATGTCGTGTTTCTTACAAGCTTCATCTAATGGGTTTATACCTTTGTCACCGCGTTGTAATCGCTCTGAAAGTTTTGTACCTGGCCCACAGAAATTGTAGGTTTCAAGTTTCCAGTTTCTAGGTGCATGAAGTTCAAAGGGTAATTTATTTATCTTGGTGTTTAGCAACCCTGATCCTTCTATCACATGTTCTGGCAATGCTGATAGAATAGGTTAACAGCTCTATATTGGTACAAATCTAAATTTTAAATTATTTAAACACCAATATACTTCTTAGTTTTTTATTTTTACGGAAGGCCTTTCGATAGACAAGCTATCATCATCAGCCGTACCGTAGTTTACGGTACGGCTGATGATGATAGCTTGTCTATCGAAAGGCCTTCCGTAAAAATAAAAAACTAAGAAGTATATTGGTGTTTAAATAATTTAAAATTTAAATGCTGATAGACATCGTATGAGATATTTTAATCCATTAGGTTGTTGTATGAGTTCTTGCATACGATCATATATAAATTTTACAACTGATAATTTTTCATTATGAAAATTATTGTTTCCAGCTACTTCTTCGGCATGAATGAAATGGAGTCTTCCAATTAGTTCGTTTAGATCTTTTATGTATCGGTACTCAATGGGTGTCTTGCTGTCATATTTTCTTAGACCGGATCCTGATGTTGTGGCTATTACATCGTCTACAGGGTTGGAAGCGAATGCTGTTGTTGTTTGTGGTGATTTTGAAATTTCATTCCAAATAGGTTTAATCATCAGCCTCCACTTTCGACCTTGGCTAGATTTTGGACGTCGGGTTAAAGGATCATTTTTCTGATATAATGAATTTGAAATCAGTCCTTATATGTATGCCAATCATTTGTTGTATATTCTTCCGGTTTAATATACCCTTTGTATGTTAACAATTTCCAAAGTCCTTCGGTGCCATGAAAATGTTTATCTGCTAACACAATATCATCGTAATCGAATGTAATAGGCATTGACCCAATTTTCAAATGTTCGCCAGACTCATCATAATATATACCAAATTGAGCGTCGTTTGCACGGGGTAAGTATTTTGCACCAATAATACCAAGATTTATTACTTTGGTATCCACCAGTTCTTTGATTGATTGGTTTTGCTGAATCCCTTCATCTATTTTAATGTCTTTATCATCGCTTACAATATCTTCAATGTCTACACCTTCATTATAACCAAGTTGTTTACGTTCCGGTGTACTTGATACAGATGGTCTAAAGCGTTTCATTAGTTGATTGTATTTTACCTTTTTAAACCATTCTTTAGCTTTCTGTTCGTTTTCAAAAGTGTCATCTTTTTTCTCCTTGATAGCTTTGGTGATTGATTCATATTTCTTTTCACGACCCCGCTGTTCCTCAATCTCTTTAGCATGTACATCAGCAAATTGATGTTGTAGTTTGATTTTTATATTTTCTAATTGTTTAGCTTTAGCTACAGATAGTGGGTGTTCTTTAGCTGGTGTTGTCTGTTGCGTTATTAGTGATTGTTTTTTAGCTGGTGGTGATACAACTATTTCATTATGTATTTTTTCACGTTCCCTGCGCTCCTCTTGCTCAGCTTTCCGAAACTTTGTAACTAAGTTCTTTTCAATGGCCTCAAGCCGCTTTGCAGCTTTCGCATCCATGTCTTATAGGCTAATAATGTATGCTTACTTAAACTATATTGGTAACGACAAAAAAATGTAAAAACGTTATTTTGACTAATAAACGATATAATTGTGTAAATGTCGTTTCTTGCAGTAGAAACATCATTTAAATGTAAAAACGAGATTTCGATATAAAAACGACATTTAGGTATAAATATCGTTTCTGGTAGGAAAAACGACATTTTAAAACTATTGCAATAATAGCGTTTTATTAAACATACATTTGTATTTTCCCATATGGGGTTTTCTGGTTGTATCGATTGATAAAAATCCATATGGTTTTTTCCAGCATTGACGACAGTGCTTCTCAAACTCACATAACGTCATGTCTGAACCAACAAAATCTTCATGTATGCGTCTGGTGTAGTGTTTGTTTTGTTGAAATACACAAAGTAAATTAATGTTATTGCGGATTACCTGCATGTCAACACGACCATAATTCTGACTTAAGTATACACATGATATATTTTTATGGCGACCCCTTATGTAGTACTCTTTTATTTTTGATTGGTCATCTAGGAGAGTCGTCAAATACAACCAAGGAACTTGGCTCACATTCATCAAGTGATATTAGATTTTCACAGTTTGAGAAAAAGTGAGCTATTTTATTTCCCTTTCCGAGGGTCTTTTCTACATTTTTATAATGTTTTTGTAGTTCCATGTATGCTGGCTGTTCTATTGATCGACTGAATACATACAGATGCTTAAAGGAAACTCCATTATTGTTATATATGAAGTTCAATAGCAAATTAGTTTTACCACACCCAGATGGACCAACTATCAAACAACGAAGTGGTTTTGGGAAAATACCATCTAACACTGTTTTGTCATCTTTACAGTAGACATTAATTTCCATTTTGGTTACTTATAAAACATATGTCTGAAGTAACGCTGGATTAAATATCAGCTGTAGTTGCTCTGGACTTACCACTTTTACTCTCCAACTTACTTACCCTTTTTGTTAACTCCATTAATTCAACCCCATTTATGGCATCATATGCGCTGTTGCTGTGACTTATTCCACAAATCTTCCTACCATTTTTTATTTTGATACAGTCTTTAGTAACTTCAAGACCTTTTAAGATTCCATCTATCTTGGAATTAACTCGGTCAAGCTCTTCTTTAATAACAGCATCAGTATTATTAATTGCTTTTGCCACGTTTACTATTCTCTTTTTCTTAATATCAATATAATTTTTCTCAAACCCAACATGCATATCGATTCTACCTGTCAGCTCTTTTTCCACTTTACCAAATAATTGTTCTACTTTGTTTTTAAAGTCACTTTTCAACGTATCAATTTTGATGTCTATAGTTTCTTTAAAATTGTTTTCTAATAACATGACCTTTTCATTTGTTTTTATGTCTGTAGCCACACCATCAATAATTTCTACTTCCTCTCCAAACCGGTTGAATTTAAATAGCATATGATTGCTTGCCATTACTATTATGATGAATAGTTACTTATATACTTCCTACATAGTTGTCAAGTCTAAATACAATATATTCTTAACATTATTGTTAATAATAGGATTATTATCTTGATCAAGGATATTAACCGTTATAGTACGTATAGTGCGTAATCCAGGTTTCAAGTTAACGTATAACCTTTCTTTGGGCTCTTCAGATATTTTATAACCACGCGGAACTTGTGGAAAGAACATATACAAGAGTTCGGTCTCAGCATGTTTATGAAAGTGGGTTTCATGAATGACAAGACTGTTTTGTACTATGTTGCAGTGTATCTCAATAGCGTCTATTGCTCTAAGTTTAGGGGGACTTTTACCTACTACTTCCTCATTAGCATTATAATATGAATCTTTTTCATTTGTCTTTTGTTTCTCTATTTTTGGAATGTCAAAACCAAATACCTTGCAAGCAGACGGATCCATATAAAACTTTAATGGGCAGTATATAGATAGATAGTTTTCATTTTTACTTATTTTAAATTTAGTGTGGTCAACGTTTAGTTTTAATGATTTAATATAATCTCTTGCTTTTGTTTCCATCTTTTCAATTGTCCAATAGCCACAGGTAAATGTGAGTGGGTATGGAATAAAACCGATGTCTTCATCCCAGAAATATATGCTAGCATTGTTTTTAATGTTAGGAAAATTGTTGTCGGAATAGAACGCCACAAGTGCCAAACGATGTTTGATGTTTTCTTCCAGATGTAATGGATGCTCCAAATGAAGGATGAGCCTTGAGGTCGTACCTTTTAGTTTTAACAACGGCATGATATTATTTTTCTATCCACCACGACCGCCACTTATATATATCGTCCTGAAGAGTATTCATAATTGAGTTCCAATCTTTATCGACCGAACACTGTCTCAATACTTCTAGACAAAGGTGGCCACAAATTGGCGGGTCATTAAACTCCTGCACTCTTATATCATTATAAAATAGATTGTTTTCACCCAAGTAATTTACAAGTTCCAATGGAGGTGGTGCACTTCCAAACGAATCAAAATATAGTTTCTTACCATTTGGCGTTTTTGCATAACAGGTCCAATGCGTACCATCCGAATTTAAATCACCCAAATTCAAAACACCACATTCTAGTTTCCATGGTGGTGATGAAGGTAATAGCTGCCGCATAAAAACTCCCCGAAATCCTTTTAGTTTTAATTTTTTAGCCCAATGTTGTATATCACCAAGTGTTAGAGGCTGTATTAATTCTTTTTAAAAAGCAATGTATCTAATTTACTATTAATGCGTTTCTTCAATCCAGCACCTTGAGGATCTTTCTCAATTATGGTATCCAACTCCTTATCGATCAAATCTTTCAACCATGGTATAAATTTTTCCTTTAACATCGGGGCTAAGTACTTTCTCACTGCAGGAGATATGATCCGTTTTCCTCCCGGTATATTTTCCACCAATTCCATTACCTCTTTTAAAAGACCACCTTGTTTATTTTTCAACAGTTGGTCATAGCTGAGGTTTAGGCGGAGACCGGTTTTATTTTTTTTCGCTTTTTCAATTTGCTCTATGTTGAGCATCATTTAGCAGGATGTAATCCTTTCCACCCCGACTAATGTTATCATTTGCTAATCCAATTACTGCATTCCGTCGTTTCTTATAGGCGATGCGGAGTTTCCGTGTTTGCCCTTCCGACAGATGTATGCTATGTTTATGCGAATCACTCATATTGTACTTCTCTAACTTACAACGTAGATAAGTACTTATAATAAGCTTACCATGGCAGATTTATTTTACTGTTTGAAATGCAGAACGAAAACCTCTTCAACCAGTTTGGAACGCACACAGACAGCAAATAAAAAATGGCGCTTAAAAGGACGGTGCACCATATGTAAATATATGAAGAGCACATTTATAAAGACTCCTACAGCAAAGGAAATTTTGAAACCAGCAAATAATGAAAGTAGATTGGAAGAGGCACAAGAATTACATCGGCGGGTGATAAAGAAATTTCCTAAGCGTAAAATTGTTACTTTAGCTATCGATGAGTTATGGGCTGCTGATTTAGTTATAATGGATAGGTTTGCAAGTGAAAATGATGGATACAAATACATGTTAAACGTAATTGATACATTTTCCAAATTTGCCTGGTCACAACCTGTATTAAGAAAAAATGGTGCTGAAGTGGCAGGTGCATTTGAAACTATTTTACAACGAGCAGCTAAATATGACGGCCATAAAGCACCCAATCTATTGCATACTGATAAGGGTAGAGAGTTTATTAATAAAGAATTCAAAAGTGTTTTAAATAAATATAACATTAAAATGTATCATACAGAAAACGAGGAAAAGAGTGCTATAGTTGAAAATAAAAGGTTATATTACCTTGTTGCCGTCTTCGTGACTTTGTAAAATCCTTTTGATTTTACGCGTTTCAGCACGTTATTGTGCCATCTTCAGAAATCTCACACCAAGACTAAAACATCGCTCACATTGACACATGTCGGAGAAACATTGACACGGCGACAACCTTTGAACCCACACGGACAACCATCGATAAACCTGACAAGGAGACCGCAGTCTAGACTTGCTCCCGTGCCGGTGCGTGTCGAGGCCTCACGTCCGTGACTCGTTTCGTGTGTTAAATGTTTCGTGTTTTGTGTTTTTGTGAAACTAATTTATTTAAATGTCTGTAAACTGTTATTTATTTTTTTAAAACCAATATGACGACCTCTTCACGAGCGATGTTTTAGTCTTGGTGTGAGATTTCTGAAGATGGCACAATAACGTGCTGAAACGCGTAAAATCAAAAGGATTTTACAAAGTCACGAAGACGGCAACAAGGTAATATAACCTTTTATTTTTAGCTCAAAGTGACTTGGAAACTGAAGTAATAATGAAGTTACAAGCTTGTCAGGCAAAATCAGTTTACAAATTCAAAAACATCAAGACAAAACTAAATAAAACCTCTCTGAACATAAAGTTTAACAAAGACTGTTTAAACAACAACATCGTGCCTAAATATGTTTCAGTAAAAATAAAAAGTAAATCTGTAGCTGCGGTTAAAGCCAAACAGACAGCAGAAAAAACGTGGATAAAAGCTGAGATAAAAAATTTATATAGGAAAAAGAGTATGCTAAACAAACTATTATATAAATATCATTTAGAAATGCTCTCAACCATCCACCCCTCACAACTTGATAATGTTCTGGTTACTATCAACAACCAAATAAATAAAGTAACTCTGGTTAAGAAGAAAACTCAAGATAAAAAGTTCACTAAATTATTAGAACAACAACATCCTGTAGAAAAAATCACATGCAAACACAAGTTTTTTCCTCGTATGATGAACTTAACTGAAATTACTTTCTCTGAAAACGAAATAATGTTATTGAATAAAGGCCTTAAATATAACATTCCTGTTTTAAACAACAAAAGCATTTTTTCTGAGGTGATAAATACTGAGGCTGCGATTAAAGTGATACCTAATCATGATGACCAAAACGAAGTCAGAGTTCAAATGAATAGGCTATTGAATAAAAAACTTAACACAAATAAAATTCCAAAACACAAACTAATGAAATACAAACAAGAAAGAAACACACTAAGGTGCATAAGAAATAAACTTGAACAAAATAACGCAATTATAACCAAATCAGATAAAGGAAATACTCTTATAATCATTGATGAACAGGAGTATAGAGGAAAGGTTGCTGATTTTATCAGTAATAACAACATTAAAGAGCTAGACCATGACCCCACTGATGGTTTTGTCAAAGTTTTAAATAAGCAATTAAATGAATGCTCTTCTCTCCTTGACAAAAGAGAGATAAAGACACTTAAACCTACTAATGCCAAAGCACCTACGTTGAGAGGCTTGCCAAAATTGCACAAAACAGATGTCCCAATTAGGCCACTAGTAAACTATATCCCTGCACCTTCATACTACACTGCCAAAAAGTTGGAAAAAATCATAAGAGAAAATATAGTCATAGAAAATAATTACAGTCTTAAAAACAGTCTAGATATAGTAAATAAACTTAGGCTATGTAAATCAAACAATAGATTCAAGCTGGTGTCATTTGATATAACCAATCTGTATACAAATGTACCTATAAGCAAAACAGTGGAAATACTAAAAGAGAATTTAGAAACACATTCCTCTATGGATCAAAAAGCTATAAATGAATTGATTAGTTTAACACAAACAATCTTGAAACAAAATTACTTCTGCTTTTATGACAAATTTTACATACAAGAGGAAGGACTTGCAATGGGGTCCCCATTGTCCGGACTGCTAGCTGAGATATACCTAAATGCAATTGAAAACCAATACATAATAAATGACAAAAACAAATACAGGAGTAAAATTATATTGTACCATAGATATGTGGACGACACTATAGTGCTTTATGATGGAAACGTTAGGCAGATCGAATTGTTTTTAAAATATTTAAACAGCTTACAACCTAATTTAAAATTCATCATGGAATTGGAAAGAAACAAAACTTTGAACTTTTTAGATCTATCAATCATTCAGGAAAACAATGGATTTAAATTCGACATTTACAGAAAGCCAACAACTACTGATGTAACCATCCATGCTGACTCACATCACCCTCAATCACACAAAATGGCAGCATATAACAGTTTTATACATAGATTATTGACAGTCCCATTAAACCCCGAAAGCTTTAAAGAGGAAATAAATACAATTAAATATATAGCTGTAGCCAATGGATTTCAGAGTGCAATGATTGATGGATTAATTAGTAAACATCGAAAGAAAATTGATAAAAAACCGCCTGTTAACAATAATGAGAAGAAAAAATATGCCTCCACTGAATATGGTGTTCTATTATCAAATAAACTTAGTACTGAGCTAAAAAAGAAAGGAATAACTCTGGCCTATAGGACTTCGAACAACACACAACACATTTTGAGTACCCAGGGGAAAAATAAAAATACTGATAAATGTGGAATATACAAAATAACATGTGACGATTGCCCAAAGTATTATGTAGGAAAAACGGCTAGAAGCTTTGAAAAACGATTTAAAGAACACATTCCCACCACATCAAAATCAGCAGCCAGATCTAGCTACGCCGAGCACCTTATTAATGAAAAACATAACTACACCAGTATTTCTAAAAATTTAACACCCCTCCATTATTGTAAGAAAGGAAAATTCATGGACTCAGTGGAGGAATTTGAAATATATAAAGCCTCAGTAAAACACCCTGATGACATCCTAAATGAAAAAGTACGGTTCCAGTCGAACTCCCTATATAATACATTGATGAGACTGCAGGAGAAACATTGACACGGCGACAACCTTTGAACCCACACGGACAACCATCGATAAACCTGACAAGGAGACCGCAGTCTAGACTTGCTCCCGTGCCGGTGCGTGTCGAGGCCTCACGTCCGTGACTCGTTTCGTGTGTTAAATATTTCGTGTTTTGTGTTTTTGTGAAATTAATTTATTTAAATGTCTGTCAACTGTTATTTATTTTTTTAAAACCAATATGACGACCTCTTCACGAGCGATGTTTTAGTCTTGGTGTGAGATTTCTGAAGATGGCACAATAACGCGCTGAAACGCGTAAAATCAAAAGGATTTTACAAAGTCACGAAGACGGCAACAAGGTAATATAACCTTTTATTTTTAGCTCAAAGTGACTTGGAAACTGAAGTAATAATGATGCTATAGTTGAACGGTTTAATCGGACGCTTAATGAAAGAATGAAAGTGCAGTTTGAAAAAAAACGTTCGTTTCGATGGGTAGACATACTACAAAGTTTATTAAAAGCATATAATGAGAGTGTACACAGAACAATCCGCATGAGACCGGTTGATGTTAATTTAGACTGTGAATCTCATCTCCGTAGGTTATTTCTAAACGAATTAAGTACAGTAAAACGTCAACCCCCTAAATTAAGTGTTGGTGATCGCGTAAGAATAGTTTCCAAAAAGGATATGTTTTCTAATAAATATGCTCGCAATTGGAATAGAGAAATATTTACTGTTACTCATATACAACCCACAGCACCTGTAACGTATAGAATTACTGATGCTAATAATGAGGAAATTCTAGGCTCCTTTTATGAGAAAGAGTTGCAAAAGAGTAAATTCTAAGTATGTTTTTCATTAAGCCCCCAAGGAAGAGATGTAATTCCATCTTTTAAAATGTATCGTTTATCGTCATTGTTCGATAGGACTTTTTTGTCCATTGTGACCGAATAGAGTTGGTGATTGAAGCTTCTAATCATATTAATTGTTTTGTGCAGTTCCTCTTTTTTGAATAGACAATTCTTATAGTCATCAAAAGTTATTTCATTTTCAATCACCGATTTCTTTACTCCTTTGGATTTTTTACATGGTTTACTGTCTTCAACCTCGTGGGCATACATCTTAGCTCTAAGGGCAACATGTTCCCTCATTATTTTGCCATTAAGTTCATCTTTCATTTTGCCCAAGACTTTCTTATTTACCCTTGGCATTCCATATGGGTTATTTTCAGGGTAGTCACTTGTGTCAAAAAAGTCGATCATACTTTTCATGTCTTGATAAACATCTGGAGTGGTTATTGCGTACTTCAGCGAGTCGGTATCAGTGTACTGTAAACGAGCTTTTGATCCATACTTTGCTTTCATTACGTTGTAATGGAAATCATACATTAATGTCTTTGAGATATCGAGGACAGACATTCCGACATAAATAGGTTTATTAAACACCAATTTTATTTTTCTCAAATGGATAGCTGATAAGTTTTCTGTAAATATTGTGCGATCTTTGAAGCTTGGTTGAGCAACCCATTTTATTACTTGTTTTTCTTTTGTTGCCAGTCTAATATCAACTCTATTACGGATATTCTCCATTGTCTTCCCAAAAACTCCATTATTCATTAACTTATAGAAATCTTTTTCAAAATCATTCTTTGCCTGTGTACGCATCTTTGTGTTGAGTTCTATGTATGTAGCTAGCCAATTACTTTGAGTGAATGAAATTACCCTATGAATTTTTGTAAGTTTCATCCCCAGTTTCAAGTAGAGTTTCAAATTTCTATAATGCACTACATACTTTTCCTTGTTATAGAGAGTTGTCAAGAGCTTAGGCACTTTCCCACCAGGTGGAACTAATCGCTCCGGCGCAAGAGGTAAGTCTGAATGCAAGTCATGGATTTCCTTTGGATACTCTAGGTCAACTTCCAAGATATACCCTGTATTGGCATCATTCTTTATTTTGGTCACATCTATATCTGTGTTACACCATTTAAAATCTTTGTAGGGCATGTTTTGACCTAAGGCCCAACCATATAAGTTGTTTGCATCCAGATATAGGAGATATTCATGTGGTTTGTTTATATCATAATCTTTCATATAGGGATTGTTGGCTTTTGCGTAGCGATTAGAACATTGGGAAATGCCACCACGAATTCCTTTCTCGATCATTAACAACATATCATAGTCGGTGAGTAGCTCAAGTTGAATGTCTGTAGTTTTCAGCATAGCACTCCAAGCTAAACCCGGAGTTGTGAAAAACCACGCGGGATCTAATTTATATGTTGACAAGCAAACACTTCGAAAATTTTCCATAACATCTGCTAACAATAGGACATCCGTTTTGTTGTAGAGTAAAGTATACTCTTTCATGTCGCGTATTTTAAAGAATTCCCAAACCTTTTTAGCATGATCATAATCTTCGAGCACAATATTTTTCTTGTTTAGTTTATTATAAAATTTGTCATATTCGGGGAGGTGTGTTAGTTCATACTTTTCTGCACCATCCATGAAGTCATAAGGATAGACACCTTTTCTTACAACCATATCTAACTCAGAGTCATTGAAGTATTTAGCAGTATGTTTAAACTGATCTTTTGTAAGATTCTTAGTAAGCGCATCAAGACTTGTGCTCATAAACCTGAAAGAATCCAAAAATCTGAGTTCAATCATATTAGGTCGTTTTACAGTGTAGGATATGTACCGCTCTTCGTTGTTTGGAATTACACTAATTTCTTCGTCATTCAAACCTATCATTTTTATGAAACAGTGAGTATCATACCCCGAAAGGTTATGAATAAATACCGGAATAAACTTCGGTTTCCTAAATAGCATATTACATTTGTTATGAGCCAAGCCCCTAAATTTTCCAGTCAGGTGATCATGGTCATACACTCTGTCGTCATTCAACTGCTTTCTAGATATATGACATAATTTTGTGTCAGCAATTTTTTCTTTGTCTTCTTCAGTTAACTCCATAGGTTTAATTGCTTCCTTGGAGTACAGTAATTGGATTTCCATTGCCTCAGTTTCAAGCATTTCAATAAACTTCTTACCAGCATCAGCACCGAAGTAAGTTACAGGGGGTTTGTAATCTCCATCCTTATAAGCAATGTAATATGAGAAACTCCAAGCTTCATGTTTTTGATAACTGTTGGTTTTCTCAGTAGTATAAGATTGATCGGGCATTAGGAGACTTTAAAAATCTGCATAGAATACAAATGGTACCTTCATGGATTTATTAAAATCTGTAAATTTAACAACTGTTCCAGCCTCTGGCATTTTAATTTTCACAGCATCATGACCACGACAATCTTCTGTGTGTTTCTGAAGCCTCTCTTCTGATGGGAAATGTAAAAGACAGCGTTTGCACAACCATGTCTTATGCCCGTACTTGGATATCTGTGAACTTACTAGTCGGGAAAGATTTTTAATGTAACAATAATGGCTGGTGTTCTCATTCTTTAAATAAAGTAAATCTATGTGTTTTTCCATTTCTTCCTTTGTAATTCTGAGTGGAGCCACAACGGAATCTTTACCAATAAGGGTATAAACATTAATAGATATATTTGCACATTTTTCAAACTTTATAATGTCATCCAACTTCACTGGGAATTCAATGCCTGCGAAAACATTGTCTAGATCATGTTCGTAAGCTTTATATTTATTTACTCTCCATGCATTGTCTTCTACCGGGTGTAACGCGGAAAGAATGGCCCATAGAAAACATTTCTGGTCATTATTTTGTACATTTATTACTGCTCTTTTGGTCTGTATTTTTTTAGGCAGGTCGATATAGCTAGATCCCCTAAGTGGTGTGTACTTATTTACACGTAGTTCCAAGTCAACAATTTTTCTCAAAGTCCAGTTGGAACCAGCTGCTTGAAAACTTTCCATTTCTGCGAGTAATTTTGCTTTTGCATTATCATAATATTCGGAGATATCCGTCGTTGGGTATATTATTTGATTAGTAGTCTTGAAATTCATTATTTGATTGATTTCTTTCTCATGAGCTATTCTTTGAAACTCAGCATGAAAAACCAGATTTACTTTGAGATTACTTTCACTAACAGCTTCTTCTATTTTTTGTCGGACAAGGAGTTTACAAATAGACAAAAACATTTCAGGATCTTTGACATTCAAGATGTTTTCAATAGCATAAGTCCTTAGCCTGTTTTTAAATGAAGATATTTTCTGTTTAATTTCCATTCGTTCATTACATGCTGATTCATTACTGATATTACTTTGTTGTCTTTCACTGTGGACACTACCAACCTCTGTGTTTGAGCTTTGATTTATTTCATTTGAGTTTAAACCGCCAGTTGACTTGTCATCATCGTCGTCATTATTAGAATTTTGATTTTGGGTAGAATCTTTATCATTGGTCTCATCTTCATTCTCTTCCTCATCTTCCTCCTCTGCTTCCTTTTCCTCCTTAGTGCCCAGTATAGGTTCAACATTATACGCATTTAAACACCTTTTAGTTTTCCTATGACGTGCGAGATGTGACTTGGTAACCACCAAACCACAATGGAGGCAAGCAACATGTTTTTTATCTTGAATATCAACAGGCATCATTTCATTTGATTCTATTGTATGTGCTACATTTGTTGGTGGTGGCTCAATCACCGTACTATCAGATAACTGTAGTGGAGAGTAGGAAACTGGATTATTTGATATATCAACCGGGGGATTAAACAGTAGTGGTGAGTGGTAAACATGTTCTGTTGATGACTTTTTCTGACATAAGTTTTCTTCAAAGGGGTTTGATCCAAGTATTGATTTAATTCTCTCATGATCTAAATGTATTTTCCTTTGAGGTGGTTCAAATGATACACCTTCAAAAGCACTTTGGCCAATTGTAGGATTTATTTGTTGTGATTCCACTATCATAGGAATTTCCTTTACATTAGATTCATCACTTGATTCCCTTGACTTAGGAAGCGTTGGAATAATTTTCCGCGGCCTAGTTGGTCTTCTAATCATAGCTTCCAAAGCCACATCATCCATTTTTGGTTTTGCTACATTAACATTTTTCTTAGGGACTTTAGGATATTTCTCAACCAAACGATTTATATCCAATTTATTCGGTTGTGGTGTTTCTTCTCGTAAATAGTGTTTTGAATGTTTTGGAAAATATACCTTACTATTGCAAACATTACACATTCTATTCTGCCACTCTTCAAGTGTATGACTTGGCACATTTTTCATTGGCCTCCAACTTGTTGAGGGTTCATAGAATGCTGTTTACAACCTGACATGACGTTTAGATTTTTCATGACGTTTAACATGTGAAATTTGTACAGGTTCTTCACAAATAAAACACCATTCACTTTTAGGTGCAGTTCCTATTCCCAAATGTTTTAGTTTAGCATTCCAACTATGTACCTCATGTGAGATACATCTCTGTGATTTTTTATGACAAGCTAGATTTGAAGTAATCACCAGTTTACCGCATTTATCACATGACACTTTTTTTGATTCGTCATTCAAAGGTTGGGATTTTGTGTTTGTAGTTTCCTCTGAAGGTTTAGATTCCGTGATTATAGTTTCCACTGAACGCTGACCAATAGTATTAGACAACTTCAAACATTTCTTAGACTTTTGATGCCGTTTGAAATTCGGTACCGACACACTTTCTCCACATCGGTCACAAATCTTCCTTTTGCATTTTGCATTTACAGCTTGGATTTCATTAGTGGCAATTGGCTGATTTTTAGTTTTTATCTGAGCATTGGAACACTTTTTCCCCAATTGATGGCGACCTAAGTGTGGCTTTGATACGGATATACCACAGTTTGGACAATTTACTTTTACAGAATTTCTTTTTGTACCTTTTTTTACTATCGGGTCCACACTTTGGTCATTGCTTTCACTTGTAGTTTGAAGGGAATCAGAACTAGAGTTATTTAATAAAGTGCCACCATACATTTTATTTTCATCCTCATCATCACTTTCGCTGGTGTAACATTCAACATGCGTTCGGTAGAGACCGTCCTTTTCCAACCAAGAACTGACCTCATTACCAGTAGCGCCGTTGTATATTTTACCAGCATGTGGATGAGGAATCGAAGTACCTGAAAACAAGGTAGAAGGTAAAAGTGTATTAGCGGATTGGGTAGAGGGAGACGCAGTCGAAACCACGTTTTTGGGAATGGTGGATGGGGTAATGGGAGCCGCGGTCGAAACCACGATTTTCTGAGTAGCGGCCGAAACCACGTCGTCAGAAGGGGCGGTAGATACCACGTTATCCGGAGTCGCGGTCAACACCATGGACTCGACGGGCGTGGTAAAAACCAAGTCACTGTTAGCAGACGAAAATACGCCAGTCACAGTAGTTGCCATTTTATAGAGCTAGCTCTCTCCTACTGTACCGGGTAATTGGCGCAAAAAGAGATGAGAAAAAATGATGATGAATTTTTCACACTTTTCCAATCACTAGTGATTTTGACTCTCTCTTATTATACTGACAAATACCGAATGAAGTCACGTGACATATGAGCATGGATGACGTCATCACCACAGCGCTGTAAGTCTATAAGTACACAGACTGTCACGTCAAGCCAGTAATTCCCCACATTACCAGACATGCAGTCACCAACCAAAACACTTGCATTGCATTAAACCACCGCGACGCAACTCCAGCTATGCCGATCAACTAACAAGCCTCTCTTAGTGTACAGCCAGTGGTGTCAGGCCGGTGCATGACTACAAATGGTGTGTGGACATGTATGACGTCATCAAGAGAAACTATTGCGCAATCAGCAGCATATTACATCTCTTACACGACGCTGGCTCCCGGGACGGCGCAGAATCGGCGTTTTACATCTCTTTGTCAAACCTCACCTTGAGTCCTGGCAACACTTGGTCCTTAAAATAGACCTTACCCCATGCTCAGGCAAGAGATCTAGTTCACCTCTCACCACTCTGTCAACCCCAAATTCAACTTAAGTGTTAGCTCAACACTCAACACACCCATGCGCAGAAAAACGGTTCTAATATTCACCCTCGCCTCTCGCCACCCCCGTGCTAGGTCAAGAGAGCTACTCGCCACTCGCCCCTCGCCCCTCGCCCCTCGCCACCCCCGTGCTAAGTCAACAGAGCTAGCTCACCCCCTCGCCTCTCGCCTCTCGCCCCTCGCCCCTCGCCCCTCGACTCTCGCCCCTCGCCACCCCCGTGCTAGGTCAAGAAAGCTCGCTAAAACACCCCCGTGCTAGGCCAAGAGGGCAAGTTGGACACCCCCGTGCTAGGTCAAGAGGGCTAGGTCGGGCCTGAATTAGAAACGGTAAAACACCACTACTAATACCGCCTATCTAGCAAAACTCAAACTTTTCAGGAGAGACAAAAAACTGAATCAAAAGAGCAGTGTTACCAATCTTTGAAACGTTTTATGTAAAAATATTAAGTTATACTAAGCAAAGTGTAATAATGACGATATTAGTTGTTTAATTATAGTTTTAATAATTTTAAATGTACATAGACGGTATTGCCACTGTTTTTTTTTTTTTTATAAATTTGAGATAGGCGGAATCACTGATTTTTACTTAGGCGATATTACTATTATTTTGGTAGGGGAAATGGGAGTTAGGCTGTATTAGAAAACACTATCTACAATCAAAACCGCCTATCTACAATCCGCCTATCTACAATCAAAACTTGATCGCGGCAATTTTAGTATTTTTCAATTGAAAATCACAATTACTTTGACATATTAAGCTACATGACTATTGTCTGAGTAATAAATATACAAGTACGTACTCTAGTAATGCATTTCAAGCTTCTAAAGACAAAGTTAAAACAGAGCTTACCTGTTGCAATGCACTGTCCAATGGCGACTGAGTAGATTGGCGCTATTTTGATAAGAAACGTGATTGGAGGTAATGCTTCAAACAGTATAACAGCGCTATCTATTGGAAAACGTCAGAAAACTAACCCTAGTAGTGTGCACGATCGCCCACAGAATGTGCAGCGTTCAAAACCCGGGTTTCGCCAAAAATTGCAGATTGGCGGTATTGTTTGTTAAGTGACGAATTGTTCATTGTTGTTAACCTGGTGGTGGAGAAGATCCTGCCTGAACTACTAAGCACGTCTGCCTCTAATAATGGGCATTTCGCTTTAGCTCCTAGAGAAAATGTGTATTGAAGGAAATGGCCAATTGACCATATAGAGAGACAGTAACTCCCGTGCAGTCCTGTGGAAACTCATTTCCAGACTCAAATAGGCAATGTACTCTGCCCTCTGAATGTCCACTCATGTTCCATGATCTCCGAATGACATCAGATCCCTGCTGTGCACACTTGATGATTAGGGAATGGACGTAATTGTCTCAATGGACAGTCGAAATACTTATTCCCGACATATATGTTAAAACAACTTTATTTACTGTACGGTACAGTACGGTACCCAAAGTCAACTTTGCAACTAATTAAGCTGTAGGTGATGGTCAAATCTAGGATTTTCGATTCTCGATTCCAAATCCCAAACAATTGATTCTCGAATCCTTTGAATTATTTAAATGTGTAGGCCTATCATTTTTTTCGACCAGGCTTAAATATAGAATCCTAAAGTTTCATCATTTAATTTGATTAATCAATAAAATTTAGCCCATCAATACGAGGTACCGGTAATCATATATTATCCCTTAATATCATTAGGCTAATAGGCCTAATATTGTATACTTTTATTTACAGCCATATTCATGTAGCCTCTAAGTCATTTTTAAAGGGCCCTGACAAAAAATAAATACAGAACTGAATAAGTAGGGACAATAGGGAAGTGAGAACGCCACCCTTGAAACACAGATAGCACCACCAAAATGTAATTTTTTATTTAATGATAATGATGATTGGTTGAATAAAAACAGACAAAGAAAATAACATTGCAGAAGTTTCGTTTTTTTTTTTTTTTTTTACCAGATGTGGTCATTTTGACATCTAAGAGGTAGGTAGAAAGAGCGCAACTTCCCATGACAATAAGGAGAAGTAATCCTAGCATCACGGCTTTATTTCTTAGTCTACTTTTTTTAAGGCAAAACTAAAATTTTAACATAGGATGTCCCTACCTATTCAGTTCTGTAGCCTATACCTTTTACATTGATATTAATTCATTACTGTACCAAGTGGTAAACAAATGAAACAATTTTGGCTAAGTTTGATTTTTATACTACAAAGAACGAACAACAGCTCTATACTACAGTTACAGTCGGATATTGAAAAAAAAAAATCACTGGCTTCGATTGCATTGCTGTTGAAAGCTCACTGGCGTGCATAGTGGTTGACGACCGATTTAAAACCATAGCCATTAGCCAAACACTACACCGCCAGAGACTATTTCCCAGTTCAATCCTTTTGAAGCGCTAGTAAGACCCTGTTTGCTTCTATAACCGCCTGTTCGACTAGTTTCTAGGACAGTTCAAATAGGTTTTTATATATGTGTATTGACTGTGTATAGTCGGATACCATGAAAGAATACTAAATTCGATTCTGTTTCAATCGATTCTAGAATCTGATTCTTACAGGTAATTGGTAGAGTGGTAGGTATCAGAAACATTTATTGGATAGGCTACAACTAATAAGTTTACTGCAAACGCAGGATACAAGAACAAATATGCTGACACAAAGGAGCATCACAATGTCATAGGGGTTTGTAAATATATGGGGTCAACTTTCGGTGGATTCAAGAATCGAGATTCGGCTTTGACACATGTTACTACTGGAGACAGGTATAGTGGAACGGGAGCCTCAATAGGCTATATTGAACCTCAATGAAGGTCTATCAAACTCCTCCATGTAATGAAGTTTCCCATTCCCCTTGAACCTGCTTATCAATTCAATGTTACTTATACCGTTCCCCAATATATCAAAGGATTAGCCAGGACTCATTACACATTAGCCTTGATATTGTAAAATTTTGTAGCATTGACGCACAACCTGAGACCCTCTACAGTACGTATCATTGTTTTGGCTGCAAATCTTAACATATTAGGCTTAAGTTAAAAAAAGAGAAAAAAACAGTAATTAAAGTTACAGTACCATTTTCTTTCATGTTGTAACCTGTAGCACTACTGATGTCGTCTAACCCCTTTGTGATGCTCCTTTGTGTCAACAGTTTTGTTTGTGTATCCTCCATTTTACTTATTGGTTGTAGCCTATCCCAGAAATGTTTGTGATACCTACCAGTTACCTGTAAGATAATGGTTATGGGAGTCCTGGAATTGAAATGGTCACTGTCACTGTGCATACAGTAGGCCTTATTAGTCTAGTAAAATTACCTAAAAAAATAGCTGAACCCGGAAGTAATTGCAAATTAATATATTTTGACTGATTCATATGTAAAATTACCTGAGAAAAACGATGGTGAAAAGTCTACCACTCTCCCACTCTGCGCTCACCTGCTATGGCCAATTTTTCGAAATGGCTTCTGTAGTTTTATAGGTTTTTGATGGATATTTTTTGAACCGTTAAAAGACAGCTAAATTTTGTAAATTAGTAAACTTTAGAAAATTAAATTGTGCACATTTTGATATATAATATGTAATGGTTGTTATATTTAATAAGGGTGATGTTGCTCTTTAAAGTTACTTTCAACTCTGGGATTTTAAGTGAATTTCTTTTGTTGGGAAACCCATATTACGGTGGTACCAAAGCTTAGATATAAGCCTTTAACCGTGTTAACGTTTTACTAAAGGGTCTCCAGATGCCAAAAACACCATTCACAAAAATGTTCATATGTGCATGTATATACTTATTAAAGATACATATATAAATATGTACTGAAATTCGGTGAAGCCGGTAAAGCTGTTAACGAAAATTCCAATTTTGATCAAACTTAACATGAAAGCGTGGGACTAGGTCTATGCCCACTAGTTATGTCGATTAGTACTATCAACCTATGGGAAAAGGGTTATATACAGGTTCAAATTTGTCTAAAATCGGTTCAAAATCGGGATTTTAGCTGTTTTAGACAAATTTGAACCTGTATAACCCTTTTCCCATAGGTTGATAATCCCAATCGACATAACTAATGGAAATAGACCTAGTCCCACACCTTTATGTCAAGTTTGATAAAAATCGGACGTTTCGTTAACAGCTTTACCGGCTCAACGGAATTAGGCTTAGTTTTCCTAACAAAAGAAATTCACTTAAAATCCCACGATTGAAGGAAACTTTAAAGAGCAATATCACCTTTATTAAATATAACAACCAATACATATTATACATCAAAATGTGCACAATTTAATTTTCCAAGGTTTACTAATTTACAAAATTTAGCTGTCTTTAACGGTTCAAACGATATTCAGCAAAAACTTAAAAAACTACAGTCGCCATTTTGAAAAATTGGCCATAGCAGGTGAGCGCAGCGTCGGAGAGTGGTAGACATTTCACCATCGTTTTTTTTCAGGCAATTTTACATAAGAATTGGTCAAATGTATTAGTTTACAATTACTTCCGGGTTGAACCATAATTTGACTAGGAGACTATATGACAACTGTTATTTTTATTTCTCCTCTGTTGTTTACAGTACCTATATGATAGCGCTGATAGTGTATATTGTCTAAAGGCAACTTCTTTTTGCATCTTAAAAAAGTCAAAATAACCAGATTTTTATTTTAACCAACAAAGCAAAATAACGGTATAATGTGACAAGAAACATTTAACAGTCGTCAGTTGTAGTAATATTCAATTACCGTATGGTATTAAGTTGGTTTTTTGGCAAAAGATTGAACAGGAAAATGTGAGAGGAGTTGAAATCTACAATTCTGTTATACATTAACCCTCCGAGCGTTATTCGTCGATTTTTCGCCCCCAGCTTTTCGACCTCCGAGCGTTTGAGTCGATTTTTCGACTCTTCGAAAACGCAACGTAACTTTATAGTGAATGACAAAAATGGACTCGTGAACGCTACCGCCGTTACCGGGAGGTTCTAAGCTATCCAAAAACACCGATTTCAAATGATTGGTTGTTTGTAATATGCAATGAAACATCTGGGAAAAACTGTTACCATCCTGCTAACTTTGTAAACAATGAAATAATTTTTTACCAATTATTTTAAGGTTATAAATGATTAAAAGTGTTACTAATACTGTTAATTTACATTATTGGAATAAATTAATATGTTTTATCTAGTTTATAACCATAAATATGAGTAGGAATTAGTATAATATTCCTAGCTTGATTTTATATGTGTTCTTATGGGATAAGGGTAAGTACCATAGGACAAATTTAGTTTTATTCAAAATAAATTTTTTTCAAATGCTTCTAGCCTATATTAATTATATATTTTCTTGAACTGCATAAAATTCCAAACAAAATGTATATCTTGGAATTTTGATTATGTGTTTCTAAAATTATTTTTGGGGAGAGCAAAGTTACATATGCTTTAAATGTAAAATCCTATTTTACAGGATAATATATATATATATATATATATATATATATAAATATTTCAATGAAGGAAAGCAGTTAATAACACATAACAGCCAAGAATATTTCAAGGCATTGACACTACGAAATGGTAACATTTGTTGGCATTGTACAACCCTCAACTGTAAAGCATGTATCAAGTCTGATAAAGATATGACCATAGATTAAGCATAACCTACTCCTCTTGAGGAGTATGCTTAATCTATGATATGACCAACATCACAGTCCTGAACGAAAACCACACCAAATTTTGTTATGATCTCTCCGAGAAAAACAATCAACTTGAGAGTTCTGAAGACGAGCCTGTGCTCATAATGCATCAAAGTTTGACTCCATCTGTAGATGGTAGTTTAAGTTGCTCTGAGATAAATTTAACCACGAGATCTATATCGTGTCAAACAGATAACACTAAACTATTCACCATCAAAAGTTTGCTCGATAGAATTGAAGAACTATCAAATAAGAAGACAAGTTTGATGGGTAAGCTTGAAGAGTTATGGCTTGATTTGGAGGTTGTTGAATTAAAACTTCAAGCAAAGGAAAAAGAACTAAAAGAATCCCGTTCAGTGAACTTTTATGAAGGGCCAGTACATAATCAAGATCTATCTGAAAGTTGTATAAGCCTAGCTGATTCCCAAAGTGAACAAGACAAACAAAGTGTTGACAAATACAATAAAAACAAAATTAATGATGATGGTTTAGAAATTGATTATTAAATTCCAGTTTGTAATAGATTCACCCTGCTGGATAAACTAAATCCAGATATTAATAAAGATAATCCTAAATATGTTCCAAAGAAAAATAATAATATAAAGAAAACGAAGGAAACAACAACTAATTTAATTGGTATTAGATCAGAGAAGTTAGGAACTAATTCAAGACAAAAGGTAAAGTATGAAAGTCCAATTCTTAAAGTGATGAGTGATAGCCATGGAAGAGATTTAGGACAGATTCTAAACAAAAGTCTTAATTATACTAATGTTAAAAACACTGTGAAACCTAGCGCAAGCCTGGAAGAAATAGTAAAAGATATTGAAAAGGAAACCGTAGACTTGGATAAAAATGACACTGTAGTAATTATTGGTGGCACAAATAATATCGAAAACAAAGAGTCATTTGAGAATATTTTAAAAGACATGGAAAAGACTCCAATGAAAACATGTGACGTTAATTTGGTAATATGTGGGATTCCAAAAAGATTTGACAAACCCTACCTTAATCATGACATAATGAAGAAAAACGAGGAAATAGAAAAACTAACAAAACAATTTCCGCATAGCATGTACATTTCCCTGAATTCCCTAAACAGGAAATTATATAAAAAATATGGCCTACATTTAAATAAATTTGGAAAAAAGGTATTGGCTAATTTAATATTAAAAGAAGTATATAAACATGATTGTAAAGTAAGCAATGGAATAGGTACTGATGTTTCCGATTCAAAACATATTCATTTTTTTAGATTAAATAAAAGAGACGCAGGGTTAAAATCACAATTCGTTCGTTCGTTTCGTGAGGTTCCAGTGAGCTGGAAGAGCCCACTGCGGCTGTTTTAGGGCGTTGCCCTCTTAAAATCACAATTTTCATTTTCCCACTTAAATAACATGCCATCGGATTCTTATAAATTAGAAAACAAAAAAATAAATTCTAATCTAAAAATCCAAAAATATAACAAATCCATTTTAACAAACTCAATTAGGCCTATAAAACTTATTCACCAGAATATAAGAGGATTACTCTCTAAAATAGATCAGTTAGAAATTCTGTTAGATCTTGAAACACCAGATGTACTCTGTATAACGGAGCATTTTCTTAAAGATTATGAATTTGAAAAATTAAAAATACAAGGATATAAAAATGCATCCAATTTTAGTCGAACTCATCTATCCAAAGGAGGTTCATGTATTTTTATCAAAGATGATCTGAAATTCTCTGCACTAGACGTTAAAGAATTTTGCACTGAAGGATCATGTGAAATTTCAGCTATAAAAATAGACATGGGAAAAATTCAATTGCTTGTCGTAGTAGTATACAGACACCCGCCAGGTGATATTGATATTTTTATCGACTCAATAAATGATCTCTTAAATCGTTTTGAAACAAATGAAAGAAAAATAATTCTAACGGGTGATTTTAATATAGATCATTTGGAGGACAAATTAAAATCAAAGAAGTTTAACTATCTAATACAATCATTCGGTTTAAGACACACGATTAATTCTTATACTCGAGAATTTAAAAATTCAAAATCGATAATTCTTTACAAACATAGATGAGGAGAAAATATGTTCCTATGTTCTTATTACGGCTATGTCTGATCATCATGCACAGGCAGCTACAATATCGCTTGGAAATTATGTAGGAAATGTCCCAAAAAAATTTAAAGTTATAAGGGACTTTGCTGAAACAAATATTCTGAAATTCAAAGCCGAACTTCTAAAAGAGTCTTGGGAAGAAATAATTTGTGAACCAGATATAAATAAAAAATATAACATGTTTCATGAAAAAGTTACATTTCTTTTTAACAACGCTTTCCCTTGTAAGAAAATCATCTTAAACAAAGTTAAAAAGAAGATGAAATTAAGTGAAGAAGTTAGTGATCTTAGAAAGAAAGTCTTTGAACTTTACCTAAAAACAAAGGACCTCGATTCCAAAAATCCACTTAGAAATGAATATTTAGTTTTGAAAAAAACCTATAGAAACGCAATCAAAAGTGAAAAAACCATACATTGTTAAAAAGTTTAGAAACGTCGAATAATAGAAGTAAAACAATGTGGGACGTTATAAATTTGAATATAAATGGGAAAAGACAGAATAGTATGGAACATGATTACAGCCTTATAAAAGAAAATGGAAGTTTAGAAGAAGATCCTGTTAAAATTGCAAACATGTTCAATAATCATTTTCCTAACATTTCCAAAATTATTGAAAAAACCATTAAGAAGACGCCAATTGAGGAGGATAATAAAAAAAAAACCAAGGATATTTCAACACCAAATCAATGTATCTTGAACCGATTAGTCAAATGGAAATCAAAGAAATTATTAGATTTCTACCATCCAAATACACATCAGGATACGATGAAATATCACCAATATTACTCAAAAATTGTGCCGAAGAATTTTCTTTCATAATCACACACCTCATAAATTTGTCATTTAATGAAGGCGAATTTCCAAAATAGTTAAAAATTTCAATAGTAAAACCTATTTTTAAGAAAGGTTCAAAATCAGACATAAATAATTATAGGCCTATTTCTATCCTCTCTACTTTCTCTAAAATTTTTGAAAAAGCCATGTATGAAAGATTAAAATCATTTATAGATAAATACAGCATCTTGAACCCCAATCAATACGGATTTCACCCTGGTCTATCAACTACCCATGCCATAATAAACTATATAAATTATATAGTGGACTCGCTAGACAAACGTCAAGAGACAATCGGCTTATATTTTGACCTGTCAAAAGCCTTCGATATGGTCGACCATGACCTTCTGCTTCAAAAATTAAATAATATAGGAGTAAGAGGCAAAATTTATGATTGGTTTGATACCTATTTGAAGAATAGAATACAGAAAGTAAGAATTGAAAATTTAAATGCAAATCAAATATTAAATAACATATTATCGCAAGAAGCTATACCAAAATCAGGAGTTCCACAAGGATCAAATCTTGGACCTCTTTTATTTTTAATATATGTGAATGATATAAATATTTATATTTCAACTTCTAAATTGATGCTATTTGCTGATGACACATCCATTATCACATCTAATCCTTCCCAAGAAAAGATTAAAATTGATACCCAAATTGAAATAAATAATTTAATAAATTGGTTTGAACGCAACAAGATGAAATTAAATGTAGAAAAAACAAAGTAAACAAGTTTACAATGTCAAACCATAACAAAACAAAAAATAACAATTTTTCTATGGAAATTCAAAATAAAACCATAGAATCAAATAAAAATTTTAAATTTTTAGGATTTCACGTCGATGAAAATTTAAATTATTCAAAACATATTCATGAAGTGTCAAGGAAGGTATGCCAAGGTATTTTTATTATCAGAAGACTTTCAAAATTTCTTAATCTAAAAATGAAATTATACTTATACTATGCATTTATATTCCCACATCTAAAATATGCAATACCTGTTTGGGGAAATAAAAATAAAAGAACGAAACAATTATTTATATTACAAAAACGAAGCATTCGGCAAATATTTAGACTAAAGAAACGAAGATCATGCAAACCTATTTTTGAAGAATGGAAAATTTTAACATTACCATGCATCTATATATACGAATCTTTAAATTATTTTAAATATTTCATGAAAAAAATTGAAGAGACAGACAAAATTAAAGAAAACCATTATAATTTAAGAACCACTGAAAATTTTCCCATTCAACCACACAGAACAAGTTTTTATCAAAATCAATATATGTTTTCTGCAACCAAACTATTTAATAAATTACCAGATAATATAAAAAATGAAAAATGCCCATTCAAGTTCAAAAAGAAATTAAAGAAATTACTTCAAGAAAAGTGTTATTATAGTGTCGAAAATTATCTTCAAGACAAATTCTAAAAATACTTTACTTATGATTCAAAATTTTTGCAGCATTTATCTGTAAAAAACCTATGCAATTTATACAATTGTCAATGGTCAATAAATAATAATAATAATAATAACATAAAATATTTTTTTGCAATTTTTTAATTTTTTACCTATGGCCTAATTTTGGTAACAATAAGTAACATGGTGATAATTGTTGTATTTTTAGATAGTCCATTTGATCTACTTTCATATAATACATTTATAGTGCTAGGTCATAAAATATAGTTTTTACTAATTTTTATTTGAAAGTATGCAACACCTTAAAAAAAGCGTAACGCTCCAGGGGTGCTATATTGAACGCTCGGAGGGTTAATGTGAACGGACTATAGCAACACCTGCTACCAAGAGAAAGCCGTATTGCTTTGATGTAAAATACCTTTTCAAGGAATCTACTAAAACAAGGTAGGGGACACAAAAATAAAAATCATGATGTAGCCGTTGCAAGGCTTGACAGCTTATTATTTAGTTTCTATTTACCAACTGCAAAGAACTTTCAAAACCTAGGCCTACTTAATTTTTTGATTCAGACAACGACGAGGTTAAGTTATAAAACTTGTTAAGTGAACATTAAAATTGTGAGTAAATCTAATCTTAAACTCACCACATTCATTAAAACAAATTATTACTTATTGTATTTTTATCTTTGATAAAAAAAATAACTTCCTACTCTTGTAAAAATAAATAATTTCCTGCTCATGCAAACTTTTCTTTTAAATATATAGGTGTATTCTTTGTTCCTTTACTTCTAAACCACACAATGCATTAAACCATTTTGAATGTTTGTTGATTCCACAATACTGCAATCCTCTTGAGGTTCATGAAGGTGTTTCATTTTCGTGCATGGGTTAATTTTCAACACTTAGTTACATCGTGCATTATGATAGTGCGATATAAACTTGCTATAGGTGGGCTAATTACAATGAAGGAATGAATTGTAGTTAGTTTCAATAATATTTGCATTCCAAATAGATGTGTTTTTGAAAATTACAAAGAAAATATGAAAAAAATTAATAGTCATCATCCTAACAATAGTATTTAAGTAGCATAGCCTAAATTTTATTTGACAAAATAATCAAGGAGCACTATAATGTCCTTCTTCACATTTTAATAAAGAGACTGTTTCTTATTAAACCTGCGTCCAAACATTTAGAAGACTACAAACAAATACTCATGGGTCTTTTAAAATGTAAGCAACACTGAGAGTAATTAAAAAATTTTGCTTAAAAAATTTTGACTCGTTTTGTTGACCCTGTTAAAACTTAATGTGGCAAAGCAAATATCGTTTTAAAGAAGGGTACCCAACTCGAAGAGAAAAGTAGACACTCTTCAAGTAGATCTTGTCCTGCAATTACATTATTATTACAGTAGAAGCTCGATAGTTCGACTCTTGATAGTTTGACACTCCTGATATTTCGACATGGGCCATGACAACTTAACATGCTAATAATGACCGATAGTGTCCATGTTGGAGCCTGACAAAGGTGAAAATATAAAAAAATTGGCGAATGATTTGAATGTTGTTTATGTTAAAGTTCAATTAGGTTAATGTTTCATTAAAATTTAGTGATTCCTAAATTCAAATTATGATTTTTATACTCACAGTGTTAAAATTTTCCATATACTCCCTATAGTTCGACATTTCGATAGTTCGACATTCTCTAGTCCACAAAGTGTCGAACTATCGAGGTTCTACTGTATCACTATTTTGAGACAGGGACCTCACATAGTGGATATTTTAACCTGAATATGAATGAGAGATGAGCGTAGGATGATTGTGGCACGTTCTTGTAGTCGTGTTACTGACTAAGGCTGACATTCTCCTTAGACAGGACTGTTTATTAATCAGCCCAACAGCCAATGGTATCTAGGGACCTACAGTTTACCGTGGGATCCAAACTACAATTTCGACCTTATATATCCGAATTGGTCTAATTATGAGGATGGTCTTTATGGATGAACTAATATTCACTAGTGAGGACGTTAATCCTTACCCCGGAATATCGCATCCACAAGCCATCGCTCTGGATAAACTATCCACAATTCACGACCTTCAAAGTTCGACCTACAGGACGACGCCACCGTCCTGATAAAAGATACCTCAAAAAGTTTTCAGTCATAACGTTTTTGTAAATAACTAAATCATATTTTCAAAGTAGGCTACCATTTTGATTATTTCCACATATTGTTGTATATGACAGACTTTGTACCGATCAATTTTTTAAATGATTTATACAATATATTATCAAATATAAAAAGTAAGTGTTTAAAAATAGTTTACTCGGGATATGTTCTAAAATATTTTTACTAAATCTTTGAATCTGAAGGTTGCCAGTTCTATTCTGAGAAAGTGGTTTTTGATGGTTTGATACTGGACCCAGCTGCCTTTCGTCATTGGGCTATTTGTAATCCTTGCAAGTGAATTAGCTGCTATTTGTCATTAACAAAGCTACACCTCATCTGATCCATCACAATCATCACATTTCTTCATTCGTGCTCGCCTTAAAATATATCGTGCCGGCCATAGAGTGTGTTGGTGTAATAAAGTAAAGTAAATAAAGTGTGGTGAACGGGGATTAAATAAAATAACAAATGTTTCCAGTTTTCTGAAAGCGAAAACTCGCTTATAACTCCAATTGTGCCTTTAACAATAGTCGTCATTTTCACTCACTGCACGTGTATTCCCGAGACTAAGTCCAAGATCCTCGTCGCCACATTTGTGGTGAACGGGGATTAAATAAAATAACAAACTTTCCGTACACCACAATACTTTATTATAATTTCAATTATACTTTTGATCATTTACACAAGCACAAAGGTAAAAGACAACTTTAGTGTACAACAGTTCCATTCTGGAGTTACGCCATATTTTAGCCTAGCCAATTAGCCATTGCAACAAGAAGGAAGATGGGAAGAAGAAGAATACCTCAGAAGTATGACCACAGGTTAGGCTATCAGTTACGGTATACAATATTATATAAAATACATTACATAAAGCATCCAAATAGTTTATTAATTATTGAGAAAAAATCATCATCAGTTTTGGTGGAATGAATATTGGAAACAAAAAATTCAGTATAGGCCTAATAATACGAGTACAAATTGTAGAGTTCCAATAACAAGACTCTTAAAGAATAAACCTGATATTTCCTGTTAAAACACAAATCCATAGATACCTCAGTGTTTTCAACTACTACTTTGGTTAGCTGTAAAAATTAGAACTTTGTAACTTAGTTTTAATTTTCGTCATCAACTGATGCGAAAAGGCCAAAAAGTGGCAGCTCTCCGGCTTTAGGTGGTGTTGACCAAGAAATCTAGAATATTCTAGATACTGTGGTGTTGACTATAGTCAGTCCGTGCAGACGATAATGACCATATTTTTACAACTTAAAATATATATTTTGCAGAACCTTCGTTTCCAATACCTATAAAAACAGTAAACAAGTAAGCATGCACATTATTTTTTTTTTAATTTACCATAACAAAGGTCCTTTTAAAAATTTTAACCACAGTGTTTAACAAGAGAATATTGAAAATTTAAGAACTTGCAGGTGATCAGACTTAGCAAAAAATCCAAAATAACTTTCAGAACATTAGCTTGTTGTACATATATTTTTTATCTTTATACATACTGGCAAATACCGTGTGTAAACATGTACTGGGACGATAATCATTTTGATAACACAACGATTTTAATTATTCTTGCTGCTAAGGGCTGGACCAATAAATTACTATACTGCACTGCTCTTTCATAACTTAACGAGACCATAACTATAGTGTACTTTGATACAGTGGCTCGCTTGACAATTGATTTGCAAAGCAAATTTTTTTTTCTCTTTTTGAGAATAAAATGACAGTTACGAATTAACTTTTACAGCAGGCTTTGCCCTACTGAGACAAAATTATTTAGTGGGAGTGGGACAATCCTGATGTCAGCGTCTCAGCGTGTGTAAACAGCATTACAAATCCTACCCAAAAAAATGATTAAACTAGAAATCAAGAGAAGCATTCTAATTCAAGACAATTTAAAATTTAAGAAGTTTGAATTATCTAAGTTTTAGGACTCTTGTGTACGATTTTTTTTTACCCTAATATTGTCTGTAATAAGCCAATGTACTTTAGTCTTTTTACACCTTTTCCTTGATTCGTTATCGAAATGTCTGAAAAAAATCATGGAATAAAATACTGTTAGTTGCTTCGTCAGCGTCAGCACGATCGTGATGGGCGACGGAGGGAAAGGGGAAGGGAAGCGAGAAGGTCGTAGTCGGAGGAGATCCGACCAGTGTAAACCAAGCCAGGCCGGTCTGAGGTCGGCCCCGGCACGTCCTTGTACCACAACCATACACTCCAGACTCCCACCCCCACCACGGCGGGCACCGGCTACCGGCCACCGTAGAGTAGAGGCGCGGGCGACCGTGAAAATGCCACCTCGGACACGGGCGTGCGCGCAAACAAAACAATCAACAGTCGTTGTGTTAATTGGTCCTTTGTACACCACCTGAGTGTTACAAACAATCGTGGCAGACGTGCCGGAACGTGGCGTGCTGGGCGTTGAGAGCAGGGAGAGAACAAATGTTGCACTGGAGAGGGGAGAAGTGTACAGCATCTACTGAATTACAAATATGGGATTACAGATTGGTGTTCTGTTTAAAACCTCTGTATCCAGTAAAATATAGAAGGATAATTAAGAGAATTTAGAGAGGACTAGTGTACTTTGTTCCTCGAAATCGAGCGATTTAATTTGCACCATCACATGTCATTGCTAAAAATGTTAGTTTAGCTCTAAATAACTTAAACCTGACCACAAACACTTATTTACAGATGTAAATTAAGATATGTTTAAAATTCTCAACTCGTTCCCAATTTTATTGTAGGCCTATCGGGAAAATTTCAAATTTAAATCATTATTGATAGCGCCTTCATTTAAGTCCGATTCGCATAAATTTTTGGCGGAAACAACTACAGACCAAGCCCTATCTATGACACCACAAACTTGAAAATCGTTTGGAAATCGTAGGAGCAGGAGTACCAATTACAAAAACTCTAGCGTACTAAATAGGTATATATAAGTTCAAAAGAATAAACCTGATATTTCCTGTTAACACATAAATCCATTGGTGTCCCAGCGTTTTAAACTATAACACTTTGGTACGAAAGAAGTGCAATTACGAGAGCTGTGGAGAGTTTTCACAGTTAGGTTTATTGTTAGAATGTTTCATGGCAACCTTAATATCAGGTCCCCGAGATCGTCTGGGGGAGAAAATATGAGAAATCAGGGGAAGCAAAAAATGGATGTGGAATTTAATTGCTGATATTTTATGTTGCTTGCAACAACTGTATTGTCTATTAATGATAGATTGTGTAGCATGCAGTAGTTACAATCAATTTTTTGTCCATGTTTAGTGCTTCAAAGAAGGTATCCTCAGCTTGTCAATTTGATTGCACACAAACATTAGGCCTGTGTGAAAAATCCAAACAAAAATTTTTGTTTTTGTATATCTACGTCTAGTTTGATGAAAACGGGTTGACTCATGAAAACGGTTTGCAGCCGCTTGTTCGCTACCGCTGTGCCTTATTTATCTAAATTCATATCGTATAATAATTGTATCTAGGGCCTCTTTCTTTTATCTGCAGACGTTAATCTTAGTTATTTCCAGCTGCACTTGCAGCGTTTGATGACGCCATCAAGCTTTATGTCTTTATGAGATGCACTACTTTTGTTTCAGTACCGTGATTCGATTGCCAACCAGATAATTCGCAAATAGAGTGCCGTAATCCAGTATTCAAATGAAGATAATTGAGCAATAGAAGACTGAGATTAGACTTGAAATTTCGTAAAACTCTGAGTCGGACGTTTTTGATGGATACTTCTGTGGCTAGATTGATGTGTCGACTCCTCTCTCGGATGTATACGAATATCGTTGTCGCACAAATATCAGTGTTGAAGAACGTAGAAGATGCAGTAGGTTAAGGTGTAACCTGATTAAAATTACGCCCGCGTCATGGTGTTTAAATTCACTAGTTTACAAATTGTATAGTAATGAAACGACAAAGTAGCTAACTACATGGGGGTTTTATTTGCTGTCGGTCAATTTTTTTTTTACCCTTGATACTTTTCTGATAACTATAAACAGTTGATTGTTTTTAGTTTAGAGTACATAGTATAGGTACTCCCAACTAATGCTCAGCAACAAAGGGAGAAAGTGTGCTAATTCTCTGATTTGTCTGTTGTCCACACAAAGGTCGAGTAACTGTCGAAACACCTCAGTCATGCTGTTATCACAGAGCAAAAACCAACTCTATCCTGCATGGTGATTAGGAAACAGGAAACTGTAAAATCTAACTTCCGGTATTCCTTCCGCGCCTTGTATCTGACAGCTGATTACGCTTTCTGGCTGTCACAAACGCCGCTGTTGTTACAGAATGGTGCGGTGATGTCCACGAGGTTAAATAGATATAGAGTGCTCATCACATGTTAATTTTGTGTCCTTTTTTGATTTGCGCCATTTTACTCATAATTCCCGCCGTTTCCTTGGCAACCATCCCACACTTTACTCTCGTTTCCTTGGTTACTAGTTTTAGCTATTCTGATTGGTCGCTACAAGCTTAAAAAATTACTGAAGATAGTTTTAAAACATATGTTTATTTGTTGTTTGTTTTTGTTTTGATGGTCTTTGAGCAGGCTATTGAAGTTGGTTACCATTGAAACGTCAGATAGGTGTGGGTAAAATGGTAAATTACTGTTGGGAAAGTGTAAACAAAGGACTAGTTACCAAGGAAACGGCGGGAATCGTGGGTAAAATGGCGCCTTTTAAAAGGGGACACTTTTCCCTATCTATAGACCGTTTTTTTAAGCCTGATCCTTCTAGGGAGAGATGGTGGTGGGGGTTTGTTTATATCCTTGCTAACATCCCATTGGCTGGAGCCCTTTGGTTTTTTTGTTGGTTTTTTGTTGTTTTTGTTTTTTTCACTGTTGCATACCAGCTGGTAATTTTACATCACAACATATTGTGTATCAGTTTTAAAATATTATTGGTATCAGTTGTTTTTTAACCAGTTTATTTTAGAACTGTAACTTTTTAACAAGGAATAGGTTTGGCTTAAAAATATAACAGCTGACTTGGAGTTACGGAAATACATTATAACTTATTTAAAACGTTATTTGAGCCAATCTGTTACTCGAACATGTTTGTCACGAGTTTAAACGTTTTGTTTACAGTTTAAATCCCTCCCCCACCCCAATATTCTCGTGAAGGATCAGGTTTAAAAAAAAACGGACTATAGTGAGCATCTATTTAAACTCGTTGGGTGATGTCATTTGGTTTTATTTTGTTAACTGAGGAAAAACAAATGAAAAACGGGTGTAATTACAGTATCTGTGTACTTGAAAAAACCTAGAGTTCTTATGCTTGGCTAATTTTTGCGTCTGTGGATAAACTATTTTGCAATTCATACCATTTTCAAGTTATTCATACTTGGCGCATTATCCTGCTTTTGTTGTGGAATATAGCAAATGTATACCACCGGACCAATTTGGTTCTATATACATTGCTATATCTAAATTTAATTTTTTTCGTTTACTACTCAACGCGACTCAACGGTTGCTCAGTATTATCATAACGACGTCGTCTGTCGAAAGGCTTTTCTAAATGTAGTAAATAAATTGAAAGTGCAAAGAGCAAATTGAAAGAAATTTCTGAAATAAAGCTTTCAAACTCAAAATTAAGCATAGTTCTATTCTAGCACCTGTTTATTCAAAGTTATTTTTTCTCATATTGGTTATTTTTTTAATTTTTATTAACCTCAAGACCTGTTACAAGCCCTGCTTTATTGCTTGCTTAACTTTACTCTGGAATTGCGTAAAAAAGTTTTGGTCCAAAAAATCCAAGAATTTTAGGCGCACCCTTCGAATATTAGCCGTTCTAAATTGTACATAACCTTAGGTCACCCTGTGTGAATTATTCGTTTCATCGTAATATCGTTACATAAACTTGACCGTCGCCAATAATCGTCGCGGCTACAGCGGCGGAACACGTGTCGCTGTTTATTTACAGTGTTCCCACCGTCTCGATGTCGGTGCTGGCTTTGCGTTTTTCACGTGAGTGACGTGAGAGGCCGGTTCGAGGCAAGGCAAGGATATCTAGTGACGTCACTACACGCCACATGGCCTCCAGCTCCGACCGATCTGCATCATGCCATCACGCAAGTGCACACGGTAAACAGTACCTGTCCATTCGGCTGATGATGCACGTAGCAATACTGCAACTGAAGCTGTCCAGAAACAATGAATGTCATATTGTCTGAGTTGTACGCACGCGCAGTAACTCGTTGATCAGCAAGAGCACAAGATACTATAAAATAGACTCCAACGGGTTTCGGATAATATCATGACTGAATGTCATGAATGTAGGGTACAAACATTGACTGTACAAAGTATAGGGTAATATAAATCATAAATACGCGCTTGATCTTTTTTTTTATTGCTGGTAAGTTTAGATCAGTCTCTAAATTTTCATGCATGACAGAAATTTAATGTAGATTTCGGACTAATTCAGATCAAATAATCGAAAAGTTGCAATGCTATTTCAATCAATTTTACAATGTTGATATTGCAATGTGTAATGTGTAATTTTTCTCTCTGTCTCACAATGTTAAACATTATCTTTTCACAATGTTTGAGTAAGGATACATACACCAGACAAACATCACATCAGCAAACACATGCGCTTGATTGTGTCTCCCAGGCGCATGCCGTGTTTGCTCAATCGGCGTCTTGTGTGCCGCATGGCACTACTGTATTGTTGATTTTTTATTTAAACTTTTAAAATTAGTAATTAAGTCCTATAATTTTTTTTATTTTTGACAAGCTATTAAGATGTTCTGTGCATTTTCTATAGTGAACACATCACAATATGTTGTTCCTTTTAAAAACAACGTTTTATTTCATTTCATCATCTTTCCGTAAGACCTATTTATTATCTTATTAAATGAGTAACTGTTCTCAACTGATTAATCTGAAATGCGAATTTATTTTGAAGCTCAAAAGATTCATATATACTTGAGTTTGGCGGAACTGCCTGCAATGCATGGACAACGCTGGTAGTATGTTTTGACACACGTGTGGGGCGTGGTGTGTTGTGCGGCAGCTGTGGTGACACGGCGTGGGAGTGAGCGAGAGAGGGAGATGAGTGTTGTGCGAGTGCGAGGGAGAGGGAGCTATGAGGAAGTGTCCTCATGTCCTGGCTACGGCTAATTATACCACGCTCCAGGATATGCTCCGGGTACGCGTACACTGGCCGACTTGTGCAACTCTTCGATTGCTTACCAGCGGTTATGTGGTCGTGGTGTACTGTACTGCTAGTTCTGACGAAGGAATGTGTCTGTTTCTAAAACTTAAGAGCTATTATTTTAGGTTCTCCTATCCAGATCCAGCCGAAGTAATTTTACCACTTACTTTCGCAATCAGCCCTCAATTATTTTCTATGTGATGTCCCTGTCTTAAATTAGTGATTTAGTGATCTTTAAACATCTATAAACAATAGAAATGCATGGTTTCAATCTGCGTAAATTAGAGTACCGGTACGATAAAATATTGTGTTACGCTGAGAAGAATGGACGCACACTAATGTTTTCTCCTCTCATCCAACTCCACGAAGAGTAATCCAGTCACGCATCCAGCCCTTAATAAAAGCGGATGGGCAACAATTAGTATGCCCTGCTCTGCCACCGCCGCCGGGACGCGCCAGCCATTCGAGCGCTCTGTTTGTCCAAACAGCACCTCCGGACAACCACTTGACTGTCAAGTGATGGTGCCATTTTGTCACGTGCCAATTCATCACTTATGCTTCAATAGACGCGTTTTCGGCCCCACATCTTAAAATCTCATCATTCGCAAAAATATAAGAATTCCATCTTCTTTCAAAAATTAAAACCACCTTCAGTTTGCATTTTTGGGTAGGCCCTATTAGGAATAAAGTCCTCCAGGTTTTGTCGTGGTCTCATAAGAAAGTATATTGGGACGATTTGAGTTCGTTGTTGCAATAGATGCAACGAGGTAATTATGCTTTATGTAATTTGTCTAACTCAAATCTCGGATTACTTAAGTATTTATTTATTTATTTATTTACAGTATCTAGTGACGCCCTTACAAGCAATTGATTGCCTGGGCAGTAGATTTGTCACAATATTGTCTTAGCCTAAATGCTTATTCTAAATAACAAAAATTTTGTTTCGTGTGGGATAAAACAAAAGACAAAAACTATTTACAGTAAAAGAAAACAAATGCCACCAACTGGGAAAGACTCTCATGACATGATTTGGAAGCATATGAGCCTGTCAAGCCCCGCCTGTGCCGTGTGTGAGGTACTCAGAGAGACTATAGAAGCAGTTCTGAAAAAAGATAATCTATAGCCAGCTTTTTGATTTTTTTTTTAATTGAAGGTTCCTGTTTAATACTTTGGGGGAAACTGTTGAAGATCTTTGAACAAGAGTAAGAAGGTGATTTTTCTAGAAAAGTCGTTCTATGAATTGGGTATTGCAAAATGTTGGAATTTCTGGTTGAGTATTGATGAAGATGATTATTTTCAAAAAAACTTTCCGGATTAGATTTAACAAACATAAGACACTGGAGTATGAATCATGAAGGAAGTGGAAGAATTTGAAGCCGTTTGAAATGTATTTTGAAGGATTCTCTTGGACTAATACCGGACAACAATAGTAGTGTGTTTTTGCGGTTGCTGGCTCAGTTCAATGACCTCTGAGGAATGTGATGACGTCATCGCCAAGGTCAACGACCCCGATGACGTCATCGATGACGTAATCGATGACGTCATCGACGATGACGCAATCGATGACGTCATACCCATGACGTCATCAAAATGACGTCATCGATGACGTAATTGATGACGTCACCATCGATGACGTCATTTCCGTGACGTCACACCCATGACGTCACAGAAATGACATGCTGATGACGTCATCATCCATTACATCATCAAAATGACGTCACTGACACTGTTAAGGTCAAGGTCACGCCGAAACTCAAAATTTTTTGGCACTTTTGCCGTTTCTCGCACTACGCTCCGAGTTTCAGTCAGAGTCCACGTGACCTTGACGACTTGGAGCGAATTTGCGATGAGAAACAGCAAAAGTGCCAAGTAAAACTCGAGTTTGCGACATGACCTTGCTTAAACCGTCATCTACTAGTCCTCAGAGGCCATTGAACAAGCACAACATCCGCAATTTCATATTACTGTGACCTTGAACACTTAACAACTACAGAGCGCCGACACCGATGCGCACCCCACGACAGCCACCGAGTGACTGACTGTCAGGCTCCGTGTACTCTAGGTATATGGGGAAGTGGAGGGGGAAATCTCAAGGTCACCCAAATGGAGTTTTAAAAAAGTAAAAGAGTAGAAAGACTACTCTTGTGCCTCCTGGGCGACCTCATCAATTTCTAACGGACTTGTAAACCAATCCGATCTGTAGCGGCAGGAGTCCAGAAAACAGGTGCACCACCCATCAGGTTGTCCGTAGCACTTCCGACAATTGGTAAGATTGGAGAAGTGAAACTTAATACACCGCTGCGGACAACAAGTATAAAAGTATTTGGATTTGTAGATTTTGAAAGTTTGTAGTACAGGTGGTGGCAGCTGTTGGTTCTTGCATCTACACCTGCAACATCCGAAGCATTCGCATTGCCGGCAGGCCAGCCCATCCACGTGCCACTTTGGTAAGAGGAAACACTTATCCTCACAGCAATAGGTTGTCCCCGTCTCTTCCTCCCAACGCTTCTTTGCACAATACGTGACGCCTTGTATCTCCAAACACCTATGCTCGCAACATGAGACACGCTTAGTTTCCATACTTGATGTTGCTTCGGCGAGGGAGCAAGATGAAGTGATGCCGTGGTCAGCGTGAATGGAGCTTATATAAACTAAGGTGAGTGGAGGGGGAAAGGTCAAGGCCATCCAAATGGAGTTTTAAAAAAGTCAAAGAGTAGAAAGACTACTCTTGTGAGTCTATAGCGATTTCATTGATAGTGAGTGCTTCGGTATGCCAAGTTGATCTGTACTGGCATGCTCCTAAATAATGTTTGCAAAAACCTGCAAAATGATTGTTGCACATTTTGCAGCCAGTTAGCTGTCTTAGTGTGAATTCAATGCAACGTTCAGGGCAACAAGTGTACTTATGCCCTCTCATCTGGTACACATGGAATGTCTTCAACTCTGGTTTAGGCTTCTTCCAAGACTTGCACTTGCACATGCACTGACCAAAAGCTTCACATTTTCTACACGCCAGGCCATCCACCATATCAATGTCATTTGGCCATGAAAAACATTTCTGTTCGCAACAGTAGTTGAGTTGACTCTCCATGTTGCTGTAGTGAAGGCGCGCGATGAAATGATGCTGCAGTCAGTGAGAGTGCACTTTACATAAACCCAGTGGAGGGGGAAAGGTCAAGGCCATCCAAACGGAGTTTTAAAAAAGATAACTAGTCGTCCTCCTCCTCCTCGTCCGTTGTACTTGGAGAGCTGTCAGACGAAGAGCCCCGTGCAGGTGCTCCCCAGATGAAAAACAAATCAATTTTAAAACGAAGACCAGGATCTTGCATCATCAATTCCTTTAATTTGTCACATACTAAGTCGACCTTGTGTAAGGTGTCAACAACAAGCTTCCAATTTGTTGGCTCAATATAACTTGTAGTAGAGTCCGCCTCGCTGATAACCACATCCTCCGGCCGTATTGGAGTGTAAAGATGTGTAAAGTTCTTTGGCTGAAGCTGAGGCTCAGGCTGGCTTGAAGTGGAAGGTTGAGTGTGGACCCCTGTCGCATCGAAATCCATAGTCATTCTACATTCAATGTTGGGGTTTTCGTTTAATACATACACCAATTTCTCATGCAACATATCCACTTCTGCCGAGTCTTGCAAATGAACATTCCAGGAAAATGGCCATTCTTCATCCGTAGTGGAGTCAACTCGAGAAAGAGTGTTGTCCGCCATGATAGCTAAGCAAGGAATGATGTGAGCTACAGACTGTGGTAACAGTATTGAAAAGTAGAGGGGGTAAACCAAAAGTACGTGGAGGGGGTATTTTCAAGGTCATTTAATTTGGGTTTTAAAAAAAGGAAATAGTGGAGGGGGAATTCTCAAGGTCATCCAATTTAGGTTTTAAAAAAAAAGAATGAAGCTTACTCCTCTTCAGCCTCGTTGTCCCCTGCATCTTCATCAGCCTCATCTTCATCGACGTCAGACTCGCCGTAAGGGTAGATCGGGGACATGGGCGAATATTGTGGAGATTGTTGACCGTTGTTGTCGTCCCCTTGCATTCTAACTTGGGACCAATCATAATTTAAATTCATTTGTATTATGATCCCAGGGTTGTCCCGCAGTATTTCCTTCATACGTTCGCAAATCGACTCCAAATAGTGTATACTATCGATCGACAGTGTCCAACCCGTACTTGTACCGACATCAGTAGTGGAGTCAGCTTGGCTGATGGTGTTGTCTGCCATGGTTGCTTGTCGGACAAGGAATGACGGTTGATGTGATACTCATGCAGGAACATGGTGAAGTGGTGGGGGGCGTGGTGTAGTAGTGGGGGAAGTTTCAAGGTCATCCAAACGGAGTTTAAAAAAAAAGGAAAACCTACAAAGTAACATTAAAACTTTCCAATTGATGGTGGCGGGCGTTTTCTTCCGCAACCTTGCCGACACATGTGACTATGCCATACAGTATGAAAAGTACAACCATAATAAGGCCGAACAATAAAAGATAGCCGTTGACTATCATGATATTTTCTGAGTGGATCTGCTTTCTTCTTATCGCCCTCTCCTGCATCCTCTTCTCCAACTCGTGGACGAAGTCACAACATGCGTGAGGACATCTTTCATCTGTTGGTAGGTTTGCCATCATTGTTGATGTTGTCGGTGTGGCTGTTGAAGATGGAATAAGGTTTCCAATTGCGATGTGCCATGTACACCAATAGTCAAGTGGTGGGGGTAACAAAGCAGTGGAGGGGGAAGTTTCAAGGTCATCCAAATTGTGTTTTAAAAAAACCTATCTTGTTACTGAGCTTATATGTCAGTAACAAGATAGGTGTTTTTGCTCTTTTACTTCTTTAATATAATGAAAAAATATACATATTCTACAATGGTTAGGACAAGAAATACAACTGCTAGTCAGCTGAAGTAGTCCAAGTTGTCTGGCTCGGTCTTCATGGACGCTGGTGAGGAAGCCGTTGAGGAGTGTCCAGGCTCTTCCTTTGACTGCCGGGTGTTCCGTATATTGCAAGCGTAAACTTGCACATTTATACGGTAGCCTCGTGCCACCATCAGCTGCAACTCCTTGTATAAGTCGTTTAGCTCCTGCTGAGTCTTGATGCTCACCTCCTCGTAACTTGCGCAACTGACGTTGAGAGACATCCTGACGTTGCTAGGTTGGCTGCTGGAGTAGAAATGAAGCCGAGGCACAGCGTTTGGAGGTACATGGAAAAGTGGTGGGGGTAATGGTGGTGGGGGTATGGAAGATGCAATTAAACACTTCTAAACTTCTTCCATTGATACAAAGGGATGGAACAAATAGCACAGGTGTCCTTGTAGTTTTCAAATCTAAACATTGGAGCTAGAAATCCAAACTGTTTTCTACCACCTTCCTGTACGAACCGTCGAAGGTCTCTGACGGCAGCATTGCCACAAGGCCTACAAAACTTTTCCCCGTCTTGGAACCTATACCAGGAGTATCCCGAATACCCTCTATTATCTTTCTTGTACTCTTCGATATCCTGTTTTACTGTTATAGGGATATTATCTCGTAAAGCCGTCTGGAATAAAGATGCGTCAGTTATAACTCGTTGTAAGCAAAGCTCGTACAAGGTGCTCATCGTTTGCTAGTTGGCAACAGAATGACCGTTTTTCGCATCCAAGCAGGTTTGAATCCTAGTGCGGTAGTGGGGGTAATTACGGTAGTGGGGGTAGTTGTGAAATGCAAAGGTCAAAGGTCAAGGTCACCCGCGAAGTTTAAAAAAAAATGCAACATATCAATACGTGAAGTTTGTCACATATTGATATGTTGCATTTTTTGTTTTTTTTTTATTTTTTTTTTGTCTTTTATGATTCGTTTATTTATAAAACATTACAACAACAACATATGTACAACATTAAAACTTAAATCTAACACTGCTGCTTGTCAGCGATGTGGATGGTCAACTCTGTAGAATTGCTACCCGTGCAGCCGTGCGACACCAGGTATAGACACCCTGGTTGAATAGAGCGAAGATCCTCGTTTTGTAGAAGATGGACGAATCTCTTGGGCAGGTACACCTGGAACTTTGGTTCATCCCCTGGAGTAAACGGCGCCTCGCTGAGACTGCAGCAGATGGCCTCCCCAACTGTAGTCTCCATCTTCTTCATAGCATGGATTATGTAGTGCTTCTCGTCTTTTAGTTCCGAGCACTTCTTTACAGGTAATATTGTTGACTTGGAGTGAGCATTGAACTGCTCGACCAAAGTCTGAAGGAACTGGTGAGATGCCATGGTCAGGTTACAGATCGTCTTCTTGCTCGGAGATGTTGTCGTCTCGGAATCTCGAGTAATACTCATGCCAGGTCCCTGTCTGCTCCCCACTTATATACTCTCCGTTACCCCCACCACTCCCCACTTCCCCATTTTGAAGGTAAGAGGCGAGTTTATAGGCATTTTTCAAAGCGCAATGTCTATCTTTATCATGTTCTGGGCTTTTTGTACAAATACACATGGTTTCCAGCATGTATTGATAATTCTTATCCAATTCCACATCATTAACCGGAACATGAGTAAATCCTTCGATCCATCTTTTCTTTTCCAGCCCCTTTGTGTAAATATTGGCAAACTTGTCTGAAAAGTGATGCATAATGTGATACAAGTCCGTGTAACTTGTAAAACCATCATACCAATCGATATGATGGAAGTGTTTTGAAATCCATCTGTTGGTAGTAGCGGCTTTACTAGTTAAAGACGAATAAGAACATGGTGGTTTAAATAAAAACGAATAAGGAACACTTGTATTCATGTCCAAAAACACAAGTTCTTTTATAATGAATCTATCATCATTACCACGAAACGCTTGAAACTCAATAATACCAGGCTTGGACTTTACTTGTTGTTCTTCTCCCTTGTCCATTTTGAAGGTCACACGTCTGCTCATTACGAAGTCAGGAGGTCAACTGATTTCCACACCACGGTAGGTACTACTTTTATACCAGGCCGTACAGTTGTTGGCGCGTTGGTGTATATTTAACGTGGGCACCGTCCCCAATAGGCCTAACCCCACAAAATGTTGGTTATTGTTTTAAAAACTAACCATTGTCATTTAAGTTTCCATCTTCATATTTTCCTTATTTTCATTTTCATCACTAACACTTGATTCTTCTCCTCCATCTTCCTCTTCTTCCTGTTTTACTGATTTCTTATGTAGTTGAGCGTACTTTTCCAATTGTCTCCACATCTGTACTTCATGAGGAACTCTATTAAATATAGAAGTATCCACAGGTCCGTATAATATAGGTGCGTCCGGTTGTTTGTCCAAAGTGTCTTCCAGATAATCTTTAATAATCGAACTTGAAAACACCAGTTGTCTCAAGTATCTTGTTATAGGTTCAGTAGCACAAGTTAAAATGAAAAACTCCTCTCGATTAAGTTGAATTTTGTTATCATGTCTTGTTGTGTCTCTAAACCGTAGCTGATGATCACCACGTTGTTTAATGATATCAATTTCCACATTTGAATCCAAAAGTCCTACTCTTGTCTTTCTTCCAAACATGTTACTACTTAAATAGCATTCTAGTAGATGCAAATGTTTCATAAACGATTCCCAAGCACTGTCCGTAAACAAAATCATTTTGGGTCCATGAGTTAAAATTACAGTAGGGGAATAATCTGTAGATTTCATAACACCGATTAAAACACTTTTATCCAAACTGGAAGAGATTGGGTAAAATATTCGCAAAAATACCTCACTCAATATGTTTGGAGAAATATTATCTTCAATATCCCTTTTTCTCTTTTGTATAGTCTTTCTTCTTTTACCTTTTTCTTCAACATTATTACTGGCGTGAAGTTGTCCGCAAACGTTTTGTTCACCTCCTTCCTGGTGACCTTGAGGATCTAAAAACTCAGATATCTCCTTCTCAATATCTACCACATTTTCAGGTGTACCACTAGAAGAAGCCATATTGAATACGATGCTACCCATACAACAGTAGGCAACAAACTGATGAGGAGCGGTCTGTACGCTCTGCTTTTATACTCGCGGAATGAAACAAAACCGGTTCTTACAATACATTTTTAACAATTCCAGTTAAAGGTGTGTATGTTACGATTTTATCTTGTAGAATTAAACAGTATGCAGTTGTATTAGCCGGTATAGCATCGTTGAATTCCATTTCTATTTTTATATCCACACTTGAAGACTTTACTGATTCATTTTGTTTAGAACAATCGATTACAACTATTGGGTAGGCATCGAAATATTTGTCAGGTGGTAATAAAGGTGTATTTGTTTTACCGTAATATGAACTTTGGAATCTCGCGTACATATCGTACAATATACTGTATTTCTTCTTAGTGAATGACACATTTAAATTGTCGTATGGAAAGAATTGTGAATTTAAATAAACTTTAATATTTTTCAAGTCACAATGATCAAATTGTCCTGCATGTTTAGTAATGGCGTCTCTTCTACCTGTTTGTAAACCAAATATAATATACCTGGCTCGTTCTACATAATTCGATGTTTTAACAGTCCAAGTGTGTCGATCCGTAGTAGGTAAACTGGGATGCTCATGAAATTCCCAACTTCTAAATGGAATAACAATATCACGATCGGCTTTTAATTTTCTTAAAAGTAGCATTCTATGCTCGTCAGCCAATTTAACATGTGGAACTCTCCATACAATTTTGTCTAATTTTAATTTCCATTCTAAAGTCGCATCTGTAGTAGCATCTGCAGCTTTAATAATGTCTTTATCGTTAGAAGATCTCAACAAAACTAATTCTTGTTTAACGTTTAATATTATTTTCCTATAATCTTCAGCAAAACCAAGCAGCAAACGTAATGGAATATGAAAATCAAAATATCCATTTGGATTTGGAGTGATCGTGTCAATCGTAGGTAATACCCATCCGGCAGGTTTAAGTAAATTGGTTTCATTGGGTGTTATAGATGTTAATCCTTTTAAAGTTGTCGTAATACCTACTTTTTTAGTGGAATCAACTGTTACACCTGATATTTCATATCTAATTTCATCAAATAGGAAAGCCATAGGATTATTTATAAAAGGAACTGTTGTACCAACAGTAGTACCGTCCTTTTTAGTAACTTGTCCTTCAATATACAAGTAACTTTCACATGGTAGTGTGTAAATGTCTTGATTTTGTATGGGAATACGAATTTCATCGTTATTGTTTAATTTCGATGAAGTGTAAGGGTTGTGGGTGTGATATTCTTTTTCCCATAGGGTTTCGTCGAATGTTGGACCCTGCGCTATATCCAGTATATCCATACTCGGTTAATTTTAATCCAATTCTCTCTAAGAAACGAATGTTCTCGCGTGTTAACTCCTCCACAGCTGAAGAGCTACTAATGCGGTTTCCCGTAGGTTGTTTGCTTTTAAATGTTAAACCCATGGTTTTGTATTAAAGTGTCGATTTTAAATGTAATCTAATCGTAATAGGCTCTTCTCTGAAGTCTACCAAGTTACCGTCTTGATCCAATACGCTCAACACGATGTCTGAAATGAAAGTGGTGTTCAACGGTAGATATACCAGGTTTTGTGGCTTTTCAACAATTTTAAATCCAGGTGGTACACTTGGGTAAAAAGTATGTATGATGTGGGTGTTAGCCCCGTCCCTGTAAGCACCTTGTATAATGTTACAAGTTATGTCTATACTATTGACTTTTAATATTGTTACTGTTTTCTTACCGGAATGTGTTACATCTGGTTCTAATACAGGCCCATCGTTGGAAAATCCTAATAAATCACCAATTGAGTTTGGTTGAGTGAAATCTATATAATATTTGGAAGTAATTTCAGCTTTCATCGTATTATTATTACCTTTTAATGTTATATTGTCTTTTCCCATTTTAGTTTGCAAAAATTCATTTATATGATCAATTTCATAAGAACCTGTGGGTAACCTGCACTCTTGTAAGTCTGTAAATTTTCCACCGGCATCCTTTCCCTTATAATAATGCAATATGTTATTTTTACCTTCCGTAACATTGGGAATAGAGTTGTACGTTGTAAAATCCAATAGTGCCGCCTCCCAAAACCTTCCTTTTTGCAAGCGTAACGCTGGAAAAAGGATACTTCGTAAATTGGACGATTTTCCTGTTAATGATACCGTATAGGAAGACATCTCAATAGTGACTGATACTTTTAGCTAGAAATTCCAAACATAAATGGCCGCATATTGAAGTATTATCAGGTTGTTCTCTTTTATAATTATAATATATGTTTTTAGCAGATTTAAAGTAATTTTGAAGTTCTTTTGGTGGTGGCAAATTACCGAAACTATCAAAATAATATACATTGTTATTTAGTTTCTTATAACAAACCCAATGGGTGCCAGGCCCTTCAGTATTATCCAAATTTACAATTCCAGTCTCATTTTGCCACATTTTCTTTGGTAAACTGTCTTTCATAAACACACCGCGAAAAAATGGTATTTTTAAACAGGAAATATATTTAAATAATTCAATATTGGTTAATGCTTTATGTGGTATGACCAATTGATTTCTTTCATTTAATATGCACGATAAGGTCTTAGGTAAAGACCTGCCCCGTTTTTTACCATTGACCACACGGTGGGCTTCTTCCTGCCTTTTCTTGTAGATCGTCGTCTTCTTTTTATATTTCCTCCATGTTTTCTTGTGGTTGACCTCCTTTTTACTCTCTTTCTCCTCCTTCTTCCACCTCCTACTGCTGTTTTAGCCTTCATACCTGCTGTTACTGCTAAAGCTGCTGCTTTTTCTGCTATGCTAGCGTCACTTGATTTTACTCGTTGCCAAGCTATGTCCGCAAGCTTTTTGTCAGCTATTGATCTATTTTTTGAATCGGCAAACGTGGAATATGCGATATCGTGTTCTTTACAAGCCTGATCTAACTTGTTTATGCCAGGATCGCCTCTTTCCAGTCGTTTTTTCAATTTAGTTCCTGGTCCGCAATACTGATAACCTCCTGGTATATGAAATTCGTATGGTAATGCGTCTATTGCTCTATTTACTATGGATCCTACTGGAATTTGTTTTAAAGCTTTACTTAACAGAGAAACCGCTGTGGACGTGATCCCACCTCCTTTCCTTGCAGTGTCTCGATATGGACTGATGTACTTGAACGTCATTATTGTCCTTTTATAATCGCAATGTGCAACTCATGTGTTAACTCTATGACGAGTTGGAAATAAATGAAGTTGTTTATTGTGTTCTTTTATTAAATATCAATATCACCCCAATTTGATGATCTAAACTGTTGTGTTTTAGGGTGAATAAAGTACTTTTTAAAAATTTCCCGTTTAATCCAACCACCTCTCGAGGCTTCATCCCAAATTTTATGACCTGGCCCTCCTCGAAGAACTTCCGGTGTGAAATGATTGTGTAAATCAAATATCGCATTACCTAAAACTTTTACAAGAAAACTAACAGTGACAGCATTATCTACATGTTCAGGGTCTTTAAGGTTTGTTATACGTTTATTATTACAATCATACACTTTACTATCCTTTAATGATGTTGTAATGGTCTGTCCTACAGTTGCAGCATCATTTGCTTCTCTTCCTTGTGCCAAGTCTCTTATCACTCTATTATTACATGTAAACCATCTAAAATATTTATCTGGATCTAGATGTACGGTTAGTGATAAAGCAGCTGCATCATGTTTTTCATAACCCCATCCCATATTTGATAACTTTTTATCCATGCAATCCCAAGCATCATTTTTGTATGTTAATAAATTAAATTTTTCATTACCTTGAACAAATTCATCCCCTTGCTTCGATACTACTTGATCTTGTTTTACAAAAGAGGTTGTTTCTTGTTTTAATGTTTCCATCATTTGACCCACTGTTGCACCATCTGATGGCGCCGAACCATCTTTAACATTTGCTAAACAATTATTAAAACAATCTATAACCCCTACATCACGTATGATGCAATGATCTTTAATATATTTTAGATTTACAGCATCGTTTTCAGTTTTTGGATAGCCTATATCATTAATAACAAATTTATAAAAAGAAAATCCATCTTTTGTCTTTTCAGGTATCAAAGAATGTAAATAGCGTCTATTTACGCTGTCTTTTGCATCTTTAGGGTCATCTACGTTGGATATACGTTTATTGTTGGCACTATACGTTTTCCCATTGAATTTTAACGTATTTTTTAATTCAGATGACAAATAACCTTTGTTTATCGCATCACCATTTTCATTTGGTTTACCAACGTTGATAATTCTATGATCTTCCGCGTCATATGTGTTATTTTGTAGTTTTAATGTTGGCGATATCTTTTCCTTTAATATTTTTAAGTTTATTGCATCGTTTTCATCCGAAGGATCTTTTATGTTTTTTAACCTTTTATTACTCATATCATAATCTCCATCAGGTGTTTGTGGTAAACCAGCACTTCTTTTTAAATTATTCGCATAATATAACCCATCCGAGGAGTAACGTCCGAACTTGTCAACACTCATGGTGCAACTGAATAGTACTCTAAGGAGTAACGCATTTTTATGAGATTACCCCACGGTTTCGGAGTTCATCCACTAAAGCCACCCATTCGTTTTCCAATCCAGTATGACCCGCTTCTTTAGCTTCATGTATTAGTTTCATTCTATCCACCAATTTATTGATGTTATTATAATAAATCACATTTGTGTTATATAATTTCTTCATTAAACCTGTACCTGTAACGGACTTACTTCTTTTTCTTCGTTCCTGAGCACTTACATCCAAAGTGGAAGCCATAAATCTTCGTTTTACAGGTTTTCTTTGTGTTAACGGCATTGTTTGTCTTCTAGTTGGTATTAACTTGGATACAAATTCTTTATATTTTAAAGACTTAGATCTAAAAGGAGGTTGGTCAGGTAAATACTTTCTCCTATATGCATTTGTCTGTTCCAAAATATTTTTATATGCTTCCATGTCTTTTTCTTTCACTAACGATACTGAAGGCTTATTTTCAAATAATAATTCAAATAATCCTTTTGTGCCCTTATACCTTTGATCACCAATGACAATATTATCATGTTCGTCAACGTTTAACGGGCTATTACCTATCATTAAACCGTCTTCTGTTAATCTCGCTCCATAACTATGGTAATTCTTATTAGGAATTGTTCCGAGTAACATTTTTACCATGTATTTCCTTCCTAAAGGTCCTTTGTTATGAATGTTTTCACCCAACAAGCTTATGTTTGACGGACCTTCCCTTGTCTCTTCTTCTTTTTCCTCTTCACTAGCAGTTGATACAACTTCATGTCCTCTTTTGGCTTTTACTTCATATAATTCTTTTATTCCACTATAGTCCGGTGATTCTAGCTCTCTTTCGGGTTCTCCACCGGTAAAACCACTATACGTAAAGGATTCCAGGTCTTCATCACTAAACTCTTCTGATTTTACATTTTCTCTTTCAAACTTCGTAATAGGTGCAATCGCATCTCCTTCCAATACAGGTTTAGCAAATTTTTTGTTTAATTGTTTCAAGGGTTCAGTAATAGGTTTAAAAGTAGATTCAAGGAATTTCTTCTCTCGCTAATACCTAGTTTCAATGCTCTGTTTTTAGCCCGAATAGAATCACTAAGTGATTTTATTTCTTTTACTAATTTTTCTTGGTTAACCATGTTTGTAGCAAGACGTGTTGTACAACAATGAATGTGTTATACCGCGTTTAATGTATTAATATAAATTTATCAAATCCTATCCTGTATCGACCATTGTTTAGCGGTTGTTCCTTCATAATTGTTAGGAACCCATACTTTTCAGCCCAAGCCTTTCCACACAACTCTTTAAATCGTTCAAATGTCATATCCGCATTTACATGATCAAAATATATATGTTTTAGGTTGGTTTCGTCCTGTTTAAATACAATTAACATGTTTGCATTGTCTCTAATGAGTTGTTTAGGTATTTTGCTGTAAGTTTGGCCAATATAAATGCTATCTATGTTGTTATGTCGACCCATAGCGAAGTAATTCCTTATTGTGTTTTGGTTTTCACAAGATACATCGTCGAATATAAACACGGAGAATGGTTTAGCTTCTTGTGGCTGCATGACACTCTCGCTTGCATTAAACTTTAAATATTTAACTTCAGGCACATTAGTCAGTATCTTTTCCAATAATTGATACTTTGGTTGTTGTAGTGATTTTGAAAATACATATAGATTGTTAAATCGTAATCCTTTAGGGTTTGTAATCAAATTGAATACTACATTAGTTTTTCCACAGTTGGAAGGTCCGGTAACCAGACAACGAACGGTGTTTGGTAACAAATTGCCATGTTTCCCACTATTGAATTCTGAATTATCCACTGTGAGTTCATCTATATTATTAATAGTAAAACTCTCTTTTTGTGGTACTATCTCCATCCTTTGTAATGGTTCAACCTAAAATGATTCTCTATCGTTATATCAAATCCTTTTTAGGTATCCAAGAATCTTCCGTCTTATTAAATCCTAACCATCGTACTTTGACCTTATCTTTTTTCCGTTGCAACACCTTTTCAACTAAATATACATCGCCTACTGTTGATTTTAACATTTCATGTCCATAAAACCCTCCTTCAAGCAATTGTCCTTTATTATCTTTTAAAATATATGTCTCAGGTACTGTAGGTTGTACTTTGAATACAGTAAAAACCTCATTGGTCCAATTTGGCAGGTATCTTTTACTGAATACACCTTTATATTTACTTATTCGCACTTTATCACCCACATTAAATTTTTTAGACTTTAGTTTTTCAACTTTTGGTTTAGTATTCGTTTTTATACGTTTTAATACAAGGTTTTCATTTTTACTAGTTACTTGGTTTGGTTTCATCCCGATAGTCCTATGAAATTTGTTATTGTAATCGTTTATAAGTTTTGGTAACATATCAATCCATATGTGCGATCCTCTGTTGGAAAACATTTTATACATTGCACTTTTTAAAGTTCTGTTGAATCTTTCGATTATTGAAGCTTTTACCTCTGAATTGGTTGAGTAATGGTTTATATTGTGTTTTTTCATTAAATTTGCAAATTTCTTATTAAAATATTCTTTTCCATCATCTGTTTGTAAATGTTTAATAGTATGTTTGTCTCTTTGTATAGCTGTTTCCATTGCTTTTGTAACACTTTTGCCACTTTATCTTTTAGTGGTAAAGCATCTGCCATTTTTGAAAAACAGTTAATAACAGTCAATATGTATTTATATCCTTTATTTTGTTTGCTATAAGGAATCATTTCGATTAAATCCGCTTGATATAAATCATTAATTCCTTTTATCACCGTATTTCTTCGTGGAAACTTTCTTCTTGCAGGTTTATGAAGTTCGTTGACAATTTGTTGCTTCAAGTCCTTCATATTGCAGGTTTCAATGTTTGTTGTATCACATGTATAATCACAATGAATGTTGTTTTAAATATTCACATCATTTATATGGGTCAAGGTCATCCAAACTTGTGTAAAAAAATGGGGAACACGGCGTTGGACTTGCCGTGTTCCCCATTTTTTTACGGAAGGAGAAAGGAATAAGGTCGTAGTTGTAGAAGGACGAAGAATAGGTTACTAGTTGATAGGGTTTAGAGAGTAGTGGCCAAAAGGAAGAGTGTGGATTTTGTCGGGCATAATGTGTCTTTTATCATCCCGAGCTGACAACGCTTTTTTAATTTCGGTGACACTGTAGACTTGATGCTTGAAGCTTCGGATATTGTTGAATGTTGCTGATATCGTAGTATCTTCAAACAAACAAGTCTTGTAGTGGTCAAATGTCACGTGTTTTTTCAAATAAGATGTCTTCACTCCTTTTGCTTTCTTCACTGTCGGTGTGTTGTTCTCGTGGTACATCTTAAATGAATACAATTTCGCCATCAGCGCCACTATTTCTTCTAAAGGCATTCCATTTGCTTCATCTTTGAATTTTCCAATTACTTTTTTATATTTTTCATTAAAATTTGGATGGTTCTTCGGATAGTCAGAAAAATCGAAATCTTCTTTGTATGGAAAAGTCCTTAGGTCTTCATACATGTCCAAAGTCTTTATCCAGTAGATAAACGCGTCCGTATCCATGTATGCGACTCCAATGTTTTCCCTTCCGTAGTGTTTAACCATTTTGTTATAATGGAAATCATACATCAGGGTTTTACTTATATCCAAAATCGACATACCTATGTATAACGGACGGTCCATGACTATTGTTGTTTTCTTCATACTGACAGCGACTAGATTTTCGTTTATAATCATGGATGTTCCGAAATTTGGTTTTTGCACTAATTTTTCCAATTTTCTAGGATCACTCACTAATTTTACATTTTTATGTTTTCTTTTGTTCTCCAAGGTCTTCCCAAAGATGGCGTTGTTCATTAATTTATAGAAGTCCTCTTCAAATGCTGTTGTTGCTGCAGCTCTTCTTGTAGTGTTGGAATCAATGTATGGTTTCAACCAACAAGACTGGGTGAATTCAATTGCTCTATGAATTCTCACTATACGTAGACCCAATTCAAGAGCCTGTTGAACTACCCAGTAGTGAGCCACATAGCGATCTTTATTCTCCAAGGTCATCATCAATTTTGGCCATCTTCCTGTCGGTGAAACTTCAGTCTTGGCTAGGAGAGGCAAGTCGTAGTGATGGTCATGAAGGTGCTCCGGGTATTCAAAATCACAGTCCAAAATATAGCCTTTTGGACCATCCTTTGGAATCTGTGAGATGTCTCCGATGGTGGCCGGGTCGATCCACTTGAAGTCAGCGTAGGGAAGCGGATTTGACATTGCCCAACCATAAAGGTTGTTTGCATCAAAGTAGCCAAGGTAGACCGATGGTTGTTGCTCGTCGAAGCCGGGGATGTACTTGTTGTTGGCTTTGACATGACGTGTTACAGCTTGTGTCAAACCGCCCCGTACACCAGATTCCATCATGAGCACCATATCAATATCCGTTAGAAGTTCCAGTCGACAGTTGGTTGACTTTAGCATAGCTTGCCATGCTAATCCTGGAGATGTGTACGAGTGTAGAGGGTCCAGTCCATAGGCGGAGAAGCAGGTGTTTCTGAATTCTTCCATCACATCGCACAGCAGAGTTACGTCCAATTTTATATAAAAGTCAGAATATTCCCCTAAGGTTTGAATGTTTAGTTGGTTCCAAACATTACATGCATGATTGTAGTCTTCAACGGAGATTTCACTTTCGTTTAATTTGCTGTTGAAGGCTTCAATCGGCGGTAGACTGGTTTCTTCAAATTTTTCTGTAGAAGTTATGTAATCGTAGGGGAACACTCCTTTACGTAATACTAAGTCCAATTTATCTTCAGGTACAATCTTGCTGGTTTCTTTTAGGTCTTCTCTTCGTAGATTCTCAGACAATCTGCTCAAACTAGAAGCCATAAATCTATAAGAGTCTACAAAGCGAAGTTTAATTTTACCTACTGTTTTTGAGAAACTGATATACTTTTCCAATGTTGTAGCAAGAACATCAATTCTACCATTATCTCTTCCTAACTCTGGAATAATGAAGTGGGAGTCGTAGCCGCTAAGATTGTGTAACACGACAGGGATAAAGTGGGGCAGTTTGTAATTTATATTGCATGAATTACAAGCAGCTCCTCTGTATAAACCTGTCAGGTGATCGTGATCTCTAACTTTTGGATTTTCTTCACTGAAGCTCTTCTCGCATAGATAACATCTTGATGTCAGATTATATTCTTCTTGTTGATTCTCATTCAAAGGTTCCATAGGTACAACATTGCCGTATAAGCGTTGCACCTTTTCAGCAATGTCATACAACAGGTCTACAAAATACTTAGCGGCTTCTTACCCACGGTAGAGTATTGGAGTGGATGTTAAACCATAGTCTTGCAATTGGTTCTCAGACAAGGTTGATTTCACTAGTAGACAAAAACTGTTGGGTTGATGCAACTGATATTTTGTTCTTCTAGTCACTTCACCGTCCGGCAGCTCCTGTGGTACTAACGTAGATTCAAAATCTGCGTAGATGACCAGTGGAATACGATATTGGTGGATTGTTTTGTTGAATTGGATAAACGCTCGAGATGGTGGTGGCAGACTAACCTTCACTTCATAATTCTCGTTACAGAGTCTTTTATGTTCCGTCATCCATTCAGATCCTCCACGTCTTAGTTCTTTATATGTGAAACAGAAACATCTTTTACACACTGTTAACCTACGTTTATGTTTTGATAATTGATTCCATACCAAGGCTACAAAGTCCTTTATCCATACATAATGGGAAATTTCACCCTTAGTTATCAATAGCAAATCCGTGTGGTTTCTCTGTTCAACTTTTACTACCCGCAAAGGATAAACGTTGTTCGAATCATCCAGACCAAAAACATTGACTGAAACGCCAGGATTTTTCTTTTCAAATTTGCCAATGTCTTTCAAGGTAACTGGATAGGTGAGACCTTGAAAGTTGTAGCGGTGTTCATTTTCGTAATATTCTCTACCAACTCTTTCAGGATGATCTTTAACATACTTGGTTAACATTGCATACTTGAAACATTCATTACCTTCATTTTGCACATTCCTACACGATTTAGTGTTTTGGATTTTCTTTGGTAGAGGGATAAAACTACTACCCCTTAAACCATATCCATGCTTGTGAACCCTTACATCCATACCTTCAATTGATGACAAAGTCCATCCAGATCCTCTTCCTTCATGTTCTTGAAGTTTTGTTATAAGTTCTTCCAAGCATTCTTCAATAATATCATCGATGTTGGAGGTGAAGGTAAGGGTTCGGTTTTTGGTAATGAACGCTCTCAATGCTGTTTCACCATCAGTATTGTTAAACATAGCCTCTAACACCATTCCAAATTTAATAAAATTTAATCTTTGTAGTTCTTCCCTCAAGGTTTGACCAACAAGTTCCTTAGCCTGGGTTATAAATGTTTCCAATTCCAATTGAACATTATTAATTTTGAAATGTGTTACAACTCGTCCTGGCAAGGCCGTGGTGCGCAGTTGTTTCACATCTTCCAGTTCTTCTTCAGTGTCCTCTTCTTCAGTGTCTTCTTCTTCAAAAGGTCTTCTAGCAGTAGATGGTCCAGCACCAGCAAATTGGATCACACTAGGTCTTTTTCTTTGCATTTGCTGTAGATAGCTGTCCCAGTAGTCCGTCTGCTTCTGGTGCTCTTCCAAAAACCGGTCAATTGAGTCTAAGTCTATTTCATCCATGGTAATATCTTCTTTTCTATCTTCGTCTTCATGTAATTCTCTGTGTATGGTGAAAAGATCTTCGTCTTGAAAGATTTCCCCACAAATGTCGCAAAGAGCCATTTCAAACAGTTTGGCTTTGAATGTACACTCTGTGAATGTCCACGCAATAATGAGCAGCGCACTCCACAGGGACCCTTTATATCCGAGGCAGATAGGTGGGGAAAGTGACGTCATATGGAAACAGGTTATCACTCATGTGCTAAATTTAGCCTTTACACAACCGTTTGTAATACATTTATCAGTAGGCTTGATAAATTGATGATATTTGGTCTAGATTCAATAATTTGTACAAGTTTTTTCAAAGACGTCTGTTTGAGCAAGTTTATGTAGGTCAAGGTCATTTGGAATTATTATTTTGAGCGGGGGATAGAGCACTAAGCAGCATCATTTACTACAAAGTGCTCTATCCCCCGCTCACATTCTTTTTTAACTTTTTGTTTAAACTTTTTACAAGGGTGAAACATCACCATCAGAGTCGGAATCATCCTCATCACGGAATAGGCAGCGATGACAATACATAATTCTTCTGGCAACTAACATCCTATCCATTGGACGATGGGGAGTGTCTTGTTCTTGTTCTTCTTCTTCGATTTCCAATTGGAATTCCATTTCTGACTCAGATGACGACTCTAATGTTTCGTAGGCGTGCAAGTCCACTTCATTGTCCGTTGAACCAGCTTCGTCAGAGTCCGTTTCAATATCCATTATCTCTTCCTCCTCCTCTTCTTGATCAACCGCAGGTAGTTGGTCCTCTACTTCTATAATTTCTAGAGGTATTACCTCCAGAATAGAGACAATTCTGTTGCGATGGAACACGGTGTTGTCAAGTGGAGCCATGGTATGGAAGTGTTGTATCCATCCAATTTGCTTACCCTTTTGCCCTTTTTATACCCCCACCAACTATACAATTTATGTGGGTCAAGGTCATCCAATGCTACCCTTTGAGCGGGGATAGACCACTAAGCAGCATGCTAGTCCATTGCCGCAAAGTGATCTATCCCCCGCTCTGTTCTACAAAACCTCAATCAAGTCCAAGTCCAAGTCCTGTTTAACACATTTTATTCTAATTCCATATCCAATTTAAAAATTTCAATTTCACATGGTTTACATTCCTGATGTATCAAACACTCCAGCTCCCTAAACATATCGTCCAGTTCGTCCAAATTATGATGTCCTACTTTTAACACATGAAGGTGGTTCATGCTTTGCATTGTAGCATGACCATCAACAAACAAGTTTCTTTTCCACGCTAACATAAATTCGCAGTTTTCTTGAAAGATTTTTCTCACCAAACAATCATACACAGCCGTCAACATGTCTCTACAATCTTCATAGTGTACCATCACAGAATACCTGTCCAAGTTAGCACCAAGCAGCGATCCACTCATTGTTTCTAGCGTTCCACTGGAAGGTCCAAAGCAGAATGAAGTCGAGATGTATAGACCCCCTCTTTTATACCAGTTAACCGGTTGTCCTTGCTGTAAAGTGGGTCAAGGTCATCCAATGCTACCCTTTGAGCGGGGGATAGACCACTAAGCAGCATGCTAGTCCATTGCCGCAAAGTAGTCTATCCCCCGCTCTGTATTCTACACACACACACACACACATGTCCCTGTCCAAGTCTTTCATTACATACCCAATATATATTCAGTTCCTTCATCATCACTATCACTCATCACTGCTTCCACAAACTCCACAGGATTAAAGTTAAATTGTTTCAATTGTTCTTTTAAGTTTTCAATTTGTTGGTCCTTTACTTCTAAAACACTGTGAAGGTGTGATTGTAGTCCGCTGCCTCGTTGATGCTTGCTACTCTCGGATCGCCTAACTTCAAGCTGGGAACTACACCCTGCAGCCTGAAGTACGCCATACGCCTTTCTTGCTCCTGCCGTTGACCAGGACTGAGCAAGCCTTGTCCGTCTTGGCTTACCTCCAGCAAGGTCCGTAGCATCGGAGCTTTGCAGGCGTTTGCCCGAGCAACAGTTATGCTGTGGAATGGTCGAGCAGGTCCACGAGTAGCAGGCAGGACGTTGGCAGCACGCCTTCTTGAAGAAGAAGAGGAAGCCTGAGAAGTTTTGGAGTTGAAAGCCATGTTACAGCGCTGTATTCAGCTAAGCGGTACAAAGCAGAATAACCAAACTGCACGTTAATACCCGTATATATACACTTATCAGTGGTGGGGGTACTAGCTAGCCTTGGTAAAGTGGGTCAAGGCCATCCAAAAACATTACCAGAACGGGGGATAGATCACTAAGTGGCATGTTAGTCCATTGCCACAGAGTGATCTATCCCCCGCTCTGTATTTCACATTCACGCACACATTCATACAAACACACAAGTCCCAGTCCAAGTCTTTACCCACACACCTATCCACTCTCATCCTCACTATCATCACTGTCCAACAGGCTTTCACACTTCTTAATTAGTTTTTCCCATTTACTCCGGATATAAAGTAGCTCCCTGCGAGTATTCTCTAACATTCTGTCCCTTTGCTCTATGACTTCGTCGTACCACTCGATGATGTTTGGTGGGGTCTGGGTTGATGCGTCCATCGTGGTTGGTTGAGAAGCTCCGCTGCTCCGCAACTCCTTCCTCACAGGACCAAAGCCGGAGAATCGGACACGACTCCTTGACGAAGGCCCCGATCGGATTGGTCCAATGCTCGGGCTGGAGTTGGAGGCAGCCGGGCCAGAGGTAGAGGCTGGGACGTTCATAGCAGACATGGTGGTGTTCAGCTTAACGGTGTAAAGCAGAATGAGAGGACGGTTGATCACCACTCCTATATATACCCATTTTTAGTGGTGGGGATAACACGGGGGGGGGTTGAAAGAAATTTTGCTTAGTCTTCCCGGTCATCAGTTTTACATACCTTTAGCACACCCATTATTTGGGTTTCTTCTATAACTTTACACACCTCAAACACCCAAGCAAACAGCTCATCTATGTTGTTATAATTAATTTTTGTCCAGTGTTCATACTTATGAGTTTGGTTGTTTATAATACATAGATAAAATGTAGACCCGTCTCGTCTTATACAATACTCAACTTCCATTCTATGCTGGTTTAGCACTTCCCAAGCATTGTGTTGATCTATCAAGAAGTCACCACCTTTGTAATTGTACCGTGACATGTTTACCACGGAGCACAGAAACAGACTGAAGCAAATGAACGGCTCATACAAGCTTAGTAAGAGCGTTAGAGTGGGGGTATCACGTGATACACAACATTAGTTGTAAGGTTAGCACTTTACTTTAAACAGTAATTTATATGGGTCAAGGTCATTCAAACTTTGAAAAATTTTTACCTCCAAACACTTGTAGCAAGCTACAAGTGTTTGGAGGTAAGTTTTTATTTGTTAAAGATTTTTGTAACTTAGTCTTCGCCCTCAAGGACACGGTTTGAGATTGTCCCAGTGACTTTACATCACCGCCAGGTTAAAGTATTATACAAGTCAAGTGTTTTTTTTTTTATTACTTGACTTGTATAATACCCCTCTCCCTTACTTTAAGAGGGTTAAGACTAAATTTGGAAAAATAATTTGGAAAAAGACTTTTAAATATTGTCCAACACAACCTAACAATTTTGATTTTTTTGGTGAGCCCATGTCCTAGTCCATTTCCCAAACAGATAGGCATCCTTTTCTTCGAATTAAATAAGCCCGGGGACAAAAAATTCTCTTTGTACCATCGCAGGTGGTACTTTCATTCTATGAAGGCGGCCATCACCTTTTAGAATGATTTGCACATTTATGTTAAATGCTCCATAAGCTTGAACAATGAAATAATATTTTTTGTCCCTCTTGAGCCTATTAATTTTCAGCTTCTGCGGACTGTTGGGGTGTTTGAACTTGGACTTTTCAGGCATAATATTAAGGCTATAGGGCTTTGGTGTCGGAATTTTGATTTTCTTATTCAAGTGTCGTTGGCAACGATCTTTTTCTGGAAGAGCAAAACTCGGACAACAAAGAACCACAGCCTCTCTGCTAAACCAAACATAATCGCATTTATCACGCTTGCCAGCAGGGCATTTTTAACACGATTACGTTTCTTTTGTGTTGGACTCTTAGTGTTTTGGAGCTTCTCCGAATTAGGCTGGCTAGAAGAAATAGGGGTGGAAGGGGGTGGAAGAGGCAAAGATTGGTCAAAAGGAATGGAGCAAACAATTTTGGGTGGGGTAGGAGAGCGTGTTAGGTCTATGGAGGGAAGTTCAGGGGAAAAGATGGATTTACGGGGTGCTTTGGTTGGTGTGGATGGCATGGGGGATATGGGTGAGGGACATTGTGATTTGGTGTAGGATAGGATTTTCTTTGTGCGGCTATAGGGGGTTATCCTCGACCTTGACGCCTCTTGAAACACCGCAGACTCCGATCCCGAGTCTGATAGCAGCGAGAGTGCAGGAGAGGCTATCAGGACTCGTCCGCTGGGGTTTTTTGATGATGCCGCAGGTGTGCCAACCTCTTCCGAAGCTGCAGGTGCGCCAGTCTCTTCCGATGCTGCAGGTGTGCCAACCTCTTGCAATGTTGGTGGCAATGGTGAGAGGCTGGGCATCGAGGCAGGCTGCGGTGGCGGCGGCGGCGGCGGCATCGTCAGGCAGCTCAGAATCTGCGCTGTCATGAGGTATTCTAGGATCGGAGCGGAGGACGATGAGGGCTGAGGCGTGTTGGCCGAGGTTGAAGAAGCTGGTGGGTAATTCTTGAGCTTAAGACCCATCTTGATGAAGCGAATAAATGAAGAGTAAATATGAAAAGAGTAAGTATGAAAAGAAGATTGAAATAACTAAACAAAATCTCAGGAGCGAGAGAGGACCGTCCGGTACGGGAACCTGGACAGGAATGAGAAGTGCATGCCACCCGGCCGCCTTATATCCCCACCGGGGCCGCCACGCCCAGGATATCAGGGGTGGGGGAGGGGGTGGGGGTGGAGGGGGGGGGGTTCGCACTTTTTGTCGGGGGGGGGGGGGTGCGCACTTTTTGTCGGGGGGGGGGGGGGCTCGCACTTTTTCAAAAAAATAAGCCCCACTTGGGACATTTATGTTGCCATCGCTGAAGCCTCCCAAGAGACCCAACTATAAACAATTCCAAACTTGTGCGTTACTAATACCTAACTGTTAACTTTTAAAAGACCTCTATATATATAAACTGTTTTAATAAGATCTGACTGTTAAAGATTTTGAAAACTTTTATATTTAGGTCAAGGTCACGAAAAAACTTTAAAAAAATTAAGCCCCACACCCCCCTATGGGGGTGTGGGGCACTTGGGTTGTCATCGCTGTAGCCTCCGAAGAGACCCAACTATGACAACAAGGCAACATCCAATGTCGTGTACCCTTCGCCACGCGAGACTTGTAAACATTTACTGCATTTCCAACTAATAACTTTTCCAATAGCTAACGAAATGCCATTTACATAATTTTGAAAGAAACTGAGGACGCCCTAGTGGCTTACGTCCTCGGTCCGAGTGCAGAGGCCATCGGCTCATTACCCCCGTATAAGCGTACAAACGGACCACCTCCTATTTCTCAGCCGCATTGAAGCATGCATGAGAGGAGCCTAACAATTATAAAAAAAGTGGTTTTACACGGGGGCCTACTCCCGTAACCCTATCTTTAATATTTTTAATTTAGCAATGCAGTAAATTTTTACAAGTCCTATGTGGGTCAAGGCCACACGGACATTAAAAAATTTCGGCCCCCGTACATCCATGGCGAACCACGAATGTTCGGGGGCCTTGGGGACAAAAAAAACACAAATAGCTAACAAAGTTTCATTTACATAATTTTGAGTTTCCAGAAGGGAAACTAACTGAGGACACCCTAGTGGCTTACGTCCTCGGTCCGAGTGCAGAGGCCATCGGCTTATTACCCCCATATAGGCGTACAAACGGACGCTCCTATTTCTCAGCCGCATTAAAGCATGCATGAGAGGAGCCTAACAATTATACAAAAGTAACTTTACACGGGGGCCTACTCCCGTTCCCTGTCTTTACGATTTACTTTGAGCATTGCAAAAGCTCAAGGGGGAAATGCTACAACAAGCGTATACAATTTAGAAAAATATAACACACTTACAACACACAATTGAGCTCAACGTAGTCAATGCTGGAACAAGCACATACACGTTAAACACATATAACAAACAAGACACAAAGGATAAAAGACACACAGGAGACATAAGGTACAAGTAAAACACTCTCATATAAAACAATTCGCAATACCCAAACGCAAGCGCAATATCTTACAACTAATACATGTCTTTCACTTTTTGTCGGGGGGGGGGGGCCTCGCACTTTTTGTCGGGGGGGGGGGGGGGGGGGCTCGCACTTTTTGTCGGGGGGGGGGGGGGGTCGAGGTAAGTTAAGTGGGTCAAGGTCACCCACAACACTTGTACTCTAAGTGTTGGCTATACCCCCACCACAACTGGGTCCCTAGGCTGCACAACACCGCTTCGCCAGTATGTCTCCGGCTTCCATGCGGTGCGCCTCGCTGTTCTCTAGCTCTCTATATGTATGTAATTTTACAAGTTCTGAATGTAGGTCACTACACTTTGACTCTGGGACGATATCGACTTGTAGTATTTCAGTGTTTTGACTCAAGGTCATCACACTTTAACTCTAGCACATCGGTTATCGTACCAGAGGTGCTCAATAACCTAACTTGTAATGTTTAGGGTGGCGTTTGCACGCCACGTGGTATCGCCATGAGTGTCCAGTCCAAGTTTCAAGTTAAATTAATTTTACTGTAATCTTTTCCATTTCTGCTTCGTTTTGCCAAAGTATAAGGTGTCGCTTAATAAAGTGGTATTTCTCTAAAGTTATAGGAGATTGCAAGGATACAATTAGTTTATTTAGGAGACTCTTCATCTTGGAGTTTAACACAATTTCCACTTTGACTTTGCTTCCTCGGCTCTCACAGCCTAAGCTGTACAGAAATGTTTCTTCTAGTGCCAACTCGGGCCAAGAGAACAGTGTGTTGACTGTAGGACAGCTCATGGTGAAGTGATGCGAAACTCCAGCGTACCACCTCACCTTCCCCCGCCACTGTGACCTTCCCCCACTCCTGCTGTTTCCCCCACCTCTTTTCCCTTGACTCATGCGCTACAAGCAGTCTCTCAGTATTGTGCGGACTTTTGTGAGGGGAAGCCATGTCGCGGGACGCTTTAGGTAAGAAACTTAGCCGTGTTAAGACTTTATTAGTTGCTCACTGTCCACCACTGAAAGTTAAGAGAGTTTCAACTTTAGCTAAGTGGCGCAAACTGTTGCGCGGACACCCTAAGTTTTATACAAAACAGACTAATGTCAGTTTTACTGATGAGGATTTGTTTAAAATATTGGATGAAATGACTTTTCCTTGCAAAATTCAGTTAGTTACTCCCATTCCTGACAGTTTAGAGTCTTAGTCTCTCAAGCCGATATACCTAGCATACACAGAGCCTGACAGTCAGTCACTCGGTGGCTGTCGTGGGGTGCGCATCGGTGTCGGCGCTCCGTTGTTAAGTTTTCAAGGTCACAGTAATATGAAATTGGGGGTGTTGTGCTAGTTCAAGGTCACCTGAGGGATTACCGATTGCCCATTTAGGCAGAGTCATGTCAGAAACTCAGGTTTAACTTGGCACTTTTGCCGTTTCTCATGTAATATTCGCTCCAAGTGATCAAGGTAACGGGGACTCGGACTGAAACTCGGAGCGTAGTGCGAGAAACGGCAAAAGTGCCAAAAAATTTTAAGTTTCTGCGTGACCTTGACCTTAGTGGCGTCGGTGACGTCGTTTTGATGACGTAAGGGGTAATGACGTCATCAGCACGTCATTTCTGTGACGTCATGGGTGTGACGTCATCGAAATGACGTCATTAGTGATGACGTCATCGATTGCGTCATCGATGACGTCATCGATGACGTCATCGGTGAGGTCATTGACCTCGATGACGTCATCCCTCAGGTGACCTTGAACTGGGCCAGCATCCTCAATTTCACACTACTAACATTCACAACACGTTGTATCACAAAAACATGTGACTTCAACAATGAAATGAATTGGTTGCCTAGCAACCGGAAACACATTGCATCCCTCTAGATTAGGTTAGTAGTGCTTGGCTTAGTTGTTTGGCTCTGAATAAAATATTTTTTTCATTAGTATAATATTTATTGCATTGTGTGGTGTGATGAAAAATATCGTTCGTAACTCGGGCCGAAAGCGTTTTGCCAACCCTCGATCGTTTCAAGTTCTCGACTTCGTCTCGAACTTGAAACACGATCTCGGGGCCGGCAAAACGCCACTTTCGGCCCTTGGGACGAAATATACTATTAAAACACAAAAACGAGTAATCAGAATTATTTGTGGAGCAAAAAGAAAAGCGCACTGTAAACCCCATTTCCAAAAATGGAATATTCTAACATTGCCAGCCATATACACTTTACAAATTATTTTAAACGTTCGAGAAAAAATTAACAATCAATCTCAAAATTCTTTTAACCATTTATATGAAACAAGAAACATAAATAAATTAAAAACTTCTTTATGCAAATACACAAAATCTCAAAAAAATCTTCAATGTATGGAACAAAAATTATTTAATACGATACCCTTGATGTGGTTGGAACTGGCAGTACAAAAATTTAAAAGAAGCTTAATTGAAAAACTACTAATGAAAACGCCATACAATGTTGAAGATTGCCTATCTAAAGATTTTTTGACATCATAGTTAAAATTAAAAATTATTTTTAAGTTTTATTAATTATTGAGCGGAGCGAGCGAAGGTCCTATACTACACTCTGGCTTTTTATTTACATGTACTCCTCCTGAATGGCTGGAGTGATCCTCACAAAATTTTGCTCAGTAATAGTAACCATCTATGGGAAGGTATAAATCTGAAATGGTCCAAATCGGACTTAAGGGTTCTGCCCTACGGCCCTTTAAAGTTACCATGTTATTTTAATAGGAGAAATATTTTATTTGGTTTGTTTACTGTGTGTTGATTATACAGCAGTTATAAGGATCAAATATTTAACTGCAGACTGATACTATCAGCTGTTTGTGAATACAGTAGTTTTATGAGAAATTGTTGTTGTTAGTGTAGTAAAATTAAGCCAAAATTAATCTGGAAAATGAAAAAAACTTTGGACAGCGAATTTTTGCTGAAATGTGTTCTATGCGATCCCCTGACCTCCCTCAGAAAAGTCCCCTGAAATCCCCAGTGGGCAACATGCCTAAAAAATGATGGGATGGCTCACGTGGAGTCAGAAAAAAATCTTTTGTCGACCAATGTACATCAAATTAAAGCTCTTAAGTAGTAGAATACAGTTCAATAGTTCAATGAGAGCTTTAAGATGATATACAAAATGACATGGGTTAGCATTTGAAATTTTTGAGTTTTGTTTATGTAAACATTTTCAAAAATATTAAATTTTGGAAATTTTAGTTTTTAATTAAATTTGATCTTGTGGCATATCATTGTAAAGCTTAGCTTATTTCAAATAAGTATTTTGAATCAGAAGTCATTTATGACTAATAATAAAAGAATTACAGGGTATTCCGTAAATTTTGATTTTGGCTACAAAAATGGACGCCATTTTGAAACGAATAAAGATAACTGAATTCTGTTTTCACCAAAATGTTCCTATTAAGTAGACCTTTCTAATGATGTATAATATGACATATGTTTGTATTTGAAATTTCCAAGATTCGAACATGTGACCCCCAGTTTTTTGTACACCCTGTATTTATACGACCTTAAAAATATTTTTAAATTATTCCTTTGGGGTCAATTTAGTGGGAAATAATTTTGTTTGAAGGATGTAGGGCAAAGCGTTTGTCTGTAATCCATTTAGGACACCTTACGAGATTCACCCTGTATAAAGCATTTGCTATTATTGATTTAAAAAAATAGTTGCTCCGCTTAATATTGCAAGCAGACAACTGCATTGTATACCTAGTTATTGCTATGTATCTGTTATGATACCTGTCAATAAAGCATTATTATTATTACTAGTTGTTGCCCGTCGATACTCGACGGATATAGCTCCATTAGTGGTAAATGAAACGCTATAATAGTAGTCTACAAACATGTAAGGTAGTCTATAAAATGTACTTCTTTGAACTGCCATACCAAGAACAATAATAGGCCTATATTTTACAGAAAATACTACGATTTTAGTTAAAGCGTCGGAAAAGTCGGCCTATTCCGTAAAACCAATAATGTTGCATCCTTGTACTTATAGGCCCTACTCTTTAGTATTTTATAAACATGTCAATTTATTGTTTAGGTAAGCACAAACCTAATTAGCCTGAGGAAACCGTTCTATTAGGCTCAACTAACAACATGAGAAATAAGTAGACCAATATCCATTTGTAGGCCTATTGGATAAATTGTTCTTAACAGTTTGTTTCAAGAATTAGGAAAGGCCTAGAGTGTTGTAACTTATGATGGTTGGCTTTAACAAATATTTGTGTATTAGGGTAGGATAGAACGTATAGAAACCTTTTATAACCACTTTCATATCGCAATATTTATGCTGTAGTGTGCAAGTTTCAATAACTATCCATATTTAAAGAATACAAATTTATTTCACAGAAAATTACATAATTTTTGTTGAAGTGTCTGTCAAAGTAGGCCTATAGGCATGGCATATTCCTTAAAAACAATAATGCTGCACCCTTACTATATGTAACACAGACACTCTTCAGTATTTTATAAACATAAAAAATCAATTGTTTACTTAGGCCTAAACCTTAGTAGCCTAATCAAAGCGTTATATTAGTTAAAAACATAAAAAAATAAGCAAGCCTAAACTATCAATTTGTAAACTTGTTAGTTTAATAAATAAGTTTTTTGAGAGTTTGAACAGGCCTATAAATATTTTAATACATCTATTTTGCTTAAAATAAATATCGGTACCATCAGAAAAACATTTATTAGTGACGCCGTTATTGGACACATTACAAAAAAGTATTTATGGACACCGGTCTGTAACCCGGGCCGGCTGCTTAGAAGTAAGTCTCGCTACCAACTGCGCCACAAATACTGACGTTAGGCGAAGTAAATGTAAAGCATTACAATGTTGCAAACGACAAATTGATTGCACAAAGAATTTCCGATACATCCGTTTCTTTTAATACAAATGTGAGCGATTTATTTAAACTAAACCTTTACAATTTAGTCTTAATTTTAAAGCAATCAGCTATTTTCCATAATTAAGCAACTTTCTTTCCATTTAAAGGATAATACATCATAATAATTGTAAACGTTTTTAGGTACTGACAATAATAAACCAAATCCTTCATGAACTTTTGTTCATCCACTCTGTATTTAGACAAAAATACCTCGTGTGTTTACAATCAGCTGATTGAAATCGTGTAAAATAAATAAATTGTTAAGGTTTGAAAATGTCGACATTTTAAATTTAAGGGAGTAAGATAACGTTAATTATACGATTAAGCAACTTTCTTTCCATAAATGATAATACATCATAGTAATTGTAAAAGTTTTTAGGTACTGGCCATAATAAACCAAATCCTTTATGAGCTTTTGCTCATCCACTGTATTTAGACTAAATACCTCGTGTGTTTACAATCAGCTGATTGAAAGCGTGTAAAATAAATAAATTGTAAAGGTTTTAAAATGTCGATATTTTTAATTTAAGGAAGTAAGATAACGTTAAAGTAAATAAAATCTGCTAATATACAAAGGTTTACGTTTTATTTGGTACAAACTGCGTGTAAATTGGTCCAGTGGAAGTCTCACACGAACTGTCCAAAGGATTGGAAATGTTGGCTTTTTTCCCCATGTTAAATCTCCATAAGAAAGGTTTATTTTTAATTTTTGACCGATTTAACGTAAATATTTTTGATATACGAATAAAACCTGCTAATATAGAACCGAAAACGTTTATTTTGGTACAACCCGCATGTAAATCGGTCCAGTAGAAGTCTCAGACGAACTGTCCAAAGGATTGAAAATGTTGGCTTTTTTCCCTATGTTAAATCTCCATAAGAAAAGTTTATTTTTCATTTTTGACAGATTTAACGTAAATATTTTTTAAATACAAATAAAACCTGCTAATATAGAACCGAAAAAGTTTATTTTGGTACAACCCGCATGTAAATCGGTCCAGTAGAAGTTACAGACGAAGTGTCCAAAGGTTTTTTAACTTTGTGTTTTAAATATATAGATAGAGTGGTAGTGGATGAGTATCAGGAAAAAAGGAAACGCTTGCCACAGGTCTCAGACCCGAGGCAAACCGATTGTTGAAATAGCTGTGTGCATTCAAGGAGACTATAGGCCAGGGCCAGGAGAGCCGCATCCCATAAGAGCAATGGTGTCACTTTCTGCGACATCCATGGATGTCGCCTACCGGCAAGTGTTGCCAACAAAACAGCAAACAAAAATCGTTCTCGTTTGCGTTGGGAATTTTTTGTCTCAACAATTACTAAAATAAGGGATTTCAAAGCAAAATAGGGTAGAATTTATGGTTTCAGATTTACCTTGATTGATAATTTGTAATTTGGTCATTACCTAATGGTTTGTTATCAACTAATAATCCAAATTTAAAGTAGAGTAATATGGCGTCGTTACGATAAATATCGTACCCGTGGCAAGACTGCTTCATTCTCTTTTTTAATCAGCTGTGTAATGGTAAATATTATAACGTAACTTGACTTCCGTTTTAGTTTAGATGCTTCATATCCGGAACACAAAAAAAAGCTATACGGCTGACCTTGGAAGAAGTTATGCTTCTTCCTTTACAGACCTTGGTGTGCATTCGGTTTACTGGATCGACTATATATCGCCTCAAATCGATAGTTTTCGTCTTAATTGAGCACTATAGAGGAATCGAATTGGATCGAGCTAGTGTTAGTTAAAAACTATTGATTCGTCGCATCGGTTGTCAGTTTGTAGTGCCCCTAGCGGACGATCATGGCATTATTTAAACACATTGCTGTCCACTCTATAAGTTATGAAATAACGTCGCCATATGAGTATGAGCTTTAATAAGTTGATACATTATAATTCATATAAAACATACACAAAATACACGGTGACGAAATTAAGGTGTCGGGGCATCTTCTGCCGAGCCGAATGTCATTTCAGAGAGTGCACAACAGCGCTGCCTAGCGGCGGAATTGAGGTCACGTGATCAAAGAGCGGGCGTCGGCCGTATTCCCTTCCAAACCGCCCTCCCGCCTCTAGTCCAGTCAAGTAACTTCGTTCATGTTAGTCGTTTCGTGAAACCACTGCGAATGTGGCGTTAGTCACAGATAAGTGTTTGTTAGTGTTATGTGTTGCACGAGTGGTTTCATCGCCGAAACAACCTGTTAGTGAACTTGCCGATCTAGTGCGCGATCTACCTGGACCGGGGAATTTTCTGTAACAAATCGGAAACCTTTGTGTGCGCCGGTAGCACAAAGTCTTGTCTGTTGCATTGAATTTGCAACATGGCGGATGCAGATACCACAGGTGACCGGTCTGATCCGGACTTCAAGTATTTGTCTGTCGATAGAAATACCTTTAATGATCCTGCTACTCAGGCAGAATGGACCCAAAAACGGTTAGTATGGGTCCCACACGAAACCCATGGTTTCGTCGCGGCAGGAATCAAAGGCGAAAAAGGCGATGAGGTGGAAGTCGAAATTCAAGATACCGGCAAAAGAACTTTCGTTGCCAAGGATGACATCCAAAAGATGAATCCACCCAAATACAACAAAGTCGAGGATATGGCAGATCTAACCTGTCTGAATGAGGCGTCTGTTCTACATAACATCAAGGACAGATACTACTCAGGACTGATCTATGTAAGTACATCAAAAATCAATTTATGCTCTTTGATAGTTAACTTAATTCTGTAACTAAAAGCTAGGAAGCATGGTCTATGCTAAACCAAACTTCAGATGTCATTCACTGTTTAAAATCGGGTTAAGGCTGTTGGGTAGGCCTAACGTCAAGGTACTAAGCCTACGGTTCCTATCTACACTAGCCGTCACGAGAGAAGTCCGTTGAGGGCGGATCTTAGCGGCCACGTGATTTTCTGCCAACAAATAAGATTCAAGCGATGTTGCCGTACTGTTGGCGAAACTTCGTTATCCGTCTCCACCGTTATTATCGATGTGGAAATTTCGATATTGCGATAATATTGCTGTTATATCGATGATACAATTACACGATACGATTACGATTTTATCACCTGATTTAGTTTCTCGTTCTAATAGGCCTATGATGAAATAAACCTTTTGACAATAAAACAAATACCGTATATATTCAAACAAGTAACCGAAAATAACAACAGAAAAAGTAAAAATTGTAGCTAATGTAACCTGTAACAAAGAACAACACAAAATAAACTAACCAAGTTTGGTGTGTAGCTGTATCTAAATTCAAACTGTGAGAAGAAGCAGACTTCGTTCTAAGATCTAAAATGGCGTCACACAAATGCTGCCAAATACAAATCAGAAAGGTATTTTTTTCTTTTTTTTGCTATTGTATTGAGGGAATATGCATTTTAAATGTTTCCAAACACCATTGATTTTGTTGTTATAAACATCGCTGTCAATTTAAGTGATGGAGGTTTACGGTTACACTGTTAGGTTAGATTATTATTATGATACATATCTTTTCTCAGTATCGTTGTTGATTCGATTGTTTTCATCGCTCAATAATTTCAATCGCAATATCGAAATTTCCACATCGATAATAACGGTGGAGACGGATAACGAAGTTTCGCCGTACTGTTTATGCCTCTATCCTACTTGCATTAATAACTAAACTAAACAATTAAATTTTCAAGTGTAAACTTTGCATGTAAACAGACCAAAATAAATCTTATGTGGCAGTATCTTATCTTATAAAGCTTATGTGGCAATACGGCACTTATTTTCTATTAATTGGGTGCGGCTCAACGGACATCTCTCGCGTGGCGGGTGGTATAAGCCTAGTTCACGTTACAGTAGAGCCACCCCGGACTTCGATAACCTGGAGCCATGTAGCAGTGAAATGCATTGGGTATTAAGGTGTTAGACTGTTGCTATGGCATTGAGCGAACCGTGATGTGATATTAGCCTTGGTTTTTCTTAATTGTTGTAAGACAAGAGGTCAAGTTTTTGTGTTAGGTTATACAGTACAAAAGCTTGGCATTGGCTTTACATTAATGCATTGGGTAAATAAATAATAATCATTTTACCTTCTTTGGGCTCTCCCACCTCCAGGATATTGTGAAGTTTTTTAGTCCGTTCTTTTCAGCTGCGATCTTCACACTTGTCAATATTTAAAAAAACACATCTAAGTTAACACGACACATATGAAAAAAAAGATCATGACCACATAAACAATCCAATTGCTGTTTTGGTATCTGTCGTAAGTGTCGTGTTTTTTTTTTTTTTTAATATTGACAAGTGGGAAGATCCCCGCTGAAAAGAACAGACTACCTTCTTCACAATATCATGGAGGTGGGAGAGCCCAAATAAAGTAAAGTAATTTTATGGTATATTTAACATACCTAATAAAAACATGTCCTTTAAACATAGGCCCATGTAAATAAATGTTCATTACGAATGAAGTTATTTTTTCTTATAACTTACTATAGGCCTATTTACTTCCTTCCTGAAAACCCACAATTTTTCTAAATTCGGACTATTTTCAGTTCACGTTACTGTAGTACGGTTTTTTTGTTCGGGAGTCTCAAAAGTTCATCCCATGTTTGCCAAAATTAGTTGTTAAAATCCTATCATTTGGAAAAGTTTTTATCAGATAGATGTCTACAAGTGGACGGTCCCATGATCATATAAGATACAGTACACTCTCGTTCATCGGACTCGGCGACATCGGAACTCCACTTCATCGGAACTGAAAATCTGGATATTATTAATTTTTTTTTCTTATGAAATAAATATTTTTTTTCTGTTTTAGCGCCTTCAATTTCCATTCGTTTTATCCGCACAACAGTGAAGTATCACATTTTGCATCTAACGTCATCAGGCGTTTTCCATAATCTGTACGTATCGATGTGATTTACGAGGCTGTGGAGTATTTGCACAAAAATAGAAAGAGGAAGGGGGCAGGAAGTTATCATCCGTTTCGTTCGCTTCCCAAACTGTCATTCAAAGTCTGTCTCGCGTCGCGACTGCACCTGTGTTACGTGGAAGTCAGTTGACTGCTGGAATATGAGTGGAATATAAATATGGAATATGAGAATAACGATTTTGGATCTTTATTTCCTGCGTTGTTTTTATTCCTATAGGTTCATTTGTTACCATGTTCAAAGTTTGAGTGCCTTATTTTCATAAAATCTCTAGTGTTGCCTTAAAAACAAGAGTGAATACAATCACGATAGGTCACCGTACGGGCGGAAATGATGACTCAGGACGGCCTCCGCTTCATTGGAATTTTTTGACATCCGAACCGGCCGTCCGCCACCATTAGTTCCGATGAACGAGAGTGTACCGTAATGGAATTCACAGTGAAAACGCATATATATACATCTTACATCCCTTGGCACTCAGTATTCCACCGAAGCGGCGGTAAGCTTGTCAATCTTGCCTGACGGGGTCAGCACAAACTGGCTTACTAGACAATCTAGGCCTAACAAAACTCCCCTCATAAATGATTGCGCTGGCCGCCCAAGTTGTGAATGTAGCCAAGCATCAATATATTTTCTAATAGAAGGGTTTGTTTGAAAATTGACTTATGAACAGAATAAATCAGATGCACAAAATATAAATTTGATCTATTTAGGCCTAGCCCTAAGTTATGCAGTGATTAAGTAGGTTTTCGTAATACAAATTTATGAAGTTTTGAATAAGTAAGGCCTGTACTAGGCCCGTTAGGGGTTCTATATACTAAGAGAAGGCTACTTAATTCTGCACATATATGGGGTTGAACGGACAACCCTAATTTTTTTTAATAAGACAAAGCAATAATGTAGGTAGGATAGTTAAGATGTACAATTCACACATTTGAATAATTTGCTTTAGACTCTTATTCATTTGAGCAACCCTTCTTGAAAGTAGGTTTAGTAGGCTTATAAGAAAACAAATAGTACTCTAGTACCCTTTGTTTGAACAGTTTGTTTGCTACGTTATAATTCTTTTTACTTTTGCAGTCGTCAGCTGATCGTTAATTAATTTACAGTTCACTTGCTCTTGGACTGGATCTGTCAGTTTCTATCTTTAGAACCAACTTATATTACTGTTACAATGCATACTGAAGTGATTAAAGGCTGATTTACACGCTGCCAATAGAGATTTGACTGCAAAGGCACTGGCAAGTGGTTAAATATTTTGTTGTTGGTACTCTAACAGTGTTTTTTGTATTGATTTAAATGATGTTAGAATTATCTGTTGTTAAAAAGTAAATGTGGGATAATATTGAACAAAATACAAAACTTGGTAGATTTTATCACTAGGACAGAAGGTTCCACGGGGTTTTTTGTGCTTAATCTGAAATTGGCATTAGGGTGATTCTCTGGAAAAGTGTCACTTTTTACCCTAAGGTTTTGAAAAAAATGTTATAAGCCTACTGACTTTTGGCATTTTAATATTTTTATATAATGTTAGAGGCCTATACTATTTGATAGTGTGTTCGGCAAAAACACATAATCTTACCAAATAGTAATTGGTAATATTTAGGGCTGCACTTCCGCAGACGCTCGGTGGAATTATCGAATGAAAATTATCGAACGAGTCGATCGATGTATTGGTCGTATTCAAACGGTAAATTATTGTATCTTTCATGTATATAGGTTATTTGTAACTCAGTGTATCATATGTAGGTAGTTTATAAATAAGTTAAAGTAAAAGTTTTTAGCAAAGATTTTATTATATTGTAGCTAAGTTGATTAAAAAGTATAAACACCAAACATGATTAGGTTCAACATAACCTACAGTCAAAATTTTAACAACAAAAAAGTAGGCCTAACAAAATATTCAACCTTTAAAAATTATCTTATATTATGAAGAAAACATCCCTCTTTTTCAATTACCGGTATTGGAATATAGACTTTTTGTGGCATTAATAAAAAGCATAAATGGATCAGCTGCTGACATTTAAACGTTTCTTTTAAAGAGGTATTCCGCTAGGTCTAGATGCGGTCAGCTACAGATGTTATTTTTATATATGAACAATGGATAGATTCGATTTTACATCTCAATAATTTTCAGTTGATATATCAATCTAATCGATCGATAATTTCATTCAATAGTTCCACCGGGCGTCTGCAGAATTGCAGCCATATTTAGGCCTACCAGGGTGTGTTATACTGAAAATGTTGTTCGACCCTGTCAATAAAAACCAGGGGAATGATATTTTGGGGTTATGCTCATGCAGATCAAACCATTTTCCTGATACAGATACAGGGATTGCTACTGGTCGAAATTCAACCAAAATTTCAGTTAATATGGACCCAATTAATTAAAAAAAATATATTACCACTGGCTGAAACATAAGTTCTTCCTGTTTTCCAGTATTTGTTATTACAAAAATTGTCTAATTATCAATTGCCCATTTTCACACAATCCACATTGAAACACGGTGAAAGCTCATAGGATGTAGCCTTCCTCCTTGGATATATATGCATTGGGTTCTCTACACTACACCCTATATATCTAACTTTTTTTAGGATTTCTCTTAAGATGCACACAATCTGAGAAAAAATAAGGAAAATGCTTGCAAGCCCATTATAGACTAAAGATCGCCACTGGTCGAAATTCGACAAAAATTCAGGTTCGATGGTATTGTCCTACCTGATTTGTAGGGTGGTGTGTGGGGACCGCTTAGTGGCTTATCCGACTAGACCATCATTTCCATTTAAATTGTTAAAAAGATTTTGATAGAACATTTGTTGTGGTATTTTTGTTGAATAGACTAGCTTTATTATCGGTGTACACATAATTATTATATGAAAGTAAAGTTTATGGGATTGTTAACTTGAAAGATTTGCACCATTACAATTTACCACATAACATTTGTATCAAATAGATCAATAACAAGAAAGGACCTTATGAATTTTCAAAATAAGTCTTTATCATAGATATATAAATTATTAATTATTAAAGGGTGATTGAAAATTCATTGATGATTTTGTATGTAATTCAATGGTAATTTATACGTGTATAAAATATAGGCTGGCCTATATTTAATAGGCCTAACGGAAATTGGCCTAAAAATAGGCCTAACGGAAATTGCCTATGTTTTAGACACCTAATGGAACGTCTAGAGTGTAAACCCTTACCCCATCGCCCACTTCCCACCTCGCCTTTAAATACAGAAGAAGAAGATTATGGCCCAAGGACCCCTTAAAAATATTTTATCTCTCCTGATTTACTACCATTTGTTATTACAACAGCTATCTAATATGATTTAATCAATTATCCCATAACATTAATAATAACTTATTGAATATAAAGCTAATAACTTATTGAAGCTTTGAATGCTTGCAGGGCATAGCCTAATTAATTTGATGTGAATTTGGTTGATGTGAATTATAATGAGATTAATTTGACTACATTACACTAGTAGTTATAATACTAGCTGTGTACCCGTTCTTCGCACGGGGTGTGTGTACAGTTTATTAAACGAATGATATTAGTGATTTCACAAATTCAATATATAACCTTCAGTTGGTTCATTCTAACATATCTAGATATCAAGTTTTATGCTTAATAGCTACCAGGTACATTCGTCGAAATCTTGTTAAATCCATTTCTCATTTAGTCTAGAAGTTCTAATTCTAAATAAATTACGCTTGACCAATCCATATTATGATTATCAGGCATCACCGGGCCGATTTTGTAAATGGGCCCAGATGCAAGAGGTGTTAGGTTTGTTCCGGGTATTGTGCATGCAAATGAAAAATTTAATTTGCTCGGTTTGATCATTAATAAAAAACCGTACAAATCACAGAATCATACTCTTTTTGTGAAAACAAGAGGCAGTGGTTTACATTTTTACTTTTACTTCTTGGGTTCAAACTCAAATAAAGGATCGTACCCTTTTTGCCAAAACTCTATACAAATGGTACCGTATCTAAAAAGTTTTACTACCTTTACTTGTGGATAGGTCTTTGAGGTTGTAAGTGCAAAATGTTATATGTGGTAGGCTATTGTTCAGTGCATAAACAACTAGCAAGGCTTTCCAATGTTCGAGCCTATACGTATATAAGGTACAACCGTTTCTTGCCCATGTAAGAAACTTTTAACTAGATCACAAAAAAATCTGATCTAAATATTACCTGTTTCCTGTTTCACTAATTTAGTTAATTCGCTGCAGTTGAATAACATTTGAACAAGGGACTGACGACGAGCCCCAAAGAATTTTAACAATGGAAATCAGCCTATGTTCTCCCATTTATAACCCATATTTGTGCAAAATTTAAACAAAAATTGTGCAACTTTTTTTAACATGCAATACATACAGTTTATTAGAAAGAATGTATAGACGGAAAAAGCAAAATAGTTTTGTAGTAAATAAATTTTTAAAAGTTTTTTTCAGCCAACCCTGTGTTGTAATTTGTAACAATTAATTGTTAGGAATGTTTCTTAATACCATATTGAAACCATTGCCTAAAAACAATTTCATTTGATGTTCTCTTAGAAAATATATCTAATTTATATAACGATCAATGACGAAAATGACAGAGGTTAAAACTTGTAATTGTTTACCTGATTTTTACTTGGGATTGAACTGTTGATTTTTATTTTGAGTCAATTCATTATGTATGGTATTCTAAATGTATTTGCAAATGCGACTTTTTGATGAATTGATTTGTGATTTCTTATCATCTCAGCTTGAGTGGTAGGCTGTCTCATATCTAAGAAAGGTTGAGGTGGGGCCAAGATAAACAAATACCTGGGCATCCTTTATTGATAGCAGGGCTACAAGTTGATGTCAGTATAGACGTTTAGTGTATCACGAGTAATTTTCTCACCAAGTGTTGTAAAATCTGAGATAAATCCTCCAGTGATTCTACAGTTTGACAAACAGATAATTAAATCTTTAGGCCTACTTAATACGCTAAGGATTTTTTTGATAAGAGAACTCCTACAATTCTCAACCAATTTTCAAGTTCTTGGTGTCAGTGCTTGGTCTAGTTTCAGCAGAAAATTGACAAGAATCGGTACTAAAATAAGGTTGTTATCTACAAATTAAATTTGAAATTTTCCTATAAGAATAACATTGGGTTTGGGTTGAGCATTTTAAACATCTATTAATGTACAGCTGTAAATACGTGTATTTTTTTGGCGATTACTGATCATCATGATGTTGGATTGGTCAGATGTCATTGATTTAGATCAGTATGCAACTTTAGTATTGAATCAAAATAAATTGCTCAAAGCATCAAGTACCCTCGTTGTTTTAAAAGAAACATTTTTAACAAGTATACCAGTAGTTATTATTTTACTACACACCGTTTTAAAGGCAATAAGTGTGAATCTATGGGTGATTCTCCAGATAGGGCAACATTTACGTCCCAGATCAATAAAAACATTATTTTTCAATTAATTTTTACAATTTTTTTTATTTTCTCAAGTTTTACCTGGGGAGTTGAAACAAGTAAAATTTTATCAATTATATACTGTATTTTCTTTTTTATTGTATTCAATTTTTAATTCTGAAAATGTCATTAGCATGGACTGTCCCTCACCATGCTTTTTGAGAAACTTGTTTTGCTAGCCAACCAAGAAAACTATTTGGATTTCTAAAATTTTATTTCCTATTATACTGTAGTATGAAATATATTTTTGAAAAAAATACATTTTGAGGTTGAAACAGCCACACATAACTTATTAAATTAATATTAAAGTTTGTCCTTCACTTTTAATGTCATTAGCATGGATAGACTTTAAAAGCACATAAAAATACTTGGAATTTAGTTTTTACACTGAAAAGTGCCTAGATGGCAGCACTGGGGCTACATTTAGTTATTTAGTTGACAGTTTGAGTGAGATGTGATTCAGGACTTTTAAATTTACAATTTATTGGGAGAATCAAGGTGGGTATATTTTTTACATGTCATTAGCATGGTTGATATATATCACATGTTTACGCAGCATGTAAAATTCAACAAAATGCAATTCTAGCATCTGATAAGTGGTATGAAAACTATTGTTGGTAATTTGACATCATAGAATAAATACCAACTTTAATAAAAAAACAAGAACAGGATATCGTCATTAGCATGGCCATTTTACCAGTCATTAGCATGGATTTTTGGTGTCCATGCTAATGACAAGATTGTCACTCTAATGATAACAAAGCTATTAAATGTATTAGTAAATTAAATTGTAATGCTCTAGGATTTCATTCAGTTAATGTAATTCAAAATGCATACATATTCAATTTTAGGCCTGCATTAACAATTTTTATTCGGAATATTTATCATGGTTTAATTAAAGGTACTCTAGCCCTGCACGGGCCGAACATTCTAAATGAATATGTTCGCAAATAATACATTTGTTATTTGTCTGATGAATGTTCTTAAGACTTTTATTTTGTGTTTGGCAAACACAATTAGGTACCTATTAGTAAATTTTTCATTAGCAATTTGGCAATTCTTTGTCATGTGGCTATGGTTTCTCACATTCTCACTAAAATTGGGAATTGATGTGAAAATCCCGACAATCTTTATTTTGACCAACCTTTAAATTTGTTTGTGTAAAGTATGAGTTTATTCTTTACTTAAAGAAATATGAAAATTTCTTAAATAATGAACTTAAAATTGTGTTACTCCTACGGTATAAATAAATTTTAAAAAGCTATTTTAATAGCTTTACATTACCCTTATATATACTGTAGTAAAATAGGCTTGATAATTAATTAGGTAACTTATAAGTTACGGTAATACATATTTTTTTTTCAGATTCACCCAATTTGAAAGATATATCAGTTGTTGCATTAATCAAAGTTGGAGAGAAAACAAGGCGTATATAGATTTGTGGCAAATGTTCGGAAAAAATTTATGATAACGGAGAAATTTTAGTAAAATGCTTTTATTCAGAGTGTTAGTGAAGATAAAACTTTCTTCCAAAACAATTAAAATTATTCAAGTTTCATCCACTAAACAGACTTGATTTTAGTTCTGCCTGTACCAAATTTTTGTTGGTTTGATTCGGCAATAAATGTTTAAAATAAGAACTATAACTGGGGAAAAATGTTTTAGTTAGGACATATATGCTTTTATTCTTGGCAGGCAAATATACTGTAGTCTAGATTGTATTGTATACGATATTAAATTTTCCAATTACCGTATTTGTTTTATTTAAATAATATTAGGTATATTTTATAATACCTATTTTGTCATTAGCGTGGACTATGCGTCATTAGCGTGGAAACAGCATTTTATTTTTTATTTATAAAAAGTATTAAAAATATTATTCAGCTCTGAAAATTATGTAAATTTATTCCAAATCCATCTCTTAATAATATCTTAAGCTCAAAATTACTTTTTGGTAACTTTAAATTTTTAAATTTTTTGAGAGCTAAATGTTGCCCTATTTGGAGAATCACCCCTATACTTATTTAATACGCTAAGGGGTTTTTTGTGTTGAGAACTCCTCCTACACTTTTCAACCAATATTCAAGTTCTTGGTGTCGTTAGATAGGGCTTGGTCTGTAGTTGTTTCCGCCAAAAAGTTATGAAAATCGGACTTAAAATAAGGGTGCTATACAAAAATTAAATTTGGAATTTTCCCATTAGAATAACATTCGGATTGGTTTGAGCATTAAAAACGTCTGTTAATGTACAGTTGTATATACGTGTAGTTTTGTTGATTACTGATATTCACAATATTGGATTGGTCGGATGTTGTTGATTTAGAACAAAATTTTCTTTTGTACAGTATCAAAATAAATTGCTCGATTTCGAGCAACACGTATACTAGTGTTAATTAAATAGTTTTAAAGACAATAAGTGTGAATGTTAATTTATTAGATCCTTGAATAACTTAGAGAGTGAAATAAAATTATAGTAGGGCCTAGACGTGTTTATGATGTACATTGTGCTAACATTTCCCTTCCCATCAGTAAAGGTCGGTTTAGAATAGAATGTAAACGAAATATCGAAAGAGCCTGGTTTATTTTATGGTGTGCGGTAACAAAATTATACCGTCTGGAACTGGAAACGATGGAACGGCCTTGGATACCAACAGCTGATACGGGTCAGCATGGCCAACCTTCCCGGTTTGAAGTAGAAATTTCCCTGCTTTGTCCCTCTTTCGCTCTGTCCTGTCCGTGCTGGATATCAGAATAATCGATCCTGTATTAGATCTCATTTTTAAACTGTGTAAATAATTAAATCATCTAAAAAATTGGATTCTTTTATTATTTTATTTATTCGGCGTTACAACGGTTGAAACAGTAAAACTAATAACAAAAACCTGCAATAATTAGAACTGTTTGTAGTGGGTACCTATGAATAAACGTATTTTGTACAGTACGTTTCCTGTAACAGTAATTAACACTACCATTATTTATAGATTTCGTCACAATAAGATGTCTCTAAGATGAAACCTTTATTGTATTTCTGGTTCGTAGTGATTTAAGTCTGTCAAATATCATAACAGAGCGTACTGGATAGGTCCTTTGTAAATTTTATGTCGTGCAATCTACGATCGATGGTCTAGGTTTTATTTAAACATTGCTTAGTAGGCCTCAGAAGTGCCTTTTGTAATAGCCTAGCTTAGCCGATTTATTATCTTATCTTTATCTTACTAGGCCTACTACTGCCGACCAAGTTACATACGGAAAGGACGCTTTCTCTGTGGTTCTTAGCTTGGCTTAGAGCTATCTAGCCGAAGAAACAATGGGAAACAACTAACACTCATTTGAATATTTATATAAGAATGCAAAATTCTTAATCCGTGAGATGTCTTAGTTGTGTTCAATACTCATGAAACGTTTTAATTTCTGCACTACCATTCAAGGCGCGCTTCTGAATGGTAGAATTTGTGTCAAGGATATTATGAGTTGTACGGCACCGCATTGGCGGTGGCGGTAAGTCTCTTATAGAGATGCCTTTGTCTTTGCTGCGAACAGAGCTACATTATTCCGTGTACAAATTCTGCACCACAATCTTGATGTTGTTGAGAAGCAGTGTTAGATACCGCAGAGTCCATGATAGAGAAAAAATGTTGAAATAATTCATGAAAAAGGCTTGAAATACAACACTAAAAGTAAATAAATTGTACTGGCTATAAATGTTATACCATAAATTAAAAGATGTTTTCGAATTGTATACGTTAGCAACCCATTATGCGTAAAAATTTGACATTTTCTTCTTCGTGTCTAATATGAGAAAAGGTTTTTACAACGCAAAAAGGTATGTAATGAGCTTTCATAGTTTTCATTCCTCGGCGCGGCGGTAGGACGCTGAGCGGCAGGTTGTGCTGTTTTCATTTACTCTCATTTCCTCTTATCGCGTGTGAGATCTGAATCAAAACAATGACTCCGCGGCGATACCATCAAGTGGTCTTGATTTGTTGTTGAGGGAAATGGAGTTGAACTGCCCTTAGTTCAAGGTCAAGGTGTCGTTGTTTTGTCAATTTATTCAGATTTTCACTCGGCGCCGGCGTTTCAACAATGTTAACGTACATATATTTGCGTATTTAAAAAATAAAGAATATTGCTTGACGTATTTATTTTGAGATTGTAAACTAAAAAAAATACACAAGTACCCAAACCTTTTCACGCTTGTACTGAACCCGCACGCCCGTTTATCTATACCCTAGCCTCAACAAAGCGGCGTTGGACCTTCTATTGCCCGTATATCTCTATTCGCAACCTCGCCTTATCACTAGATTATTGTCGGTAAACAACTACATAACTATTGTTTAGTAAATTGTTGTGGACATTTTCCATCACTGATTAGTAAAATATAGTAGTAACTACACAGCTGATTAGTACAGAACCGACATTGTTAGTGGTTATATATATATATATATATATATATATATATATATATATATATATATATATATATAAAACACTACTAAAACCAGTGGTTTTAGTATCGACATCGCAGCTAAACGTGGAACCTATTTATTTGTGCGTTCACGCTACCCCGACACGGATATGTAGAGGTTTTAGTGGACTAGAATTCCTCCCGAAATGGTTGTTGTGGTGGGTCAGTTTTTGTGCGGCGACGCCGGCCGGGCGTGGCAGAGGTCAAAAACCCCGAAGGTGTCTACGATTGTGAGGGGGACAAACAAAAAACACTCGATAAGTTGATGGTTGCTCTCCCGTCCTGTGATAACCAAGTGGGAGTGGACTACGTGGTTGAAATGGATGTCAAGGAATAGAAACACGGTGTTCTGTATTTTTATAGGACACGGCAAATGCAGTGTTATGAATGCTCCTTGAAAACATAATTGCAATAAAACTACAGTACCACTATCGTAAGATGCAAGAAAATAGTCCAGTCCGATGAGAGTTAATGCATTGTTGCCAAATTAATTTACAAACACATTTTTATACTGTATTACACATGGTGACATGGTAAGAATAACCATAAATAACAAAATTGCAGGGTGAGAGGTGGCGAGGGGGACACAGCTGTTAAACTCTCCATGGGACTATTTTCGTGCATCTTACTTTAGTAATAGTCTATAGACTCTTTACACGACGCTTAACACCATTTACAATACTGCAATGAAGTAAAAAATTTCCAGTGCTATTATATCAATGGCATCGCGGAGAATACGCCTGCATAAAGATAACCATTGACATGACATCACCCTCGCAACAACCAGCTGTTGTACCGACAAAGCAAGATGGCGACCGTGGCGAATACCGAACACCTGTTTTATCTTAAATAATTTTTCGCGTTTAAAGCCTATTCCTATATTCTAATACGAGTAAGGCATGTATGTGTATGTGTGTATGTATGTATGTATGTGTGCACACGGATCTCAGAAACGACTCGAACGATTTTCTCCAAACTTTGCAAATAACTTAGTTCTGGGATAAAAATAACAAAAATATCGGTCTCTATGCCAGGAAAAATCTTATTTCTTCATAATCTTAAGTTGAATTTTAAAATTCAAATTTGTTAACTTTGGCCTTATGGAGTTAAAAATTAAAACAAAGAAATAATGAAAACAGATAACTCAACTGTCAAAGTGCCTACCACGTGTTCCAATATAAGTGGTTTTGAATGGCAGCCAGTTACTAAATTATTTTAATACTACTGCATAATAAAAATAGTTTATCATTTTTAAATCGTACTTCATACTGCTGATTATTAATGTTTAGATAAATAAAAAAGTATAAAATAACTAATAAATTCGTAGAATTGCATTGGAATTTAAAAACTAAATTTTTGGTGAGGATTAAATGAAAACATATGTGAGAAATTAAATGAAAATATTATCCACGTGTTACAGATTCAACATGTGTCATAAATATACAGCGCACTATCTGTAACAGATGGGAAAGAATATCCCTGTTTGAGTTTACCGAGCAAAAGCTCAGAACCCAGGTCCTGGATCTCCTATGCGTTTTGGACTTGACTTGGCTAACATTGATATTTGTTTGCATGAAAAATTTGCTTTAAAGTTTATAGGTCATAGAATTTTTTTTATGAAAAATTAAGGCACAAGCGTTCATGAATGATCTCGAGCGTGGCCGTTCGATTGCCTTAGATTTTCATAAAACATCTGCGTGTGTACTCACTTATTATCTAATCTGGATGCAATATGCCGTATTAGGAGTACGACCTCTATACAACTCACCTTGTGCTTATTACCGGTAGTCCAGTCCTAAATCGTTTCCTTATAAGGAGAAGCTATTTAAGTTACCAAATCACTTTCAGTCATCAGCACAAATTTGATTTAGTTCTTTTTGTTTTTGGATGAAAAATGTCCTGGTTTTAATTTTGAACTATGTGTCGATACATTCATACTTGGCTTTAAACTACCTATTGAGTTAGGTCGCCATTTCAATAAAGGTATTAAAGATAGTTAATTTTTTTAAGAATCTGTGAGAGACTGAAATAGCCTACATTATAAACGTTGCACGTCAGTGCATGGTTGTTTAAACACACGTTTTTATCACGCATACCATTCTACGTTTGTACAGAATTTCATGAGAAAAACTTATCGCGTTGATACGTTGTTTGTTTTCTGTGCTGGATTATAAAGAAGTGAGCAGCAATTAATTACAGTTCATGACACCGATCCTAAGTGTCTTTTCGAGATTCGTTCATTCTTGATCTCGTACAATAAGCTTCATTTTAGAAAATAGTAATGAAATACTTTTATCGTACAGTAACCATACGTTTATTTTTGTCTGAGTTTCGTTAATTATTGGAATAATAAGCGTAGTAAGCGTAGGGTGGCCAAATCATTCACAGAGAAAACCGGGACAGCTCTGAACAATCCCCCTCACTATTGCCGTATATACCAACCAACTGGTCCATATTGTTCACTGATAATAAATAATATTAGGCTAAGAACTGATGATTCAGTTAAGGGGGTTCATGAGGTTGTATCTCCGCCATGTTAATTTCACTAATTTTGTGTACCTTTTTCTCAGGATCCATAAAAGATATCAGAATGAAATTTTTACCCTGTATTGATCATACTATTATGCAAATATTTATAACATTTGGTTGATTTGTGTTAAAAATTATAAACACAGTAAAAAATTATGTTAATATATTAAAAAATTTCAAAAATTATAATGTAGTAATTAGTGATGTAAAACGCCCTGGCGTTTAAATCTCAGGGCAAATGCCCAGGGCATTTGCCCAAATAACCGCCCAAAATCCATAAGTGCCGGGCGTTTATCCAGTTAAAGGCTAATAAACCTGATTAATGGAAATTAAATTGAACACTACTCTTCTAGTCAACTTTTTAAACTTCTACATTAGATATTTACATAATAGCCTATATTAAAAAAAAAAAAAAAAATACTTGTATAATTTTAATTATATTGGTAGGAAGCCACTACTAGAGAGTCAACACTTTTCTTTTGTCAACAAGAGGAAATAATTTAGACTGAAAATAACTTCATAGGTTTATTTTTATTCAAAAAATATGGCTAATGTAATAGAATTAATTTACATTTGTTTATTACACAATGAATCAGTCTTAACTTAACGGTTGTAAGGTTGTAATTTGGTTCCGGTTGGGTGTGTGGCAAATTGTTTAGAATGCAAAGCCCTTTAAAATGATGTATCATATGATGCAGTTTCCCACAAGACTTTCTTTGGAGACGTCCCTAGTGGAGGTCGTCAGGAAAACTGCAATAGGCGACGTCATATGATACATCATTTTAAAGTACATTGCATTCTGAGCAATTTGCCACAAACCCGACCTCAAGAGGTAGAGTGGATTGGGAGTTATTGCACTTTTGTTTTCAGCAATATGATTTTAATACAAAGTTTGATCACCTGCTATTTTTACTCGGTCATTCCTTTGAGATCGGATTGCGGCTTGTTCTCCAGTCCCAAAGACCTTTAACTTGATGTACATATTGACATATGCTTACATTTAAGATTTTCTTCTTACTCCTTGTGGACCATCCCCCCTTCGACATCCAAGGACACTAATACTTTAGGAAGTAGTCTTAGTCACTCAAAATCAATATGCAACGTTTTAGTTTTGTTACTTTAATACTTTAAAAAATATTAAATCGTCTCCAGACTTTTTCCACCCTGTATATGAATAAAAATAATTTTATAGGTGCCTTTTTATGTTAGGAAATTTACTTAGTGGTTAAAAAGCACTTGTTTTACTAACAAAACCTTAATACTTAACTTTAAATTTAATTAATTAGTCATTATAAATTTATCTTGTGCACATATTTATGAATTACAGAGTAGAAACCTGCTTAATCAGTAAATAAGATTTTATATAACAATTTAGAAAAATATTTATTTAAAATACCACACTGAAAATATTACAGGTTTTATTGTATCGCGCCTTAAACTGAACTTTTTATAAACGCCCAGTTTTTGGGCGCTTAAAATCGCTTTGGGCAAATGCCCGGGCAAATGCCCATTTATAAACGACCCGCCCACTGGGCATTTGCCCGGCCCACATCACTAGCCGACCCTCCATCAGACTTAAACAATTAATGATAAGGTAAAAATAGGTTTTCAGCCCTGAACTTAATTTGTGCTGTCTTAAACTTCCAGCTTAATTATTGATGAATTTAAATATTGATTTAAATATCCTAAAAAGCCTACTCTCTGTTTCTATACTTTTCAGCACCCCTCGACCCCTGTATACATTGGCTGTAGAATAACAATAATAAGACTTCTTATACAATGTATTTTGTTTGATACCGATATTTGGAAGGCTTGTGTTTGCCACAGTAGAGGCGTTGTATTGATGTTGTAATTTTTCAGTTGGATTTACAGTGGTGCAAAAACACTTTATCACAACGTAAACATAACCCTCAATTATAAAATGTTTCGCCTTGGTTAAGAAGATGATATATAGTGACCAGAAACAAACAATACATACACAATGTCATAGGCTTGAGTTTTCCTAAAATAATCCATCATTTATTGGTAACACAATTTTAAGAAAACTTCCAAACAATCTTAAATAAGATCGAAACAAGAATACTTTTAAAAGGAATTTGAAAAAATTTCTCATAAATAAGGCTTTTGATTTATTTGGAGATTCAGATAGAACTTTACAAGTAGGCTAGTTTCTTATAATGAATTAGGATACTATTCAATGTATATTATGTACATATTGTGAATAAAGAATTGATTGATTGTTTGAAGAGTGGTAGTACTAACGTGTTCCCTTACATGTGTCACTTGTACTGCATGTTCGCCGCGCAAGATCGAACCATTGTAAATTGGTTTAAAACTCGTCTATGCTCTGAGAAGTCTATTCGTGTTAGTGTATATAGTCAATGCCAGTATAATAAACTTTGTTTTAACCCAAAGAATCACATGACAGAGTTTTCTAACACTCTATAGTTCTATAGAAAGAGAGACTCTAACTGCAAAAATTTGCTTGATATAATATCAATTGACAACATTGTTTGCAATGATTTTGATGACAGTTCTGGAAGAGAAGATGGTTGTCAGCAGTGGTTGGCTATTCCTGGGTTGGTGTCTGCACTACATCCCATTCTGGGCAATGGGTCGAGTGTTGTACTTCCACCACTACTTCCCTGCGTTGCTTTTCAGCTCAATGCTTACAGGTACATTTTATCATTAAGAATTAACTAAAAACGTATTTTCTACATACCTGTGTACTTCTTTTTGTGATTGGCTTTAACAACAAAGTTACTTAATACCAAAATAGTGCAACCAATAATAAGTGTGTCACAATGTTTCAATTTTTAACTATAAAATTTGTTTTTCAATTGATAGAATTTACTTTTAATAACTGTTCAAAGGCCCAGTTAGTAAGATCTTTAAACTGAGAGGTCCTTCTGTGATGGCCCTGAAATCCCTCGACTGATAAATACTATTTTGAACTTTCATGTCCCTAACCATAATAATTTTACCATAACTAATATTTTTAGGGAATGTTTTTTTATAGTCAAGCCAATCTTGGCAAGACAGTTAAAGTGCCTCTTAGATATTCCACCAAGCCTCAGCTCATGGAGCAGTGTAGGTCAGGAATGTACTGACGCATGTTCGGTGCCTATCGCCAACGAGTGGCATGTACGACATTAACTTTTGGCTGAAGCAGTTCAAATCACAGCCAAAGTGATTATTGAGTGCACCAACAGTCAACATGACTAGATTGACTAGCCGCTTGCTGATTGGTTGGCGTTGTGTGTGCTAGCGTCTGTGTCACGCGGTGCGCCGCTGCCGCACTGATGGCTGATGGCCCGTGTTAACAAATGTCTGTTACCTGTCTTTGGTTATGGGTTTTCGATTCCATGTTTAAAAGTGTTATAACAGAGTATAATGGTGTTTTCTGATTTCCCAGTTCTGTTGTGATTTTTTAGTGTAATCAATCAACCTAATATAATTTAATAAAATTCGTTCTTCATTAATTTGTTATGTGTTATTTCACTCCCACGACACCACGCGTGTCACATTTCTGCAATATATAGCCTACTGTAAAACACCATCTTGCATTTTAGGAAACATCTTAATTAAATTATTAGAAATTATTTTCTCAATGAGACATGTTGTTTGCAGGTGTACTGATTGGATACATTTTGGAAGTAATTCCACTGCTCCTTCCAGACAGAATTGCAATATCTGTCTATCACTGGCTGATGGGTGTTATTATTTCAGCCATAGTTTACAGGTGAGTGGGTATATTAATATACAGTGCTGAAGAATTAAGATGTGCTGAAGAATGTCATAACTATGTCACTTAATCTTTGACAACCAAGGGTTGTGTTTGTATGTCAAAGGACTAACCAAATTATTTTAATTTTATTAATGAATTATTTTGGTATAAGTGTGCACTCAATAAACTTCAAAATTTTTTGACATTGACCTTGTCATAAAAATTGCCTGGTCCACCTTAAATTTTTTTTTATCCTCCATGTCTACTACATCTTGTTTTTTCTATCGCAGTGTGTGGCAGTTACATGGCACCTTAGCTCTTGTCAGATTTCAGGAATTTGGATTGTGGATGTCAACAATTTATTGGCCTTTATTCTTGCATTGCTCCCACTAAGTTTTACAATTAATTTTAATCGACATATTCTTTGATTTAAGTTCTGTATTTGTAAATAAATATTTTTATTTTGGCACAAGTTAAGGGTGCATCATCTGAGGTTCAGGCCCAGTCAAAAGTAGTTATATTAACTAATGACAAATCAGCAATATTTCAACAATTGAAATGCAATTTCAGCTTTTACCTGTTCGCACCTCTGGCATATGGCATGTCCGGGCCTTCAGCTACTGACCCCAACAGCACGATGTATGGTCTGCGCTGGATGGAATCTTGGGAGTTTTGAATACTTTATTTTAAACTTGTTTCTAAGTATTGCAACTTTTTTTATAATAGTGAACTTGAATAGTCAATTTGATGAAATAGTAGTCAGCTGTCAACAAACAGAGACATGGTTGTAAGATAATATTTAATAGTCAACTAATTTTTAACAAATAATTTGAAACCTTTTAGAGAAAACTTCATAAGCTGCGATCTGAAAGGCTGGTTAAAGAAAATAAATTTGGGGTTAAGTTATAGGCCCACTAGGCATATTTTTTTTAAACTTGAACTTCAGATACCCTTGCAGTAACATTTGGAATAAATTTTAAACTTGGACAAACTTTCCCGGGTAGAAGATTTTATTATGTAACTGATTTAAACATTTTAACAAATAAAATATAAAAAAGTTGTATTCCTTAGACATCAATATTTTTGATAATACTTTGAAGCAATAATTAATGCAAATTTCATATTATAATCATTTTGAAACCAAGCTGAACTGATATCACCACGTACCTGTATTGTTACTTTAAACCACATGTGATGGTTTTACTTTAAGAACCAAGTAAGTTTAGGTATGCTTTGTCCATGTTTTATATTAAATGGTTTTTAGCAATTTGTTCTATAATATTAATACTCATTATTGTTTATTTTGACCTTAAAATCCTTTATATTTATGAAATTTGCTATTATATTATTGTTCATATTATGTTATAATGTTAATTTATTGTTTAGATTTATATGAAGGAATGTGTTTTTTTGTTTTTTATTTTATAACTTAAAAATGATTTTTTATATTATGTTGTATTATCATAAATCTGACATTAGTTGTTTAAAATTGTTTTTAAACTTTTTTTATTTGTGATTCTCTCAAATGTTCTTGAGAATGTTCAGACATTGATTTTCAAAAAAAGTGTCAATTTGTTGTTTATAAATGTGTTGTTTATTATTAATGTTGATTTATTATTAATGACGCTCCGTATCATACCTCCTATATGTAAAATATTTTTAATGGATGCCATTTTGAAACGATATTTGGAAATAATTTTGCACAAGACAGATCTTAATAAGACAGTTTTTTTGTTGCAAATTTCAACGCTGTATGTCAAACCGTTTAGGAACCGTATCGTTAAAAGACATACCTGTACAGACAGATAGAAAGAAAACCCAGATAGGCACCAGTGACCCATGTTCCCATGTTGGTGAAATGTGTCTAATGAGCAATAACGTCATATACAGTTAGTTGTACAGAGTATTATGGGACACCGTGTATAAATCACTATAGTATCTCACCTGATTAAAATGTCAACCTTAACTGTTGGTTAGGTACTTGCTCAGTACAAAACTAAGAAGGATTAAAACAATTATTTTTTTTTTAAATACTGTTATTTTACTCTTAGAGCAACTCTTATTTCTTTTGCTGTATTTAATTTTTTGAATCTGTAAAAGGTCATACTGTTATATGATGTTTACAACAGTAAACAAGTAGGCTACTCTATTTAATGGTGTAGTGTGAATTTTTATAAATGTTATATAGTTTGATGTAATTCATTTAAGTTAGTTTTATATTTGTTTAGTTATTATTATGAAGAATTTTGTTGAAAAATGTCCATAGAAACTTGATATTGACAAGGCTGTATAACTTTATAGACAAAAGAAAATTTCTATGTGTAACTGCCTATTAATTAATTATATATTATTTTTATAATAAAATGTTTATATAAATTTGTTGTAGGATGTTGTCAATCTCTACCAAAAATTTATCATAGTCATTCTCTTTTCTTTCTTATGTGCTCTTCTACAAGTCAAATTTGATTCCCAATTAAAAACATGCTCAATAATCTACCCAATTTTGCCATTCAAAATTTTCAAGTTACTCATTAATTTTAAACATATTATCCTATAATATAATACGAGCAATGTCTGAAGGGATGTGTGTTCCACAATCTCGAAATCTAGCGGTTAGATTTTGCTTAAACTTTGCATTTAAGAGTGTTTTGGCCCAGAAATAAGTTTAGAAACCGCCTCAATCCCAGGAAAAATCGAATTTGGTCTAAATTTAAGTTTGAAAATCGTAATTTTTAACATTGGTCTTATGGGTTGCTATTTTGGTAACGAAATAACCACTAAAAGCAAACAAAAATAAAGGAACATGAATTTTGAGCAGTTTTTTTAACAGCTGTTATCTGTGAAGAGTCTAGTGTAGATTTAAAAGCTTAATTAAAATGACACTACAAACAAAAGTGAATTAAAAACAACGAGCAAGGCTTGGCTAACCTTCCCTCAGGGGCAGTGGGCTTTCCACTGTACGGGTGTTTCTTGGCGACCCCGGGGTACCTGAGCCAAGCTGTGAGACCCTCCTCACAGTTCTTCCCGAGCTAGGGCCTTTCTTCTCATCTTTCAGGTCTTAGCTCACCGTCTTTATTCTTTCCTGAGCTAACCTTGCTCACCTTCTTGTTTTCGACCCCGAATCAAGGGTGTCTTTCCACCTTCTTTCGACCGGCGCACGCTGGGGGGTCCTGGGAGTGTCCCTGTTGTGTTGCAGGGACTGATGTGTGCCTCGCACTGCCGATGGTCTCCTCCAGTGTGTCGTCAGAAGCCAGCCGCTTCGGACCTTAGTCAGGAAGTGCGGCATGGATGCAGAGATCGGACTCTGCATTGCCACGGTGCGACCCCCAGCACGTCCGGCACATTTTGTGTATCGGTGCTGGGCAAACGGAGGTTTCGGGCCCCAGAGTCCTGGGGTAGGGGTGTCTTATCTCCTACGGGGGGTAGACCTCCGAGGGTGTACCCGCTCCCGGCCAATGAAGGGCCGCCTCTTGCCGCACGATGCGCTGGTGAAACAAAAGTATGGATTTTCAAAACCAAAACACGAAATTAAAGGAAAATGAGCAGGCCGCCTTTAAGCGCAGCTCAAAACTGCAGAGGTCTCCGACCTCGAAGACTGGGACGCCGACGGGGGGAATTAAAGCCTCCCCTCTGCCGATCCCGTTCAAGGCTGCTGGTGTCGCCGGATCGTCGGCCGTAACCGGAAAGGAGAAGGATGAGGTTAAGCTGGGTATGGGGGTGACTGAGCCGGTAACACCTCTAGCCGGGATGCAAGGAATTCCTCCCAGGAAGAGTCCTCTTCGTCCGGCATTCGAGATGCAAATGCTTCGGCAGCAGCAGGACGATGCCAACGAGGAGGAAGACTCATGTCTGAAGAAAATGAACGATCTTTTGAAGGAGATGGCCAAGGCTCTCCTTATTCAGAAGAACGTCAACAAGGCGATTAAGGACGGAATTCCAAAACTCGAGGATTTCCTTGGCGAAATCGAGGAATGCCGGAAGATCAGGCTGAAGGCAGTGAAGCAGGAGCGCGACGTTATGAACCGAGTTATGTCTGCTTCGCCTCAAGCTCATCTGGCTGAGTCCCAGACTCAAGCCAGAAAGCGAAAGAAGAGGCAGAGCGGTTCTTCGCCGGAAAGCCCTGAGCTTGTTGAGGTGGACTCAGTGCCGAGACCGGTTTTTGTCACTGCGGCATCGCAGACATCTCCTGTCCAGGCTACTCAATCCGCCCCGGGCGCTGTCGCGATTCCAGCGGCTACTCCTGCAGAGGTTCCTGCTCCGGCGGCTAATCCTGTCTTGGCAGCAAACTCTGCCTCAACACCTTTGGGGGGCTGGAAGACGCGCCTGTCTAAGAAAGAAAGGAGGAGGCAGAAGCAAGTGGAGGCAGCTTCGAAAAGTGCGTCGAGGGTGGAGCGGACGCAAGTCTCAAACCCGGTGGGGGAGGCCTCTGGCAAGTCTGTCAGAAAGCCTAAACAACCCAGGCCTAAGAAGCCCAGGACGGAGGCAATCTTGATCAAGCCCTTAGGGGGGCGATCTTTTGCTGATGTTCTGGGTCAGATTAGATCGCAGGCCAAACCGGAAGAGACCGACACCGTTATCAAGTCTATTCGGCGAACCCAGAACGGGGATGTCCTCCTCGAACTGGGGAAGTCGAGTGACAAGATCGGTTTTGCCGCTTCCCTCAAGACTGCACTTGGGGACAAAGGCTCCATCAAGGCCCTAGAACCGAAATGTTCGGTCGAGATTCGGGACCTTGATGCCCTCTCCACCGAAGATGAGGTGACCCGTGCGATCCAGGTGGCACTCCCGGAGATACCGGCTGATGGAGTGAGGGTATGGCTGACAAAGCCTAACCGAAGTCAACTCAGGATGGCTGTTGCTGAGATGGGCGAAAAGCACGCCAATAAGCTGCTTAGCCTTCAGCACCTCAGAGTCGGTTGGGTCAGTTGCAGGCTCAAACGGAGGGTGGTAGTTTCGAGATGCTTCCGCTGTCTCGGTTTCGGCCACTCCTCCCGAAACTGTAACGGGCCCGACAGGAGTGCCAACTGCTTCCAGTGTGGAGGCCAGGGCCACAAACGCAAGGAATGTTCCTCGAGCCCATCCTGCTTCCTCTGCAAGGATTCAGGCTCCAGTGCCCTCGGTCACTTACCCGGGTCTGGTCAGTGCGGTGCCTTCAGAGCCGCACTTGAACAGGCAAAAGGCAGCGGCCGGTAATTCGCATCCTCCAGGCCAATCTTCATAGATCCTGGGGAGCTGATAACCTTCTAGATCAGCTCGCCCGAGAACTTGGTGCTGACGCGCTCCTTATCAGCGAACAGTATCGGGACAGAGACCCAAACATTTGGATCTCCGACAGCCTCGGTACTGCTGCATTTTGGGCGCGTAATACACAGGATGTCTTGGTGCGGAGTCACGGGCGCGGCCGAGGATTCGTCTGGGTTCGGTGTAGGGACGTGACTATCTTCAGTTGCTACCTCACACCCAACGAGGCCGTCCAGGACTTTCGCGACAAGATAGATAGCCTAGAGGAGTGCGTTCTCGGCACCACCGGGCATGTCGTCGTTGGTGGCGATTTCAACGCCAGGGCCGTCGAGTGGGGAATGCCCTCTACCAGCTCCCGGGGGAAATACATCCTGGATTTCATCGCCAGGGCCGGTCTTGTCGTCCTCAACCAGGGCGACACACCTACTTTTCGGCGCCCCGGGCAGAGAGGCACGATCCCTGACGTCACCTTTGCGTCTGAGTCGCTCCTTCCGAGGATCTCTGGCTGGAGGGTTGTCGAGGACTACACGGGTAGCGACCACCAATACATCGTGTTTGACCTGCATGATCAGGCAAATCGTCGAGTTTCCGCATCTCGGGAAGGGCCACGCCGGTGGAACACCAACAAACTGGACGTGGTCAAGTTCACCGAAGTCATCTCTCGGGGAGCGCAGGGGAATCCTGGTGAGGCTGGAGCCGAGGCACTAGTAACATCCACGATGGAACTTATCGTCTCGGCCTGCGACCAGTCTATGCCGCGAAGGAAACCCCGACGCGACAAACAACCCGTTTACTGGTGGACTGAAGAGATTGCGGAACTCAGAAGAACATGTTTAAGAACTAGACGAGCCGCCACTAGAGCGAGAATTCCCGCAGACAGAGTTCGTAAGTCGGAGGCCTATAAAGCTGCGAGAAAATCTCTCCGCCAGGCGATCAACAGGAGCAAGGCGAATAGCTGGAGGAGACTTCGTGACGACGTTGATTCCGACCCGTGGGGCCTGGGTTACAAACTTGTAACACAGAAACTCGGCGCCCGCTCTCCACCTTCCATCATGGAGGGCGCCACCATGGGGAGGATCGTCGCTGCGTTGTTTCCTGAACATCCACAGCGACCGCCGGTTGACTTCGGACGGGTAGAGGACGTTCCACTTTTCACTTTCGAGGAGCTGGAAACCTCCGTTCTCTCCCTGAAGAGCAACAAGGCTCCTGGCCCGGATGGGATTCCCAGTGAGGCTTTAAAGAAAGTATTTTTAATCAACGCTGACTTGTTGTTGAGAATGTACAATGCCTGTTTGGTAGAAGGGGTGTTTCCGGCTCCCTGGAAAACAGCCAGGCTTGTACTGATCAGCAAGGGCAAAGGTGATCCCGAGCTGCCGTCGTCCCACAGGCCTCTCTGCATGTTGGACACGGCTGGGAAGCTGTTCGAGAAGCTGATCCGTTCCCGCCTGACTTCTGCCGTGGAAGCTGCCGGGGACTTATGCCCCCGTCAGTACGGCTTCAGAAAGGGACGGTCAACGATCGACGCTGTCACCGAAGTTCAGAGAGCTGTGGAGAGAGCCGAGAGCCACAACCATTTCTCCCGCCGAGTAGTGCTTCTTGTTACGCTTGATGTCAAGAATGCCTTCAACTCGGCGAGGTGGGTCGATACGTTGGATGCGCTTCGCAACACCTTTCGTATTCCTGCATATCTGTTGCGGCTCGTCGAGGATTATCTACGCTCTCGAAGCCTGATTTATGACACGAGGGACGGAACGCGGACGATGGAAGTCACTTCTGGTGCCGCACAAGGTTCAATACTCGGCCCGGATCTCTGGAACGTTGCCTATGACAGCCTCCTGAGGTCCGAGATGCCTGAGGAAACCACTTTGGTTGGGTACGCCGATGACGTCGCAGCTCTCATTGCTGCACGCAACGTTGAGCTGGCCCAACTGAAGTTGAACCGAGTTATGCGGGTGGTCAACAACTGGATGTCCGATCACGGTCTCTCACTTGCTCTCAGTAAGACGGAGATCGTGATTCTTACGAAGAAGAGGATCGACACCGTCGTCCCGTTTCGAGTGGGAAGGGAGGTGGTCACATCAACTCGTGCCGCCAAATACCTCGGGGTTATGGTGGACACCAAGTTAAGCTGGAGGGATCAGATCTTCCGTACAGCGGACAAGGCCGCTAAGGTAGTGACTTACCTTAGTAGGCTGATGGCCAATGTCGGGGGTCCCCGATCCAGCAGAAGACGTCTGTTGATGTCCGCGGTCCAGTCCGTGCTTCTTTACGGGGCAGAGGTGTGGGCAGGCGCTCTAGATAAGGAGTGCTACAGGTTGCGACTCGCCCGGGTTCAGCGTCAAGCTGCGCTCCGGGTGTGTTCTGCCTACCGGACAGTGTCCGAGCCTGCCGTCCTGGTGGTCGCCGGAGTCATCCCTGTCAAGCTCTTGGCAGGGGAGAGGAAAGCGATTTATCAGAGACAAGGCGAGATCGGCAAGGACACGGCAAGAACAGAAGAGCGCTCCCGAACCTACCAGCAGTGGCAACACAGCTGGGAGCACGACACCCGAGGACGATGGACTGCGCGACTTATCAAGCAGGTCCAACCATGGGTGGAACGGCGGCATGGGGAGGTGGACTACTACCTGACCCAATTTTTGACAGGTCACGGCTATTTTCGGTCGTACCTGAACCGTATGGGAAAGACCGGTTCACCGGACTGCATTTATTGCCCGGGTGTTCCCGACGATGCGGAACACACATTCTTCCGCTGTCCCCGTTGGGAAGGGCCCCGCCTGGAGGCCACACAAATCTTTGGTGCATTTTCGGTGGACTCGGTCTGCCAAAAGATTTTGGAGGATGAGGGCAACTGGGATTGTTTGTCACAGTTCGTCCGGGGCATCCTCCTGGAAAAGAAAACCGATCTGGACCGTGAAGTGGCCCAGATCCCTTGATCGAGCGGCTGGATAAGGAGCGAGCCCCACGGGCGTAAGCCAAATTTAGGCCTAGCCTGACGTAATGTGACAAACAATTCCAGGTTAGATTCCTAAAGAGTAGAGGAGGTTTTTTAGTGGGTAAACTCGTTTTTAGGGGAGCCCCACACTACAGGCTGGCCACCTGTGTGCGTAATGCATTTTTCCGCCTCTCCCTCAAAAAAAAAAAAAAAAAAAAAAAAAAAAAAAAAAAAAAAAAGGCTTGGCTAACCTGGTACTTAAACTTTTACAAGACCAAAATACTCTGGTTTAAAGTTCATTGTTGGTAATGGTGAGTTTATGTTATTATTTATTATTGTGGACATTTTCCATGTTGATTTCCATATAAAAAGAGAATCCTCAAAAGGAAAACTCAAATTAGAAAACCGAATTGGTATCTTTCATTTGTTCTGATTTTCAGAATATTTTTCAGAGCATCCAAGATAGATCTGACAAAGAATCTGAAGGTAAAAAAGTAAAACAAAAAGGAAAATTAGAGAAACTAAGATCTGCAGTTGTGTGTTGTCACAAATGATCATAAGGACCAAAAAATCAAGTTGTGAATTACGAAATTCACGAAATTTAAATCCAAATGAAATTTCTGTTTTGTCTAAGGGGCTGAACTTATCTGTAAAAATGAAAAATGACTGCAATAATTTAATAGTTAATATATTGCTACAAAAGTACGTTTGCATAAATCTTTGGCATCAATTTAAATCTTAGGCCTACTTTATTTGTCCACTTGGACAATAGAAATCTGTTAGGTTTGCATAAAGAAATAATGTCTTTCAGTAGCACATAAAATATTTTATTCAAAATATATTTGTACAATCTGTGCTTTCACTCGTCAAACCATGTACTGCTGTTGCGATCAGCAATAAAACTCACACTGTATTGTGACAATAGAAGTCCAAACATTCCAGAGGCAGATAGTCAGTGCTATTGGTTCAGCGGCCTGGAAAAAAAATCTTTTACACACCTAGTTCTCAGCAACAATAAAAAAAGGAAAAAATTAAATGTAAGGAAAGTTTATGTTTATTCATGTTGTATTGCATCCTGAACTGTATTTTTGAGAATATATTCAAGGGTCTATCACATACCATAGTGAATTCAACTCCCTTTTTGTACCAAGTTGTGTGGTTAATGCCGTGTTTTTACAAACAGACGAATTTCTTTTTAATGTTGTTTATTCTATTTTAATTCATGGGAAGTCATGGATAAAATGGGAATTTAATCCTTAAATGTACATAATCATATGGTAAACTAGGTCTGTTCGGATGAAAAAGTATGTTGATCAAGTATTTTAAAGAAGAATTAAAGCTTTAAAAAGAGACATTAAATAATTCCATATGCCTTTAATTCCTTAATATCTTTATTGAAATGGCGATCTAACTAAATAGGTAGTTCAAGCCAAGTATGAATGAGAGATGAGTGTAGGATGATTGTGGGGCGATATTGTAGTCTTGTTACTGAGTAAGGCCAACATTCTCCTTAGACAAAACTGTTAATTAATAGCCCATCAGCCAATGGTATCTCTAGGGACCCACAGTTTAACGTTGGATCTGAACCACAATTTCAACCTCATATATACGAATTGGTCTAGTTATGGGGATGGTGTTTATGGACGAACTAGTATTCACTAGTGTTAAACCCCACCAGTGAATATTACTCATGTACCATTTAATCATATAACATTAAAAATGTCAAAAGCTCTTCATTTAATCTTGATTTTTAATTACAATAAGGGAAGGCGTAATAAACCAGAGGTAGAATCTAAAAGTCTGAGCTTGAGAGGATGTAATGAAATGGGTTACTGTAGATGTAGAGTCACAACCCTTTAGATACCTATTTACGTTAGGATTTTGGACCATTGGTTTCTTTCAGTTTGCCACCTAATAAAGAAAAAAAAACTAAGAGATTTCACTGTTGTCACCGCCATTTTCAGGGAAGGGTGGTTTCTTTCAGTTTGCCACCTAATAAAGATAAAGACCTAGAAATTTCACTGCTGTCAAGTCACCGCCCTTTTCAGGGAAGGGGCAGGCATGGGGTGACAATATGTCATTAACTTAGTGATGTTTGATAATTTACCAAACTTAGACTTTTACGTTTGATCTCACTATTTAATGAACTCAAATAAATCCAACAATTAATGGCTGTAGAAAGTTTCACATTCATGAAAGAGTTGCATCCAATCATTAAATTCAATTTTTGAGCATGGTGGGATGAGAAACCGCAAAAAGAAATCTTAATTACTGTACCTGCCAGGGAGGCGATTACACGTATGCCCAATACAAGGACCCGACCAGTTATCCATTGCATTTTTACTGCTCAACTTTCTTTGTTGGTCCATGATCCTTTCTTTTTGAAACAACGAAAACATAAAAATGCAAATGACTAATTTGACTTTCTTTTGCAGAGTTCCATAATCCCCACAGTGACAAAGAAAGAAATTTTTATAATATCTTAAGTTATAAAACATCACTGCAGCTATTTATTTTTAAGTTTAATTAATAACATAAAATAATAAAAATTTCATTTTTTACATATTTGATTGTAATTACCCAAATGGTTTTTTTTCGGCTCTTTGTTCTCAACTAGAAATAAAAATTTAAAACAAACTTTTCTTACTGTAAAACTACAAAATTTATATCATTATGCTTCACATGTAACACCTACAAAACTAACTAGTATTTAAGGTAAAACAACTCTATTTTCTAACAATTTTTTTTGTTAAAACCTGAGTTTGTTATACAAGACCATGAACAGTGGGTTTTGAACATTTTCAAGTACTGGTAGGAGAAAGGATTCCTCTAAAAAAACTAGACAAATGCAAGCACATTTACTCTGTTTTTACCAGATAATCTTAGAGAGGGAATATGTCTCTTAAAGTACATTTGCAATCAACATGTAAATACCTTGAGTACAGTTCAGGTAGGAAATTTACAAAGCGATGTTATTGTCAATACTTTTATCAGATTGATTTTAAATACAGAGGTGGAAATATGAGAATCACTTTATTTAGTATTTGTGTTTTGTGATATTGTACAGTTGAGTAGTTACGGATAAAATAGAATCTATCTAACTATCATATTTCAAGGCAGTTATGGCAACACCCAGGTATTACAGCTTTATTCTGATTTAAGTGAGCCAATTTTAAATGAACGACTGATAAGATAGGTAGTTAATAATTCATGCTATCAGTTATAGGGTTATCAGTAATTGTTTGCTTGAATAAAATATGCTATGCTACGCATTTGAGTTGACTGCTGTGATAAAATACTTAATACCCACGGATACTGAAGTCTTTAAATGTAGGAGCTTCTACATCCTTTTCATTCTTGAAAACAGCCTTTTCAATTTTACTTTGAGGACTGCCAGTAAGCTGAAGCCACCTCTTCCTGAAAATTACATGATTAATGAAATATTTTATTTATTTAATAAACCTAAAGTTTAAAGATTACCAACATGAAAAAAATCAAGTCCTTACTTGTGGATTATAAAATTAATCTGATTATGACAATGTTTTTATTATATCACAAAAGTTATGTGTATGACAAGGTAATCTTAAAGTATATTCTGATCAATAAATGCATCACTTTATTAATATTTCACGCATAAAATTATACCACCTAAATATCATGGCAGCAACATTCACGCATTAGAGCCCACTAATCTGAACTAACTCGGAAAACAACGTGTTCAATTGAGCCAATTTTCAGAATAAGCAGAATTGATAAGTAATGTGAGATATTGACCTTCTTCCCTGTTTACTCGAACAGGGCGTACAATACAAGAAACAATTCGCAGAAACAGTTCGCTAGTGATGGAGTCAACAATGGAAAATACCGATGGAACCTTCTCAAAAAGTTTCTCAATGACGATTGAAATACAGAATCGTTTTTAACCGGCCTACCCTATCAGGAGCAAATTCATTTGAACTGGCTACTTTGTAAGATATAATCACTTTTCCTGGTTGAGTTCCACCAAAAGTTGCATCACAGACCCTTTACAATGCGTTTGTTTCAATGAAGGTATTTACTATCTCTTTTAGGCCATGGAAAACTGTAACTATGGAATTTAAAGGTAGGTTAGATTAACTGGCTTGTTCAGTACAATTGAACACAATTGGACATTTCCCTAACTAACATAAAGAGAGCTGGGAAAATCACAAATTTGTTACCAGTATCTTATATAATACTCCTTTCCCTATTCCTTAATACAACTTAACCACTCCATATGAATTTTCTATTCTATTTCTTTTATTTTTAATTTAATACCATATGATAATTTCCATCTGTTTTATTTCAATTATTGTACTTTGTTTTTTCTTCCCCCAAAAGACACACACAATCTCCTTTTCTGAAATACCTCATCCAACTAATATTAGTTTTTTCTGAATTATGTAACAAACTCATGTAACTTGTTCATTTTATGTCTCTAATCATTCTATCCCCATATTTCAATAACAATTTTTAATTTAATTTGAATTATTGTGAATAGACTCCTCCTTTTCTTGATTTTTGTAATGAAATGTATATTTTTCTTTTCTCAAAATGGACATTGTGTGTAAAAGTATTTCAAATGTGATCTTAAGCATAAACTTCAGTGTAAATAATGTGCAACTCAAGAAGTAAATGAAATCGGACTATGAATAACCATGAACAGTACAATCCTCTGAACTCTTTGCCCGGACACATGGTACCATGTCAGAATCTCAACACATTACTCATGGAAGATCTCTGTGAATATAAAGGAAAACTCTCGGTGAGTGAAATAAACTTGAATTATTGAAATGTTTAACTGTGCACCCTTTAATGCAATGACTAACTATTCAAACCTCTGTTGTTTATTTTTGTAAATTCCCAACACCAATTTATAACTTGTTTTGTGTTTTCTCAACCATTATTTCACTGTTTAAATGTATTCTTTTTTTAGTACCATTCTAATCAATTACATTTGAGTTATACAGTTAACTCTGGTCCTTCAACAAAAGCAAAAGGTATTTATTTTATTTTCATTTTTCTATTTATTTTACTTATATGAACCCAACATTTGGTCTTATGACGAACCGGATCTTGTTATTAGCGATTTGGTTATATCAGTTCTCTTTCGAAGTTGACCTCCTACCCTTTAATTCCATTTTATCACCTTCTTTAATAGACAATGTGTCTGTACCAGCTCTCTTGTGAAAAGTCCCAAATACAGCAAGAGAATTGAATTCTTTTAGTTATAAGCACTGAAAACCTGTTATTTGTGTGTTTCCTTTACTTATTGTATATACATATGGCTCCTCCAAAGAACTCAGACTTTAAGCTTGAGACCTACGAGCGGTTAACTACTATAACCAAAACTAGGCTTAACTTCATTAAAGATGCAATAGGAAATATCATTTCTCAAGACGGTCCTTTAACAAATCTTACTAAGAAAACGTTAAATGCTTACTTGGCCGAAACCAAACGTAAAACTGAAGATTTTGAAACAAACTTCCAGCGTATTGTTGCCATAGGCGATGATGCATTGGACATTAATCAGTTAATGACAGATCAGAACGACATTAATGAACTGTTCATCCATATTACGTCTAATATTGAATCATTATGTTCGGTTGAAGAACTACCGGTAAACCACAACATCAGTGTTGATGAAGCATCATTTTCTTCTAGTCAATCTCAAGTACGCTTACCAAAAATTGACCTTCCTAAGTTCTCCGGTGACTTAAGCACATGGACTTCATTTATCAATCTTTTCGATACCACAATTCATAATAACACTTCTCTATCTGATGTTATGCGTTTTCAATACCTGCTCAGTGCTCTAAGTAAAGAACCGCTATCGTTGATTCGCAGCCTCAGCATCACTCCCGAAAATTACACGATAGCTTACAACCTGTTACGTGACCGCTATCATAACAAACGCCGTCTTCAATTGTTACATCTGAACAATGTTTTAGACTTACCTCAAATCACTTCCTCGCATATGCAGGGTGTTCGCCAATTTGTAAATATTTTCAATGAAAATACCCAAGCATTAAATGCTCTAGAATGTAAGGTCGAAGATTCCAACGCTTTCCTGGTTGCGGTACTCTTACGTAAGATAGACTTAGATCTTAAGAAAAAACTAGAAGTATTACATCGAGCACATCTTCCTCATCCCCTAAACATACCCTTCCCACGGTAAAAGAAATAATGGACTTTCTTAATATTGAATGTACGCAAGTTGAGGATGCCACTTTATCCCAAAGCATGCACTCTATGGAAATTAGCACTCCCAATTCACGTTCAAAACCCACTGTTCAAAACAAGAATCGCAAGAGTAATGTCAGCATGGTGGCTACCCACGAGACAATTCAATCAAATTCCCATGCTAACGTTCCTGTCACATGTTTTGCATGTAATCAGACAACCCACAAAGTATACTCGTGTACTGTTTTTCGAACTTTGACGCCTCAAGAAAGATATAAACTTGTTAAGAAGTGTCGTCAATGTGTTTCATGTTTAGGTTCACACGATACCAAATCATGCAAATCGCAATCTAGTTGCAAAACTTGTAACAGTAAACGTCATCATTCGTTACTACATTTTAATGGTGACACTAGTAATATGACTAACTCATTATCTGTAAGAAATTCAAATGCTAAACCTGTTAACAACCAAACTAAATACAACTCGATGGATAAGCCCGAAACATCAGTCACAGCTACCTCTCAAAATGATTCATTTACACCCTCTAATGACACCACCGTAGTATTAGGCACTGTACTAGTCCAAATCAGTGCACCTGGGGGTAACTCACATATATTTCGAGCTCTCCTTGATTCAGGGAGTATGTGCAACTTAATGACAGAACATGCAGCTAATCTCTTATGTATACCTCGACACAAGTCTAATATCCAGCTTTCTGGAATTGATCACCATGTAACGAGTAACAAAGGACAGGTTTTTGTTAACATTAAAACCCTGTCTGGTCGAACAATTGCCTTTGATCAACCTACCTTAATCCTTGACAGATTGACTGTGGATCTTCCTCGTGTGCCTCTTTCTCCTGAAGTATGGCACAAAACCCAAAAATTCATCTTAGCTGATCCCACCTTTCATGTTCCTAATCGCATCGACATTGTACTCGGAGGTGCATTATTTCCCCAAATATTCACATCAGAACAGTTTTCACTTGGTCATAACATGCCATATGCTGTAGGAACGCATTTTGGTTATGTAATTATGGGCAATGCTCCTTGCTTTCCATCTCATGGCACACCCACTTCTACTCTCAATGTGTGCTTACACTCTATAAGTAATGCAGATTTGCATTCGTCAATACAACGTTTTTGGTCCCAAGAAGAACCTCCTGTTTGTTCTTTTAAAACGCACGAAGAAATCATGTGTGACAAACACTTTATTGAAACACATACCCGTGATATCAATGGACGATACATAGTCCGTTTACCATTCAAAGAATCAAATACTGCCCTTGGTGAATCAAAGCCCGCTGCTCAACTTCGTCTCTCTGCCATGGAACGCAAATTTTCATCAAACCCTCATTTTTCAGAACTTTACCATGATTTCATGGATGAGTATTTATCACTTGGCCACATGTCCGAATGTAATGACATTGACCTGTCCCAACCTCACTACTTTCTTCCACATCATGGAGTACTTAAAGAAAGTAGTAGCACCACTAAGCTTCGAACTGTATTTGACGCAAGTTGTAAATCTAGCTCTGGAATCTCTCTGAATGAAATTCTTTTAACAGGACCCAAGCTGCAAAACAATATTTGTGACTTACTTTTACAGTTCCGTCGCCACAACATTGTATTCTGTTGCGACATTCGTCAAATGTACCGTCAAATTACTGTTCATCCAGATGATCGTAATTTCCATTTAATTTTATGGAGATCTAACAACAACCAATCCCCATCTATTTTCCAATTAAATACAGTAACATACGGAATGAACAGTTCTCCTTATTTAGCCATCAGAACTTTACACCAGCTTGCTGATGACCACGGTAATGAATTTCCACAGGCAGCTAATGTATTACGTAACAACACTTATGTGGATGATATTATATCTGGAGCGGACACTGAAAATGAAGCACTAACACTTCAATCTCAACTTATTTCTTTGTTAAATTGTGGCTGCTTTGAACTGAGAAAATGGGTTTCTAACTCTCCTAAACTGCTAAGTAACTTACCCAACACGCATCTCGAAACACCAAAGTTTTTGCAAAACTCAGAAACACCTCAGTTTTCAGTTTTAGGGCTTCAATGGTCTCCAGCCAATGACGCATTTTCATATAATTATCAGACTCCAACTTCACTCAAACCTCCTACCAAACGTTCAGTACTCAGCACAATAGCTCAAATTTATGATCCATGTGGATTCCTTGTTCCATTTATTATGTTGGCAAAATGCTTTATGCAACTAATCTGGACAAGAGGACTATCATGGGATCCACCGCTTCCATCAGATCTTCAAACTCAATGGCTCTCATTCACAGATAATATTAAACTGATATCTAACATTACAATACCTCGATCATTAAACTTGTGTTCAACATGTAAAATTGAACTGCACGGGTTTTGTGATGCATCTGAAGCTGGCTATGCTGCTGTTACTTATCTAAGATGTGAATCAACTAATCAACTTATCTCAACAACGCTTCTAATGGCAAAGAGTCGTGTCGCACCTTTGAAGCGCGTCACAATACCTCGCCTTGAACTATGCGCTGCACAGTTACTGGCGCAATTAGTAGCACACGTCAGATCTTTGTTTCCAAATGAAATAACTAATGACAATATATATTTATGGTCTGACTCAACTGTAGCACTCACGTGGCTTCAAACCCCTCCATACAGGTTAAAAACGTACGTCGCTAACCGTGTATCACAAACACAAGAATTGGTACCATCTGAGTCATGGAATCATATTTCTTCCGGAGACAATCCTGCTGATTGTGCCTCTCGAGGCATACTCATGTCTCATTTGATTGATCATCACCTTTGGTGGAACGGTCCTTCCTGGCTTTCACTTCCATCAAGTAACTGGCCAACATCTAAGTTCACACCCATAAAATTAGAATCAAGCCATGAACTTAAACCAGACCCACAAACTGTTCTAACCACAGCGACTCAAGAAGAATGGTCATTTCTGTCTAAGTTTTCTTCTTGGATTAAACTAACGCGCATAATGGCTTACTTATTACGCTTTATTCACAACTGTCGTTATTCATCGTCACGTCAAACTGGACACCTCACACCTGAAGAAATAAGCAAATCCTGTACAAAAATATTTTCTATAGTGCAACAAACTGCATTCTCCAATGAGTTTAAATCTCTCTCTGAACAACGCCCTTGTCCCAAAAGAATTCAACGATTAAACCCGTTCATTGATTCAACTGGTTTGATACGTGTTGGCGGACGTTTGACTCACGCGTCCTTACCCTTTGATACTCGCCACCCCATTCTTTTGCCCAAACGACATCATGTTGTAAATATACTCATTGATCATTATCATGTGCATCACCTCCATGCTGGTCCACAATTGGTACAAGGTTTGCTATCACAAAAGGTGTGGATACTCTGTGCAAGAAACGTGATTCGCTCTCGCCTTCATAAATGTTTAACTTGCTTCAAGGTCCGACCAACAAGTAATGCTCCCCTGATGGGAGAACTACCATCATGCCGTATCACCCCATGTAAGCCGTTTTCATCAACTGGTATTGATTATGGTGGCCCATATAACATTAAGGTACTAAATTTACGCTTCATAAAACAAGTAAAAGTTTACATTTGTCTCTTTGTGTGCATGGTCACAAAAGCCATACATATAGAGGTTGTCACGGACTTGACTACACCCGCCTTCATTGCTGCACTCGTGAGATTTACATCCCGCCGAGGTTTGTGTACTGATATTTATTCCGACTGTGGAACGAATTTTATCGGTGCAAATACAGAACTCAAGAAAATCATGAAATCCATCAATCGAGACAATGCATCTAAGGATCAAATTCATCGCTTTGCATCAAATCAAGGTATTCGCTTCCATTTTAATCCACCAGCAGCTCCACACCAAGGTGGACTTTGGGAGAGTGCAATAAAAGGAGCAAAACATCACTTACAACGAGCAATGATGAACAATGTTCTAACATTACCAGAATTTATTACATTAACCACTCGAATTGAGGCGATGTTAAATTCAAGACCACTGACTCCTTTGTCATCTGACCCATCGGATTTAACTGCTCTGACACCTGGGCATTTCTTAACAGGTGCTCCACTTACATCAATCCCAGAGAAGGATCTCACTCAAATGCCTAGTAACCGATTAAAACGATGGCAACTTACACAACAGCTGTTTCAAAACATTTGGCGTAGGTGGACAAAAGAGTATTTACATACCCAACAACAACGTTGCAAATGGATTGTTAACCATCAAAACCTCAAGATTGGAGATTTAGTTTTGATAAACCAACCAACCAACCCACTCCAATGGCCATTAGCTCGAGTGATTGAAATTTTTCCTGGACCCGATGGAATAGTTCGAGTGGCTAAAGTAAAAACATCTACAAACACATATGTGCGTCCAGCGATAAAACTGTGCCCACTACCCACATCTTAATACTTTTGAAGTGTGGACACTTCAAGGCGGCCGGTAATGTTCAGTACAATTGAACACAATTGGACATTTCCCTAACTAACATAAAGAGAGCTGGGAAAATCACAAATTTGTTACCAGTATCTTATATAATACTCCTTTCCCTATTCCTTAATACAACTTAACCACTCCATATGAATTTTCTATTCTATTTCTTTTATTTTTAATTTAATACCATATGATAATTTCCATCTGTTTTATTTCAATTATTGTACTTTGTTTTTTCTTCCCCCAAAAGACACACACAATCTCCTTTTCTGAAATACCTCATCCAACTAATATTAGTTTTTTCTGAATTATGTAACAAACTCATGTAACTTGTTCATTTTATGTCTCTAATCATTCTATCCCCATATTTCAATAACAATTTTTAATTTAATTTGAATTATTGTGAATAGACTCCTCCTTTTCTTGATTTTTGTAATGAAATGTATATTTTTCTTTTCTCAAAATGGACATTGTGTGTAAAAGTATTTCAAATGTGATCTTAAGCATAAACTTCAGTGTAAATAATGTGCAACTCAAGAAGTAAATGAAATCGGACTATGAATAACCATGAACAGTACAATCCTCTGAACTCTTTGCCCGGACACATGGTACCATGTCAGAATCTCAACACATTACTCATGGAAGATCTCTGTGAATATAAAGGAAAACTCTCGGTGAGTGAAATAAACTTGAATTATTGAAATGTTTAACTGTGCACCCTTTAATGCAATGACTAACTATTCAAACCTCTGTTGTTTATTTTTGTAAATTCCCAACACCAATTTATAACTTGTTTTGTGTTTTCTCAACCATTATTTCACTGTTTAAATGTATTCTTTTTTTAGTACCATTCTAATCAATTACATTTGAGTTATACAGTTAACTCTGGTCCTTCAACAAAAGCAAAAGGTATTTATTTTATTTTCATTTTTCTATTTATTTTACTTATATGAACCCAACATGGCTAGTTAATTATCTGGATATAGTCTGGTCCCGAATTTGGACAGTAAATAAGGAGTCTATTGTATAGTCAATAAACAGAATGTTTTAAACAATTCTATTGATTTTGAGGTCACTTTACTACAGTTTAATTTTACTTGATACGCCTAATTTATAAATCATTAGTGATCTATGAACAAATCATATATAATTAGAAAGTTCTACCAATTTTTGCGGTCATTTTAACCCTTTGATCACCTTGCAAAAATCATTGTTGATTATAACCCTGAAAAGTGCTTTAGAATGATATTTCATTGTGCGTCTTTCATCTGGAAAATGCTAAGGAAAAATGTATCATAAGTGCATCAATGTCAAAACTGCGGACTTAAACAGGAATATTGGTTGTCTTAATTGTTTATTTCAAAACACCCATGATACTATTTTATTCTCTATACTATTCAAATACTCTTGCACTTAAGGTTTTCCGCTCACCTTAGGCTGCTTGGAAACTGTGGCGCACTTTTCAGGTGATGCGTGTATGTTCTACATCAGGTGTTATTGTGAGCATGAGTGAAAACGTTTAAAGTCAAAGTCAAAGTCAAAGATCCTTTATTCATAATAATGTAACAAGTACATCGAATAGCGTCATAGTCAAAATATAGATATTTACAACTGTACTTAAACTAATTAGTCCAGTCAATAAAGAGTTTGTAGACGACATGACAGGAGGTATGGATTTTTATTTGATAAATGTATTTGGGGTCATTATAGGATGTACATACAAAAAGTCCCCGCATTTTCGCGTGTAGCTTCAGCGGCAAGAGGGTCGGAAAGGTACAATTTTTTATATTTTACCCGATATCTCAAAAACTAAAAATCACAGCAAAAATATGTAAATTACAAAAAGAATTCTCATAAAATTTCCTACAAGTTTGTCATTTACTGTTTTTTTCTATCTATTTTAGTTTCTGAGATATAATTTCATAAATAGTGAAAATTAATTTATAAAAAAGGTTAATTTTTTAGTTTTTTGTAAATATCTCAAAAACCATATATTATAGAAGAAAAATGTAAATTACAAAAAGAAAGCTAATCAAATTTCCTACATTTTTGCAATTTGTCATTAGTTTCTTACTCTTTTACTTTTTGAGATACATACCTATGAATATACGGCATGTTTTGCAAAAAATTTGTATTGTCATAGTTTTTCCTCAATAACTTGAAAACCATACACCGCAGCAAAAAAGTGTAAATAACTAATTGAAAGGCAATAAAATTTTCTACAAATTGTACTTTACTCCGTGTTTTTATCATTTACATTCATTTATTGATTTGCTTCCAAATATATAAGATATTTGTAAGGAACACACATATTTTAATCTTACATATTCTCAGAACGTGTAACCAATGAATAATTCTTGGTCTTATTAATAATTGTTCATAAAACATTCTTATTCCTAAAATTGTACGTGAGAAATCAATTACAAACGTTCTGAACTCAATTATTCTATGAATTAGGTTGAGGAAAGTATTGTTATATTTACCAAACTGACAGAAATATTGTATCAAATTATACTAGACACCCCCATCAATATTTAAATGAATTTTTCACACAATAAATTGTTCCACTACAGGTAAACCGGTTACGTTCTATCGATTGACACTAATTTCAATATACAGGGTGTATCAGAAGTAACCTATCATGACCGGAAGATATTAATTTTAAATACAAACTACGGTAATTAATTTAATTTTATCTAAATAACTTAGTTAATTTTTCAAGGCATTTTTGAATTCTAGACTTAATTTAAGATAACTTTACAATTTGTTTGTACCCATTACTCTAATGGTTTAGGAGATAATAGAGGGTAAAATCTTACTTTTTACCCATAAGAATATCATGGGAATAATTTCATATACATTATCGGTGAACATTTTAAGTTAAACAGAACTATCCAGTGTCCAAGCATGAAAATGACTTAGAACTTAATTTCAATGATACTCGTATTTCATCATGAAATGTCTATTATCACGTTGTTTTGTTACTTTGGTATACATTTTTAAAAATCTCCACCATGTTGAAAATTTTTATGGAAAAATAAATAAATCCATGACAAAACTAATAATGAATTATGAAAAAAAAAAAAAAAAAATTAAAAATAGGGTCCAAGACACTTTGTGCTGGAACATACTTGTTCATTAGAAAAGGATCAGTGATAATACATTTGAAAAATTTTCCATGTTATTCTTATGGGAAAAATCTTAATTTCAACCATCATTATATCCTAGACCGTTAGGATTATGGATACAAGTTAAAAAAAAATGTAATTAGTCCAGGCTCTGAACAGGTTGAGCATGCACTGAAAGTGTAACAAAATTTGACTTTGGATTTTTTTTAGGATATTTGGTAGATGTAAAAAACCGATGTTGCCACATTTCCAGAATAGGCACAACACGGGGGACGCCCTCTAGAGGAAGTCGTAGAGGAAACTGTATTGGAATGTGTATTGGAATGATAATGGCGGTGGAAGTTTGTTTTTTCCCATAAGAATAACATGGGGCAAAATTTAACACCCATTATCTCTGTAAATTTCTCGTTTAAAGTAAAAAGACCTATAGCATAAAATGCCTTAGCTTCTTCTCTTAAAAACTTAGCATCAATTATTGATTTTGTCATAAGTTATTTTATTTTTCCACAAATTTCAAGTAACATCTGCCATGATATTATTTGAAATTTGTGGAAAACAAAAATTAATTACGTGATAATCGTTATTTTATGATGAAATATTATTTAAAATAAGGTTCTAAGATAGTTTTTTGTTTGGACAGTTATGGTATAGGTAAAAGTTTCAGTATTAATGAATATGAACATTGACTCCATGTTATTCTTATGGGGAAAAACCAAACTTCCACCGCCAGTATCTCCCAAACCGTTAGGATTACGAGCAAACGTTAAATTTTAAAGTAGTCTTAAAATTATGTCTATAACCCAAACACACCATAAAAAGTGGGGGTTCGCATTTTAAATTAATGACTTCCGGTCTTGATGGGTTACTTCTAGAGCACCCTGGACATTGAAATTATCATCAATGAATTAGAACGCAACCGGTTTGCCTACAATGTCACAGTTTGCTTTGTGTGCTTTGTAGTTGTGTATATCTTAAAAGGGTTGAACGGGTGGTCTGGGACACCCGGCATATTTGGGAGCACGTTTATAAATGAATATAAATGATAAAAACACGGAGTAAAGTACAATTTGTAGAAAATTTTATTGCCTTTCAATTAGTTATTTACACTTTTCTGCTGCGGTGTATGGTTTTCAAGTTATTGAGGAAAAACTATGACAATATAAATTTTTTGCAAAAGATGCCGTATATTAATAGGTATGTATCTCAAAAAGTAAAAGAGTAAGAAACTAATGACAAATTGCAAAAATGTAGGAAATTTGATTAGCTTTCTTTTTGTAATTTACATTTTTCTTCTATAATATATGGTTTTTGAGATATTTACAAAAAAACTAAAAAATTAACCTTTTTTATAAATTAATTTTCACTATTTATGAAATTATATCTCAGAAACTAAAATAGATAGAAAAAAACAGTAAATGACAAACTTGTAGGAAATTTTATGAGAATTCTTTTTGTAATTTACATATTTTTGCTGTGATTTTTAGTTTTTTGAGATATCGGGTAAAATATAAAAAATTGTACCTTTCCGACCCTCTTGCCGCTGAAGCTCCACGCGAAAATGCGGGGACTTTTAGTATGTACATCCTATAATTACCCCAAATACATTTATCAAATAAAAATCCATACCTCCTGCCATGTCGTCTACTCCCTATATTTGACCATTCATTGACTGGACTAAATAATAACATTTTAAAAATAAAGTAGAAATAAAAGAAATAAGACCCTTATGTTTATTCAGCGTTCCAATAATCGTCAAAGGAGTAAGGTGAGAGCTGCAAAATATATTTTTTTAATTGTTTCCTAAATTTAACAAAATTGTTTTCTTCTAAAAAGTGTCTAGGCAAGTGAAATAAAAACGTTAACATTTCATTGGCTCTCGCATGAATGTTGATAGGTGCATTGCGACCACTTTTCTGCGTTCCGATTGTAATCATATACACGGTCTGGTTGATTAAATGATGTGAGTGTTACCAACACTGGGAAACTCAATATTCACCCAACTTGACGAATGTGGAAGTCCACTTAGTGAGGTTTACGGTATTGGGCTAACAACTCGGAATCAAACAAAATAGGAAGTTAGCTGAATTTAATGGCTTGAATGGTTAATTTAATAGTCATTTTAATAGGAAACATAATTATTAACTTATCAAGTTTAAGTTATTAATTATTAAATTATTAAGTTTTTGGAACACTTAAGGTTTGTTAAAAGTGTTTCATTAAAAAATAAAAACTAAGCTGTATTTGATGTTGTACTACAATATATTACTCACATCTCTTCGACTTGTTTTTGATCCCCCTCAATGACGCCGGTAACCGTTCCATCATCGGTGTTCATACACCATCCTCGCAAGCCCAGCTTCTTGGCTTGCTCTTGTGTGTACTGGAAATTATCACCCAATCATGTCTTGCCACAATTTCAATTAAGAAGAAATGTAGGTACGGTATCCATTTTTAATCTCATTCCATTGTTAAACCATTCAATCAGAACATCTCTCATATTTCAAAATTTTCCTGTATTATTAGGCCTATTTCATGTTTCAGGCATTATCTTGATGAAAGTTCTTGCTAATTAAGTTTTCAGCATACAGTAATAATTTTTTTAATATTTATATCAATGCCACTTTATAATTTTTATCATTAATAACAGTGTTTTAAAAATATTTAGACAAATCATAGTTTTAAAAAATACATTTCTATTATTTTATTTGTGTTTATCTAAATATGACTTAAATTACTGTAACATTGTACAAAATTCAAAGTTATAAGTTACTACTGAACTGATCTTAATGATTTATGAGTCAAATTAAAAAATGATATTTGCAGGATTACCTTCAATTTCACGATCGTTCAATTAGTGTCATATGTCTTATATCCCTTAAAAGAGGACTAAAATATTGATCAGAGCAGGGATTTCTTACCTTTCTAAAGAAGACACCTGAAAAAAAAAAACAAACAAAACAATTGTTAATACAATATAATACGATAAATCCATGTAGGCCGAATTAGGTGTAATGTTTCTCAATGTTAGGCCTATGATCTTGTAATCTATTATATCAATGGTATAATTAAGGTGATATAATCTATTATATCAACACCGTAAGTTAAGGTGACGGCAATTTAACAGACCGAAAATTAGTGTGGCCAGAACACAAGTGATGATGTTGACAAGGTGCACCAGACCACTCACGCTTAAGTGACTTCGATGAACAGGAACGGTCATGGCTTTTGTGCATTGTTCACCATCTAATTTCAAAATTATGCCCCCGTAGCTGAAGGCACACTGAATGCAGTTACATTACTTATCAGTACTCAAGCGACAGTTAAGACAACCTATGGGATAATGAACTACTGTATATTGGATTGGTCTCAGAGACCGTGCGTCACCACTACAAAGTTAACTAAGAGGCCGATAATAGACTACCTGATCACGCCACAATCATTCTACACTCATCCCTCATTTATAGGCCTAGGCCTACTTGGCATAAACTACGGTACCTATTTAGTTAGGTCACCATTTCAATAAGATAATAAACGTATATAACCAAAGGTAGCTGGGTCGAGTATAAACCATCAAAAACCTACATTAAACTTACTTACGTCGGTAACTTTTTTCAGGATCAAACCACCAATCTTCAAATTCAAAGGTGAGCTCTATTGAGTGTTAAAAGCTCAGCCACCAAGCCATTAGGCCTAGATTGTAGTAGGGCCTTGGTATCACTAACGCTGACAGTAAGTTTTTAATAGAGAACTTTTGTTTTAACATTGAACACAGATATCAAGTCAAATAACAAATTTTGGCCAAAAATTAACATTGTAGCAGTAAGTTAGTTCTAGTAACCAAGCCCTAAGCATGTTCTTGCGATAAGTTACTGAACCAGTAGTTTTATAATGCCTTATGTTCAGGACAAAAATGCAGTCTCTTACCTTGAACTCTACCAAACACTTCAAATTCTAAACTAATTAGTTTTTTTGAAGCCATTGGCTTCTTTCTTGTAGAACAGTAAAGCAGTACTTAGTTGGAAAATGTTCGAACTTCTATGTATTCTTCAAAAACACAGGAAGGGTTGGCCAATTTTCCAATTGAAACAATTTACCCCTACCGGCCCTACCTCACAGAGATTAGATCTATCAGCCACTATAAAGAGCCCTTTGAAGGTTTAGGCCACTGGATTTTAACACCACATAAATATTTGAATATATAATATTTTCTATTTCAAGTAAATTATTATCAATAAACTTTAGTTAAAATTAATAGTTGTTGATATAAATGTCTTGACAACCGCTCTAGGGCTCTTGTCTAGATTGAACCTAAACATAACAACTGATTTGATTTCGTCTGCTGGAATGATCGTTTTAAGGGGATCCGCCACTATCTCCAACTTTTTTTTTATTTTTGACTTTTTTATTACTTGAGTATTTTTTTAAATGGGTACTTGGCTAATTAGAAGATTTTATGTGAAATATAGGATATATTTAAATAAAATTTCATGGTTTTGGTCCTTTATAATATTTTTTACCAATTTTTTCTATATTTTATTTCTTTGAATATCTTTTTTATTATTCAACTAGAACTAATTGCAAAAACCAAACTACCATTTTATTCCTTATATAAAAAGGAAAAATCTGGTGTATGGAAACCATGGTAACTCAAAAAACAATAATGTGGTGAGCATATTTTGTAATATCAAATTTTTGCAACGAGAAAAACAGGTTTTTTTAAATAAATATCATTAAATTTTATACTAAATATGCTTGTATTGGGATTCTTATACACCAGAATCTTTCAAATAGTATTAAGATGATGTGGTAAAAATTTTATAACAATAGGCCTAGTACTTTCATAGTTATTCAAACTTTTGTTGGACAAAACATGGAAAAACACAATTCCGGAAAAAAACGGCTCTCAAAGTTTTATAAGTCTTTTCTCCCACTCTAGAACTCGCCTAGGCTAAATGAAACGCCTTCTTTATCTTTTTTAAGTTCTTTCTCTCTAAGCTGTGCACTCTTTAATATTTTCAATATTTCACACTGAACTATTGATCACTTTTCACTTTTCATGAACAAAAAATGTATCAATTAGGCCTATTTGTTACTTTTGAAAATAAACAGAAGTAAACTAAAGGAAACATCAGTTACAAGTTCAATAGGCTAGGCCTAGTTGTTGTAAGTAGGCTAACTATGTATATAAACAAACAAACATAGCCAAAAAGCAATTCAAAACAACAATAGTAGTCATCTGACAGCTGACAAACAGTACAACAGTAATGCATCCTTATATTGAAAAATTTACCAAAATAGTTTATAAGTTATTTTTATTAGGCCTAGCTATATGACTTTATGATTCTAAATCTACCAAAGCCATATATTTTTACCAACAATACACCCTTCTCATTATAAAATTATAATATACATAAGTAAAAAATATAAAAATAATGTGGCAAATAAATAAAAATGCCTAAGTTATGTTGAAAATTCGCGAAATTGCGATTCGCGCATTGTTTTACATTTATATAAATTATATCATGAAAAAATATTCAGATTGGCATAAAATTGCATACACATGTTCACTATTAAATGCTGATTCTAAAAACCTCAATTTTGAAAAATGTCAAAAAAATAAAAAAATCAGCCGGAGATAGTGGCGGATCCCCTTAAGAGGGGGCTAAAGGGTCAGTCCTGGCGGACGTTGTTGAAACTACCTGAATACGTTTACAAGCGTACTGAGAGCGAGAAACAATATCTAGTATTTGGTATAAAAGACTCTGGATAAAGATCCGCTGCTACAATTCAGCATGTGTGAGGCCGAAAATTTAGGTAGATGATGGTGAGGAAGGAGATTTGGCCGCGGAAAGTAGGCCTTTTAATTAAGAGGGGGCAAAATGGTCCCTCTTAAAACGTCATGCAGTGCTTCGCCTGCTCCAAGTTTCCGAGTTTATTTTAAGTCCGATAAAAGTGAGATTGGTTTTAAATGAAAGATAAAGACTTGGGCTATTTGGCTAACTTTTTGATTTTTTATATTTTGAGTCCACATCAAGTTATAATGGATCAAAGTTTATCGAATCCCTTATAGTTTCATATGGATTCAAATTTGAAAAAATCAAAAAAGTTAGCCAAATAGCCCAAGTCTTTATCTTTCATTTAAAACCAATCCCACTTTTATCGGACTTAAAATAAACACGGAAACTTGGAGCAGGCGAAGCACTGCACGATGAAATTTTGGTCCCAGTGACCCCCGATACTGACAGTCTCTGGCGGCAGTCGCTGAAAGTGACGGGCGCGCATGAATACGATCTACTTCCAACAGCTGATTGTAATTTAAAATGAATTTACATCTGTCACATGTTCATTATGTTGTTTATTGTTTACAATTTTACATTCTGCACATGTTTTCGACCCTTCGAATGTTTTAATTTTGTTTTTTCAGTATTACAAAATATTTTGATGTCTCTATGGTAGTATTTTGAAATAATACAATATTCTTTTATAGCTTATTTCAAACTAATAATAAGTTGCATGCAAATTAAAGTACTGTAGGCAATCTGAGCGATAAAATGATTTTAAAGGGTTCTCTAATAATTGAAAATACTAATTAATTAAAAATATATATATTAAAAACGCAAAAGGGAAAGGTAAGTTACGTTGTTTTTAAGCAATATTAACTATTATTATTATTATAGTTACAATTTACTAACCTTATCCTCCCTAGCTACAAGGGCACTTTCAAAACATTTGAGGTATACAATTAATTTAGGTATATTTAAATTGAAATTTATTTTTATATTAATTTTTTAGGCGCAATGCATAGTTTTCTATGTGACATAAACTATTTAAGTGTATTATATTAATAGAAGCAAGCGACTTTGCTAAATCTTGACGAATCAAAATCACCCCAAACACCTTCGTACACATTTGAGGAACCTGAAGAAAAATCTGCATTTTCAGTGCCAACAAAAAATTTCCATAGTTTATATGGAAGAAGATTAGTTAGTAGGATAAATCCATCAAAGCAGACTTGGAAAGTCTGGGAATTTATAATACAGTGTTTTGTTTTATTTTACTATAAACAGAATTAATTGGTAAAAGTATTTAGGTTTTCTTTCATAGGAGTGTTTCAAGCTTATATTTTATCCCTCCTTTCTGAATGTATGCTACACACTAAATTTAATCAGGCTACATTAACATGGATGAACCTAAAGCCATTTATTTCCCATTAGACCTATAATAAAACTACTAGATTTTATAGCAGTCCCGGCTTCGCCGGCGATTGTGATTTGATTTAATACATAATGAAATATCTTTAAATTGCAAATAAATATTCTTCCATACGAATTTTATTTAACTTTAAAGTTCTGTGGGGCGGATTCCCAAAGGAAATTTGCAAAACCTTTTCTTAGAGAGCACCTATGAGGAGCACAAAGAGGAACGAGTATGAAAAAAATTACAACCCCATGAGCCATAGAGTTTTGAAGATTTGTGTTCCCATGATTTATTTTAAAGCCGTTTGCCCAATTTTCTTTGCAATACCAACCTGAAGAATATTTTGCTCTTCAGATGAGCTAGTTTGCCACGTTCACTCGCAACAATGAACAGCTGCACTTAATTTAAAATAAATAATTTGGGATGATCTATATATTAATAGGCAAGCATGTTTCGTTTCCTGCTTTTTCCTCAGCTCGTGTGCGTCGTAGAAGAAATCCGCGCATACCATTAGAAACGTATAGTGCTGTAGATGAGCAGAATCACATTCTAATTCCCATCGGACTCCAGGGCTACGCCCCACAGGCTTTCAAAGTTCCAATGTTAATCTTATGGAGAAAGGAGAATTTAATGAGTCATTATACAGCAGTTGTAAAAACAACTGCTAGAAAATTAGGAGAAACAGATGTGTTAGTTCTAAAATGTTTTTAAGCTTCTTGGGTCCAGATCAACTGAAATTTTGATCGAATTTCGATCAGGAGGCGATTTCTAGTACTTGTTAAAACACGGGCAATAGACGGATTTTGTTTTTATCCTTCTTCTCATTTTGAGGTTCATAATGTTTACTAACTTTTATTAATTTTTATTTTATTTTCATTAATTTTATGTCACCAGTTTTAAACTAAAAATTTTATGTTTTTTGATATAAAATAATATTTATTTGCTATATTGTGACTTCTTTTGAAGACTAAATTGCGTGAACGTAATTTATATTCAGAATTCATTACTATAGCATACATTACTATAGCATAATAAGTTTAGCATAGAAGAGGTCATTTCAGTTTGAAATACAACTTAAACAAGAGCAAAGGCGGTCAGTTAAACTTATGAAATCGAAATGTACATTTGATTGTTTTATAAATAAAGCATAAAACTCGCGGATCAGTCATAGGCCTACCCACCTTAAAAATAAGCACTTAAAGTGCTTTTGTGTTTCAAGCAACTATCTGAAGTATTTCAAAAATACGATTTTTAATTTTAATCATGTAATAAAATAAAGGGAGTAAATAAATGGAATGTAACGTGGTCGTAGGCTAATTTGTTTCGTCATTTCAATAAAATTAAAGAATTTAAAACCATTTAGCACGTGACAACAACACATTGAGTGATCCTCAGAGGTAGGGCAGTAGTTAGGCCTACATGTAGGCCTAACTAAAACGTAATAACTAATATTTGTGATAACATTTTTCAGCTAAAACAATTAATTGGAGTATAACGACAAAGTTGTAGACTGTTTTAGTCCCACTTTTTTACAAATTTGAATCCAGTAGTGAAGTATGTCAGAGGCCAAGATATTCCGTGTTATCTGTACACGGAAGGAGAAGATAGGCAAAGGCGGACTAGAGCGACACGGGAAAACGTGAGAAAAGTAGTGGCAGAGGTTGTCGAACTACATCCCTCCGCCAGCCGCGTCACAACTCAGTCGACTGGAATGGGACGAACCAGGAACGAACTGTGCTACGGTAGTTTCAGCAACGTCCGCCAGGACTGACCCTTTAGCCCCCTCTTAAGTGTTCGAAAAAATAATTGCCACTGTTACCATAACAACAAATCTTTATTCAATCTTTCATTTCAGTATTGAGAGGATCAACAAATAATTATCTTCTCCGAAACAAGGAATCCTATACTATAATACGAGGAATCTCTGAAGGGATGTGTGTTCCACGATCTCGAAATCTAGCTGTTAGATTTTGCTTAAACTTTGCATTAAAGAGTGATTCGGCCCAAAAATAAGTTTAGAAACAGTCTCAATCCCAGAAAAAATCAAATTTGATCTAAATGTTTAAAAATTGTAATTTTTAACATTGGTCTCATGGGTTGCTATTTTGGTAACGAAATAACAACTAAATGTAAACAAAGATCAAGGAACATTAATGTTAAGCATAGGGGAGGGTGGGCCACAGTGGAACGTGGGCCACAGTGGAACAATTATATTTTTTTTAATTTGGCTAGTCTGTCAACTGCTGCACTCTGTGAGTGAACTCCAAAACTATTTGTCTACCCATAGTTCATTGGTGCAAATGGGTGCCTTCCTGTAAGGAAGAGAAATAATTAATTTTTTGTTTTTGACCTCCAAAAGTTAGTTTTTCAGGTTATTTCGTCACCAATTTATCTTTTGTTTGCAGTGATTAGAGGTAAGTGTCACACACCAGTATAAAGAACAGCTCTTTCTAAAACTTTTAGACTATTTAGCATATTTGTACAAAGTTCTGGAGTGAAATTAGGGTTAGTTTTTCTGATCATACAGACATGGGCCACAATGAAACACTTGATGTTGGGCCACAGTGGAACTGTTCCATTGTGGCCTAACATCATTTGTCTCATTGTAACAAAAAATATTACTTATTATATGTTTTGAATTTAATAGTTTGAAACCCAATCATAGATTTTTTTCATTAAATTATCCTTTTGGAAATTTATGGAAAAGCCAAAGTCTTGAACTGGCTGTTTTTTTACAGATCAGTATGCCAAGAGGAAGGAAGAGGAAAACAGAAGAAAGGATAAGTAAGAAGAGGAGAAACATTTGAAACTGTTAATTCTTTTCATGGATAACATTTGAGTTTAATAAACATGATTTATTACGGTATTTTTGCGCTTTAATTCGTTGTTCCATTGTGGCCCGTATCATGTTCCACTGTGGCCCTATATTGGGCCACAGTGGAACACATGCATAGGTTTTGAAAAACAATTCATAAAAATTAGTTTTGATTTCATTATCAATTTAAAAATATATATAATGTATGTGGGAAAGGTTGTTCTTTAAGTACATTCATCTTCTGAAGCTGTTAAGCAAATGGGTAAAAATACAAAAATTGTTTTGTAATTTTTGTTCCATTGTGGCCCACCCTCCCCCCTTTTGAAACAGCTGTTAACTGTGAAGAGGTATAGTTGGTTGTTGGTGAAATATTAAAATTGAATCAAAACCAACGAGCAAGGCTCGGTTAACCTCGTACTCTAAAATAAAATAAAGAGATTCCTTATTTTATTTTAGAATAAATAAAATAAATAAAGAATTGTCTTTATTTATTTTAGATTCCTTGTCCTTATTTTAGATTCCTTGCTCCGAAAGAACTGGCTGGGTAGCCGAGTGGTTAACCTATAGTGCTCGCCTTTGAATCCAAAGGTTGAAGGTTCGATCCTGAGAAAAGTTAGTAGCTTTTTAAAGGTTTGATTCCGGACCCAGTTGCCATTTGTCATTGGACTATTAATTAATGATGCTTTCTAACAACTGGTCGATGTTAGATAGTAACAAGACTGGGGTTTGGACCGTTCCCCGTCAAAACGTTAAAAATAAACGGTATCAGTTAACTGACACATACTTTCTCCCAACAATATAAAAAAAGCTGTTAAAAGCTTCAAACATAAATGTCTTGATGACTCAGTCGGATAGCTACCAGCTGAGCAGCGCGAGTTTGACCCTACGCGCGTCTGTGACTTTTAACAACGTACTGCGTTTACCGGTAAACGAAAAATTGAAGTTTCTCCGCAACCACTTGACATAGAGCAATAATTTTAAATACTGGATTATTTAGTTTTTTGAGCTTGATTTAATGGTGATAAGTAAAATTTATTTAAAAATAACAACTATTTTGAAAATCCCAAAAAATTGATTTTTGAAACACTTATTACGCCATAACTTTTGAACGAGCATTTTCTCGGAGATGCGGGTGGTGACATTTTATTCACCATTTTAAGCTTAATAAACCACAAAATTTTAATCAAAATCGTTAGAGCCGTTTTTGAGAAATTTGGATTTTTCACGATTTTTGAGGGTTTTTGGGGGTAAAATACCCTTAAAAATCAAAAATTCTAAAAAATGAAAAAAACGCCTGGAATTATCGTGCGTTTGGACCTACATACCAAATTTCACCGAAATCGGACCATTAGGGCATCCTCTAGCTCTGTTTACATCCTGACACACACACACACAGACATCACGCGAAAACCACTTTTTTGGACTCAGAGGGCACCAAAACGGATAAATTTACCAACAACTCAAATTTTAAAATTTTGACGAAACCAATACTTTCTCAATATATACATTTATAGGGGGAAAGGGGGCTCCAAAATGGATATATACATCATCAAACTAATGCGAAGTGTTTTACGAAAACAATACTTTCTCCATATACTATGGTATAGGGGGAGAAAGTAAAAAAATGTCTCTGGCGTAGATAGACACAAAATAAAATAAAGATGTATTATATATAATCAATAGTATACCAGGGGGACCGAGCTTAAGCTCGGTAAAATTATTACTTTCGTTCTCACGCAAAGCTCGTTCGCTCCCCTCAGTCGCCCTCTTAATTTTTTAAACGGGCTCGTTCGCTTCGCTCACTCGTCAGGCCAAAGGGTGCTGCACTTTGGTATAATTTTCCTTTAAAGATATAACACATTGGTTTTATCTTAACACACAGTTATCAGCTGATTTTTGTTCAATTTAAGAAATCTCCATAAGGATAACATGGGAACTTTGAAGGGCTGTAGCGCGAAACCCGGATTTTTCCCAGCTATGGGACCAACGCCAATCGACTCCTGGTGGCCAAAACTCCCATGCAATAAAAAAATTGAAAATCCTTGGAGCGAAAAAAAGTTTGCCCGTACAAACAGAGCTTGTTTTAGAGTATAAGCATTGACTATTGAACGATACAACTTCTAAAGTCAATGGTATAAGATAACAGCATTGACTAAGGATACAAATAGACGAACCAAGCTTATGACGAATTTGTGCCTGTTCGTGAAATTAGTTCATGTTCGTCACGCTAGAGAGCGCTGGCGCTGGTTTGTTTACATTTGTACTTGATCGCCGCCATATTAGAACTAACCTCATTTAGTCATTTAATAATTGAACATATATTATTGTACAACAGCATACAAGACATAAGTTATAATTATACTTTTCACCCCCTTGAATTACTTTTGTCTTTATATAATCCCACATTACAATTTATTTACTTCAGATATATTATTGAAATGAACTTCAATCACTAATTACTCTTTTATAAGTTAATCAAGGCATAGGCTTAGCTTAGGCTTTAGATTGAGTTTTGGAGCAAACCTGTAACAGCTTAGCTTTCAGGCTAATTAATAAAATATGTTGTGGTGACTCAAGCAGTAAAAAATATTTGTTGTAAATTTCTGCCTGGAAGGAAACGTTCAATAGCTGTGCTATGGCAGAGCCTGATCCAAGATGCAACAAACTTCAAGGTGAGTTGATAGTCCATTGATAGTCCTTACTTTCTATTGTGAAAGTCTTATACATTATTTTATAGCTTGTATTACCTCTTATTGAACACTAGCCTATTACTATATAACACTATTTACTTTAGAATACGGTAATGTTGTGTGTAGGATAGTAGGGCCTAAACTTACGGAACTTAAGTTTCATATAGGCTACACACCGGTACATAGTACATCCTGCCTCACCTAGATTAACAACAAATTCAGCGGCTTAAGGGGGTCCGTGAGGTTGTATCTCCGCCATGTTAATTTCACTAAATTTGTGTACCTTTTTCTCAGGATCCATAGAAGATATCAGAATGAAATTTTCACCCTGTATTGATCATACTATTATGGAAATATTTATAACATTTGGTTGATTTCTGTTAAAAATTAGAAACACAGTAAAAAATTATGTTAACATATTAAAAATTTCAAAAAATATAATGTAGTAATGAGGTTAATTATATTGTTTTGGTTTTTATCTTTATGAAATGTTATAAAAATGTGTAAATAGGTGATCTGAAAGTGTGGTAAAAATTTCAGGACCCTACCTTTAACCGTTTTTGAGAAAAAGGTACATACGTGTTAAAAAAACAAGCTTTCGGAAAATTGCGATTATTTCCATACACTGCGCGCGGAACCGCACTCAAAGTGCTGAAAATCCCCTGAACATACGACTATATAATATTAAATAAAAACTGTTTGCTTTAACCTATTTTTATGAAATTTGCAGGAAATAATTCGTAATTAATCAGGGAACAAAAATATGAAATAAACTAAAAAATGATTTTTTTTCAAAATTCAACCTCATAACTCCCCTTAAGACCATTACTAAAAATTGTAGTTTTCCAGCCCATTCAATAGTGGATTAATTCTAATCCTATAGCCTAGTTGGATGATGACAATGTCCAGTGCATGATTGTAATACTTCACGACAATAAATATTGCTTACTAGTGCGGTGGTTGTCTTGGGATAAAGTAGCACACAAAGTGGTAGGCCGATTTAAACAAAAGTCATGCTGATTGGTTTTAATACGGTTATTTGATGTGGTTTGATTCCTACTTGTTTGGTGAGGTTAGGCCTCCTGGTTCGCAAATAGGATGGAAGCTGCCAAAAGCTTCAAGTAATAGGCCTAAATAAAATTTTAATTCCATTTTGGGTTTATTTACATTGCAAGGATTTTGAGCTAGTTTAACTAGGAGCTTGAGGTTAATATATTCTGGTTTGTTCTCAAAGAGCTTTAAATCGTGTAAGCTAGAGGGATTAATTTATGTGTCTGTAGTAGCCTATATGAATGCTGATGAATCTTGGGGGAAATCTGTGATCCGTAACAGTAGGATTAAGGGAAATTTTAGGAGTCAATATATTTTCTGCACCCCTGTACGGTAGTTTTTTTTAGAATAGAATAAATGTTGTTAAGCTAAATTTTGTATTTCACAGTAATTTTTTATCCCATTCAATCGAAATATCGATACATACTTTTATTCGACAGTTGTGTAGGCGCTAAGATATATGAAACTGTAGGCTACCTGAATTGATAACAATAATGATTACGAATGTACAAACGACTAGATAGGCTATGTGATGCGGCCTGTAGGCCTACTCACGTTTTAATAAGAGTAGGCCTACAGTTTTTATTCGTCCGTGTTAGTTGTCTGTGTTAGTGTTATTTGTATCTTTTAAACTGTGACGTGACCATCATAACGATGTGTTGAAACCAAGTTTTTGTGTGACCAGAAGATGATGTAATTTAAAATCGAAACGCGTAGTCCAGTCTTGGAGTAAGAGGATCACTGGCTGTATCAGGTATTTTAACCTTTTAGCAATATAAGTGAACGTGATTCAGAATAAACAACACACAATGAAAACTACAATAATGATTTATTGGTTCTTATATGAATTACAGCTTTACTTATTTTTTCAGCGGCAGGGAGCCTACCTTTAAAGAGACCAACAAAGGATGCTCAGAAGCAAAGAATTAGCTGAGACATATCATGAAGTTCTCTTGTGGCAAAAGGTCAGTAAAGCAAAGTTTCATTCTCTTTTCATTTCATACTAATTTTCTATACAGGAGGATTTTGGAATTGTATTTCGTTGTAAAAACGATTGTTTAAGTTTTATTTAGTGAATTTTCCTATAGGGAATAGGCCTATGCTATTATGGTAGTAGTCGTGGTAAGACCTAAGCCCGGCACCAAGTTACTTTTTAGTTTTGAGGTTGTTAAGAAGGGTACTTATATTTGGGGGTAGGCCTATATTTTATTCTTGTTGAAAGAGACAAATAGGCTAATTTATTAATAATGCAGGTAGTTAGTAAAAATAAAAATATAATGTAGTCCTTTGTAAGCATAATTCATAACAAATAACTGTTGGGCCTAAAGTATGTTAATCGGATTAATGGTTTGCCCTATAGGCCGTATTGTTGTACCAATGTTTAACAAACTGATTATTTTCCAAATTCGCAACCCCCATATTTTTCCCAGAATCACTTATAAACTGTATGTGAGGTGGAAAACCAGAAAGTGTCACCTCTTGTTGGCCCTGTGTTTTAAGGTTGATAATAGTTAATAATTGATAATAAAATTTTTCCGAAAAAGTTTACGGGGTGTAAATCTCCAAAATCCTTCCGGTTAAAAAAAAGAATAATCCTGAAGCCATGTTAAGCTACAGTTCTAGCTACAGGCCTAGAAATATCCGTCATTCCTAATTATTATTCTGGGGCTATACAAAATGAATTTTAATTCCTATTTTTGCAAATTTTACGAGACCCACGTGAAGAACTAGATTTTTGGGTACTTTGAAAGCAAGGGACTGTTCTTTGAGGCCCAGCATGGGTTTGGAGGGGGAAGAGAGGGGGAGGAGATTTTCTCTGTGTGCGCCCTATCTCGCGAGTATGCTCAGTGCGGAGCTTATTTCCCCATGAAACTTTCTTTGTTATAGGTTATAGTATGTGTGTATAAGTATGGTTTATGTATATTTGATTTATAATTATTATCAAATACATTTTGTCTGCATTGATTTTTAATTATACTAGCTTACCCGGCATACTTCGCAGTGCCAACTTGAGAAATTTGTTGCCGTTCAGGTAAGGTCGTTCGCTGCGCTCACTCCCCATCAGGCTTAGTTCGTTTGCTACGCTCACTCGCCGCAAGTCTCTAATATCGTCTGGTTTTTTATTGCCAATCTTCCCTCAATAATATAAATGAGAAGAGCTGTTTATTAAATTAATGATCGCCAAAAATTAGTAATCATATGTTACAATACAAAAATGTTGCTTCCATAAGAATAACATGATAACTTTGAGGAGATCTAGGGCGTTGCCCATTGTAAATATTAATATGACAATAGTTAGACTTTCCTATTTTAAGCCTAAAGAATGAGTATACCAAATTTCAGCACTCTCTAGTCGGGAAGTTGGAGAATTAGTGATGAGTGGGTGAGTAATTGAGGGGTTTCTCTTTTATATTTTTAGATTAATGCAAAGAAAAATTCCTCATAATCCCTCTCATGTAACACAGCGATTTTAACTATTTTATATTATAAAATTACTTACAATGTTTGGTTGAAATATTAAACCTATTAATTTAAACAATTAATGGTTCTAATGATGAAATGTGGTTCCTGATGAAGTTAGTCAACATTTAAATACAATATTTCGTCATAAAACACGTAAAATGGATTTAATTTGTGCAATTTACTGTTGCAGAGTAAAACTCCGCATGCACTCTCTGCCGTTTTACTGGTGAAGCGGCTGCTTGAGGGTTAACAGTATTTCTTAATTTATTGTAAACTATTTTTTATATCATGATTGCCCCAGCTGAACAATTTTGTCGAAAGTTTTAATTTATCACTTCACATTTTAAGGGAACGGCTTACTGATGACGTCTTGATTCTTATACCTAAGCATATAGCTACCGGTATGTCAATAGTACATTGGCCTTAGTAAAGACATGGTTAGATCCACAAACCCACCTTAATTTAAATAACCAAGTCAAATTGCTATCAAGCTTTGCATTTTAGGCTTCAAATAATGTTCTTGAAAAATATTAATATGGGGAAAGAAAGTTTTTTTCTTTGTGTTGATACTAAATTGAATATCGTTTTCATATAAGGACCTTTTCTAAAATTTTAGTGCTAGAAAAATACCACCCAACTTTTGAAAAGTCCTGGGTTATTATCCATATATAACTTCCTGAAAGTGAAACTTTTTCCAAGCAGGTGGAGGAAAGAGCATGAGATAAAAATTTATAAATAATAAATTGTCGACAAAAAAGTGCTAGAGAGCGATATTTTGGATCTCAATCATATACAGAATCTAAGTAAATCATCGGTGTTTTAAAATAACAATCGAGACAACCGATATTCCCGATTAAGTCTGCCTTATTGACATCGGCAAGCCGATATATCGTTCCATGGCAATTTTTGGATGAAAAGCAAGTCACAATGTATCGATAATTAGTATTTTATGGGAAAACATGATAAATGATATGGTAGGCTATATAGCTCCATAGCATCAAAATGGTCAAGAACGGAACTTGTGAATTAGCCTATATTTATTTTGTGATTTTTTTCGTTGGCCTATTTATATCATACTTGTTTTTTCCAGGATAAAAGAACAAGAAGAAGCTGATGATGTGTAAATCTTCGAATTGCAAATTTGTGTTTCAATCGGTGTTAGTGTCATATTTTCAACATTATTAAGCTGGTGTTTTTTGTTTGTATTATCTTATTCATTTTTGTAAAATTGTTTTTATTCTTACAATGAACAATTCAACCTTATATATAACCAAATATGTGGAAATATTACCTATTCAAAGTTTAAATAAAATTAAAGTGTGATGTGTTGAATATTTTTCATCTTTTCCTTAATTGCACTCGAGTAAGTTGAGGTTTTTTTAGATCACTCGTTTTTTTTTTCAGAATATTTTTGAACATTCATTTTATTGAATGATATTTATCATTCAAGGTTTATCATTCTAGGTTTAGAAAACCTAGAATTCTTGATAACTTGGGAACAGGGTGTCTACAACCTTGAAAAAACCTTGAAAACGCCTTTAATTTGAATTGGCCTTGAAAATTCCTTGAGACTTGAAAATGCCAGTGTATCCTTGAATTTAGTTTGATTAAAAAAAAACGCGTCGCAGCAGACCTGAGTACTCCGTCAATTTCCATTGGTTATTTATTTATTTTTTATATATAAAAAATTTATAATAATCAAAGATTTTCACAAAAAAATAAATATTTAATAGCATTATATTTTTAAGTTGATTATTTTACTGTTATTTAGAAATAAATTTTTTGCCAACAGTTATAAACTCTTTTGTTTTTATTGAATACTATTTTAGTAATGAAATTTCACCTGGCGTAAAGGAAATTTTCCTTAGAGACGGGGAAAGTAGAGAAGGCAAGTTGATGGCTGCACGTACTTGCCTGTTGCACTTATTGCAAACAAACCTTGTCTATAGAAGTACTTTTCTCCTTAATTTAGGAAAATAGACGTAATGGACAGTATACTTGCAGCCAACGTGCCTTCTCTAAGCAACAAGATACCTTTGATCTAACTAAATGAACTAAAAAGTTCATGTGAACATATATAGCACTAGCCACCATTTTCTTTATTACACCCAGTAATTTTTATTTCTGAAACTAATTGAAAATTTTTAGAATCTGACAACAAATTATTGCGATTTTTTTCTAATAAAATCACCTTAATTTTCAGGAAGTATAATTCAAAATCAATGTTTTCTGCAGTAAAATGGCAATAACTACGTTATTTGTTTTCAAATCCGTACAAATTTATATGGATAAAATTTCTTAACCGTTTGTGTCTTGTAAAATTCGATGAAATTTACAGGTTTTGAGATGTGTTCCATTGTAACTGAAATAACAAAAATTTAGATACACACAAAAAAAAATAAAAAATACAAAATGGTTAGTAGACCAGAGACCAAATAATATTGCTTTGGCCATATTTTGCTTTACCAAAATATGGTAGAACTTAAAGCAATGTTTATATTAAATTATCACATTCTTGCAATTAAAAGTTTCCATTATCCATAAATCCATTTAAGCCAGTCATAATTTTATTTTTTAAAACAAAAACAAATTGGCAAGATAACTTATAGTACTTTTTAAAAAAGAAGTTAGTAAAATGTTAAAAAAAAAATTAGGTTCATAAAATTTAGGTAAAAATAAAATTCAAATAAAATTCAAGTTTTTTTTTAATGTAAATTACTTGATTTTCTTATATCTTATATTTGAAAATGTAAAATATTTTGTGAATGTAACGTAAAACAGAGCAGACAATTTTTTAAGTGATGTGAATTTTGCAAGTAGCCTAAAAAATGTGAAAATTAAGTGAAAAGGTAAAATGTTGGTAATTTGAAAACGTGAATTTCACGTCTTTTTCACGTGAAATTAGCAAAAAAATTGTGAAAATAATGCGAAATTCATGTGAAAATCGAGTAAAAAAGGGTGAAAATTCAGTGATAAATTTGCGATAGAGTGAAATTTTGATGAAATTAAAATTTGAATTTCACGTTTTATTTTCACGGGTTTTTGACGCGAAATTCAGTGCAATTTTTATGTCATTTGCAAAAATAACTTGATTTCCTCCTTTTTTAACGTGAAAATGTTCAAAATGAAGCGTTATTTTCACGTGAAAATAACGTTTTTGTGCTATCTGGGTAAGTGAAGAAGAACTTTGTTATTCAAAGTTTTGTCAGGAAGAGTCAACAAACTTGCATTTGCACTATTGGTCACCCATATATATTTCCACATATATTTATAAAAAGAATAAGTTAATTGGACGTCACAAGGAAAATAAACAAGTATTCAGAAAAATAGACCCTATAATATTTAATATAACATACTGTAGTAAGAGAAAAAAGCAAACACTACACTGCTTTATGAGTGCATTAGGATAACATTTTAGAAGGATAATTTACGATTTTGAAAAAAGGTTCTTAAATTAATAATACAAATTTACGGGCCACAACAATGACGCAACAATGCTGGCGCAATATGAGAGAGACAGACAAACTATCGATAAAAAGGACAAATAATAATGAAATGTCAAACAGTATGTTAATATAGGCTACTCTTGTCTGTTATGAAGAAAAGCAAAATAATAATTATTTACAGATCATTCTTTGTAATTTAGATTTTAAGACGATAAGCTATAATCATCTTATAAATATACATAGGCTACAGTTTACATCAAAATTAATAAGCAAAAAATATATTCATTTACTCATAAGGACCAGAGAATACAAACATAAATAGTTAATAAAAATTTTCAATTTTAAATATCAACTAATAGTTTCAATTTTTTATGTAAAATCAAGATGGTTGTGTTTAATAGCACAATAATAATGATCAGCAACTAAGTGAATGAGAAACATAAGGCCTTTTCGCATCATGCAGACAGACACCATTATTACGTAGCCGGTCCGTTGTGGCACTCGTGCCAGTCCGCTCGTCCGCTCGCTGCGCCGCGCCGCGCCGGCCGGCTCATCGGTAGCGGTGAGGTGGGGTGAGGAGAGGAGCATTGCCAAACCAAAATATCTCGGCCGGGAAGCAGACGATGCCACGGCGCGCCGTTAGTTCCAGGGACGACCACGGAAGCAGCACTGCATTGGGAAAAAAACTCAGAGATTGGCTGAAAATCCAACAGGTTCGCTAGTCGCGCTCTCAAAAGCTTGGCTTCAAATTAAAGCATTGCTTGGCTATTCTATTTAGATGTATATTCAATGATAACAGTGGTAAAAACCATTGTGTTATATAAAAACCCCATTGTTACTGAAAACATTATAGTCTAAAGCAAGTTATGTTCAACAACTTCTACATAGGTAAATTGTAAAAAATAGCATTTATTAAACTATATAATGATACAATGATACATTCTTTGTATCTTTAATAATAAAATAAACTACGTACGGTTGAATTTTTTTTATAAAAGTGGTCAAGATTGGGTGGACTATATTTATGATGCTAAAGTTCTTTTGTTCGTAGTTATTATCATGTGTAGGTCAACGAGTCCACAGCAGTCGCTTTGACACTTCTCACTTACCACCAAGTCCCAGATGTCTCCTTGGCTTTTTCATTTATTTTGTTTTTGTGCGTCTACGCCAGTAGCATTTTTTAACGTTTTGACGGGGAACGGTCGAAATCCCAGTCTTGATACTATCTAACATCGACCAGTTGTTAGAAAGCATCATTAATTAATAGCCCAATGACAAATAATGGCAACTGGGTCCGGAATTGAACCTCTAAAAAGCTACTGACTTTTCTCAGGATCGAACCGGCAACATTTCGATTCAAAGGCGAGTCATTATAATCACTCGTGATTATGTGGCCAGTATTGTGAAAATTTTAAAAAGTGTCCTAAGGAGTGATATTTATGGTATTAGTGGTAACCTCATCAAAAGCATAATGCCAGTTATTGTCTCTCTTACCCAATGCATTAATGAGTGCCTCCTTACTGACAAATTTCCTGATTGTTTGAAGCTTTCTAAGGTGGTGCTTATAAAAGAGGTCCCAAACAATCTATATTGCAGGTTACAGACCGATCTCCGTTGTACCTATATTTTCCAAAATTATTGAAAAGGCAGTGAAACACCAGGTGAGTGATTACTTCGAGTCAAATTCCATTTTTTTCCAAACAATTCGGTTTCAAAGAAGGCGATCGCCTAAGGACGCAGTAGATCGCCTTGTGTCTTCAATACTTGAAGGTTTTGAAAACCATCATATCACTTTGACCATCTTATGTGATCTCACAAAGGCTTTTGACTGTGTTTCTCATGAGATTCTTCCCAAAAAATATACTATTATGGGATAAGAGGCGTGTGGAATTAACTTTTTTAGAAATTATTTGGCCAACCGTAAGCAACAAGTTAGTTTCAATGTGGGGCTTTTAGATTTTGCAGTTGTTAAGAGTGGAGTACGCCAGGGATCGGTGCTAGGCCCTTTATTGTTCTTAGTTTTAGTTAATGACTTGCCTGTAAATATTAGTTGTAAGATCATTTTTGCTGATGACACTACATTTTTTTGTACAGGAAGAAATCCAAATGATTTCATTAGATTGATGACAGACGCTCTCTCTGATGGTAATATCTGGTTTGAGTCCAATGGTTTACTTTTGAACACTAGCAAAACTCCAAACATATATGTTTCTCCTTGATTCATGAACCAACCTTCAACCTGCTATTTATGTACTTGACAGTCAAGTTCCTTGGTATAACCTTGGACACTCGTGTAACCTGAGATGAACACATTCAAATTGTCTGTAGCAGACTATCCCGTTTGATTTTCCTGTTGTACCACCTGAGAAACCTGATCCCAAAAGTGTACTAGAAAAAATGTATACCGGTACCATGTTTTTTTTTTTAATGGAATCATTTTGTATGACATCCGTTTTTGAAGTAATGGCCATGAAAGCAATAGGATATTACTCCTGCAAAAGAAGGCTGTGCGTATCATCTCCAAATCTGCATACAGATAGGTCACTGCAGACCTATCTTTGTAAGTGAGGGCATTTTAACTGTAATAAATATGTATATTTCCGTTTGCCTTGTTGCATGTAAAGCTCAACTTGCATGATTACTCCCATCAGAGCAGTATTCACACCCACATAATACTAGAAGCATGTCCCGTGTCTTGACCAACCTTATGTTAGGCTTAAGAAATCTTATGTTCAAAATCGTATCATGTATATTGAGCTATTTAATAAGTTACCTGAATGTGCACATCATGTCTCCTAGTTTGTTTGAGTTAAAACTCCACCACTGGCTCATAACTAGACCTTTTTATAACCTGAATGAATTTCTTGAAATGCCTGCTGTTTTAGACACATCATTTTAATATTAGGCTACTTTTCACCGTGATATCTTATCTTATACTCTAAAACAAGCTCCGTTTGTACGGGCAAATTTTTTTGTCGCTCCAAAGATTTTTTTGGTTGATTATGGGAGTTTTGGCCACCGGGAATCGATTGGCCTTGGTCGCATAGCTGGAAAAAATCCGGTTTTCGCGCTAGAGCCCTTCAAAGTTCCCATGTTATCCTTATGGAGGGTTTTTAATTGAACAAAAATCAGCTGATAACTGCAGATATAAACCAATGTGTTACATCTTTAACCTGTAGTTTAAGAAAATTATACCAAAGTGCAACACCCGTCGGTTTGGCGAGTGAGCGAAGCGAACGAAATCGTCTTTAAAATGGAAGAGGGCAAGTGAGCGGAGCGAACGAGATTTGTGTGACAACCAAAGTAATAATTTTACCGAGCTTAAGCTTGGTCCCCCTGGTACTTAGATATTAATTCTACACATCAACCTGTCTTCAGATTAATTATTATGCATGGTTAGTTTGTAGAATGTCCACTGTAAGCCGACTGTCTCTGTTGCGGTATCAGTATTTTATGAATTTATGTATTTTATGGACCGGTATGGCTTTTGTTGTAGGCCTGACTTTTTTCATTTGTACCTACATTTGCTGTAAATGACATTTTCTTGCACCTTGATATGTCTGACTTTCATCACTGTTTGTATTGTAAAAAGTTCCATGATGAATAAAAATTTTCTGATTTCGGAATGTAATGCTTAGGTATACAAAAAAAGAACATAAGCACAGAGACGAAAGCAAAGGAACCACGCCCTAAAATTTTATAGAAATAAAGTGATTATTGTGAGGATCAGAATATCGTAAGATAGATTGCTGTCCTGTCCAAAGGTAAACTTAATATCTTATCACTTAATCACTTTTTAAGACGCCGACGCTACCAGGGCGTATTTTAAGACTAATAAATGAAGGACGAGTTTGTGTAGCCTTAGCTTTGTTGCCTTTGCTACTGTCTAAGATCAGCTGGTGTTTTAGACATGCTATTAATAGCCAAAACAACCAATGGCTGCAGGGTCCAGTTTAGAACCATTAAAAAGCTACTGTACTAACTTTTATCAGGCTCGAACCAGCAACCTGCGGTTCAAAGGCGAGCACTATAACCACTTTTGGCTACCCAGCCTCAAATCATGATTTTGATATTCCAGATTGATTTTTCTCGGTATAAAATATGTATTCAGTAATGCTGCCCTCAATTTCCTAGAAGTTAGATCCAAATTACGGTTCCTTAAATAATTTGGAATAATCATGGATACTTTTGCAGATAGGTATTAGCAATTTTAATAACTTCGGTTCGTTCCTTGAAACCATAAAAGAATAAAATTACATTTTCCATTGATATGAATTAATAAAGGTGTATGAAGTTTAAAACTATATATAATATCACATAATATACGTATTCAGTATTTATAGTCGACAAGACCATTGCCTATGGATACTGAAGATCATTGATGATAAGACAACTGGCTCTGTTTTCTTTTCCTCCTGTACTGTAAATAGAATCAGCTGCCACCTAGTTGTGGCAATAAGGAATTACTTTCACGTTCCATTCCCTTCAGTTTTCGTCAGGATGGCTTGAAGAGAGTGTCAGTGCGAAAAGTTTCGTTAATAGTTAATCCGTGCGTGGATAAACCTTGCCCTAAAACTGTTAACTAGACTTCCAAAATGCTAGTTGCAATGACTGCGATGTTAGTGTCTGTTGCTGAGCTATCTAACATTCTGTCAGTGTTGGCTGTTCTGATATGTTTCTGTGGGATGGTTCTTTTTATTATGAGGTATGTTCTGTGTGAAGTTTATTTTTATACTACCATCTACTCTACGTCTCATATAAAATATTCATATAGGCCTATATATCTACTATACTATTGGTTGAAGTACCGTAACAATATTATTATTAAAAATATTCACAGGCCCTTTTATCTTTGGTTGATTATGACCAAGGGCCCTTTTTAGACCTTAACAACAATTACAGTAGAACCTCGATGGTTCGACACTTTGTGGACTTAGAGAGTGTCGAACTATCGAAATGTTGAACTATAGGGAGTATTTGGGAAATTTTAACACTGGGAGTATAAAAATCATTATTTTAATTTAGGAAACTCTAAATTTTAGTGAAACCATAACCTAATTGAACTTTAACATAAACAACATTTAAATCATTCGCCAATTTGTTTACATTTTCACCTTTGTCAGGCTCCGACATGGACACTATTGGTCATTATTAACATGTTAAGTTGTCATGGACCATGTCGAACTATCAGGAGTGTCGAACTATCGAGAGTCGAACTATTGAGGTTCTACTGTAGTAAATATTGCTTATTGCTTACCCACGTTGACATCTTTTATTTGTTGTCTATTTTAGATGGTTATAGGCCTACCTACACTCTAGGCCTAGTTATATTTAGACATATTTATAAAGAGGCTATTATTTCCTGTAGATAACTAGAGAGTTGCAGTTTAGTGCTCAACTGCGCTCTCGTAGAAAAACGGCCAATAATTTTCCCCGATAGGAGCGCACATTGTTCAAAATCCTAATTCTTATGTTTATGCTGCCGATTGTGTTGAGATGGCTACATCGTATGAACTTTGACCAGGATCATGGGCAGCTTTACGGGGGTGCGTTGGGGTGCACTGCACTCCCAGATTTTTGGAACGTTTTTTGTAAGAATTGTATATATCTGTACCATAATGAACTAACAAAAAGATTATTTATTGTTAGCCTCCTAAATTAAGTTAGCCTAGGGCAAGCTTTTATGAAGGTATCTTTTCAGAACCAAGAAATGCTCAAATAGTCCCTGTTTTCAATAAAGGAGATCCATTTGAAGTAACCAATTACAGACCACCAATTTTACCAATGTACCAATTCTACCAGCTTTCAGGAAAATTTACAAACAATTTTTTTGGATAAGTAAGATTACTAGATTTTTCATTTTATTAAAGACTAGGAATCGCCCAAAACTGGTCGAAATTCAACCAAAAACTCAGTGTACCTTGAGCCAATTCGGATTAAAATGTTTAATAGCCTAACTGAAACATCTGTATTGTACTCCCTGATTTTCTAGAATTTGTTATTAACAGCTGTCTATAGTGATTCAATCACTTATCCTTCTTCCATAAGATTAACATAGAAACTTTGAAAGCATGCAGGGCAGAGTCCTAAAGACCGATGTGAATTATTTTAGGATTCTCCTCATCTACAAAGCTGAAAAAATGAGGAAAAGAAACATGCTTGTCTATCAAACGTAGATGTAACTAGTGGCTTTTAGGGGCAAAGGCCCCTAAAAATCAAAATGGTGATGTTGTCTCCAAAATTAGTTTAAATTTATCACCTCCTTGCAGTATTACTGTATTTTTCTAAAGCTGTAGTGTGAATTTAGACGTTTTGATTTTCAAATAAAATATTTTGTAATCTGACAAAACTTTTCTTTGGCGTTGTGAAATCAGTTATTTACCAATAATTTTCCCTGTATTAAAATACAGTAGTCTATTTTGAGGAAAGAAAGCAAAATTGTTGCACTATTACACTACCAAAAGTGGTAAAATTTAGCTTTAACTTTAAACATGTCCATGACGAGTTTGTAACTCAAGTAAATAAAATATTTTAATACAACATAAGCCCATTAATACTGTACCCTCCTTCACCCCTGTGCCCCCCATCCCCCCACACTTGCGATAACCCCATGCCTCCCCATGCCCCCGTTTCCCTATCCTGATCCATGTTTCCTGCACCCCCAGGGCCCGAGTACCCCCCCCCATGCCCCCTCATGCCTCTGTACCCCCATCTCTCATGCCATATGCCAGCAGTTCTTCCCCGTGGCCCCCTTGCCCTCTATGTTCCTCATTCCTCCCCTATGCCCCCCATGCCCAACTGCCTTGCGTGCCACAGACGTCTCTGGTACCCCTTGTGCCTCCATTCCCCCCTTTCTCCCCGTACCCCCTATATCCCCATGCCCCCCTGCCCCTAGTGCTTCCAACAACCCTAGTCCCCCAACAATCCTAGTGCCCCCAACAACCCTCTTGCCCCCATGCCCCCGAACGCACGGTACTCATGTGCTCACATGCGCAGCGTTCTTCCCCGTAGTCCCCATGCCCTCTATGTCCTCAAGCCTCCCCCGTGCCCTCATGCCCAACTGCCCCAGGTGCCCCATGCCACCGTCGTCTCTAGTGCCCATTGTGGCTTCCTACCCCCGCGCCGCTACGTGCCCCCCAATAACCATCTACCCCTCTTGCCACCGACGTCCCCTAGTGCCCCTTGTGCCCCCGCACCCATGCCACCACATGCCTCAGTGCATCTCTATGCCCCCCCGCAGAGTGTCAAATATGTCCCCCCACCCCCATGCACTCCAAGCTCCCTTGCCTTCATGTTCACCATTCCTCCCTGTGCCCCTCTGTATCACCGTATCATTAATGCTCCCCTGTCTCCAGTGCCACTAACAGTAACACCCCTCGTGCCCATCGTGCTCTTTGTGCCCCCGTATCCCCAAACCCCCTGTGCTCCCCATGGTCCCGTGCCGCCGTCCCCGCCTTCCCTCCCCGTACCTCCGTGCCCTCCTGTGCACCCACCGTGCCCCTTATTTGCCGCATGTCTCCCCCGTGCTCCCTTCTACCGGAGGTGCTACCGACGTCCCTCGTGCTTTGATTGTAGTCTACTTTGTCTGTTCGTCAATGAAGTAGAACACTGATTGATACATTGCACAACTCAAGGAATATAGACTAGACTAGGTAGGGTTCACGTAAATAAAAGTCATGACGTAGCCGGAGCATGGTGCATTAGCTGCTTTATTTTTTGTTTACCAATTTCAGACAACTGTCAAATGTTGCTAAAGATTTTAACTCCGAAAACTAAAGAGTAGTCTACTTTGTCTGTTCGTCAATGAAGTAGAACACTGATTGATACATTGCACAACTCAAGGAATATAGACTAGACTAGGTAGGGTTCACGTCATTTACATGTAAATAAAAGTCATGACGTAGCCGGTGAATGGTGCATCAGCTGCTTTATTTTTTGTTTACCAATTTCAGACAACTGTCAAATGTTGCTAAAGATTTTAACTCCGAAAACTAAAGAAGGTTATGTGATGCTAATTACTCCGAATAGAAGCACAACTAACTTTATTTGTAGCCTATCTAAAAAATAGGGTTTGAACTTAAAAATGTTTTAATTATCTGTTTTAATCTCTTAATATTAAATTATTAAATTGAAATAAATTATTATTTATGTTTTTTATAAACACTTATGTTTTTGTAGTTGGTTACATAGGCTAGCTTATTAATAAAATGATTATCGCGTTTATATCTATTCTAGACTAAATAAGCTAAAAACTGGATTTTTTCGAAATGCTTTTATCCAAAACATTTTAAAACTATCTAAAACTCAAAAACTTTGACCTATTTGCACATTTTTTCAACTTCTTAATAAATTATTAATAAAGATTAATAGGAAATCATTATTAATTAATAGTTCAAGCTAATTTTAAATTGTGTTAGGCTGAATAATTTAAAATAATTAAGGTACGGGCGAGCCTGATATGTTACAAAAATTCAAGGTATCTTAAAATAAGTGAATAGAGAGTTTTTGCAACATACGGTAAATCTTACGGTAACGCTCAACGCTATTTTTAAGTTGGCAAATTTGCGCTTATTACGTCAGAAATGAAAATCAAACGGCTACAACACTCAAAAATATATTTACACTTATACAGCAAAGAATACAGACGGTAAATATATGAAAATATGGATAATGGCAAACGATTTCGACCGGACACACCGATCATTATCAGGCCCATCAAAGAGAGAATGATTTTCTCTTTTAATCTATGAAAAGAAATTGACTGTTCTTTACATTTCCTTTCATTATTGTTACAGCCAAAAAATTAAAAAAAAACCAGGCATTTTAAAAAAGCGTATTTAAATTGCACAACATAAACAAAAACAGATATATCATATAACATAAATAAAAAATATTGACGTCATAGGTGCATATAAGAACACCTGTGGAGCTTAGAGGGCGTTGCATGTCTGAACCCCTACCTTTTCTTTTATCTTATTTTAGATTCCTTGGCACAACTATCATTTACATGAAAAGCTACCCGTTTTATGGATTAACGGGTGTTTATTGTTTCCCTACGATCAATTTAAAGAAAGAAGAACAGAATGGATAAAACAAAACAAAATATTATCCATACAGAGCTTAACCAATGTTAGTAGTTTACATATACCGGTAGCCTAATGAATGTTCTGTCAAAAATAAACAAACACTCAACTAAACGGTTCAACTTTTCAACGCTAACCACTAAATAGCCAATATATAAAGCAGTAACACTAAACGACATTCACTGAGTAAAGACAATTAATCATTATATCAGCCATGCCACGTCTAAGCCAATTTTAACTTTGGTATATTCAGCATAAAAAAGCATTCTACCCCTGTTTCCTTAATGAAATAGAGTCACGAAGATGAAATCTTCATTAAATTTCTGCTTCCAAACCATTAATTTATTTACTTGAAAAAGCTTTACCAAAATTCATTTTTTCTCTTTTTTTTACTGTATTAAAAGTCTGAACGAGACAAGTTTAAGTTAAATTCACAGTTACGCTTAACTTAACTTCACAGTTACCAGTAATCAATAATTTTGCATGACACCCGCATCTCTTGTCCCAACCTTTGTCTTCTTCATAGATATTGAAAAATTTTCTTTCGATAAGTGCCAATGTGCCTGGCAAACAAAAAATACAGCCTATATTAGAACACCCAGCCCACTATTGCTGAGCTTTAACCTCTTCGAGTCAAATTTGAGTTTTATTCTTAAGTTTGTTACGGTAATGTAACAAATTAATTTGTCATATCGAAGATGCACCTTTCAGTCAATTGGTCATGATAGTTACCAATACAATGATTTATAGATTATTTGATTGACTGATTTGTTGACACCCCTTGTGAGTGCTTCATCTAATCGATTGTTAAAACCTACACCGACCTAGTTAAAAATTAGTTTTTTAAAGAAATCATTGTCTTTGAGCTAGGTTGACCTGTTGATATAAAAAAACGTGAAGGTGCTCAACACCTATTCAAGGATTAATCCACTTTTAACAGTGTACACCATCTGTTTGTGGAAACATTTGATTGCCTTTTTGTTGACAAGTTGAATGAATAGCGGTGCTCCTGGCAGATTTTCTTATCATTTAGAATCACCAAATTTAAACAAGTTATATAAATTAATTGATTGCCTTCATTCATCATCATTACTTGGCTGTATTAATCAAAACACATGTTTTCGCATAAACAAAGCAGCGTTTTAATCCCCATACATTATTGGAGAATTTTTCATGTTATTTCTCATTCCCTGACAAATCTTTTGACAAGCTGCTATTCCTCCCTAGTCTCCGGGATCATAACTGCCTCCTATCATCCTGCAATTTGTTGAATACAATTTTTCTGATGAAATTCCGCTTACAAATGTAAGGGCTTTGTTGGTTTTCACACTATAATTTTTAAATGATGTGTCATCTTCTCTGAGTGTTATCATTTGACTCTTGTCTATATATATAATTCTGTAAGCGATATTTCTTGAGCAAAATTGTGAGCGTCATACAGATCGCAGAAAGATGGGAGGGGTCTCAAATTAAAGGTCTCGGTCCCATGCACGAGGGAAAACTATCGGCGTGTCCATGGTGTTAACAGGATATGAGAAATCCCGTAAAACGTCCTCCATAAGAATAGCATGGGGATTTAAAAAACGTCTGCTTTGTATACATTAAAACATGTGTTATGGTTTAATTTCAAAATGAGACACAGATGATAACATTGAGTGGAGATAACATAATAATTCACACCAAGAGAAGCAATCTATATAATAATTCTGTAAGCGAAATTTCTTGGGCAAAATTGTGGGCGTTTTGCAAATCGCAGGAAGATGGTGGGAGTTTCAAATTAAAGGGTTCGGTCCCATAAAGCGTATATAAAGTTACAAGGAAATAAGAAATATAGTGAAACGTCCTCCTTAAGAATAGCATGGGGATTCGAAAAATGTCTTCTTTGTGTACATTGAAACATATGTTTTGGTTTTATTTTAAAACGAGAGACAGATGATAAAATTTAGTAAAGAACTAATAGCCAAATGACAAAAATTAACCCTAGAGTGGTAATGCTATAATAAGACGTTTTGTTGCTTTGAGCTATTAAAAATTCTACTAGGAGAGTTAGCTTTACATACTATTACAAATTGACTGCTGATTTTACTGTTGTTACTATAATTTAAATTGTAAAAAAAAACTGAGCATGTATGCAAATCATAAAATGCTTTCTGATCGTTGATAGAGGTGCAATGTGCGATGAATTGTGGTTTGAGAAACACATACATTATTTCCATTGTTTTGGTTTTATTTTAAGACGAAAAGTGTCAATTGATCATATTGAATGACGATGACACATTAATTGATACTTAAAGTGTATCAGTCAGTGAAGTTTTGGTATTCTGTTAGATGAATTTTCCGAGAAACCTTTTAGTCATTTCATAGATTGTAGGATTATAGAAGACGAGTTAAAATCAAAGACGTTTGTCCTACATACTAGAGGAAAATACAGCAGGTAAAAAAAACTCTACAACAAAATGGGAAATATATAAGAATGATTATTTCTGAAAGGTTCTCCTTAAAGATTCTCCATGTAGTGATTTAAAAAAATCTGCTTTGTTTACACAAAATTAAGAGTTTTGATTCGGAGGGATAAATATTCACAGCAAGTGAAGATGCACTTTGAGGTACTGTGTTTAAATTTTGTGACTAAAACATAAAAAATAAAAACTGACAATAGCTAAAGAATCAATTTTTTTCATTGCCGCTTTTCTATGTTATATTAAAAAGCCGTCACAGCTCAATTAAGGGACTACGATTTCTTTCAAAACTTATTTTCCATAAATCTATATGAGTTTAACAACAGACAAAATAGAGTATTTACAAACGGGTGACCTAATAGTACAGGATTGATAAGATTACTTGGGGGTGAAAGGTCTGTTCAAACGGTATTGTTAAAATATTATATACCTCAAATTAAAATTAAATTTTCTGGAAACCTTCGTTGTGGAAGAAATGGTAATACGCTATATGGTTCATGCTATTTTAATTTTATGATTAGGGGCTTTTGCCCCTATGAGCCACTAGTTTTAAAATAAAACTAAAACAGATGTATTTATGGCAGCAAAGTAGAAGTTTTTCAAACTGTAACTCATTGCCCATACCACAATCCGAACCCTTTTGTGTTTAGTGTACACTCTAAATTTTAAAATAATTTGATTGTGATTTTTTTATATATAAATATAATTTATCAATTAAAATCTTATTAGGCCTACACATTGTAACTTGCTAGAATAACAAAGAATACTAATAGGCCTACAGTACAAATTTTGATATTATTAAAAGTCTAATCGTTGTTTATGTGATTTCTTAAAATGCTAATTTTATTGCTGTCAAGGCTATTGTAAGGCAAATTGTATTTATTCCAAAAGTTTGGGTAAATTTAGGAATAGTGCCTCGAGCGCCGATTAACTGACCATATACTTAAAATTGTTTATGTTGTATTTATCTTGATAATATTAAGTTGTTTTCTTGTAGATTTTGGTTTTCTCTTTATGAAATTCCAATGCTTGTTTCTCACTTTGTTCAAATCGGACTGTTGGGTCTATTATCAATCCCCACTCTTGATTTCTCATGACGATTATGTCGCTGCGTCTGACATAGCCCCCTTCTTCAAGTCCCTTGAATACTTGGTAATTTTTTTTTCTTTCTAAACTTGTCTGCTTTAATTTTTTGAATAATGATGACGGGTGTTTTGAATAAGGTTATTAAAGGGGCATTGGTCCAAGAATGTGGGGTAGTGTTTCACGAATGTAACTCTCAGTTGAACGGCAGTGCCTGCACTGGTTCCCGTCCTTGGACTTCCCATGAATACTTCTTAAATGAACTACATCTCCAATCATTTTTAAATAATATTTATATTCGGACTCCGCCTCTGTCCGACCGCGACTCCTGGACAAAGACTGGTTGATCTTCTGACATTCAATCTAAAGCATAACCCCTTTCCCCTTGTAAGGCAATTTACACCATTTGCTGTACTCTTGCTCTTGTAAAAATTCACGCAATATCTTCATCTTAGCTTTATAATAAGATCAATTAATTATAACATAAAACATCATCTGTCAATTTGTAATAATTTGTGAGATTAGTGATGCTCCCTAAGGACTTTTTAGTCATTCAACTCTACAACAATGTTATTACAGCATTGGCTACTCTAGTTAGTGGCTTTTAATTGCTCCTCTTCATTCATTACCTCCATTTCCTCATTGTTTTATACTAAAAAAAATACAATTCATTTTATCTAAATAAAGTTGTTATTTTGAGTCCCCCATGCATTTTTAATTTCCTGGTAACTTTTTGAGCTCGTCGTTAATTTTCCAAGGGACCTAGCTAGACCTTCAATTTGAGACCCCTCTCATCTTGCAGTTTGTGACAAGCTCACAATTCTGTTCCAAATATTTTGCGCAGAGTTTTTTATGAAGATTTTATTAAAAATATTAAGCAAATTGTATAATTTATTATTTTTATTTGACCATTTTTCTCAATTTTTACTCTTAACCGGGACAACAGCTAAACCAATCAGTACACCGGGACAAGAGAGAAATTCCATCACTGTTTCATTCAAACTTGGACATAGCAAGCCTACTCTTACCTATAAGGCCTACCCTTCCCCTTAATTTGATACACGAGAATTTACTGCTCAGGATAAACATTCAAAAACATCAAAAGATGTGGAGTTTATGGGAGGTGTGGCATTTTTTATCATACTCTGGAGCTTTCTACATCGTTGTGGTTTGTTCACAGGAACATGACGGTGTTTTGGCTTCACGGTGAGGAGCTCATGTTTGGCAGTTCAGTCCATCATGTGCAGCCCAGGATACCTCAGATGAAGATGATGAAAGTTCATATACCATTTACTTTCAAACTCCAAGAAATATCTAAATCCTCTTACAAAGGTAAGAATTTTTTATCTTTAAGGAATTGGGTATCTTCCTTAGAGAAGAGTCACAATGTATATCTACGAAGTTATTTTTACTTGAGTGTAAGACGAATAATTTTTCGAGAAACTAATACCCATCATTGTAAGCCCCATACCTCCCCTCAACTTACATCTCTCACTGATGGCAAGAAACCAGCTCATTCTGGAATAAAACACCTAACGCGGGTTCCTGAGTATGGGGGCAGAGGAGAGGAAACCCGTTCAACACAACTTCTAAGATTTTATTGCCTGCAAGATGATCTTTTACTCAAAGAGCGTCAATTGTATTGAAGAGCATTGACACAGTTCATCAACATTTGTTATTACATTTGTGTTTCAATTTGTTATTACTTTTGTACATACCATTCAAATTATAATTCTAGTTATAATCTTTATGGCTATGAATGAAGTAATTGTGATCTTATGCAAAGTTGGGTAAAAACAGGGACAAAATTTTATTTTTAAAATTAAAAGATATGAAATATGTGTTAACAAATATTTTCAAACTTTTTTACATAACATTGTTTACAATCACCCAAGGGGATTGGGGTTGAGGTAGCTTTGTTCTTTAATTATCAAGAAGCGTATTATCCATCTCTATATATTAATAGGCAAGCATGTTTCTTTTCCTCCTTTTTTCTCTGCTTGTGCACATCTTAGGAGAAATCCGAGCATACCGTTAAAAAGGTATTGTGCTGTAGATGAGCAGATTCACATTTTAATTCTTATCGGCCCACCAGGCTACGCCGTACAGGCTTTCAAAGTTTCAATGTTAATCTTATGAGAACAGAATAATTGAAGACTAATAATTGAATAATAATGAACAATTGAAGAATCATTAGACAGCTGCTGTGATAAAAAAATGCAATATAGCCAGGAAGAACAGATGATTCAGATATAACCTATTGTTTTAACTAACTAGATCCAGACGGTCCAGATCAACTAAAAACATTTTGGTTGAATTTCAACCAGAAGGCGATCTCTAGTATCTATAAAAGAGGAAGTATGTATGTATATTGTATGTTACTTATGGACTCCAAAACCACTCGACAGATTGTAATGAAACTTTCAGGCATTATTAAGCCTTATTAAAGAATGGTTTGTGTGAAGTTTAGTGCAAATCTGTGCAAAGGGCTTCTGAGGGCATACAATAGTTTGTAAAAAATCTGAAAATATATTTTATCTCTATTTTTATTGGTTGCTAAGAAACAAATTCAATGAAAAATTCTAATTTTAGGTATTCCAGCGATTTCTTATATATAAGGTGAGCATGACAGCGAGTGAGCGTAGCGAACGAGCTAAACCTGACGGCGAGTGAGCGTGGCGAACGAGCTCAATTTCCTATAAAATAAATTCAATCAGGGGCGAAGCGGTGATGGGAAACAGATAGTTGTAAATAAATTTAAAGAAGAAAACCAAACCCACAAACTGGACTTCAAATGGATAATGTGTTCAGATATTGCAGTCCATCAAGCTTTGCATTAAAATTGAATATACAAAATTTTAAAATTCAATCAATTCTGTAATAGTCAACCTTTAAAGTCACCTTTAAGAAAAAATTTTTAAAACTATGTTAATATGCTATATTCTTTTAAAATATTTTTCAAGATTCCCTATTAAATCATAAAAATTCATATTCTTATTACACATAGTTCATGTACCTTCATGTTATGAGTAATTTTCTCTAAACCTAACCTCGATCGGTTGAATGTTGAATATGACGAAAGTTATTGAATTTTTGTCCAAGAAGTTCGACTGTCTGCCACTGTGGAGTGGATCTGAAGTTTGATCTGTAGCATTAGTTTTTTTTTTTTTTTTTTTTTTTTTTACAATGATATGCAACTTTATTTAGGGTTTTTATAAGGTTTCCCCTTACCACTAACCCCTTGGTGGTACCTAAACAAAACTTCATGTAAAAGAGTATAAGAAACTTTTGTTTACTTATTTTTTGTTTACCTATTGTGATTAGTGCTTAAAAAGAGTGTCTATCTCTTGTAGTTTTTCAAAATAACATGTTGTTTCCACACTTAACTCACACACTGTAATATCCTTGTGTCACAGAGGTGTACTGTCTTGTGGCAAGAACAAACAGTTCAGGTGATCTCCAAGGTTTTTCATAGCCTATATTTAAAATTGAAATGATATATATTAAACACCGCATTTTATAACACATCATTTCACTCACAACAATAACTTTTGCTGTAAAATGTTGTTGTGTTGCAATAATTGTTGTGAGTGAAATGTTGTGTTATAAAATGTGGTATTTAATATATATAAATCGTATGGCTATCATAGCCAGCTACCAATTTAAAATAATAATATAACAAATAAAAGATGTTCTGCAGTGCAAAGCACCTGCGTCAGTACATTTAAAATTAAACTAAAATAAACATTTATGATCTCTCTATAAAGCTAAATCCAGGGCGCTAAGCCACTGCAGCCCAGCTTCACTTAAACAATGCAGGCCCATCAGCCCTTCCGGAAAAGCACTCAAAGAGCACTCGGTGACAATTTGAGTCATAGTCTGGAACTCCGCACCATAGCTGCATGACTGATCATCTGCCATTCCCCATTTGTATTTATTTCCAATAATTACATCTTCCTACTCCAGTGCGGAATCGATTTTATGAAATCCACTGATTCCGAGGAAGATCCATACCACCTACTGCTAAGGTCGGGTCATCAATCAGAAAGCAATTCCGACCTTGGAAAGATTCCCAGGATATTTGCTGTAGTTAATACTGTTTATGACTTCTAATTTTTAAATTTATGAGTAACCATCTTAGATATCACCTTGACCTCAAGATGCGGGCGTTCAAAAAAAAACCTTTAGTGGACCTCAAAACCAAGATATAGCGGCGCACCGAAACTGCGATCCTAGTTTTAATCCTCAAAAGGGTTCGCTAATCCCACAACCGAAACTGCGATCCTGGCACAGCGGCCTATCAACACGTAGCGGAGGGTCCAGCGGGGATTCCAGCATACGGTATAGGCTAATGGCTCTGGAATGTTTCGCCGTCCGACGTGTCAGTCACTTTTCAACTAATGCCAATGAACTATGACTTCCAAGTTGTACTATACTCGCGCATACCACCCCCTTAAGAGTCGTCTTCACCAATGGGCCAGTAGCCCATTGTTGCGCAGTCGGCAATGTTAACTATACGGCTTTTAATGCAAAACATGGTATTTGATTCTCCTGTTTCGGACGCCGTTTTTCAACCGATTTTCTTTAAACTTGGTAAGTGTTTAGTTGAATAGTTATATTAGGTCCCTCATACCTTGAAATTTTGAAAATTTAATAAATATTACCAAGGAAAATCGAGTTACTTTGCGACGTCACAGAGAGTAATATTTGTTAAATTTTCAAAATTTCGAGGTATGAGGGACCTAATATAACTATTCAACTAAACACTTACCAAGTATACCTACCATGTTTATCATTAAAAGCCGTATAGTTAAAATTGCCGACTGCGCAACAATGGGCTATACCGGCCCAGGGGTGAAGACGACTCTTCACCTGGACCAATAAACGAAGACTTTCAGGGTGTACATTCCTCCTTTATTTTCCCCCACAAATATATCAGTCATTCTCAGTTTGAGAGCAAGAGCAGCAGTATCGTCTTACGTACAGTATCGTCAGTATCGTCCCGGGGGCGGCCTCCGTGCCAGGATCGCAGTTTCGGCGTCTGCCTGGGGTCGCCCTTGGGGTAAGGATCGCAGTTTCGGCGTCTACCTGGGTTTTGGATCGCAGTTTCAGTGGGCCCAGATATAGAATAGGTAAAAATAATGAGTAGGTTCGCATGTATTTTGATAAGTTTGGAAGTGTAAGACAAAAATGATACTGAGATGAGATGTTGAAGGATACTGAGATGAGTAATATTGAAGCAGCCCATGAATTTTACTTACGTCATTAATGCATGTTTATATCATCATAAAGGCAAAGGTAGAAGGTGAACAGGGCCTGAAGTCATGTTTGAAGCAGAGCCTCTAAAGCCAAGCCAAGAATGGTCATTACTCAGATGTAGAAGCCAGGTTTGCCTTGTGTATATCCTATCTTCTCTTTAAAACACACCTTTAAACAACATGATCAATTTTGTTTTTCACCACCAACTATCACAATGGAACCATACAATGGAAACCCAAACTACAAATCATTACTGATACAGGTTAAAATTTTGGTATATTTGAATTTTATTTTTTAAGTATTTTGCAAAAGATATGGTACAGAGTGAAAATTTTATTTACTCAACTCCACTAATTGACCAATGATATTTACTTTGCAGCTATTCCATAGTATGCTCATAATAATTTCGAACTTAATTATTTATTAATATTGCGTCTTGAAACTAAAGAAGAATATTATCAAATAAAATTAGAAATCTAGCATTGTTTAACAGAGCTCGAAACTTATGAGAAATCCAAGTAGGCGTCGCATATATTTGAATGGGCCTATTTGACCAATCTTAATTAATAATTTTGTGGATACTGGTAAGGTTTGTGATTGAATAAATTGTCTTTAAAGACATTCAACCTAGGTACACATGTTTCCAGAAACTTTTAATCACTCCGAGGACCGCATTGTATATAATTTTTTTATCAAAAGTTGCGAAAACAATAGTCGATGTAGGAAAGCGAGCGGACATAGACACATTGCAAGTGTTGCGGGGCGGGGCAGGGCTGGCATTTGGATGTGGGTCATGCTGGACGGGTCGACTGGTCCTGGTGTCCTGGTGCAGCCGACGACGCGGGGCCGGTCGTCAGCCTCTTGCTTCACCGCCGCCGCCGACGACGACGCCCCGAGCAGATGATCAGACGGGTTAAAAAATATAACATAGTGTTGCACTCTCCAGGAGTGTTCTTAGTGTACCTTTTACTTAGAGAAGGACAATAAAAAATAGTCCTTATTTGACTATAAAATCAACATTTTTTTCGTTTCATTGGTAAGGGTAAGGGGCCAATGAGGAATAAAAAATGCTGTTGAATGCAAACATAATGCGATTATGGGATCACTACAAAAGTTGCTCTTGCGTGCTTTGATGCGATCGGTGCTTTCTTATTCTGCAACCAGAGTGCATATAAACTTAAACAACTCTCCTTCATTCGTCTTCCCACCGTCTCCTAACTAGGCCTACCTAATTATGAACTATTTCAAGATCGACTTTGTGATGCTTTGAAAAAAGAAATCAGTTAAAGAAAATAATTCAGTGTAGTATAGGGTAGGCCTAATTAAAATAGGCTTATTGTATAACATAAACTGAATCGCACACACAATTAACAATGTATAAAATGTATTATTTGTTTATTGCATTTACGTAAGTTCTACATGTAGCTGTGGGGTATCAAAAAGTCCCAACCGTTCTGTTTGTCGTCTTTATTTTTTAACCTCTATTTTCTCCCTACACGTCATGAATAGTATATTTTTAAGACTGTAAATATTTCCAACTGAAATATTTTTCGGGCTGACTATAGTCTTTGTTGTGTCGAAAGAAACTTTCAGGTTCTTGTGGTTTGTATTCTATCGTCCTGGAAACCTAGAATTGCGGATAAAAAGTGAATGTAGTTTACGTCAGTGAAAGTCGTGCGACGGCGACGTCAATCAGAACGCGAAGGTCTGTTCCCTGGGATGCTTATGAGGCTTGTGGTTGTAAAGAAAGCTAAGAAAACATTATTTGTTTTTTAACACGTGATATTCTGAAAACCAGCAATGACAGGTTGATTTTAATTTCCACTCATTCTTCTGTATATAAGTGTTATATAATCCTACACTGTTATAACTTCTACGCATAAACATGCATGTGTAAGAGAACGGAAGAAGTTAAATCTCCACCCTCAAGGATTTTGTGGTGATGAAACAACCGATAAATCTGATATGTAATTGAGTAACAAGGTCATGAGACTTGTCCCGGTTGCTGTTTCAACAGCACGCTTTCAAAGGCACGACTTTTCCTGGAAATTGTTTGTACTTAATCTTTCAACTTGGAGACCATCATTGAAACTTACACAGTTATAATCTGGGAGACATCACGATAGTTTACACTAAATACTCTTTTATGCTTATGTTTTCTATGGTTTTCTTAACGCGATGACTTTACCGAAGGGGCGTTTTCACTCACGTGTTGACGTATAAAAGGCCTGCATATAGGGGTCTATTCTTTTGCGGCATTGTACGTACATCACAATACAATGCATTTGTCTATCAAATCAATTTATCCCTCTGTATATTAAGGTAAACGTGTTTCTTTTCCTCCTTTTTCTCAGTTTGTGTGCAACGTAGGAGAAATCCGCGCATACCGTTAGAAAAAAACAGTGTCCTGTAGAAGCGCAGGATCCTATTATAATTCACATCAGCCCCCAAGGCTACTACCTACAGGCGTTCAAAGTGTCAATGTTAAGCTCATTTCAGAAGGGTAATTTATTGAATCATTAGACGCAGCTGTTATACTAACGAATGTTAGCAAATTAGGAGGAACTATGTTTCAGTTGTAAAAACTATTCAGGTCCAGATCAAGTAAAATTTTGGCGAATTTAGATCAGGTGACGTTCTCTAGTTTATATTATTTTGCAATTAATTATAGCTAAAACTATAGGAAGTCATCAGAGAGCAAAACTATCCTGAAATTCGAACCTCCCGCCTTCAGGATCTTGTGCGTTCGCTAGACCGCCTTAACCTTGCCGAACCAATCCGGCCTTTGATCGGCATAACTTACGCCCAAGGCTGTGGTGTCCATACGCGGCACGACGCGACGTGACGTTGCTGTGCATATCAAGGCACGTCCGCACGTCTCCCTGTACCGCGTAGTCACAGTACACGTCTACGTGCCGCTGGGAGTGTCCTCGCCGCCGCGCCGCCGCCGCCGATGCCGAGGTTCAAGGATCCCGGGTGGATCGCCTGGCCTCAGCTAACTGTCGTCACTAATCTGATTGAGATTGGCATGACATCAATATGAGTTAATCTAGCGTCTTTAATCGTTTGGTTTGCGGGGGCCTGAGCTAAAACTTTTGTCGATTATGTAATTCCGTTTGCTATGATTTGTGTAACTGAAATTTCTGTCCCTAAGCCGGCTTTTGAACATTTCACGAGACTAAACGTTTTCAGACAATCAGCGATTCTAATTTTAGAACATCATCATTATGTAACAAAGAGATTTATATGAAATTTATTTCTCATTGTACATTGGTTCAATTTCTATTCTTATCCTAATCATTCTATCGTCAATTTATAACATACAGTCCCAGTGTCATTCAACTACTTTGTGTGGTCCAGTTGTTGATTTATGTATTCGTCTTTATTCGGTTAATAAGACCGAGTATCGAAGTGTAATCTTCATTTTACCGATTTCGGAAGAAATTACATGAGACTCGTAGCCTACTCAGTAAAAACTATTTATTGTTTTATTGCACAAAACGAATTAAGTAGCCTACATCAGAAAGTGATCGTCCAACCGCTTTCAACATATAAATAGGATTATGCTCTTAATTCTATCGTGCATAGGAGGACAGGACGTTGAAAGGACCTCCCATATAAAAACCTTGACGGAATTGAACTAATAAAGAACTCGCTAAGTTCTTTTCCTTATGTGTTTGTTGTGTTCTTTAACTGTTGTGTGTTCCTTTTTGTTGAAAGACTATACTATTTGGACCGGGTTCAAGTGTCGATGGTGCTGGGCGGGGGCCGGGAGCTCGAATCCGCCCGGATTGTCCGCAGAATTTATATAATGTGTCAACCAGAAGTAATTAGAGCGGCGTGTCAGACCCGAGAGGTTCACGTCAGCCTCGAGGTCGACGTCGGACCAACACGGATCTCCTTCGGATTTTAACTTTTTTCAGAAGATTTTTTACAAAAAGAAAATCTGTTTACCTAGGTTCTTCCTTGTTCTGCGTTTACATTTTTTGATACGGCTCGAAGATTCTTCTAATTATGAGTTGAAATTGCAACATTTTGATTACTGGAAGCGGGTGTTTTAACCGCTTTTTTAGCGGGTTACCCCAAAGGTGGAAAACTATTGGGTAGAATTTTACACAAGTTTAATGCATCTAAAAAATGGAATGCTTCTACCGATTGTTTAGAGTGTGATTTAGCTAAACATGAAAAATTGTCTTTAGTGAGAGGAGAAGCTATTGCAGTCTTTTTTTCTGAGCAGTCTCAAAAGTCGAGGTTGTTGCTGTCAGTTACAAAGATAAACTCCTTGATTTTTACTCATTTAAACATTGAACATTATTAAAATATGTTCAATGTTTAAAATGTTCAATGTATGCAGTTTTGATACTGATTCTCCTCGAAGTTGAAAATATCAATAGTAACCCAAATGTGCACTCAATAGAAATAAGAATTCTTGTTAGGATAGATTCCTTAGGTTCCGGTCGTATTAATCATAGGAAGTAAGGGGACAAGACGTCTAAAACTCAACCGTCACAATCAACCGTTAGAGATAATAGCTAATGGTGTCCAATGATAAGATGGAACAATAGGCCATCCGACGCAGGATTACTCAGCCAGCGAACGTGTTATCGACATGGAGATGTCCCATTGTTCATTAGTGGCTTAAACTCCTAAAGAAGATTAATATACAGTTCACAATTAGTTAATAATGAACAGTTTTACACAGCCGCACCTCCCAGCGGAGGAAAATACCTGACATCCGAATCACTGTAAATTGTATACAGTTTCCAGTCATATACATGGTCATAAAAATTAAGACAAGCTATATTATTTTGCATGGGCGTGGTGTTCGATATTTTACAGTGCTAAAATTCCGGGATTATATACCTAAGTTAACTTGTACCTCAAAGTGTCCGTGGGTGATACACAACTCAGGTTGAGTCACAGAGCGGAACTACTCGGCAGCTCGTATCGTATCCCACGACGTGTAATGACCAGTCATTTGTATCTATTCCCGGGAGTAGAAATATGTCAATTATATTATACAACAGCTCGTAGTCGTTCAGTAAGAGGCAATCTCATTAATAGTATGCGAATCTCATATTTGTTTTTTTGCACCGGTAGATAGCGTATTTCTAGGATTTCACAAAAACGCGTCGACCTTGGTTCTTTGTCTCACGCATTCCGTGTTGGTAGTTTTGCTCCGATGACGCCGCCAGCGTCACGTATTTGACTTTAATTTACTCTCTCGTTCCCACCATATGGTTAAAATTTATCATTTTACAATATCTCAAGTGTGGAATATAGTTTTGCCATCTATTTAAATAGCTCAGTTACATTATGTAATCAGTTTAAATCATCTTCCGTATTCGTTATCACAGTAATGATTTGTTTGCTGGACTAAATGGCTGGATTGTTAAAAGCGGGAACTTTTTTTAGTCTATATTATATAGATTTATCGTGTTACCTTATTACCATCCAGCGGTCGTTGGCCAGATAGACTTTGTCACTTAAATAAACATACATTTACCACTATTTACAATTAAAATGGCGGCCGGCTAATTCATAATACCACTCAGGCTATCGTGGAAAATTCTGCCAAACTGTAGTAGCTTCTTTTAACCATCCACTTATTTAACTTGTTTCTGGACGACTTCAAATCCAAATTTCTTAGCTCCTATAATGGAAGTCTGTTGAACATCTTATTTGCTAAAACCGTCCCCCACTCGTGGCTAATTAGTCACTGATAAACCAATAGTCACAGTGATAGACTCGACATTCGCTTCGGCTATTTGGCCCAGCCGGCTTCAGATAACGAAAAAGCAATTATTTAAGTCTACCTGCCTTGCCAGCTGAATATATTTCACTGGAAACTAGGACACAGACGATGTTGTTAAAAAGGTATAGGCCTGATACCCGTGAGAATGAACCCGATGGTTTTCCCATGGGTCGAAGATTTAATTAGTTCCCGCTATATTATTAAGTTACTCTCTTTCCATTGTATGTTTATAAAAAAATAATCGTTTATATTTTTAGCTCTTTGCCATACTTCATATAATATGTAGAACCGTACCTCGTTTTAATTTTGATATTTGACGTGCTTGTTGTTGAGAGAGTGTTGCTGAAAGGGTTACCTATGTCACCGATGTCAACTTTTAAGATCTCTTGTCGATGTCTTTAATTAGTTTTTCGTTCGCCCCGCTCCCTGCTACCCTTCACAAGCTCGTTCGCTCATCTCACTCGCGGGATTGAATTATTGCTCCGTTCACTCGCCACTACCGCCTCTACATAGGCTATGCATACAGAGTGGAAAAAAGTCTGGAAACTGTATTCAAGTAACAAAACTAAACTTGGCCAGTTGTTTTAGGGTCTTAAAGTCTATTTCCCAAAACTACAAAACATCCAAGGGGAGACAGTCCATAAGGATTTAGAAGAAAATCTTAAATGTAAGCAATAAGATATGCATAAAATACCCCCGTCGCAGCAAACCTGCGTACTCAGCGAATTTCCAAAGAATTATTGTTTCAACATCAATGAACTTTTTGGTTATCTTATATAATTCATAATCTGTACAATAAAATAAAATATATTTAATGGCATTATATTTCTGAGTAAATTATTTTTATTTAATAATTTATATATTAATATTTATACTGCAATAAATGACTTTTTTAACAGTAATAAAAGTGCACATCCAAAGCTTCCATGCAAAAGGAATGATTTGTTTACAAATAACAAAACATAAACATTTCAAATTTGACAAATATGCAGAAGACAGCTGATCAGCTGATTAGGAACAGATACTTTATTATCTCCATCTCTCTTGCTCCCATTATACACTTATTTTCCATGGGAATACCATGAGATTTAGTATGTAGGTTTGCTGCCATGAGGGTTTTTGATCAAATCTTAATTACTCACCACCTAGTGAAGGTTCATAAAATTTTTTAATGAGATATGTTGATAAATAAGCGATATATAACTTTTTAAAGATTTACCCATAAGAATAACATGGGAAACTTGATTTGAATTTTCTCTGTAACCAGTTAAGCTATTTTAAAGATTCAAAATACTAAATTGTTTGTTTTTTTAAGCTCTTTTAAATGGTTTTCGTTAAAATTGATAAATTTTGAAAATTTAGGTCCAAAAATGCCAAAAACCCATTAAAACCCCCATAAAACCCCGTTCTCATAACCCGACAATGCTGGTTCGCGAACTCATGAAAATAGACCTGGTCTTACACATTCATACCAAATTTCATCAAAATCGGAGGTCCCCTTCAAAAGTTATCAGTACCACGGACACACACATATATATATATATATATATATATATATATATATATATGAAAATGAACGAATGGTGTTTTTGGCTTCTGGGGACCTCAAAATGAAAAAGTAAAGTGGTCCCGGGCTTAGGTCTTACCATGGCTACTACGGTAATAGCGTATTCCCTATAGGGAAATTTGCTAATAAGGTCTCTATGAAAAGGGAACAATGCCGCAAACTTGACCTTAAAAGGACGACCGAGTCAAAAATGGCAGGCAATCAAACTTTGCTTTAAAATCATAAGACATTAAAATCATATTCGTATACTGTCGAAAACGAAAACAAAAAAGCAATAACTCCCAAAAATTTAACCTTTTGAGGTTGGGTTTATGGCAAATTGCTCAAAACTCAGAGCCCTTTAAAGCTATGTATCATATGACGTAGACCACTACAGTTTTTCTGACGACTTCCATTACGGATTAACTTAAAAGGATTCTTTTGTAAAAAAACAAATTGACCTATGTCATATAATAAATCATTTTAAAGGGCTCGTCATTCTGAGCAATTTGCCACAAATCCGACAAGTCGAGTGTATCGGGAGGTATTCAATTTTTTGTTTTCCTCAATATGATTTTAAAGCAAAGGTTGATCGCCTGCTATGGTCGTCCTTTTGATGTCGGGTTTGCACATTGCTCTCTATTCATAAAGTCCTTTAATTTGATGTACATCTTGTCCTATGCTTACATTTAAGATTATCTGCTGACTCCTCTCCTGGACCGTCCTCCCTTGGAGTTTCCAGGCCAATAAAGACTTTAAAAAATATACTTTGAGACTCAAAATCAGTTTGCAACGGTTCAGTTTTGATATTGTATATTTATTTATTTATTTATGTAGGCTATATTTACGGTACGCTAATTTACAGAAATGCACATGCAAACGAATACTTATAAATAGTACATTAGCCAAACATTATGGTTTCGAGCTTCAAGATGATCACCATATTTAATATGCACTAATTCTACACAACACATTAACAGTTATTTACGAACAAACTGATACAAATCATACTTAGCAAGAACTAACATGCAGTTTTAATTCATATTTTAAAGACTAGTTTACTTGTTGCCCGAAATCGAGCAGTTTATTTTGATACAGTACAAAAGTTACATTTAGTTCTATATCAACGACATCCGTCCAATCCAATATTGTGAATATTGTTATTGTTGTGAATATTGTGAATACAGCTGTTCATTAACAGATGTTTAAAATGTTCAACCCAACGAGATTAAATAGATATAGAGTGCTCACCAGATAGGGAAAAGTGTCCCTTTTTGACTGGCGCCACTTAACCCACGATTCCCGCCGTTTCCTTGGTAACCAGTCCTTTGTTTATAACTTTCCCCATGTGTTTTTTGTCATATTACCCACAGCTATCCGACGTTTCTATGGTTACCAATCTCAATAGCCTGTGAACAGACCATCAAATCAAATTGGTTTTAAAAACAAACAACAAAACAACAAATAATCAGATGTTTTAAGAGTATAAGCTGTGATTTCTGAAGCTTGTAGCGACCAATTAGAATAGCTAAAACTAGTAACCAAGGAAACGAGATTAAAGTGTGGGATGGTTGCCAAGGAAACGGCGGGAATTATGGGTAAAATGGTGCAAATGAAAAAGGGACACAAAATTAACATGTGATGAGCACTCTATCCTATACTCTTATACGAGCAATGTTTGCTTGTTTGCTTGTTTGCTTGCTTGCACAATTATCTCAAAAACGGCTCCGACGATTTCCTTCAAATTTTGGAATAAACTTAGTTTTACCTTAAAAATACGATTGAGATGGGTCTCGCCCCCAGGGAAAATCTAATTTTGCTAAAAATTAAAGTTTAAAATTACAAAATTTTAACATTGGGCTTATGGGTTGCCATGTTGGCAACGAATTAACAACATATAAACAAGAAGTACATTCAGAACTTCAAAAAGAAATGTAACAGCTGTTTATGTACTGCATATTAAATGTCAATAAAGTTTATTCTGATATTTAAATTTACTAATATTTCACCGAGCAACGCTCGGTCCTCCTGGTACTATCTATTTAACCTCGTTGGTTCAACCCAAACCCAATGTTTTTCTAATGGGAAAATTTCAAATTTAATTTGTGTATAGCGCCCTTATTTTTTATCCGATTTTCATCAAATTTTGGCAGAAACAACTACAGACCAAGCCCTATCCAACGACATCAAAAAGTTGAACATCGGTTGAAAATTGTATGAGGAGTTCTCAACACAAAAAACCCCTCAGCGTATCAAATTGGTATAGTTATTATACAGTTTCTAGATTTTGTTCCACACTGTATAGTGCAATATCGAGAAAAAACAGATGTTCAAGTGGTCTAATGACAACTGTGTCCAACATCATAACTTGCAAAGCGAGGAGTGGGGCGGAGACCTGGTGAATTAACAAAATAAGTTTGGAACAATTTTAGATTTTTTCTCAATTCTTTCAAAATGTTAACTTAATATGTTCAATGGTTTTTTATTGCAAACTGTAGTGGCTAACCCACTACACCTAAACTTATTAAATTAATATTAATATAATTTTTTTTATCAGCTGATTGATTTTGATTATAAAATGTTTGTTTACTTTTAAGTGGATATTTTTACATCTCTGTTCATGTTCATGTTTTCTGATTTTTACTTTATGCATTCAATTTAAATTGTTATCCACCCGAGTTTTCATTAAATACAGCAACATAATAAATGTGCTAACACATCTACAGTGGTGACCCCGACGTGATATGGACACGCACCTTTTTGTATTGTATACTATTTATAAACAAATGATTTTGTCATTTCTTTTTCAGTGTATGTTTACGGGTGCTGGAATCTTGTGCATATTTGTTGAAACACATTTTGAATCTATAACACGTGGATTCTAATGATTTAGTTAACAGCTGTTTTCATCATTATTACTAATGCTTTTGTTTTAAAATTCAAATGCAATTCTACACATTGTTTTTTTAAATACTTTTACATGATTTTTATTGATTTAAACATTCATAACCAGCAGTATGACGTACGATTTAAAAAAAATTCTAAATTATTTTTATTATTCAGTAAAACCATTTAATAATTTAGTAACTGGCTGCCATGCAAAACCATGTGTTGTATTTAAGATCCAGATGATTATTTTAGTTGTCTTTCATCTATATTTTAAACAGCTGATTTATTGTACTGTTTATTTGTTTACATTTTGAATGTTTGTTGCAATGTTTACCAGTTCAGTTTTGGTCCATGGGTTAACCAAGCAATGCAATTAAAAGCCAGTTCTCTTAAAGATTATCTTTTATTATTCATAGTATAAATAGCTTTAAAACATGGTGTCAGGTGTATAACATTAGGACCCGTGTTAACTTTCAATAAAATACAAGCAATGATTGAGCAAGAAAGACTTTATGAGCTAGAAGAGCAAGTAAAAAGACTGACTGCACTGATAGGTGAATGCAAGCCACAAACTGCATCAGTACAGTACGCTTATCTGCCTAATACAGTGGAACCTTGATATATCGAACCTCAATATATCGAAATCCTTGATATAAAGAAGTTTTCTCATTCCCCTTGAACCTTCCTATCAATCTAATGTTATTTCTACCTCTATATATCGACAGATTAGTGGGGATAACCTCAATATAACGAACTTTTGGAGCACCGATGCGCGACCTAATCACCTCTACATATCGAAGTTTTGACTACAAAACCTCAACATATCGAAGTTATAAAAAGAACAACAATTTGAATCATTAAGCTCATCCATTTTCTTTCATGTAGCAACCTGTCGCTCTACAGAAGTTGCCTTTTGCCGTGCCTTGGCCTTGTGTTTACAGCGATGTTCTAGTTTCCCGCATTTGCAGTTAACTTACTGTGTTAGTGTTGTTCCATTCATTACCTCAAGTGTCTTTTAGGTGGCCGTTAGCATTTTTGTGTAAATGCATTTTAAATTATTCTTATGAGTAAGAATTTTAAAACCCCATGTGTACTGCATGTATAAGAGTAAAAACGTCTTATACATGCAGTAAATATGTATGAGGACAAAGACTATAAATGGTGTCACAAAAAACTAAACAGTGCTGCAAAAACACAAAATGTATAATAAGCATCCGTCGGGACTATAAGAGTAAAAACGTCTTATAGTCCCGACTGATGATTATTAGCCTAAATACATTTTGTGTTTGCAGCACTGTTTAGTTTTTTTTGGGACACCATTTATAGTCTTTGTCCTGATCAGCTCGTGATAAAATTTTCATAGAAGGGTTTATAAACGTTAAGCAACTTATAGTGTTTCAGTGGACTGTTATATTCTTTTGTGCAATAGCAAATTGTTGGTTTTGTAATCACAGTAGGCCTACACACTTATTTATTCCTCAATTTCAATGCCTACTGGAAATAAGTAATGAGGTCTTGAACCTCAGTATATCGAAGTTTGTAAAAAATAACCTTGATATAACGAACCTCAGTATATGGAAGACCTTGATATTACGAATTTTTTACATTCCCCTTCAGGTTCGATATATCGAGGCTCCACTGTATACCATTGCCAAGACCTATTGAGTTTGAAGGAGATTTGAAAGCTAATGTTAAGTTTTAGCGAATTTCATATAGGGAATAAGCTATTACCGTAGGTCTCATGGTAAGACCTAAGTCCGGGACCATGTTACTTTTTCGTTTTGAGGTGCCCAGAGACCAAAATTAATAGTCATTAAAATTTATATATATATATATATATATATATATATATATATATATATATATATATATATATGTATATATGTATATATGTGTCCCTAGGCACGATAACTCTCGTAAAAATGGTCCGATCGACACCAAATTTGGTAGAGATGTGTATTCCTACGTTTATTCGGTTGAGTTCGTAAACCAGACATATCGACCTACCGGAAGGGGTAGTTTTGGGGGGTTTTGTACCCCAAAAATGGGTTTTTTGCATTTTTCATATGTAAATTTTAAAAATTTTAAATTTTTATTTTGACCATTGGATTTAGCTCAAAAAAACACACAATTTAGTAATTTGAAGCTTTGCTCTATCTCCATTCGTTACCGAGATATTAAAAATTCTAAAGACAGTACATTGTATTTTGGCGCTCCAATGTTAATCTTATGGAGAATAAGGATGTGTTATTATTTCAATTATTAATTAATATTTTTGGACAAAACTTGGTATATAGCTTCATTTGGTTGAGATTTAACCATTTATGTTAAATAATCTTGGTTTTTGTACTTATCATGGCAGCAAACCTGCATACTCTTTTCCCATGTTAATCATATGGAGAATAGGCAAACTCTTTTAATTATGGATAGATATTGATGAAACTTAGTATATGGCTTTATATGGTCCAAAAATAATTTTTTTTTTTATGCTTAAAATCTACTTTTAGTGTTCCCCATGGCAGCATACCTGCATACTCTTTCCCTATATGTATCATTAGGAGAATAGACTATATTTTCCTATTTATGAGCACGTAATGAGATTTTGTTTACAAGTTCTTCTGGTCTACTAATTTGGAAATTCGCTGAGTACGTAGGTCTGCTGCGACGGGGGGTATTTTAGATCTTCATGGGAGAATTATCTATTAGCATCAGTCCTGGTATTACGACCTGAAGAAGAGAAAATAGCCGTACTCTTATCAGCTATTGGTGAGAAATGTTTTAGACTATATGAAAACTTTCCTCTTACAAAAGAAGATAAAGAATCCTGCGAATCTGTTTTGAATGCGATCGTCAAATATCTTGTTCCTGAGCTAAATACCAGGTATGAAAGAGCTATTTTCAACATGTCAATACAAGGCCAAGCAGTAGTGTGTTTTTGCGGTTGCTGGCTCAGTTCAATGACCTCTGAGGAATGTGATGACGTCATCGCCAAGGTCAACGACCCCGATGACGTCATCGATGACGTAATCGATGACGTCATCGACGATGACGCAATCGATGACGTCATACCCATGACGTCATCAAAATGACGTCATCGATGACGTAATTGATGACGTCACCATCGATGACGTCATTTCCGTGACGTCACACCCATGACGTCACAGAAATGACATGCTGATGACGTCATCATCCATTACATCATCAAAATGACGTCACTGACACTGTTAAGGTCAAGGTCACGCCGAAACTCAAAATTTTTTGGCACTTTTGCCGTTTCTCGCACTACGCTCCGAGTTTCAGTCAGAGTCCACGTGACCTTGACGACTTGGAGCGAATTTGCGATGAGAAACAGCAAAAGTGCCAAGTCAAACTCGAGTTTGCGACATGACCTTGCTTAAACCGTCATCTACTAGTCCTCAGAGGCCATTGAACAAGCACAACATCCGCAATTTCATATTACTGTGACCTTGAACACTTAACAACTACAGAGCGCCGACACCGATGCGCACCCCACGACAGCCACCGAGTGACTGACTGTCAGGCTCCGTGTACTCTAGGTATATGGGGAAGTGGAGGGGGAAATCTCAAGGTCACCCAAATGGAGTTTTAAAAAAGCTAAAGAGTAGAAAGACTACTCTTGTGCTTCCTGGGCGACTTCATCAATTTCTAACGGATCTGTAAACCAATCCGATCTGTAGCGGCAGGAGTCCAGAAAACAGGTGCACCACCCAACAGGTTGTCCGTAGCACTTCCGACAATTGGTAAGATTAGAAAAATGAAATTTAATACACCGCTGCGGACAACAAGTGTAAAAGTACTGGGACTTGTAAATTTTGAAAGTCTGTAGTACCGGTGGAGGCAGCTGCTGGTTCTTGCATCTACACCTGCAACATCCGAAGCATTCACATTGCTGGCAGGCCAACCCGTCCACTTGCCATCTTGGTAGTAGGAAACACTTGTCCTTGCAGCAATAGGTTGACCCTGTCTCTTCCTCCCAAAGCTTCTTTGCACAATGGATGACGCCTGGCTCCTCCAAACACTTATGCTCGCAACATGAGACACGCTTAGTTTCCATACTTGATGTTGCTTCGGCGAGGGAGCAAGATGAAGTGATGCCGTGGTCAGTGGGAATGGAGCTTATATAAACTAAGGTAAGTGGAGGGGGAAAGGTCAAGGTCATCCAAACGGAGTTTTAAAAAAGTTAAAGAGTAGAAAGACTACTCTTGTGAGTCTATAGCGATTTCATTGATAGTGAGTGCTTCGGTATGCCAAGTTGATCTGTACTGACACGCCCCTAAATAATGTTTGCAAAAAAACCTGCAAAAAATGATTGTTGCACATTTTGCAGCCAGTTAGCTGTCTTAGATTAAATTCAATGCAACGTTCAGGGCAACAAGTGTACTTATGCCCTCTCTCATCTGGTACACATGGAATGTCTTCAACTCAGGCTTTGGCTTCTCCCAAGATTTGCACCGACACATGCATTGTCCAAAAGCTTCACACTTTCTACAAGCCAGTCCATCCACCACATCAATGTCATTGGGCCATGAAAAACACTTCTGTTTGCAACAGTAGTTAAGTTGACTCTCCATGTTGCTGCGGCGAAGGCGCACGACGAAATGATGCTGTAGTCAGTGAGAGCGCAGCTTATATAAACTAAGGTGAGTAAAGGGGAAAGGTCAAGGTCATTCAAATGTAGTTTTAAAAAAGATGGCTAGTCGTCCTCGTCGTCTGTAGTAGTTTCAGATGAAGAACCAGAGTCGTCTGAGTCCCTTGCTGGTGCTCCATAGATAAAGTGTATTTCTATTTTAAAGCGAAGGCCAGGATCTTCCACCATCAACTCCTTCAACCTATTACATACCACCTCCACTTTGTACACATTGTCTATAATCAACACCCAAAATGTTGGCTGAATAAAACGTGTGGATGAGTCAGCTTCGGCAATGGTTATTTCTTTCGGCGCTATAGGAGTGTACAGATGTGTAAAGTGTGGATGAGGCTGGCTGGAAGTTAAAGGTTCTGAGTTGATCCTGGTCGCATCAAAATCCAATTCCATCCTACATTCAACGTCACGGTTCTCGTTAAAAACATATTGCAATTTTTGGCGTAACATTTCTAGTTCTGTCACATCTTGCAAATGAACGGTCCACCACAAGGGAAATGCTTCGTCCGTAGTGGAGTCAACTTCAACTTGAGAAGTAGCCTCGTTCGCCATGGTAGCTAAGGAAGGAATGAGGTGAGCCGCAGACTGTAGTAACAGTATTGAAAAGTAGAGGGGGAAATTTCAAGGTCATTGAAATTGAGTTTTAAAAAAATGAAGGAGTAGAGGGGAAAGGTCAAGGTCATCCAAATTGGGTTTTAAAAAAAAGAAAGAAGGTCACTCCCCACCAGCCTCGTCGTTGACCTCCACATCAGATCCTTCATAGGGGTAAATAGGTGACATTGGGGTATACTCTGGTGACTGTTGAGTGTTGTCTCCATCCTGCTGCAGTGTAACTCTCGACCAATCATAGTCCAAATTCATTTGAATTATGATTCCAGGGTTGTCCCGGAGTATCTCCTTCATCCTTTGGAAAATTGTCTCTAGATAGTGCACACTGTCGATCGACAGTGTCCAACCCGTACTTGTTCCAACATCGGTAGTGGAGTCTGCCTGGGTGATGGTGTTGTTGTCATCCATGGTTGCCTGCTGAACAAGGAATGATGCTTGATGTGAGGCTCATGCAGGAACATGGTGGGGGGCGTGGTGGAGTAGTGGGGGAAGTTTCAAGGTCATCCAAACGGAGTTTTAAAAAAAAAGGAAAACCTACAAAGTAACATTAAAACTTTCCAATTGATGGTGGCGAGCGTTTTCTTCTGCAACCTTGCCGACACATGTGACTATGCCATACAGTATGAAAAGTACAACCATAATAAGGCCGAACAATAAAAGATAGCCGTTGACTATCATGATATTTTCTGAGTGGATCTGCTTTCTTCTTATCGCCCTCTCCTGCATCCTCTTCTCTAACTCGTGGACGAAGTCACAACATGCGTGAGGACATCTTTCATCTGTTGGTAGGTTTGCCATTGTTGATGTTGTCGATGTGGCTGTAGAAGATGGAATGAGGTTTCCAATTGCGATGTGCCATGTACACCAATAGTCAAGTGGTGGGGGTAACAAAGCAGTGGAGGGGGAAGTTTCAAGGTCATCCAAATTGTGTTTTAAAAAAACCTATCTTGTTACTGAGCTTATATGTCAGTAACAAGATAGGTGTTTTTGCTCTTTTACTTCTTTAATATAATGAAAAAATATACATATTCTACAATGGTTAGGATAAGAAATACAACTGCTAGTCAGCTGAAGTAGTCCAAGTTGTCTGGCTCGGTCTTCATGGATGCTGGTGAGGAAGCCGTTGAGGAGTGTCCAGGCTCTTCCTTTGACTGCCGGGTGTTCCGTATATTGCAAGCGTAAACTTGCACATTTATACGGTAGCCTCGTGCCACCATCAGCTGCAACTCCTTGTATAAGTCGTTTAGCTCCTGCTGAGTCTTGATGCTCACCTCTTCGTAACTTGCGCAACTGACGTTGAGAGACATCCTGATGTTGCTAGGTTGGCTGCTGGAGTAGAAATGAAGCCGAGGCACAGCGTTTGGAGGTACATGGAAAAGTGGTGGGGGTGATGGTGGTGGGGGTATGGAAGATGCAATTAAACACTTCTAAACTTTTTCCATTGATACAAAGGGATGGAACAAATAGCACAGGTGTCCTTGTAGTTTTCAAATCTAAACATTGGTGCTAGAAATCCAAACTGTTTTCTACCACCTTCCTGTACGAACCGTCGAAGGTCTCTGACGGCAGCATTGCCACAAGGCCTACAAAACTTTTCCCCGTCTTGAAACCTATACCAGGAGTATCCCGAATACCCTCTATTATCTTTCTTGTACTCCTCGATATCCTGCTTTACTGTTATAGGGATATTATCTCGTAAAGCCGTCTGGAATAAAGATGCGTCAGTTATAACTCGTTGTAAGCAAAGCTCGTACAAGGTGCTCATCGTTTGCTAGTTGGCAACAGACTGACCGTTCTTTGCATCCAAGCAGGTTTGAATCCTAGTGCGGTAGTGGGGGTAATTACGGTAGTGGGGGTAATTGTGAAATGCAAAGGTCAAAGGTCAAGGTCACCCGCGAAGTTTAAAAAAAAAATGCAACATATCAATACGTGAAGTCTGTCACATATTGATATGTTGCATTTTTTTTTTTGTTTTTTTATTTTTTTGTCTTTTATGATTCGTTTATTTATAAAACATTACAACAACATATGTATAACATTAAAACTTAAATCTAACACTGCTGCTTGTCAGCGATGTGGATGGTCAACTCTGTAGAATTGCTACCCGTGCAGCCGTGCGACACCAGGTATAGACACCCGGGTTGAATAGAGCGAAGATCCTCGTTTTGTAGAAGATGGACGAATCTCTTGGGCAGGTACACCTGGAACTTTGGTTCATCCCCCGGAGTAAATGGCGCCTCGCTGAGACTGCAGCAGATGGCCTCCCCAACTGTAGTTTCCATCTTCTTCATAGCATGGATTATGTAGTGCTTCTCGTCTTTTAGTTCTGAGCACTTCTTTACAGGTAATATTGTTGACTTGGAGTGAGCATTGAACTGCTCGACCAAAGTCTGAAGGAACTGGTGAGATGCCATGGTCAGGTTACAGATCGTCTTCTTGCTCGGAGATGTTGTCGTCTCGGAATCTCGAGTAATACTCATGCCAGGTCCCTGTCTGCTCCCCACTTATATACTCTCCGTTACCCCCACCACTCCCCACTTCCCCATTTTGAAGGTAAGAGGCGAGTTTATAGGCATTTTTCAAAGCGCAATGTCTATCTTTATCATGTTCTGGGCTTTTTGTACAAATACATATGGTTTCCAGCATGTATTGATAATTCTTATCCAATTCCACATCATTAACCGGAACATGAGTAAATCCTTCAATCCATCTTTTCTTTTCCAGCCCCTTTGTGTAAATATTGGTAAACTTGTCTGAAAAGTGATGCATAATGTGATACAAGTCCGTGTAACTTGTAAAACCATCATACCAATCGATATGATGGAAGTGTTTTGAAATCCATCTGTTGGTAGTAGCCGCTTTACTAGTTAAAGACGAATAAGAACATGGTGGTTTAAATAAAAACGAATAAGGAACACTTGTATTCATGTCCAAAAACACAAGTTCTTTTATAATGAATCTATCATCATTACCACGAAACGCTTGAAACTCAATAATACCAGGCTTGGACTTTACTTGTTGTTCTTCTTCTCCCTTGTCCATTTTGAAGGTCACACGTCTGCTCATTACGAAGTCAGGAGGTCAACTGATTTCCACACCACGGTAGGTACTACTTTTATACCAGGCCGTACAGTTGTTGGCGCGTTGGTGTATATTTAACGTGGGCACCGTCCCCAATAGGCCTAACCCCACAAAATGTTGATTATTGTTTTAAAAACTAACCATTGTCATTTAAGTTTCCATCTTTATATTTTCCTTGTTTTCATTTTCATCACTAACACTTGATTCTTCTCCTCCATCTTCCTCTTCTTCTTGTTTTACTGATTTCTTATGTAGTTGAGCGTACTTTTCCAATTGTCTCCACATCTGTACTTCATGAGGAACTCTATTAAATATAGAAGTATCCACAGGTCCGTATAATATAGGTGCGTCCGGTTGTTTGTCCAAAGTGTCTTCCAGATAATCTTTAATAATCGAACTTGAAAACACCAGTTGTCTCAAGTATCTTGTTATAGGTTCAGTAGCACAAGTTAAAATGAAAAACTCCTCTCGATTAAGTTGAATTTTGTTATCATGTCTTGTTGTGTCTCTAAACCGTAGCTGATGATCACCACGTTGTTTAATGATATCAATTTCCACATTTGAATCCAAAAGTCCTACTCTTGTCTTTCTTCCAAACATGTTACTACTTAAATAGCATTCTAGTAGATGCAAATGTTTCATAAACGATTCCCAAGCACTGTCCGTAAACAAAATCATTTTGGGTCCATGAGTTAAAATTACAGTAGGGGAATAATCTGTAGATTTCATAACACCGATTAAAACACTTTTATCCAAACTGGAAGAGATTGGGTAAAATATTCGCAAAAATACCTCACTCAATATGTTTGGAGAAATATTATCTTCAATATCCCTTTTTCTCTTTTGTATAGTCTTTCTTCTTTTACCTTTTTCTTCAACATTATTACTGGCGTGAAGTTGTCCGCAAACGTTTTGTTCACCTCCTTCCTGGTGACCTTGAGGATCTAAAAACTCAGATATCTCCTTCTCAATATCTACCACATTTTCAGGTGTACCACTAGGAGAAGCCATATTGAATACGATGCTACCCATACAACAGTAGGCAACAAACTGATGAGGAGCGGTCTGTACGCTCTGCTTTTATACTCGCGGAATGAAACAAAACCGGTTTTTACAATACATTTTTAACAATTCCAGTTAAAGGTGTGTATGTTACGATTTTATCATGTAGAATTAAACAGTATGCAGTTGTATTAGCCGGTATAGCATCGTTGAATTCCATTTCTATTTTTATATCCACACTTGAAGACTTTACTGATTCATTTTGTTTAGAACAATCGATTACAACTATTGGGTAGGCATCGAAATATTTGTCAGGTGGTAATAAAGGTGTATTTGTTTTACCGTAATATGAACTTTGGAATCTCGCGTACATATCGTACAATATACTGTATTTCTTCTTAGTGAATGACACATTTAAATTGTCGTATGGAAAGAATTGTGAATTTAAATAAACTTTAATATTTTTCAAGTCACAATGATCAAATTGTCCTGCATGTTTAGTAATGGCGTCTCTTCTACCTGTTTGTAAACCAAATATAATATACCTGGCTCGTTCTACATAATTCGATGTTTTAACAGTCCAAGTGTGTCGATCCGTAGTAGGTAAACTGGGATGCTCATGAAATTCCCAACTTCTAAATGGAATAACAATATCACGATCGGCTTTTAATTTTCTTAAAAGTAGCATTCTATGCTCGTCAGCCAATTTAACATGTGGAACTCTCCATACAATTTTGTCTAATTTTAATTTCCATTCTAAAGTCGCATCTGTAGTAGCATCTGCAGCTTTAATAATGTCTTTATCGTTAGAAGATCTCAACAAAACTAATTCTTGTTTAACGTTTAATATTATTTTCCTATAATCTTCAGCAAAACCAAGCAGCAAACGTAATGGAATATGAAAATCAAAATATCCATTTGGATTTGGAGTGATCGTGTCAATCGTAGGTAATACCCATCCGGCAGGTTTAAGTAAATTGGTTTCATTGGGTGTTATAGATGTTAATCCTTTTAAAGTTGTCGTAATACCTACTTTTTTAGTGGAATCAACTGTTACACCTGATATTTCATATCTAATTTCATCAAATAGGAAAGCCATAGGATTATTTATAAATGGAACTGTTGTACCAACAGTAGTACCGTCCTTTTTAGTAACTTGTCCTTCAATATACAAGTAACTTTCACATGGTAGTGTGTAAATGTCTTGATTTTGTATGGGAATACGAATTTCATCGTTATTGTTTAATTTCGATGAAGTGTAAGGGTTGTGGGTGTGATATTCTTTTTCCCATAGGGTTTCGTCGAATGTTGGACCCTGCGCTATATCCAGTATATCCATACTCGGTTAATTTTAATCCAATTCTCTCTAAGAAACGAATGTTCTCGCGTGTTAACTCCTCCACAGCTGAAGAGCTACTAATGCGGTTTCCCGTAGGTTGTTCGCTTTTAAATGTTAAACCCATGGTTTTGTATTAAAGTGTCGATTTTAAATGTAATCTAATCGTAATAGGCTCTTCTCTGAAGTCTACCAAGTTACCGTCTTGATCCAATACGCTCAACACGATGTCTGAAATGAAAGTGGTGTTCAACGGTAGATATACCAGGTTTTGTGGCTTTTCAACAATTTTAAATCCAGGTGGTACACTTGGGTAAAAAGTATGTATGATGTGGGTGTTAGCCCCATCCCTGTAAGCACCTTGTATAATGTTACAAGTTATGTCTATACTATTGACTTTTAATATTGTTACTGTTTTCTTACCGGAATGTGTTACATCTGGTTCTAATACAGGCCCATCGTTGGAAAATCCTAATAAATCACCAATTGAGTTTGGTTGAGTGAAATCTATATAATATTTGGAAGTAATTTCAGCTTTCATCGTATTATTATTACCTTTTAATGTTATATTGTCTTTTCCCATTTTAGTTTGCAAAAATTCATTTATATGATCAATTTCATAAGAACTTGTGGGTAACCTGCACTCTTGTAAGTCTGTAAATTTTCCACTGGCGTCCTTTCCCTTATAATAATGCAATATGTTATTTTTACCTTCCGTAACATTGGGAATAGAGTTGTACGTTGTAAAATCCAATAGTGCCGCCTCCCAAAACCTTCCTTTTTGCAAGCGTAACGCTGGAAAAAGGATACTTCGTAAAGTGGACGATTTTCCTGTTAATGATACCGTATAGGAAGACATCTCAATAGTGACTGATACTTTTAGCTAGAAATTCCAAACATAAATGGCCGCATATTGAAGTATTATCAGGTTGTTCTCTTTTATAGTTATAATATATGTTTTTAGCAGATTTAAAGTAATTTTGAAGTTCTTTTGGTGGTGGCAAATTACCGAAACTATCAAAATAATATACATTGTTATTTAGTTTCTTATAACAAACCCAATGGGTGCCAGGCCCTTCAGTATTATCCAAATTTACAATTCCAGTCTCATTTTGCCACATTTTCTTTGGTAAACTGTCTTTCATAAACACACCGCGGAAAAATGGTATTTTTAAACAGGAAATATATTTAAATAATTCAATATTGGTTAACGCTTTATGTGGTATGACCAATTGATTTCTTTCATTTAATATGCACGATAAGGTCTTAGGTAAAGACCTGCCCCGTTTTTTACCATTGACCACACGGTGGGCTTCTTCCTGCCTTTTCTTGTAGATCGTCGTCTTCTTTTTATATTTCCTCCATGTTTTCTTGTGGTTGACCTCCTTTTTACTCTCCTTCTCCTCCTTCTTCCACCTCCTACTGCTGTTTTAGCCTTCATACCTGCTGTTACTGCTAAAGCTGCTGCTTTTTTTGCTATGCTAGCGTCACTTGATTTTACTCGTTGCCAAGCTATGTCCGCAAGCTTTTTGTCAGCTATTGATCTATTTTTTGAATCGGCAAACGTGGAATATGCGATATCGTGTTCTTTACAAGCCTGATCTAACTTGTTTATGCCAGGATCGCCTCTTTCCAGTCGTTTTTTCAATTTAGTTCCTGGTCCGCAATACTGATAACCTCCTGGTATATGAAATTCGTATGGTAATGCGTCTATTGCTCTATTTACTATGGATCCTACTGGAATTTGTTTTAAAGCTTTACTTAACAGAGAAACCGCTGTGGACGTGATCCCACCTCCTTTTCTTGCAGTGTCTCGATATGGACTGATGTACTTGAACGTCATTATTGTCCTTTTATAATGGCAATGTGCAACTCATGTGTTAACTCTATGACAGGTTGCACATAAATGAAGTCATTTATTGAGTTATTTACTTAAATATCAATATCACCCCAATCTGATGATCTAAACTGTTTCGTTTTAGGGTTAATAAAGTATTTATTATAAATTTCTCGTTTAATATACTCACCTCTCATGGATTCAGCATAAGTATTATGACCTGATTTTCCTTGAAGAATATCTGGTGTAAAATGATTGTGTAAATCAAATATCGCATTACCTAAAACTTTTACAAGAAAATTAACAGTGACAGCATTATCTACATGTTCAGGGTCTTTAAGGTTTGTTATACGTTTATTATTACAATTATACACTTTACTATCCTTTAATGATGTTGTGATGGTCTGTCCTACAGTTGCAGCATCATTTGCTTCTCTTCCTTGTGCCAAGTCTCTTATCACTCTATTATTACATGTAAACCATCTAAAATATCGATCTGGATCTAGATGTACGGTTTGTGATAAAGCAGCTGCATCTTGTTTTTCATAACCCCATCCCATATTTGATAACTTTTTATCCATGCAATCCCAAGCATCATTTTTGTATGTTAATAAATTAAATTTTTCATTACCTTGAACAAATTCATCCCCTTGCTTCGATACTACTTGATCTTGTTTTACAAAAGAGGTTGTTTCTTGTTTTAAGGTTTCCATCATTTGACCCACTGTTGCACCATCTGATGGCGCCGAACCATCTTTAACATTTGCTAAACAATTATTAAAACAATCTATAACCCCTACATCACGTATGATGCAATGATCTTTAATATATTTTAGATTTACAGCATCGTTTTCAGTTTTTGGATAGCCTATATCATTAATAACAAATTTATAAAAAGAAAATCCATCTTTTGTCTTTTCAGGTATCAAGGAATGTAAATAGCGTCTATTTACGCTGTCTTTTGCATCTTTAGGGTCATCTACGTTGGATATACGTTTATTGTTGGCACTATACGTTTTCCCATTGAATTTTAACGTATTTTTTAATTCAGATGACAAATAACCTTTGTTTATCACATCACCATTTTCATTTGGTTTACCAACGTTGATAATTCTATGATTTTCCGCGTCATATGTGTTATTTTGTAGTTTTAATGTTGGCGATATCTTTTCCTTTAATATTTTTAAGTTTATCGCATCGTTTTCATCCGAAGGATCTTTTATGTTTTTTAACCTTTTATTACTCATATCATAATCTCCATCAGGTGTTTGTGGTAAACCAGCACTTCTTTTTAAATTATTCGCATAATATAACCCATCCGAGGAGTAACGTCCGAACTTGTCAACACTCATGGTGCAACTGAATAGTACTCTAAGGAGTAACGCATTTTTATAAGATTACCCCACGGTTTCGGAGTTCATCCACTAAAGCCACCCATTCGTTTTCCAATCCAGTATGACCCGCTTCTTTAGCTTCATGTATTAGTTTCATTCTATCCACCAATTTATTGATATTATTGTAATAAATCACATTTGTGTTATATAGTTTCTTCATTAAACCTGTACCTGTAACAGATTTGTTTCTTTTTCTTGGTTCTGGAGCACTTATATCCAAAGTGGATGACACAAACCTTCGTTTTACAGGTTTTCTTGGTATTATTGGCATTGGTTGTCTTCTCGTTGTTGGTATTAACTTGGATACAAATTCTCTATATTTTAAAGACTTTGATCTAAAAACAGGTTGGTCAGCTGAATACTTTCTCCTGTATGCATTAGTTTGTTCCAAAATCTTTTTATATGCTTCCATGTCTTTTTCTTTAACTAACAATTCTAAAGGCTTATTTTCAAATAATAATTCAAATAATCCCCTTGTACCCTTATACCTTTGATCACCAACAATAATATTATCATGTTCATCAATGTTTACCGGGCTATTACCAACCATTAAACCGTCTTCTGTTAATCTTACTCCATAACTATGGTAGTTTTTATTAGGATTTGTTCCAGCTAACATTTTTATCATGTATTTCCTTCCTAAAGGTCCTTTGTTATGAATGTTTTCACCCAACAAGCTTATGTTTGACGGACCTTCCCTTGTCTCTTCTTCTTTTTCCTCTTCAATAGCAGTTGATACAACTTCATGTCCTCTTTTGGCTTTTACTTCATATAATTCTTTTATTCCACTATAGTCCGGTGATTCTAGCTCTCTTTCGGGTTCTCCACCGGTAAAACCACTATACGTAGAGGATTCCAGGTCTTCATCACTAAACTCTTCTGATTTTACATTTTCTCTTTCAAACTTCGTAATAGGTGCAATCGCATCTCCTTCCAATACAGGTTTAGCAAATTTTTTGTTTAATTGTTTCAAGGGTTCAGTAATAGGTTTAAAAGTAGATTCAAGGAATTTCTCCCTCTCGCTAATACCTAGTTTCAATGCTCTGTTTTTAGCCCGAATAGAATCACTAAGTGATTTTATTTCTTTTACTAATTTTTCTTGGTTAACCATGTTTGTAGCAAGACGTGTTGTACAACAATGAATGTGTTATACCGCGTTTAATGTATTAATATAAATTTATCAAATCCTATCCTGTATCGACCATTGTTTAGCGGTTGTTCCTTCATAATTGTTAGGAACCCATACTTTTCAGCCCAAGCCTTTCCGCACAACTCTTTAAATCGTTCAAATGTCATATCCGCATTTACATGATCAAAATATATATGTTTTAGGTTGGTTTCGTCCTGTTTAAATACAATTAACATGTTTGCATTGTCTCTAATGAGTTGTTTAGGTATTTTGCTATAAGTTTGGCCAATATAAATGCTATCTATGTTGTTATGTCGACCCATAGCGAAGTAATTCCTTATTGTGTTTTGGTTTTCACAAGATACATCATCGAATATAAACACGGAGAATGGTTTAGCTTCTTGTGGCTGCATGACACTCTCGCTTGCATTAAACTTTAAATATTTAACTTCAGGCACATTAGTCAGTATCTTTTCCAATAATTGATACTTTGGTTGTTGTAGTGATTTTGAAAATACATATAGATTGTTAAATCGTAATCCTTTAGGGTTTGTAATCAAATTGAATACTACATTAGTTTTTCCACAGTTGGAAGGTCCGGTAACCAGACAACGAACGGTGTTTGGTAACAAATTGCCATGTTTCCCACTATTAAATTCTGAATTATCCACTGTGAGTTCATCTATATTATTAATAGTAAAACTCTCTTTTTGTGGTACTATCTCCATCCTTTGTAATGGTTCAACCTAAAATGATTCTCTATCGTTATATCAAATCCTTTTTAGGTATCCAAGAATCTTCCGTCTTATTAAATCCTAACCATCGTACTTTGACCTTATCTTTTTTCCGTTGCAACACCTTTTCAACTAAATATACATCGCCTACTGTTGATTTTAACATTTCATGTCCATAAAACCCTCCTTCAAGCAATTGTCCTTTATTATCTTTTAAAATATATGTCTCAGGTACTGTAGGTTGTACTTTGAATACAGTAAAAACCTCATTGGTCCAATTTGGCAGGTATCTTTTACTGAATACACCTTTATATTTACTTATTCGCACTTTATCACCCACATTAAATTTTTTAGGCTTTAGTTTTTCAACTTTTGGTTTAGTATTCGTTTTTATACGTTTTAATACAAGGTTTTCATTTTTACTAGTTACTTGGTTTGGTTTCATCCCGATAGTCCTATGAAATTTGTTATTGTAATTGTTTATAAGTTTTGGTAACATATCAATCCATATGTGCGATCCTCTGTTGGAAAACATTTTATACATTGCACTTTTTAAAGTTCTGTTGAATCTTTCGATTATTGAAGCTTTTACCTCTGAATTGGTTGAGTAATGGTTTATATTGTGTTTTTTCATTAAATTTGCAAATTCCTTATTAAAATATTCTTTTCCATCATCTGTTTGTAAATGTTTAATAGTATGTTTGTCTCTTTGTATAGCTGTTTCCATTGCTTTTGTAACACTTTTGCCACTTTTATCTTTTAGTGGTAAAGCATCTGCCATTTTTGAAAAACAGTTAATAACAGTCAATATGTATTTATATCCTTTATTTTGTTTGCTATAAGGAATCATTTCGATTAAATCTGCTTGATATAAATCATTAATTCCTTTTATCACCGTATTTCTTCGTGGAAACTTTCTTCTTGCAGGTTTATGAAGTTCGTTGACAATTTGTTGCTTCAAGTCCTTCATATTGCAGGTTTCAATGTTTGTTGTATCACATGTATAATCACAATGAACGTTGTCTTAAATATTCACATCATTTATATGGGTCAAGGTCATCCAAACTTGTGTAAAAAAATGGGGAACACGGCGTTGGACTTGCCGTGTTCCCCATTTTTTTACGGAAGGAGAAAGGAATAAGGTCGAAGTTGTAGAAGGACGAAGAATAGGTTACTAGTTGATAGGGTTTAGGGAGTAATGGCCGAATGGAAGAGTGTGGATTTTGTCGGGCAAAATATGTCTTTTATCATCCCGAGCTGACAGTGCTTTTTTAATTTCGGTGACACTGTAGACTTGATGCTTGAAGCTTCGGATATTGTTGAATGTTGCTGATATCGTAGTATCTTCAAACAAACAAGTCTTGTAGTGGTCAAATGTTACGTGTTTTTTCAAATAAGATGTCTTCACTCCTTTTGCTTTTTTCACTGTCGGTGTGTTGTTCTCGTGGTACATCTTAAATGAATACAATTTTGCCATCAGCGCCACTATTTCTTCTAAAGGCATTCCATTTGCTTCATCTTTGAATTTTCCAATTACTTTTTTATTTTTTTCATTAAAATTTGGATGGTTCTTCGGATAGTCAGAAAAGTCGAAATCTTCTTTGTATGGAAAAGTCCTTAGGTCTTCATACATGTCCAAAGTCTTTATCCAGTAGATAAACGCGTCCGTATCCATGTATGCGACTCCAATGTTTTCCCTTCCGTAGTGTTTAACCATTTTGTTATAATGGAAATCATACATCAGGGTTTTACTTATGTCCAAAATCGACATACCTATGTATAACGGACGGTCCATGACTATTGTTGTTTTCTTCATACTGACAGCGACTAGATTTTCGTTTATAATCATGGATGTTCCGAAATTTGGTTTTTGCACTAATTTTTCCAATTTCCTAGGATCACTCACTAATTTTACATTTTTGTGTTTTCTTTTGTTCTCCAAGGTCTTCCCAAAGATGGCATTGTTCATTAATTTATAGAAGTCCTTTTCAAATGCTGTTGTCGCTGCAGCTCTTCTTGCAGTGTTGGAATCAATATATGGTTTCAACCAACAAGACTGGGTGAATTCAATTGCTCTATGAATTCTCACTATACGTAGACCCAATTCAAGAGCCTGTTGAACTACCCAGTAGTGAGCCACATAGCGATCCTTATTCTCCAAGGTCATCATCAATTTTGGCCATCTTCCTGTCGGTGAAACTTCAGTCTTGGCTAGCAGAGGCAAGTCGTAGTGATGGTCATGAAGGTGCTCCGGATATTCAAAATCACAGTCCAGAATATAGCCTTTTGGACCATTTTTCGGAATCTGTGAGATGTCTCCAATGGTGGCCGGGTCGATCCATTTGAAGTCAGCGTAGGGAAGCGGATTTGACATTGCCCAACCATAAAGGTTGTTTGCGTCAAAGTAGCCAAGGTAGACCGATGGTTGTTGCTCGTCGAAGCCGGGGATGTACTTGTTGTTGGCTTTAACATGACGTGTTACAGCTTGTGTCAAACCGCCCCGTACACCAGATTCCATCATGAGCACCATATCAATATCCGTTAGAAGTTCCAGTCGACAGTTGGTTGACTTTAGCATAGCTTGCCATGCTAATCCTGGAGATGTGTACGAGTGTAAAGGGTCCAGTCCATAGGCGGAGAAGCAGGTGTTTCGAAATTCTTCCATCACATCACACAACAGAGTTACGTCCAGTTTTATATAAAAGTCAGAATATTCCCCTAAGGTTTGAATGTTGAGCTGGTTCCAAACATTACAAGCATGATTGTAGTCTTCAACGGTGATTGCACTTTCATTTAACTTGCTATTGAAGGCTTCAATCGGTGGTAGACTGGTTTCTTCAAATTTTTCTGCAGAAGTTATGTAATCATAGGGGAACACTCCTTTACGCATTACTAAGTCCAATTTATCTTCAGATACAATTTTGCTGGTTTCTTTTAAGTCTTCTCTTCTTAGGTTCTCAGACAATCTGCTCAAACTAGATGCCATAAATCTATAAGAGTCTACGAAGCGAAGTTTAATTTTACCTACTGTTTTTGAGAAACTGATGTACTTTTCCAATGTTGTAGCAAGAACATCAATTTTACCATTATCTCTTCCTAACTCTGGAATAATGAAGTGGGAGTCGTAGCCGCTAAGATTGTGTAACACTACAGGGATAAAGTTTGGCAGTTTGTAATTTATATTGCATGAATTACAAGCAGGTCCTCTGTATAACCCTGTGAGGTGATCATGATCTCTTACTTTTGGATTTTCTTCACTGAAGCTCTTCTTACATAGATAACATCTTGTTGCTGAAATGTATTCTTCTTGTTGATTTTGGTTCAAAGGTTCCATGGGTAAAACATTACCGTATAAGCGTTCCGCCTTTTCAGCAATGTCATACAACTGGTCTACAAAATACTTAGCAGCTTCTTCCCCACGGTAGAGTATCGGAGTGGATGTTAAGCCATAGTCTTGCAATTGTTCTTCAGGTAAAGTAGATTTCACCAATAAGCAAAAACTGTTAGGTTGATGCAATTGATATTTGGTTCTTCTATTTACTTCACCATCCGGAAGTTCCTGCGGCACTAATGTGGATTCAAAGTCAGCATAGATAACTAGTGGAATCCGGTATTGGTGAACTGTTTTATTGAACTGGACAAATGCTCTAGATGGTGGTGGCAGACTAATCTTCACTTCATAGTTGTCATTACAAAGCCGCTGGTGTTCCGACAACCACTCCGATCCTCCACGTCTCAACTCTTTATATGTAAAACAGAAACATCTTTTACACACTGTTAACCTACGTTTCTGTTTTGATAATTGATTTTTAACCAAGGCTGCAAAGTCCTTTATCCACACATAATGTGAAATTTCACCCTTAGTTATCAATAACAGATCCGTGTGGTTTCTTTCCTCAAATTTTGATACTCTCAGAGGATAAACACTATTGGAATCATCTAAACCAAACACGTTTACAGAAACACCTGGGTTTTGTTTCTCAAAATTACCAATACTTTTAACACTAACAGGGTATGACAAACCTCGAAAGTTGTAGCGGTGTTGGACATTTTGATACGCTCTGCTAACTCTACATGGATTTTCTTGCACATATTTTGTTAGCATAGCATATTTAAAGCATTCATTGTCCTCATTTTGCACATTGATACAAGATTTGGTAGCTTGTATCTTCTTTGGCAAAGGTATATAACTACTACCCCTTATACCATATCCGTGCTTGTGAACCCTTACATCCATACCTTCAATCGATGACAGACTCCAGCCGGATCCTCTTCCTTCATGTTCTTGCAGTTTAACTAGCAGTTCATCCAAACATTCTTCAATAATTTCATTGATATCAGATTTAGTTGTAAGGGTTCGGTTTTTGGTAATGAATGCTCTTAATGCCGTTTCACCATCAGTATTGGTAAACTTTGATTCTAACACCAGTCCAAATTTAATGAAGTTCAATCTCTGTAATTCTTCTTTTAGCGTTTTTCCAACAAGTACTCTGGCCTGGGTTATAAAATTATCCAATTCCAATTGTACATTATCAATTTTAAAATGTGTTACAACTCGTCCTGGTAAGGCCGTGGTGCGCAGTTGTCTCACATCTTCCAGTTCTTCTTCCATGTCCTCTTCTTCCGTGTCCTCTTCTTGCATATCCTCTTCTTCAATAGGTCTTCTAGTAGTGGATGGTCCAGCACCAGCAAATTGGATCACACTAGGTCTTCTTCTTTGCATTTGCTGTAGATAGCCGTCGTAGTAGTCCATCTGCTTCTGATGCTCTTCCAAAAACCGGTCAATTGAGTCTAAGTCTATTTCATCGATGATAATATCTTTTTTTCCATCTTCTTCATGTAATTCTCTGTGTAGGGTGAAAAGATCTCCGTCTTCAAAAATTTCCCCACAAATGTCGCAAAGAGCCATTTCAAACAGTTTGGCTTTGAATGCACACTCTGTGAATGTCCACGCAATAATGGGCAGCGCGCTCAACTGGGTCCCTTTATACCCGAGGTTGAAGGGTGGGGGAAAGTGACGTCATATACATCCGGTTTATCAATCATGTAGTAGATTTGGCTTTTAAACACCCATTTCCAATACATTCTTCAACAGGCTTGAGAAACTGATGATGTTTGATCTAAATCCACCATTTTGTACGAGTTTTTCAAAGACGTCTGTTCCAACAACTTTATATAGGTCAAGGTCATTTGGAATTATTATTTTGAGCGGGGGATAGAGCACTAAGCAGCATCAATTACTACAAAGTGCTCTATCCCCCGCTCACATTGTTTTTTTTTTTTACTTTTTGTTTAAAACTTCTTACAAAGGTGAAACATCACCATCAGAGTTGGAATCATCCTCATCACGGAATAGGCAGCGATGACAATACATAATTCTTCTGGCAACTAACATTCTATCCATTGGACGATGAGGAGTGTCTTGTTCTTCTTCTTCTTCAATTTCCAATTGGAATTCCATTTCCGACTCAGATGATGACTCTAATGTTTCGTAGGCGTGCAAGTCCACTTCATTGTCCGTTGAACCAGCTTCATCAGAGTCCGTTTCAATATCCATTATTTCTTCCTCCTCCTCTTCTTGATCAACCGCAGGTAGTTGGTCCTCTACTTCTATAATTTCTAGAGGTATTACCTCCAGAATAGAGACAATTCTGTTGCAATGGAACACGGTGTTGTCAAGTGGAGCCATGGTATGGAAGTGTTGTATCCATCCAATTTGCTTACCCTTTTATACCCCCACCAAGTATGCATTTATGTGGGTCAAGGTCATGTAAAGATACCCTTTGAGCGGGGGATAGACCACTAAGCAGCATGCTAGTCTATTGCCGCAAAGTGATCTATCCCCCGCTCTGTTCTACAAAACCTCAATCAAGTCCAAGTTCGAGTCCTAGTTCAACACATTTTATTTCAATTTAAAAATTTCAATTTCACAAAGCGTACAATTCTGATGTATCAAATATTCCAGTTCCTAAAACATTAGGTTCAGTTCATCCAAATTATGCACTCCTAACCTCATAACCTTGGTAGGGAGAATTACATTAATATGATAGTTATTTCTACCGTTACACTTGCTCCATTCTCAAAGAGATATAAATAATATAGTCTTGGATACTGTGCTTTTTCACGTCCTGCATGTTCCCTAATAAAGTTGAAAGCCAATCTTTTTGAATATTCATTATGAAACACTTCTTTTACAGAAACAAGAATTTTTTCTTCCAGAAATTTCACTTGAATTGATGATAGTTTGCTTACATCATCCTTGTCTATCAGGGGTAGCTTGTACGTGAAAGTATTTGGTATCGGTGGTTGTTTTTTTAGCATTTTATCAAGTAAACAACAGAATATTTTATACAATTTCAGCGCTGGACGTAGGGCAGCCTCTTCCGATGTTGGTGGCACTGTCGACGGTAATGGTGGCAGGCTGGGCATCTTCAGGCTGCTCAGGAATTCTGCGGTTATCAAATATTGGAGTATTGGAGCAGGGGGCGTGTCGGTCGAGGTGGTTTTGGAAGCTGGTGGATAGTTCTTGAGCTTCGGAGGCATTTTGAAAATGGAAAAGTGAAATAATGTAAACGGTGATAATGGGAATGTAGTGTTGAAGGCGGGAATAACCAGTCCGTACGATAGCTGGATGTGGAATGAGAAGTGCGTGCAACCTGGCCGCCTTATATCCCCCACCAAGCCAAGGGTGACCCCCTCACAGAACAGACTGAAGCAAATAAACGGTTCATACAAGCTTAGTAAAGCGTCAGAGTGGGGG